>CM052807.1:31836901-31880109 GCA_028533885.1 Nasua narica
AGAGAGAGAGAGAGAGATCACAAGTAGGCAGAGAGGGGGAAGCAGGCTCCCCGCTTAGCAAAGAGCCCGATGCAGGGCTCGATCCCAGGACCCTGGGATCATGACCTGAGCCAAAGGCAGACACTTAACGTCTGAGTCACCCAGACGCCCCATTACCTGTGGTTCTGACCAACCCACTGTAGACAGTAGGTTCCAAAGATCCCCTCCTCGGGTTCTAGAGCAGCTCACAGAACTCAGGGGAACACCAAGCCTTTACCAGCTTACTAAGGGATATGATAAAGGCTGTGGAAGAACAGCCAGATGAAGAGATACCTAGGGCAAGGCCTGGGAGGGTCCCAA
The DNA here is from genome assembly GCA_028533885.1 of Nasua narica. NCBI lineage: Eukaryota > Metazoa > Chordata > Mammalia > Carnivora > Procyonidae > Nasua > Nasua narica. The sequence continues at coordinate 31,837,241 of CM052807.1, forward strand.
GCCCAGGAATTTCCCCATTGAGTTGGGGTGTGTCACCCTCCCGGTGTGGGTGTGTTTGCCAACCTGGAAGCTCTCCAAACTCTCTACTTGTGGGATTTAATGGAAGCTTCATCAGATAGGCATTCTCAATCATTTTCAGCCCTCCCTTTTCGAGAGAATGGGGAACAGGGCTGAAAATTCCAGGCATCTTATCATGGGTTGATCTTTCAGGTGACCAGCCCTTCAGAAGTACAAAATTCAAAAGGACTGGAACAGTCCATAATGAAAAGTAAGAATGCTTCCCGTGCCCCTACCGATTTAGTTTTCCTCCCTGAAGGCAACGCTGATAGCAGCTTACTGTGCATCCTTCCAAAGATACTCTGCATTGTAGACGAAAGATATGTATATATTTTTTCCTTTCATAAATGGTAGTAAATACTCTCCAATTATCTGCACCTTGCCTTTTTCAGTTAGTAAAACATCTTGGGAATTGTTCCAGATCAATATCTCTATATTTCTATATTCATATTAGTGCTTTTTTCTAAACAGCTGCAGGGTATTCCATTGTATGGATATGGTATCAGTCCCTCTTCATGAACATTAGAGTGCGCCATCTTGCTATTACAAACAGTGCTCCAGAGTCATGTAAGGTTTGTAATCATATGGGGCGCCTGGGTGGCTCAGTGAGTCCAGAGACGACTCTTGATTTCAGGTCATGCTCTCAGGGTCAGGAGATTGAGCCTTGTCCTATCTCTCAGGCTCTGTGGCAGCTCCCCCCACTGGCTGTGAAGCCTTCTTAAGATTCTCTCTCACCCTTTCTCAAAAAACAAAATAAGTTTATAATCATACTGGACAGTTGGCTAAAGTTGGGAAATCATAACTTAATAAAGAGTATAAATTTGCCTAAAGAGTTTCTCTAAGAGTCTGAGTTGCATTTAGTAGTGATCAGAAATTTTATATTTCATACCAGCATATTTTTAACATTTCAAAATGTCAATTCTAGAGCAAATATGTGATGATTATACACCATTGAACTTCTTATTTGTTAAGAATAAAGGTAAAACAAAACTGGGAGCTATTGGAAGGTTAGAGTGGAGAGAGTGGGACCTGTGTTTGTTACTTTTTTTTTCTTACTTCATTGATAGTATTTCTGATAATTCCTTGTGGAAGTTTCACTCTATCAACCACTGCCTCCTCTTTGATGAATTATACTACCAGAGGGCACACATTTTATTTGTAGCTGCTTAACTGTGTCGAGTGCCCATTATTATTTTATAAGTAGTAGACCATTTAATTTTGACACAAAGATTTTCTTTAACATTTATTAATGTTAGTGTCATTAATTAAATATAAGCTATTTTGAGCAGTAACTGTATCTCTAACTCTTACAGAACACACAGACAAGGTAGAGATTGAGAAAACAATACAGACTGAATGCATGCTTTCTATGTAATTGATACTATTCTAATCATCTTATTAATTTGTTCAAATGTTATATAGTCATATGAAATTATTATTTTTATCTTTATGCTGTGCCTGGTGGGCGGAGGTTAAATATCTTGTCTGACAGAGAAAGTTAAGGATCAAGGATACTAAAAAGCCAGGGAATCTAGATCTAGAGCCTGTCCTTGAAATTATTCCTCTGTCAGGTTGATTGACTTGGCTTTCATTCTTAGATGTTTTATGAGCTCATTATTAGTATCTGTTTTGTTAGAGAAGGAAAATGTAGAAAAGTAAGATTGTTTGCCCAGAGTATTTTATGGAAGGCCTAAAGTTAGTGCTCTCAGTTTAAGGGTATCGATAAGCCAAGATGCTAGGGCGGGAGAGGATAGATTTTATCTCCTGGACTTTGAATGGCACGGCTATTGACCAATCACTGGTTTGACTATGGTTAAGACAGCAATTTGTATGTTTAAGTAAATTGTTCTTGTTGTTTCTATTTCCTTTGTCTGTCAATGTCATGGCTTTTTTATTTTTACATAACAAAACAATTCACAAGGAAGGGTGTGTGGTTTAAAAATAAAATAGAATTGAGCTAGCAGGAAACGAGTGATTATTCCCTGTGCTCTGTATAAAGGGATTGTATTATGTGTCCCTGTCAGCCTTGGAAGAAACTTTGCAGGAGTCATGAACGTTATGGTCTGCTTCACTTAGTGAATTTCACTGGTTTTTAAATTCAATTTTAGGATTCTTGCAAATACATTGCAGTCTTGCAATGCCCTTTCTTTTCGATATTTGGTCATCTGACATCCGTAGAAAGGGGTAACATTCAGAATGATGTTGTTCATTGAAAGAATTGGTCAGGAAGAAACAGAAGGAAGTCTCAAGAAAAAGACCAGATTCTATATTTGGGGGAAAAAAAAGAAATCATTGATGTTAGTAAAGGCTTGATATTTATTTATTTATTTTTAAAGATTTTATTTATTTATTTGACAGAGAGGGAGAGATCACAAGTAGGCAGAGAGGCAGGCAGAGAGACAGGGGGAAGCAGGCTCCCCGCTGAGCAGAGAGCCCGATGCGGGCCTCGATCCCAGGACCCTAAGATCATGACCTGTGCTGAAGGCAGAGGCTTTAACCCACTGAGCCGCCCAGGTGCCCCAGGTCTGATATTTATTAAAGTAAATCTTCGCTGAACTCTAGGGAATTGAGTAAAGTGGGGCCTTGGGGGTGGATACATGTGGGGAGGGAATGCTTCCCTGTTCCCTTTTCATTGACTTTTCTGGTCTCTGATTCATCTGCATCTTTTCAGCAGTTACCAATTCACACCCATATTCACATTTATAAATGTTTGTCATGTGCATATAAAACAATGAAAATAGCTTATATGTAGTTTATCAAAATTATTCTGATTTCTTTGTGACAAATCTCACAGGTACACATGCCAAAATTCCTTGGCAGTGGGAAATGTGGAAGTGAAGGATTTCACAATATGACAAAATATTATGACTCAGTGATTTGGGAGTAAATGTGTTAAAATTTCAGGTGCATTCACTTGAAAGGCATATGGGAAATTAAGGCTTTTCACAGGAATCCTAGAGGAAACATTTTTTAAAGGCAGTTGTATTTTGAAAGGGACTTTAAAAATATGGAATATGAAACATTACTTTACATTGGTTGATGGGATAGTTGAAGGATATGCTAAGAGGGTGAAAGGCAGTGTCTTCTCTCCTACAGAAAGTTACCTGTTTATGGAGTGTTTATATGCATCCATATTTTTTTCTTCGATCCCAACTCTTTGTCCTTTCTAGAAGAAAGTTTGAGTTAGAGTTGGCAGTTGTAACTAACCTATCAATTTGGGTCAGTATCAGCTTTAGGTGTCTTAGTATTCTTGGTCCCAAATAAAATGTAAAGTAGAATAGTCTTTCATCTACTGATTGAGAGTATAAACTTTATACTGAGCTCAGATCTCGGATCTTTCAGAGCCAATTAGAAATCCCAGGAGAGTTTGATTACTTCCTCTTACATCAGTGTGTACACCAGTCTGTTAGTTTATGGCCATGGAGACAGGGCCATCCAGAATAAATTAGCTGTATAGGCATGGTCTAGACATTCCCTCTTCTCAGAGATAGGGGATTATTTTGGGCAAGGCAGAAGCTTAAAAACACAGTATTGATACTGTTTTTTTTTTTTTTTAATAAATAGCTTTTATTTTTTAGAGCAGTTTTAGGTTTATAGGAAAATAAATGGAAGTACAGAGAGTTCCCATATAGCCCCTCATCCACCCCCACCCCACCCCTGTTTCCCCTATTATTAACATTCCGCATTAATGTGGTACATTTGTTATAATTGACGAGCCAATATTGATCTGTTATTATTAACTAAAAGTCTGTGGTTTACATTAGGATTCACTCTTTTTGGGTATATTCTGTGGGTTTTGACAAATGTATAAAAACCATTACAGTATCATGCAGAATAGTATCACTGCCATAAAAATCCCCTGTGCTCTACTGGCTTGTTTCTCCATATACATCTTTTTGTTGTTGTTTATTTTTTTAAATCCAAGTATAATTAACATACAGTGTTTTGTGAGTTTCAAGTGTACGATATAATGATTCAACAATTCTATACATTTCTCAGTGCTCATCAAGATGAATATACTTAATCCCCTTTATCTATTTCACCCAACCCCCCATCCACCTCCCCTCTGGCAACCACCAGTTAGTTGGTTCATTGTATTTAAGAGTCTGCTTTTTTTGTTTCTTTTTTGTAGTTTATTTTTTTTTTTAAGATTTTTTATTTATTTATTAGAGAGAGAGACTGAGAATGAGAGGGGAGAAGGTCAGAGGGAGAAGCCGACTTCCCGCAGAGCCAGGAGTCCGATATGGGACTCGATACAGGGACTCCGGGATCATGACCCGAGCCGAAGGCAGTCACTTAACCAACTGAGCCACCCAGGCGCCCCTGTAGTTTATTTGTTTTGATTCTTTACTTCCACATATGAGTGAAATCATATGCTATTTGTTTTTCTTGAACTGACTTACTTCACTTAGCATTATACCCTCTAGGTCTGTTTTTACTATCTCTATAGTGTTGCCTTTTCCAGAATGTCATATGGCTGGAATCATATAGTATATACAGCTTTTTTTTTTTTTTTAATACAGCATTTTTAGATTGGTTTCTTTCACTTATCAGTAATAACTTTAAGGTTCCTCCATGTCGAGTGTGTGTGTGTGTGTATATGTGTGTGTGTGTGTGTGTGGCTCGATAGCTCTTTTCCTTTGTCACTGAATAATATTTCATGGTATGGATGTACCACAGTTTGTTTATTCATTCAGCTATTGAAGGACATCTTGGTTGCTTCCAGCTTTTGGCAATTATGAATAAAGCCGCTATAACCACAATGAAAATATTCATGTGCAAGTTTTGTGTGGACAAAAGTTTTCAACTCTTTGGATAAATACTAAGGAGCACAACTGCTGGATTGTATGATGAGAGTAGGTTTACTTTGGTAAGTAACTGCCAAACTGTCTTCTATAGTTGCTGTGCCATTTTTTGCATTTCCTCCAGCAATAAATGAGATTTCTTATTGCACCACATCTTTGCCAGCATTTGGTGTTGTCAGTATTTTGGATTTTAGCCATTCTAGTAGGTAGGCAGTGGTAACTCATTGTTTTTTTCTTTTTTTCTTTACTTTTTTTCCCCCCTTTTTTTAATTTGGTATTCTGTAATGGCATATGATGTGGGACATCTTTTCATATGCTTATTTGCTATCTGTATATCTTCTTTGGTGAGGTGTCTGTTTAGATCATTTGCCCATTTTTTAATTGGCTTGTTTTCTTATGGTTGAGTTTTAAGAGTTCTTTGTATATTTTTGATAGGATTCCTTTATCAGATATGTGTTTTGTAAATATTTTCTCTTACTTGACATTATTTTTCACCTCCCCTGGCCTCAGCTTTTCTTTTTTAAAGAATTTATTTATTTGAGAGAGCGAGAGTGAGAGAGCACAGGCAGGGGGAGAGGGAGAGAGAGAGAGAGAAGCAGGCTCCTGGCTTAGCAGGGAAGCTGATGGGGGGGCTCGATCCCTGGGATCATGACCTGAGCCGAAGGCAGATGCTTAACTGACTGAGCCACCCAGTCGCCCTGGCCTCTTCTTTTCTACAGTAATTTCCTAGTTGGCAGAGCTGTACATGCACTGTACTTGTTGGTCAATGAGGTTCAGTATCACCAAGGAAAGGCTACCCCAAATTCTAGTATTTGCCCTTCTTTCTCCTGCATTCTCTTCACTTGTCCTTCTGGGAAGTAGTAAACTTGATCACCTTTTGAGGCTACCACAACGATTTGCCACCTTTAAAATGTATTTTTATGTCTTCTTAGCTAGTTAAATAAGAGACCCGTGTTTTTATGTTTCTCTTACTAGTAAGAAAATGGGCATTTTGAAAGATTGTAGTACTAACTCAGTAAATCAATAGTGGAGTAGACAAGAGCTCCTCTTCTCTCCTGTCTACTTACTATTCTGTTTTCAAAACTTTTAGAATTACTGTTACTGTTACATTAGCACCCTGTCCTTGCTGTGAGACGCCGAAGCTGTCTGGAGGGGCCTATATTGCCATCATAGCCTAGGACAATCTTCTTAGGCCCTAACTTTGGTACTTGAGATGTCTTCATAAGGGTACAGATAGTTCCCCAATTTATAGCTGTACCAATGTTCGAAATGTTGGTATGAATTGGTTGTTTGGCATTTAGGATGTTTTCCCATAGAAAAATCTTTGCCTTGTTCCTGCTCTTAGAGGAAATGCTTTGACGGTATCACCACTGTGTATTATGTTTGCTGTAGGCTTTTCATATATGACTTTTATTATGTGGAGGTAGTTTCCTTCTATTTCTATTCTGTTGGGTGTTTTTATCTTGAAAGGATCTTGAATTTTGTCCAATGCTTATTATACGTCAAATGTTTTTGGTTTTGTTTCTTTCTTTTGTTGATGTGTGCCTGTTTTTGAGAAGCAGGATTACAGAGGGAAAGAAGGGACTTTGGTGTTTTACATATAAAAATGTGGCTTTGTTTTTCTAATTTATATGACCTTAAGCTTGGTTTAGTAAATTACTTAATCTCCTGGAGCCACCCTTTTTCATCTTTAAAATAACTAAAATAATAGCAACCTTACATGGTTCAAATGAATAGTAAGGAAGATTTATATGTATAAAGGCCTAAGCACTCCCCCTAGCAAATAGAACCTTTTTCTTTCCTTTCTTTCCTTTTATCTCAATGAACGTGTGTTTATTATTATTTTATTTCTGTGTTAAGCTTTGCGTTCGTATTAATATTTTTGGTTGAGTTCATATTAATATTATAGATATTTTTTACTTTTAAGGAGAATTGTAAGGAAACTTGTAGTAGACTTAAAAAAGAACAAGATGGTTAAATTTAAAGCTATTTTAAAAGGCAAAGTTAAAATATCTGTGGTGTTAGAATACATATGGTCAAGGGATAACTAAATTATGAGAATTTATTCAGAACATGACTCAGGCATATCAAACAAGCAAAGGATTTAAATTATTGAAGAGAAACTTTGGACATTAAATTATTTTTTATACCCTTGAGCAGGTTTACCTAAAAGTGGACTACCAAGAGAGAGAATTTCCATTTTACGTATGATCGGCACCGATCATCCTGCTGGTGGAAGTATGAATTGATGTAGTTTGTTTGGGAAGTTAATTTGGCAATAAAACTAGTCATACCCTTTGACCACTCTTCTTCCAAAAAGGATTTAGGTCTATCCTTACTAATCCTATTTCTGGGAATCTGTCTCAAGAAGAAACCTTGAGATGCAGATACAAGCTTTATTTTAAATTTATTTATTTATCGAGGTATAATCTCTGTACAGTAAGTGTACAGTTAGATGACAGTTTTATGTATGTATATATCCCTATGATGCAGCTATAGAACATTTCTATCACCCAGAAAGTTTCTTTGTGCCTCTTTCCAGTTTTATCTTTCCTCTACGCTCTGCCCCACAATGGTAACTATTCTGATTTCTATCACCATAGATGCTATTGGTGATTCCTGAAATATAAGTGAAACCATATAGTATGTAGTCTTTCATTTAAGGCTGTTTTTTCTCTTTTCTTTTTTTTTTTTTTAAAGATTTTATTTATCTAAGAGAGAGAGAGAGAGAGAGACAGAGATAGCAAGAGTTAGCACAAGCAGGGGTCCCCACATTTCAGTCCCAGGACCCTGGGATCATGACCTGAGCCGAAGCCGGACGCTTAACCCACTGAGCCACCCAGATGCCCCCGTGTAAGGCTGTTTTCAATCAGCATAATGTTTTTGAGATTTAACCATATCGTTTGTGTATATTACTAGTTCTTTTTATTGCTGAGTAATATTCCACTGAATGAATATACCACAATTTGTTTTTTTGTTCTTCTGTTCACAGACCTATGATTCTAGTTTTTGGCTTTATGAACATTCTTGTACAATTCTTTTTGTGGGCATATGTGCTATAATTTCTTCTGGTTATAAATCTTTTTGTTATTAAATTGGCAGCAACTATGAGTGGTGGAGAGCGTGAGGGCTGTAGTGTGCAGCCAGGGTGCCCCAGTGCACCCTGCAGGCTCTGGCCTGTGCGGGGGACGGAGGGCAGGCCGGGTCTGATCATCGGCGAGCTGCCTGCAGGCTTCTCTACTCCGTGTGCATAAATTCACACACAAATGTAAATGGATAACAAGAGCAAATGATGTTGGAACAGTGGGAATCAGAAGTTTTGCATAGGAAGCTTTGGGAGATGTTGCAATGTTGTTTACTGTAGTCTGTCTTAAATTGGGACAAAATTGAGCAAATAATGGGAGTTTGGTGCTTTGAGAAGTATTAAAGCTGCTTGTGAGCTCTGTTCTCCTCTGTCAGGGGAAATCATTGAAATTAATGAAGCTTTTGCAGATAATCCAGGACTTGCCAGCAAATCGTGTTATGCACTTGGTTGGCTGATCAAGATAACACCCAGTAATCCTTCAGATAATGAGTGAAGAAGCATATGAGAAATACATAAAATCTACTGAGGAATGAAAATGGAACCCCTAAATAAACTAGTATGAAATAAAAAAATAAAATAAATAGATTAGCAACAACATAAATATCCACCAAGAGGGGAATAAATCAGTACAGATAAAATATTATGCAACTACCAAAAATTGTGCTTATAAAAACGAAGGAAAAAGTTTACAATATATGACTTAGAAAAAATAATGCATTATTATTATGTAGCTTAATTTATTTTTTAATTTTCCTATGATGGGAGTAGGTTACTTTTCTTTTTTTTTTTAATAAATAAACTTTTTTTTTTTAAAGATTTTATTTATTTATTTATGAGGAAAGAGAGAGAGTGAGAGAGAGAAGGTCAGAGTGAGAAGCGGACTCCCCATGGAGCTGGGAGCCCGATGTGGGACTCGATCCCGGGACTCCGGGATCATGACCCGAGCCGAAAGCAGTCGCTCAACCAACTGCGCCACCCAGGGGCCCGGGAGTAGGTTACTTTTCTAATAGAAATAATACACTTTAGGGGTGCCTGGCTGGCTCAGTGGGTTAAAGCCTCTGCCTTTGGCTCAGATCATGATCTCAGGGTCCTGGGATCAAGCCCCGCATCGGGCTCTCTGCTCAGCAGGGGAGCCTGCTTCCCCCTCTGTCTCTGCCTGCCTCTCTGCCTGCTTGTGATCTCTCTCTCTCTCTCTGTCAAATAAAATCAATAAAATCTTTAAAAAAAAAAAAAGAAAGAAAAAATACACTTTAAAAATCTGAGTGAGGATCCTTGTACTTTAGATTCTGTGAACTTTGATTATGTAGACAGTAGAGGGTAGTCAAGTTGAACTTCTTTCGTCTCTTTCTTGTATGACTTGGCTTGTATGACTTTTATCTGAATTACAGATGTTTCCCAGTTGTAGATCAATGATGTGTATCAGATGAAATAGTTGTTCATTATGTGGTAAAAGATTCCTTTCCCTTAGTAATTAAAAACATGCAAGCAAACAACTTACTTTTTTTTTTTTTAAGATTCACTTATTTTAGAAAGAGGGGGAGTGAGCCTGAGCAAGAGGGGCAGAGGGAGACGGAGAGAGAATTCTGCAGACTTCATACCCAGCGCGGAGTATAACGTGAGGCTTCATTGCACTTGAGATCGGGGTGGTGAGATCAGAACCTGAGCGGAAGCGAAGATCCAGCACTTAACCGACTGCGCCCCCCAGGGCCCCCTTAAAGTTACTTTCATATATCATTAACCTAACAGAGGTACCCCAAATTGCCCAGAACATAGAGAAAGAGGTTTTTGAGTTGCTGGTAGCAATGTAAATTTATAAAGTTCTATTTTGGGGAAAAACAATTTAGAAGAATTATAGGTAAGGGCTCAAAAGAGTATATAGTTTATAACTTTTGAGTTGAAAATTCCACTTTGAAGAGTAAAGATAATTCGTTACTGTTCTGTAGTGACACAAAGAAGAAGTTCTACATTCAACAGAGGGAACAAGTCCGTCTTACCAGTGGGGTAGGGCACTTTAACCATTGACGTGTATATGAATTTCGCCAATAAAAGAAGACACATACATAGATAAAATAATTGAAAAAAAAAAAAACAAAAACAAACCAAAATGAGCTTTTGGAGTGATGACCGGCAAATCTGTGCACGTGTTGAATTTGTAGTACACTTAAAAAGTCAATTTTACTCTATGATAATTTAAAAAATTAATACAGACCAACTCAGTTTGAGAAAAAGAAAAAAGTGTATGAAGGTGCTGACAAGAATTAGAAATTGTGATGTGCGAGTTTGTAGTATATTGGGATTATTTTCTGTGAAGTTTTTTTTTGATGCTTTAAAAGATCAGCTATACATGGATATGTGTGTATTTGTATCGTGTGTGTGTGTGCTAAATCACATTGAATCATAAAGTTCTTAGTCTTTCACTGTCAACAGTTTTTGAATGTCACTGCTCTAATAGGGGATAGGAAACTGATGCAAACATACTATCAGGATAGTCAGGATAAGTATATTTAAAAATGTTCAAAGCACTGTCGAAGTAGAACAGGGGAAATTATGGAGAAATTGAGGACTTTTTCATAGGAAAAGTGAGAATTGAACTTAGGGGTATGCGGTTTCATTTTGTTTTTTTAGATTTTTCAGGGGCTGTTTATTCAATGTTAGGTCATTCATTCCCACAGAGAAGATTCTTTTTACAATGACATTTTTAAAGAGATTTTTCATTTATCACAGATTTACTGGGAAGCTGTACAAAAATACTAATTTATTTATTTAATCAGTATGTATGTTTTATTTAAAAAGCATTATTCCATAGAACTTTTATAGGCCGTGGGACACAGCCAAAGTGAGAGCTCAGTGTAATAACTAATGCTCACCGTGAGATTCCTAAGTCAAGAAATGAAGGCCCCTCTTACTAAGGCGGGGATATACTTAAAACTTTTTTATCCAGAAAATGGTTCCTCTCTCTTCATGTTTTCTTTTTTTTTAAAGATTTTATTTATTTGAGATAGAGACAGTGAGAGAGAGCATGAGAGGGGAGAAGGTCAGAGGGAGAAGCAGACTCCCCGTGGAGCCGGGAGCCCGATGTGGGACTCGATACCAGAACTCAGGATCATGACCTGAGCTGAAGGCAGTCGCTTAACCAATTGAGCCACCCAGGCACCCCTCTCTCTTCATGTTTGAAAACAACAGTTTTTCTCGCTGTTCTTCAGATTGGATAATTTCTACTATTACATCATATTATTCCTTTTTCTTTAGATATGGAATAATTTTTTAAATATATTTTTTAAAGCTTTTATTTGTTTGACAGAGAGAGAGAGAGAGAGAGAGAGAGAGAGTACAAGCAGTGGGAGAGGGAGAAGCAGACTTCCAACTGAGCAGGGAGCCTGATCCGGGGCGTGATCCCAGCACCCCAGGATCATGACCTGAACCAAACACAGATGCTTAATGGACTGAGCCACCCAGGCACCCCGGAACAATTTTTTATTGTTTTCTGAACATTATGCACGGTACATTGTTAAGACTCTGGATTCTGTTATTTTTCCATGAAGACTGTTCATTTTTTTCAGTGGGTTTGTTTAAAGGTAGATCACTTATCTGATCTCTTTAACTGCCCACTGGGCTGGCGGGCAGCAGCTGAAATCTCAGTTTGGTTCTTAGTCTTATCAGGATTGCTTGGAGTCAGCCCCATGCATGCTTGGTTCGGGGTCAACCATCATATTCGTGTGCCTGCCAAAGATAAAGATTTGAGGTTATTAGTCATGGCAATAGGTAGTCGACATAGGCCAGGCCTGTAGATCAGCATGTAATCCCGACTACAATAATGGTCAATGGAAGAGGACGGAAAGCAAAGGGGTGTAAGTATCGCGAAGGCTGGGACTAATTCCTCGTTCAATCCTGTATCCTTAGTGCCTACCTCAGTGCCTTGTATGTAGGACATGCTTAATAGTTGCTGACTGAATTTAGTGAAAGAAGCAGTTAGGTAAGAGTAGAACCAAGGAGTTTTCAAGAAGACAAGAGAGAAGAGAGTTTCAGTAAGGAGCTGGTGGTTATTTTTGTCAAATACTTCAAGCAAGTCAAGCAGGAGTGAAAGGTGAAAGCAAGCTATTATTTTTGGCAATTAGAGGAAGAGTTTCAGGAGAATGAGGGAATAGAGCCAGACTGCAATGAGTTGAGAAATGAATTATAGTTGAAATAGTGACAGCGAGTGTTGATTATCCTGAAATTATTTGATGATGAGGGGAAGTGGAGATAGACTCATAGCTTTCTAGGTAGATAAGGTCTGGGAAGGTAGCTTTTTAAAGAATGACTATGAGCCGAGGAACGAAGCTACTAGAGGTGGACAGGCTGAAGATGGAGAAGCAGTATTCATTGTAGTTCTGGGGAAATGGGCCAGAATCAGTTCGCCAGTGTCAGAGTTCACTTTATGGAGAGGAACGACTTCCTCAGTGATAGGAAGAGAGAGGGAGCATGCGTATTTTTATGAGTGCGGTTGGAGAGGAGGATGAGGATTTGCTTCTCAAATTGTTAACTTCTCCTAAGGAAAGAACACTGTGGTCCTTGGACCCTCTTGGGAGAGGAGTAACAGAGTAGATGAAACTCGATTCATATGGTATGTTTTAGTCTCCAACTTACATGCTTTTTAAAAATTTTTTTAAAGTTTATTTATTCAACTAATCTCTACAACCCAATACGGGCCTTGAACTCACGACCCGAAGATCAAGAGTCACATGCTCTTCCAGCTGAGCTAGCAGGCGCCCCTCCAACTTACATGCTTGTTTATTGTGCACAAGCTTGATCTTAGATCTTTATTTCCAAATATTTATAAAAGACCTGGAGTATGTGCATGGGAACACATTGGAGTTATATTTAACATTTAATATGTTGTACATTTTTCATCATTATAGCTTATAAAAGCTTAATATATATAGTTTGCATTGGCTTAACATTATATTGACACTCCTGCTGTAGTTGGAACTGACCTGAATTATTGTTTGACTCCCTTCGTAGGTGGATTTAAAAAATAGCTTTATTGAGGTGTAATTGACATGCATCAAACCCCACATTTGAACTGTCCGTGTTGATGAGTTTTGACATATGTATGCTCCTGTGAAGCCATCACTACAGTCAAGATAATAAACCCCAAAAGTTTCCTTTTGCTCCTTTATAATCCATCCTTCCTTCTCATTCTCAGATACCCACTGCTTTTTGTCACTATTGATTAGTTTGTATCTTCTAGAATTTTATATAAGTGTTATCTTACAGTGTGTTCTTTTCCGTACTTCATCCATTTTTGTGTGTGTGTGTATATAAGTAGTTTTTTCCTGTTTGGGGCCAGATAGTATCCCTCATAAAATTTATCTATTCATCCAATGATGGACATTTGGGTCGTGTTCACATTTTGGCTAATACAGATAAAGCTGCTAAAAAAAATTAAAAATAAAGCTGCTCTGAACATCCATAGACAGGTTCTTTCTTTCTTTCTTTCTTTCTTTCTTTCTTTCTTTCTTTCTTTCTTTCGGACATATGCCTTCATGTCTCAGGTAAATTTCGGAGTGAAGTGCTTGGATCAAATAGTTGGTATATGTTTGACATTTTATTTTATTTTATTTTATTTTTTTAAGATTTTATTTATTAATTTGACAGAGAGAGAGATCACAAGTAGACAGAGAGGCAGGCAGAGAGAGAGGGGGAAGCAGGCTCCCCGCTGAGCAGAGAGCCCGATGCGGGGCTCGATCCCAGAACCCCAAGATCAGGACCCAAGCCGAAGGCAGAGGCTTTAACCCACTGAGCCACCCAGGCGCCCTATGTTTGACATTTTAAAGAAAGTACCTGAAAGGGGTTGCACATTATGCATACGCCTGCTGGTTGGCCAGCCATGTGAATGCAAAGTGCTGTACCTCCTCCCCAACACTGGTGGTCAGTCTTTAATTTCTAGCCTTTCCAGTGGTTATGTATTGATATTTCATTGTGGTTTTAATATGTACTTTTGTAATGACTTATGTTGAGCGTCTTTCCTTGTACTTACTGACCATTCGTATCTCTTCTTTTGTGAAATCAATGTGGAAACTGTCCAATTTTTAATTGGGTCGTCTTCTTAGTAAACTGGTAAGACTACTTTTGACTTTACATATAAATCCTGTGTTAGATATGTATTTTGCAAATGTTTTCTCCTCTTCTGAGGGTGGCCCTTTAAATTTCGTAAGAGTATCTTTTGCAGAACAAAAGCCACAGTTGAGGAGAAAATATTTTCTATTGAGGTATGATTGATATATAACGTTATATTAGTTTCAGGTGTATAGCATAGTGATTCAATATTTGTATTGTGAAATGATCACCACAGTAAGTCTAGTTAATGTTCATCATCATATAGTTATAAAATTTGTTTTTTCTTGTGATGAATACTTTAGAGATCTTGCTTCGCAACTTTCCAATATGTAATATATTATTATTAACCATACATTACATCTCCATGACTTATTTACTTTATAACTTACTGATTTTATACCCTTTTGATCCCCTTCACCCATTTTGCTTAGCCCCCACCTGCCTCTGGCAACCACCAGTCAGTTCTCTGTTTCTCTGAGCTTGGTTTTTTATTTTGTTTGTTTGTTTTAGATTCCACAGGTAAGTGAGATAATACAGCATTTATCTTTTCTCTGATTTACTTCACTTAGCATAATGCCCTCAAGGTTCATCCATGTTGTCACAAAGGGCAAGATTTCATTCTCTTTATGGCTGAATAATATTCCATGTTACATCTTTATCCGTTCAATCAGTGGTGGACACTTAGGTTATTTCCATGTTTGGCTGTTGTAAATAATGCTGCAGTGACCATGGGGTGCATGCAGCTTTTCAAGTTAAGACTTTTGTTTTCTTCAGATAAATAACCTGGGAATAGAATTACTGGATCATATGGAAGTTCTATTTTTATTTTTTTTTTAAGATTTTTATTTATTTAAAAAAAAAGATTTTTATTTATTTGAAAGCAAGAGAGAGAGAGAGAGAGTACAAGTCAGGGGAGGGGGAGAGGGAGAAGCAGACTCCCCACTGAGCAGGGAGCCAGACATGGCGCTCGATCCCAGGGATCCTGGGATCATGACCCGAGCCGAAGGCAGACGCTTAACCAACTGAGCCACCCAGGCTCTATTTTTAATTTTTTGAGGAACCTCCATACAGTTTTCCACAATGGCTGCACCAGTTTACATTCTCACCAGCAATGCACAAGGGCTCCCTTTTCTCCACATCCTCAACAACACTTGTTATTTCTTGTCTTTTTTTAAAATATTTTATTTATTTGAGAGAGAGAGAGAGCGCGCACAAGCAGGGGAGAAGAAGCAGGCTCCCCACCGAACGGGGAGCCTTACATGGGGCTCGATCCCAGGGCCCTGGGGTCATGACCTGAGCTGAAGGCAGCTGTTTAACCAACTGAGCCACCCAGGGGCCCGTCTTGTCTTTTTGATACCAGCCATTCTGACGGGTGTGAGGTGATAGCTCACTGTGGTGTTGATTTGCATTTTACTCATTTTACTCATGATCATGATGTTGAACACTTTTTCGTGTACCTGTTGGCCATCTGTCTGTCTTTGGAAAAATGTCTATTCAGATCTGCCTATTTTCAAATCGGATTCTTGGGGGGTTTTTTGCATATGAGTTCTTTATACATTTTGGATTTTAACCCCTTATCAGCTATGTGGTTTGCAAATATTTCCTCCCATTCAATAGATTAACTTTTTATTCTGTTTATTCTTTCCTTTGCTGTGCAGAAATGTTTTACTTTGATGTAGTCCACTAAAAGTTTTTATTTTTATGAAGTCTAATTTGTTGATTTTGTTGAGTTTTAGTATGTGTATTTAAGTAAAAGGCATAATCAAACCTATAGTTTTTCTCCCAGAAGTGGGAGTCAAATCTTTGATTAAGTATCAATAATGATTAGATTTAAGCATTAAAAAATTACATTGCTTTATGTAATTACTTGTCTTCAGTTATTCAACCTTTTCCCCTTCATCTTTCCTATAATATCACCTTTTTAATAACTCCTTATCACACATAGTACATTTGTTTCTGATTGAGTTCAACCAGAGTTTCATAAATTGTTTTTATTGCAACTTCATACGGGCAGCTAATGACTAAAGGTTTACAGTTACAATTTCCTCTAACTAAAATAAATGAATTGCCTTCTAAGTTGTTCCCTTTCTCAATCCACATTGGCTTTTATTGCATTTATTTAAATAAAATAGGGTAAGCCTTTCCTTCTCTTTTCTTAACTAATTCCCGAGACTAAAAAGTATCATTTGTGATGTTATGAAGCAGTATTATAATCAGTAAAGGAAATGCTTACTCAAATTACTATGAGAAAAGCCACAGGCTTCTCACAGCCTTCAGCTTTGCAAGTCTTAGCCTGCTGCGTTCCTGGCAAGGATGGTGTTTACTCCCTCCGGTACCACAGAAGGAGGCTGTTTAGCCTCCTGTACCACTTCCAAATTGCAGCTAAGTGCTGATTACAGCATCCTTATTATCTGGCACCATGTGGGAGGCAGCGAGAAGCCTCCCCTGACTGGATAGCAGGAATGGGTTTTTGTATTAGAAAAATTTATTCTTTTTTTTTTTCCTTTGGCACACTGAGAAAAACTGACAAGAATATTAAAGTATAGAGTAATCCTAGAATCTAGTAGGTCACTGATACGTTATTAAATGCTTTAAACTTGGGGTGCCTGGGTGGCTCAGTTGATTAAGCATCTGCCTTCGGCTCAGGTTATGATCCCAGGGTTCTGGGATTGAGCCCCGCCTTGGGCTCCTTACTCAGCAGGGAGCTTGCTTCTCCCTCTGCCTGCAGCTCCCCTTGCTTGTGCCCTTTATCTCTCTGTAAGATAAACAAATAAAATCTTAAAAAAAAAAATAAATGCTTCAAATTATTTGGCAACATGGTCTGTTGGGTATAGCTCTAGACTAGCAATTCAGTGAATAACGTTTTAAAGTACGCTCTAAGTGTCTCAGATATTGTCTTGGGCAAATTTCGTTATTGTTCCATACTGTCTCCTTAGAAATTCCTTAGAAATAGTGTGTGTGTAAATACTGTGTGTGTAAATTAGGCACTAGATTAAAGGGCATGTGGATTTTTAAGTGTACTCTGAAATGCACATTACACAAAATGTCTCTTTTCTTGTTTTTTTTCCCTCTGGTTTCGTATTTTGAAAAAAATTCATGGATGCCTGGGTGGCTCAGTCAGTTAAGTGGCTGCCTTCAGCTCAGGTCATGATCCCAGGGTTCTGGGATCGAGCCCCGCATCGGGCTTCCCACTCAGCAGGGAGCCTGCTTCATCTTCTCCCTCTGCCTGCTCTCTGCCTGCTTGTGCTCTCTCTCTGTCAAATAAATAACTAAAATCTTTAAAAAAAGAAAAAAAATTCAGTATATTGAAATGTAGCAAGAAAAGTACATTGATAACCTATGCCCTTCACCTAGAGTCACTGCTTATTAACATTATTTTTTAGTATCTCACTTTAAACAATCTTGTAAATTAGACATACAAAGAAGTTGTAAAAATGTAAGAGAATTCCTTGACCAAGTTTCCCCTAATGTTAATATCTTACATAATTATAATAAGTAACCCAAACCAGGATGTTAATATTGATTCAGTACCATTAACTAATCCACAGGTCTTTTCGGAGTTTTGCCAGTTTTCCCACTAATGTCTCTTAATAGTTTGGGATCCAAATCCAGAATCCCGTAGTCTACTTAGTTGTCACGGCTCTTTATATTCTCCAACCTTCTCCAACCTGTGTAGTGTCTCTGTCTTTCTTTGCCTTTCCTGATCCTGAGGCTTTTTAAAAAATCGAAGTATAGTTGACGCAGTGTTCCGTTCGTTTCAGGTGTATGATTTCGTGATTCAAATACTCTGTGGTCTGCTCGCCGCCATCATAGCTCCCATCTGTCACCGTACAAGGCTGCTACAGTATCATTGACTACATTCCCTGTGCTGGACCTTTCATCCCTGTGACTTATTTGTTCCCTAACTGGAGTCTGTAACTCCCACTCCCCTTCGTCCCTTTTTGATCTTCACACTTCTGAAGAGTACTGGCCATTTATGTTGCTGGCATGTTTCTCAGATTGGGTTCCTCTCCTCTTTGCTCGTGATTAAATGGAGGTTGTGCATTTTTGGCAAGAATACCACCAACATAATTCTGCGCCTTTCTCGCCACATCATATCAGGAGGAGCATTGATGTCCTGTCTTCTTACCGGTGATGTTAATCTTAATCCCTTAGTTACGGTTCTGTCTTCCAGGTTTCTCCACTATGAAGCCACTATTTTTCCCATTGGAATCAGTAATTATCTTGTGGGCAGATACTTTGAGACTATGTAGATATCCCGTTTCTCATCATATCTTCACCCACTAATTTTAGCAGCCATTGATGATTCTTGCCTGCAGTAATTATTACTGTGGTGTTTGCCTTTGGTGACTTTCTATTTCCATCATTCCTTTTATCTTTTTTTTTTTTTTTTAAGATTTTATTTATTTATTTAACAGAGAGAGAACACAAGCAGGCAGAGAGGCAGGCAGAGGCAGAGAGAGGAGCAGGCTCCCCGCGGAGCAAGGAGCCCGATGCGGGACTCGATCCCAAGATGCCGGGATCATGACCTGAGCGAAAGGCAGCCGCTCAACCAACTGAGCCACCCAGGCGTCCCTCCTTTTATCTTTTTTAATTGGATTTTTTTTTTTTTTCTGTAAGGAAGAGCTGTACCTTCTTTTTGGTTTATTCATTTATTCATTTATTTATCTGTATCATTATGGACTCACGGATACTCAAAGAAATATAGCTCCCATATCCATACTACCCAGTTCCTGTTCCCTCATTCTTTCTACCTTATTCACACTCCTACAAAACCACAGTACTATTATCACATGTGGGACACTTCACATTAATACACTGATAACCCTTGTCTAATGTGCCATTCATAGTCAGATATCCTCAATGCACCTATAATAGTCTTTACTGTATGTTTTGATCCATAATTCAAGGGTTATGTCTTATATTTTCTTGCCAGAAATCTCTTAAATCTCCTCCACTCTAACCTCGAGCTATTTTTTTTTTTTTTTTTGTCTCTCTCCATAAGGATGTTTTTGAAGAATCGTGAGAGTTGTCTTGCAGAATTTCCCTCCATTTGGTTTGTTTCCCCTTGAATAGATTTAGGACAAACATTATTGGCCCAAATGTTGCATATATTATATTGTATTCTTTTCAGTACATCACATCTGGGAATACCAAATGTCAGTCCGTCCCTCGTAGTTGCTGTATCCCTTCATTTGGTTAAGGTGATATCTGCCAGATTTCCTCATTGTAATGTTACCTTTTCCTCTTTGTAATTAATATAATCTGTGTGGGAAATACTTGAGATTGTGTTGACTACCCTGCTTCACTCAATGGTTATAGGATCCATCAATGTTTCTTGCAAGAGTCAATTATTAATATGGTGGTTATAAAGTCATGATATTCTACTTCAATTATTCATTCTATATTTATTGGCATTATTCTGTAACAAGGATCTTTGTTATACCATTTATTTATTTAGAATCAGTATAGACTCATGGACTTTATTTTGTAATAACAGCTTTATTGAAATGTAATTCATATATCATACAGTACACCCTTTTTTTTCACAATACACCCCTTTAAAATATACACACTTCACTGGTTACTAATATATTCACTGAAGTGTGCAGCCGGCATCACAGTTAATTTTAGGACATTTTCATCACTTTAAAAAGCTATCCCATCCCCTTTAGCTATCATCCCCCAACTTCCATCCCCCCAAGACCCTAAGCAATCATTAATCTACATTCTGCCTTTATAAATTTGCCTGTTCTGGACATTTCAAAAAAACTGAATCATATAGGGGCACCTGGATGGCTCAGTCGGTTAAGCGTCTGCCTGTAGCTCAGGTCATGATCCCAGGGTCCTTTTCCCTCTCCCTCTGCCTGCCCCTCCCCCTGCTCATTCTTTCTCTCTCTCTCAAATAAATAAAATCTTGAAAAAAAATGGAATCATACAATATGTGTGGTCTTTTGTTGATTGGCTTCTGTCATGTAGCATCATGTTTTCCAGGTTCTCCCATATTTCAGTATCTACTTCTTTTTCTGACTGAATAATACCCCATTATATAGATAAACCAGATTTTATTTACCTGTTCATTAGTTGATGGACACTTAAGATGTTTCTACTTTGGGGCTCTTGTGAATAATGCTGCTGTAAAAATTTGTATGCAAAAAAACAATGTAAAAGTACGTAACACCACTGAACTGTCTACTTAAAAATGGTTAAAATGTAACATTTTATGGGACCTGTTTTTACCACAATAAAAAAATGAAAAAAATTTAGGGAATGTCCATGTGATAGACTATTATATAGCCACTTAATATTATATTTCAAAAACCTATATAATAACATAGAAGATGCTTATGCTATAATCTTAAGTTAAAATGGTGCAAAAAGCATAAATATTATTTCAAATATATAAAACTTTATAAATTTATTTGTAAAGATGTTCGTTTCCTTGTTAGGGATTGTATCTCAAAATGGTAGGATTATGAAGAGACTTTCATTTTCTTTTTTTTTTTTTTGAGACTTTCATTTTCTTTATAAATTTTTTCAAAATTTGCAAAATAAGTATGCATTGTTTTTATAATCAGTGAAGAAAGACACTAGCAAGAAAAAAATCATACAAAAAGGGTTTGGCACCAACGATCTTCTTAACACATATATTATCTCAAAAATCCTTTCAATTAAAGAAATAATAGGGTGATACAAATATCCTGTTATAAAATAAGGCATGAGGATACAAAGTATAGCATAGGGAATATAGTCAGTAATATTGTAATAATGTTTTATGGTGACCAATGTGGTGACTATATTGCGGTGAGGATTGCATTATATATGTTAAATATATATTATGCTATATGATATTATATATATATGATGCTCCTATATATAATGGAGAGTAGTAGTTCCAGAGAATGGTGTTCTGTGGGCATAGTTATATGCCACCCTCGAATGTTGGATCTGTTTTTCTAAGATGTATGTTTAGGATTTTCCCTGTTTGTATCAAGTAAGTGGGGAAATTTTCCATGAGAAAAATGGGAGGAAATTCAGTAATTCCAGTTCTTCTACTCTGTAGGAATTCTTTCTATTTTGTATTGATTTACTAACCAGGCTTACTTAGGCTTGCTCTTTAACAACTTTGTTTGAAAGAAAAGAGAGCATATTCAAGGAGAAAATGCAAATGCATAAATAAGATCATATCCCAGGTTAGACTAGAAATTCTGGTTCGGATTAATACAAATATATAAAATATCTGTTATTTCTGCTAAATTTGAATTGAAAACTAGAGCTCAAAGAAAGTGTAGCTCTCGATGTATAGGAGGTATCTAAGTGTTACAATTATATGGCATCTTTTTAGTGCCTCTTTTGTTCAGGGCAAAATAAAACCTGTTGATTTAAATTGTTCAGCTTGTCCAGGCTTGATGAAAGGAATGAAGTGATGTCAAGATAGGCATTGAAGATACAGCTGGGTTCCTCACTATTAGAGGCCTCAAGAGAAATGTTCGAGGACTTGAGTTGTGTATCAGAATTTACCGTGATTGAGGTTTTACCAGTGTGCGTGTGTGTGCATGCACGCGCGTGTGTGTGTGTAGGGATGGGCTGAGGGGGTGGGATAGGATGATTCCTTTTCCATGCCAGGGGATTTTGCAATTGTGATGTAGTATTGAGAGCAGAGTGAGGTAGAGGAAAAACAAGATTCATAGCGGTAAACTGTTGGAAATACTAGTACAATAACAATGCATTTTTATACTATGCTACCCATTCCTGTATATTCATGATTTTTTCCTATATATATTTGTATTCGTAACTTTTTGTCTTAGTTGTTTTCTTTAAAAAGAAAAAGATTTATTTATTTTAGGGAGAGAGCACAGGGGGAGGGGCAAAGGGAGAGGGAGAGAGAATCTGCAAGAAGATTCCCCACTGAGTGCAGAGCCCTGATGCAGGCCCACGGGCTCTCATAACCCATGAGATCTTAACCCGAGCTGAAACCAAGAGTTAGACGTTCAACCAACTGAGTCACCCAGGTGGTCCATCTTAGTTGTTTTATGTAGAATTTTTTCAAATTTATACTAATATCCATTGAATACTAATAATATTCTAGTACTGTATTCATCAAGCTAGGATTTTAAAATATGTGAATGAGGATTAAAAACACCAAGGAAAACAGGAACGTATCTAGGAGAAATGTTAGGGGCCCACAATGTCGAGGCCTATGTATATCATATCTGTCATTTTTATTTGTTTATCTGTCCCTCCTTTTTTTTTTTTTTTTTAAGTAGGTCCCACACCCAGAGCAGAGCCCAATACAGGGCTTGAACTCACGACCCTGAGATCAAGACCTGAGCTGAGGGGCGCCTGGGTGGCTCAGATAGATGTGTCTGGCTTTGGCTCAGGCCATGATCTCCAGGTCCTGGGATCAAGCCCCACACCGGGCTCCTGGCTCAGCAGAGAGTCTGCCTCTCCCTCAGCCTCTTCCCCGACTCATGCTCTCTCTCTCAAATGAACAAATAAAATCCTAAAAAAAAAAAAGAAAAAGAAAAAAGAAAAGACCTGAGCTGAGATCAAGAGTAATGCTTAACCAACTGAGCCACCCAGGTGCCCCTATTTGTCCGTCGTTTGAACTGGGAAAAGGAGATGATTTACTTCGAATACCCAGCTTTTATTTTTTTAAGCATATAGTTTATAAGGAAATTAATAGAGGGAACTGTCAGAGAAACAGAATGTCATCCATATCTACATCTAAGGGGTTGTTAAATCTGCTTATAGGTTAGTAGGCAGGAGGAGTCTTGGAGATAGTACGTAAATTCCAAGTTGCTATGCATTATTAAAATGCATAACACCTTCTAAAATATGTGAAGGTAGGGAGCCTGGGTGGCTCAGTGGGTTGAGGCCTCTGCCTTCGGCTCAGGTCATGATCTCAGGGTCCTGGGATCGAGCCCCGAGTCGGGGGCCTCTGCTCAGCAGGGAGCCTGCTTCCCTTTCTCTCTGCCTGCCTTTCTGCCAACGTGTGATCTCTCTCTGTATCAAATAAATAAATAACGTCTTAAAAAAAAAAAAGAATGTGAAGGTAGTGGTAAACGATTAAGCCATGGATAAATGCTTTGGTATTTTTTAACCTCAAATGCAGGAAAAGCCATGCTTCCTTTTGTAGCCATGGAATCTGTCTTCTTATTTATTTATTTATTTATTTATTTATTTATTTATTTATTGGAATCTGTCTTCGTAAATAGGACCTTGTATTTATAGTTTTTCTGACAGCTCCCAGTAAAATAATAAAAGTAATACAAATAAAAGTAAATAAGTATTATAAATAATGAGAACCATTTCTGCCTCATTTCATACTCTTTCCAAGAATGTTGAGTCACAAAATAAAATCTTAAATTAGGAAAATTTCAAAAATAGAACTAGCTTCCGAGAGAGTTTTGGAAAAGTTCAAAAGGATTTGGAGACAGTAATTTGATTCCATTTTTGTCGTTTTTGTTTTCTTGCATCAAACAAATGTGTCTTCTAGTGGTGTTAAGTCTCATCGGTTCATCTATACTTAGAGTGTCCTTGCATGATTGGCATCATGTTTTATTAATGGAAAACTTGAAAAGTAAGTTAAATAACTTGCCTAGATCTTAAGAAAATCAGTGAGCTGTAGTAAGATATTTTATGTAGTTGTGGGGTAGGGGAGATTTTTACCCTGCCTGTCTTGGTTCTTCTGGCTGGTCTAATAATTAAATTGACATAAGACAGATTAACAGGGAAAAAAATTTTAATTTTGTATGTATGGAGGTCTTGTAGATATGGGCCTAAGAAATAACCAGAGCGGGTGGTTTATATACCTTTTAGAAACAGAAACAGTAAATTTGTGAAGAACTGATGAGACAAAGAAACTTTGTACCTAATTCAGAGGGTTGTTTTGAGGAATTAAGAAAATAATAGATGTAAGATACTTCACTGTGTCTGGCCTATAATAAGTACTCAACACATGGTTTAAAAAAAAAAAAATTCCTGCATACGTGGGGGTCTGTGTTCTACATCTTTTTTTTTGGTTGTTTTTAAAAATTTATTTATTTCGGAGTAGGTTAGGATGGGAAGGGGGGGAGAGAGAATCTTGAGCAGGCTCCATGTGGAGCCCACGTGGGGCTTGATCTCACCAACCTGAGATCATGACCTGAGCCGAAATCAGGAGTCAGAGGCTCTCCGGACTGAGCCACCCACGTGCTGCACTACACCTTTTTTTTCTTTTCTTCTCTTCTCTTTTCTTTTCTTTTCTTTTTTCTTTTCCTTTCCTTTTCCTTTCCTTTCCTCTTCTCTCTTCTCTTCTCTTCTCTTCTCTTCTCTTCTCTTCTCTTCTCTTCCTTTTCCTTTTCCTTTTCCTTTTCCTTTTCCTTTCTTTTCTTTTTTTAACTCTCTGGGTACTTCAGTCTCCTGAGGTCCTCTGTGGAATAAGTGTGGCATTAAGGATGCCAAGTCCTCTTGCAGTAAGCGTGGGTGACATCTAGACGCAGATGCTTCCCCTAAGGCAGAATCCACTGGTTCCAAACAGCCCGAAGGAGTAGATACACGAAAAAGGTGAAACTGACATAGTTTTAACAGAATTTTTTCTTTACGTGCCTTTTTCTTTCTTTTTTTTTTTTTTTAAACAGTCCCTTTGAAGATGAGACCATGAAACTTCGACAGCTGAAACTAGAGAATCAGGTGAGTAAATCAGGAGTCTCCCTCCTCTTTTGAAATAAGTGGCCATCTGTAGTGACCACGATGCTGATAGTCTTGACTCTGAAATCTTGGCAGGGTCCTGGAAAGGAGGCAGGCAAGGGAAAGGCTTTGATGTTACTAAGCAATGTCTGGAGGTAGTAGTTGCTGAACCAAGGCCCTGGGCTCTGGTAAGACCAAAGTGCTCCCAGGAGCACAGCCATAAACCTGGCCTTGGAGTTCTAATCACTGAAAATTCCTTGGCACCTTTCCTAAGAATCAGAAGAATGTTGCCTTGCATACCTCTCTGCACTCTAATTTCATTTAAGTGCAAGATTTTTTTTTTTTTATTCTAAAATGCAGATCTGAACATGCTGCTGGGCTGCTTAGAGACCTCAAGTGCTTAGAGCACAATTTTCTTCACAATACTGGTCCCAATTTTCAGCTACACATTAATTCTGTTTTTCAGTGATTTGATTTATGTTTGTTTCCTCCACTAGGCTAAGCTCCGTGAAAACAGGAGCCAAGTTTGTTTATGATGAAATTTATAAGCAGAAGTTCCTAGCATCGGGCTGGGCACGTACTAATCCTTCCCTAAATACTCGAATGAAGGAAGAAATAAATGAGCAGCTGTACGTCGTTATTTGCTGTGATCATTGTTAGTCAGCTTCGGACTTCTACATCTATTGCTTTCCTATTTGCAGTTTCATATGCATGTTATCTAATTCAGGACATTCTATAGCTCGAGTCTGTAGGATCATTAACAAAGTGTCGCGACTCTGTAGGTGCCTAAACATTACCTCTAAAGTTTTGTCTTATTTATGCTAATGTTGGAATGACTAATGGGACTGGTAGGGTAATAAGTTGCTTTAAAGGTGGGAGAGAGGTCTGTGCCTGGCGCGCAGGGACAGCCTCTGTAGGGCGAGGCCCTGGCGGGTTGGAATGCCGTGTCTGCCCCTGGAAGGCTCTGAACCTCGTGCTCATGTATGGCCACCCCCGGCATGGCACCTTCGAAGTCTTCTGTGGCGATGGCACTAACGTGGGGACTGTCAGTCACTGCGTTCCACTGCTGAGGGTAATAAAGCAGCTGTAGCCTCCCTCCTACTGGCTTCCTTTAAAGAGATCGAGTGAGGGGTGCTTGGGTGGCTCAGTTGGTTGAGCATCGAACTCTTGATTTCAGTTCAGATCATGATCGCAGGGTTATGAGATCGAGCCCCGCATCAGGCTCCACGCTTAGCAGGGAATCTGCTTGAGATTCTCTTTCTCCCTCTCCCTCTGCCTTCCCCCCTACTGCACTCTCTCTAAAAATAAATAAGATAAATAAAATATAAAGAGACTGAGGGACATTTCAAGCAAATCTAGTTTTTCATAGCCTCGCAGCAGAATGGCAACAAACTTCTCGGCAATTACTGGTGGCTGTCTCAGCATTTTCCCCCACAAGATGGGCTGCCTCTAAGCAGAGAACCACCTAGCATTCCGCACATATTATCTGTAAAGTTGTCAGGTGAAGGGTGTGAAATAAACAGTCCTTTCTAATACTGGAAAAAAATAAAGGTGGCTCAAATATTTGGTAATTTAAAAATTATGTTTTTTTATGGGCAGTAAAAGCATATGGTAAGGATTCCAATAATACTGAAAAGATATTTCATGAAAAGTTTCTCTTCTACTTGCCTTAGTTCTTCTTTTTTTTTTTTTTTTTTTTTTTTTAAGATTTATTCACTTGACAGAGATGCAGAGAGAGAGGGAACACAGCAGGGGGAGTGGGAGAGGGAGAAGCAGGCTCCCCACCGAGTCGGGAGCCGGTTGCTTGCGGGGCTTGATCCCAAGACCCCGAGATCATGCCCTGAGCCGAAGGCAGAGGCTTTAACCCGTTGACCCACCCAGGCGCCCCAGGAATTTTTTTTAATTAAAAAAAAATCCAGGGACCTGCTGTATGAATGTGGGTGTTAAATAGCCTGTGAGAATACTGGGAGGATCTGAGGAGCTGCCTCCGGCCTAGAAGGAGGCTGCTTGGCAGGGGGTAAGGGAATTTCTACAAACAGCAGGCTGAACATTCTAATGGCCTGAAACAAAGGCAGCACTACGGGATGAATGAAACATTGGACTGGGAACCGAGGACTCTGGTTCCCTTTCTTACTCTGCCATTAATTAGCTGGGTGATTTTAGGTAAGAGTCTTAACTCCGTGGGTCCCACTATTTCATCTGGAAAGTGAGGTCAGATAATAGGATGTGAGGATCAGAGAGTGTGGAAGTGAGAGCTGCGATGGGAGGTGCACTGAGGAAGCCTGGGTTGTTGCTCAGTCTGGGCCTCAGAGCCTGGGAGGATCTTGGTGGAAGGTTCTCCCTCAGTCCAGGGCATGCCGACCTACCCAAGACCACGCACTGCCGTATCCATGACAATGGCTTAAACTAGCGGTGATTGTCAGGGGAGGTGGGAGAGGCTGGGAACCTTACTCTCCCCGCCTCTGCCTGGAGTATACAGTGGATTAACCTCTTAGGAATCCTGTTTGGGGAATGTCCCCGTGGTTGAGAGTCATTGGTCATGAACTTTGTAGGATGGGAAGTGGTTTGCTAAAAGCAGCCACAGTTCATAAGTCTCGTGAGGACTGGTTCATACTAACCAATATCGTAAGTGATGAATCTAAACCAAGGGATTAATTTACTAATTTCTAATGAACTATAGACCAGAATCAGCTGAGCACCACAATCCTATCAGATAAGTGTATGGGAAGTTTACAATTAGAAAAGTGGCGGGGCGCCTGGGTGGCTCAGTGGGTTAAAGCCTCTGCCTTCGGCTCAGGTCACAATCTCAGGGTCCTGGGATCAAGCCCCGCATCAGGCTCTCTGCTCAGCAGGGAGCCTGCTTTCCCCCCACCCCCCGCCTCTCTGCCTACTTGTGATCTCTCTCTCTCAAATAAAATTTAAAAAAAGAAAAGAAAAAAAAGAAAAGTGGCCTGGTGAATTTGGAATCAGAGCGAGTGGAGTTTGTAAAATGATATTTATGGTAAATATCATCGTGTGATCATATAATTAATTCATCTCTACTAAAGGGA
This sequence comes from Nasua narica, assembly GCA_028533885.1. Classification (NCBI taxonomy): domain Eukaryota; kingdom Metazoa; phylum Chordata; class Mammalia; order Carnivora; family Procyonidae; genus Nasua; species Nasua narica. The sequence goes on from CM052807.1 coordinate 31,865,008, forward strand.
TACACCTGCCGATGGAATGAGATAGGTGAGTATCTGGCCAGGCCACTCCTTGCCTTGGATGGTACTAGACACACAAGGTATAACTCTTGCTCTGAGTTTTTTCTTACCTTATTTCCACACAGACATTTCCCTTCTCTTATAAGACTCACTCACCGTCCAGGTCTCAGTAGAACTGAGTAGGTTAATTTCTTTCATATCTGTCTTTTTTCCCCTGATAGTGTAATCTTAGGATTTAATGTTTAAAAATCCTGGATTTACAGATAATTTACACACAGCTGTTTTTGTCCTGTATAAGGGTTTTGAACAGCTTTATTGAGATCTAATTCACAGACTGTAAATATACACCCAGTTAAAGTGCACAAATGATTTTTAGACCTCGTATCAAATGGAATCATGTAGCACATGGTCGTTGGTGTCCAGCTTCTCTGACTCAGGAAGAGGTTAATCCATGCTGTCGCCTCCGTCAGTGCTTCCGGCCTTCTTATTGTTGAATAACACTCAACAGTTGCTGAGTACAGGCTTGTAGTTGTGGCTACAGCACATTTTGTTTGTCCATTCATTAGTGGACCGATACTGGGGTTGTTTGGCTACTCTGGCTATCGCCGGTAGCGCTGCTCTGAACATTCATCTACAAGCTTCTCTGCGGACATGCTTTCATTTCTCTTGGCTGATATGTCTCAGTGTAGGTAACCCAAGGCATACCTAATACACCTCGGGTAATAGGAGCGGAGTTCCTGGGTCATCTGGTAACGTGTTAAGGAGCTGCCGGACTGTTTTCCGACATCAGTGAACCATTGTACACATTCCCATCAGTCATGTCCTTGGCCTTGTTTCTATACATCATTGTCAACACTTATTATTATTGTCTGTCTTCGATTATAGCTATTTTAGTGGGTACAAGGTAGTATCTCACTGTGGTCTTGATTCACATTTCCCTAATGACTAATGATGTGGAGATTAAAATGTACTTAGTGGCTCTTTGTATGTTCTCTTTGGAGGCACGGAGAAATGGAGAAAACCTGTTTATTTTTATTTATTTATTTTAAAAAGATTTTATTTATTTATTTGACAGAGAGGAGAGAGATCACAAGTAGGCAGAGAGGCAGGCAGAGAGAGAGGGGGAAGCAGGCTCCCCGCCGAGCAGAGTGCCCGATGCGGGGCTCGATTCCAGGACCCTGAGATCATGACCCAAGCCTCAGGCAGAGGCTTCAACCCACTGAGCCACCCAGGCGCCCCAGAAAATCCCATTTTTAAATTGGGTTATTGCCTTTTTGTTGTTAAATTGTAAGAGTTCTTTATATAGTCTAGATCCAGGTTCCTTATCAGAAATATTATTTGTAAATATTGTCCTCAATTCTGCGGGTTGTCTTTTTACTTTCTTGACAGTACCACTTTCAGCATAGACTTTTAATTCATGTTTTCAATTTATTTATTTATTTAAGATTTTATTTATTTATTTATTTATTTGAGAGAGAGAGGGAGAGAGAGCCAGAGAGAAAGCATGAGCAGAGTGGAAGGGCAGAGGAAGGGGGAGAATCAGGCTCCCCACTGAGCAGGGAGCCCGATGTGGGGCTTGATCCCAGGACCCTGGGATCATGACCCAAGCCGAAGGCAGACACTTAACCGACTGAGCCACCCAGGCGCCCCAAAATTTTATTTACTTTTATTTCATTTTATTTATTTTATTTTGAAGTAGGCTCTATGCCCAGTGTGGGGCTTGAACTCACAACCTTGAGATCAGTTGAGCCAGCCAGGTGCCCCTTAATTTATGTTTTCTTTTGTCTCTTGCACTTCTGGTGTCATATCTAAGAAACCATTGCTTACCTAAGGTTATAAAGACTTGCTTCTGTGTCTTCTAAGAGTCTTTTGACTCTTTTAAGAGTCTTCCACTTCCTATGAGTTGTTTTGAGTTAACTTTTATATGTGGTGTGAGATGAGGTTCCAACTTCATTCTTTTGCGTGTGGATATCTAGGTGTCCCAGCACCATTTATTGAAAAGATACTCTCTCACTGGGTATATTTTGCTTTTATTTTTACTAGTTTCGTTAGGGTATTCATTTTTGGGGGGCATGTGGACACCTTAGCTGGCTACAGGTCGTCATAAAGATTTTTAGATTCCTCCAGTGATGGTCCTTAGACACATACGCACGTTCGTTGGAGGACATTTACGCCATCTTGTGGACAATGGATTAAAATACAACATAGTCCTTTTGGGTCGGGTTGCCCATTTATTTGTATCTATCATTCTTTTTTTAAAAAATTTTATTTATTTGACAGAGATTACAAGTAGGCGGGGGGGGGGGGAAGCAGGCTCCCTGCTGAGCAGAGAGCCTGATGTGGGGCTCGTTCCCAGGACCCTGAGATCATGACCTGAGCCGAAGGCAGAGTCTTAACCCACTGAACCACCCAGGTGCCTCTATGTTTATCTATCATTCTAAGAGAGGTGGTCATCAGTGTACTGAATTGATATTTTTAAAAGTGTGTTTTAAAAATTTTAGGCTTGTCTTCTTATGATCTCACTTTGTGTGCCAGGAAGATTAGTTTTTTTTTTAGCCAAACTCTTAGATCGCAGGCAGCCATTCTGATCTTGCTGGTTGTACCTTGTGGTCAGCCAGGTCTATCCCAGGAATGTCAGACTTTAACCAGCCCATCAGCTCTAGGGAGTCTTTCTGGAAAATTGGGAATCAGTGATGTCAGACTCTCTTTAATTTGAGGCTTGCCTGAGCTTTATTATTTTATAAAATGAAGCCCTTTGTCAGAATCCCTTCCCGCCACCCCCTAATCTAATCTCCTTTATTTCTTCTCTTATTTTGGAATTACCATTCAGTGTTTTGCTCCCAGGGAATGGTAATAGGACGTATCACCACATTCTGCAGAAGATGGATTCTTTGAGTTATTGTTCCGTTTCTGAGGGAATTGGGAAATTTAAAGGCTTAAGTGACACTTAATAACAGTCCTGAAAGCAGCATATTTCAATCGTATTTACGGCATCGAACAGTCCCGACTGCCCGTCCTTCCTTTAACGTAGTTTATGCAGCCTCATTGACAGCTTTTTAGGGAGGGTAAAACGTAAATGGAATACGGATTGACCTTGTTGCGTCAATTCCTTCTCCCTCATTCAAACTGTATGAGGATGATTAGAATGCTAAATCAGGGGACACTTTTCACCAAGATGGCCATTTGGTAGGTATTTTATGATTTTTTTCTTGTTTACAAACTTGGGACAGTTGCAGGATATATTTAGTGCTATAATGTAATAGCTATAGCTCTGGGGTTCACAGTTCAAATCTTTAGTTGGTTCTTCGCTGTTCTCCCTCAAGTTGGTGATCTAAATGAGTTTGACCCGTGTTGAAGTTGGTAGACAGAGGCTTCCCCGGATCCATTCAACAGGATCACTATGGCCGAGAGTCTAGTCTGCCCTTTACAAGCCTAAAAACTTGGTTTTGTGAGTCAACTTGAGTGTAACCAGGTCCTTTGGCACAAAATCACACTAGTCAAATTTGCAATGGTCAGTTATGAAACTGGACACTAATTTATTAATTTACGATGAGAACTCCAGCTTTTCCGGGGTACATTCATCTCTGCCGGTCACGATTCCCTGTTCCCGGAAATAGGATACCTAAGAAGTTAATTGACAATTAGAAGGCTGATTAGTAAGCAGGGAGTCTGAGGAAATGAAATTAGTAGTCCCGAGGGACATTTTATCAAGGCCACGAAGAAGTCTTATATAGTTTCCTGTCCACAAACAGAATAAGCTCTCCCAGTAAATAGAATCGTCCACTAGATTCAGCAGTTCTCTGTTGGGGGACAGGTTGGATAAACTCTGGCAAATTCTTGTTCTTTGGCTCCCCTTGTCGGGACCAATACCCCCTTTTCTTTTTTCTTTTCTTTTTTAGTTTCTTTCTTTCTTTTTTTCTTTTTGAGAGAGAGTGGAAGGGAGGGAGTATGAGTAGGGGGCGGGGCAGCGGGAGAGAGAGAGTATCTTAAGCAGACATCCCCTGAGGGTGAGCATGAAGCCTGACGCTGGGCTCCATCTCATGATCCTGAGATCCTGGCCTGAGCTGAAGTCAAGAGTCGGACCCTTAACTGCGCCACCCGGGCACCCCAGATGTCCCCTTTTCCGTAGAACATTGTCCTTCACATGTGTTAACAAAATGGATTAGCTGTGGCCTGTGCTTTTGCTTCCTCAGTTGTTGCCAGTTATGAGACTATATGAGGCTAGGTAACTGGCCACATCGAGCAGACGTGGCAGTTTCTCAAGTCTCTGTTTTGTATTTCCCATCTCTTCAGCATATCCCCTATGCGAGACTTCACAGTTGCTAGAAGAACCATATCAGCAAGTTCTGTGGGGGAGAAGCTCGTCATAACCAAATATATATTTTGTGTTCCTGTTACATGAAGGTCCATCTATTCATATTAATTCATGAGTTTCAAAGTAATCTCAGAACCTTCAATTATTCCTTCCCAGCTTGCTCTAACATTTATTCTTTCTTTCTTTTTTTAAGGTTTTATTTATTTATTTGACAGAGAGAGGGAGACAGTGAGAGAGGGAACACAAGCAAGGGGAGTGGAAGAGGGAGAAACAGGCTTCCCGCTGAGCAAGGAACCCAGTGTGGGGCTCAGTGTGGGCCTTGATCCCAGGACTCTGGGATCATGACCTGAGCTGAAGTCAGACACCTAAGGATTGAGCCACCCAGGTGCCCCACCTTTATTCTTTCTTGACAGGATAGGCAATTTGGGCACATTATTAGCTCCCTAGTCTTTTTTCTTATTCACAAGGTTGGGCAAAGAATAGTTCTGTTTCTTCTACGTCCTCTGAATTTATCCACAAGCTTTCACCAGCCCGATTGTGGGAAAACATATTTCCTTTCCCTCTGATAGTCTCACCCCTTGGAGTGACTCTTCTTTCTAGTAGCACTTTTTAAAAGCATATCAATGAAAAAATAAATAGCTTTTTGCCTAAGGAACAATAATGTAGTTTATAATATCTTTGCTTTAGAATCATGGCTTAATTTTTGAGCTTGGGGCTCGGCACTTTCCTATTCTGAAATATCCCAGATCCATAATTAATTTCCAGGTATTATAAGCTCTTATTTGCCAAAGCTTAAAAATAATACATGTGCTAGTACCTTCCTTTTCATCTTGCTGGATTTTTTTCTCATAGTCTCCCATCCTTTTTTTCCTGACTTTCCTTGCTACCATATTCTTGATGTCACTTTTAGCCACAGCGTTGATTACTTTCTATTTGGATTGTTCCAACTGTAATTTTTTCCCCTTTTTATGCTCCCAGATTTGTTTGATTTCTAATTATGTAAAAATGAGCAAGAAAGCAAAACTTAATCAGCTCTATAGCTGATGAAAATAGGAAAATAATTTGAGGTTTAGAGTATAATATGTTTTATTTTATTTTTTCAGTTATAAAAGTAAGAAAGTTTAGAAAAAATATAGAAAACTGGAAAAAGGGAGAAAAATCCATATTCTACCACCCAAAGTAATCACCATTCCTGTGTTTCTTCATCTTTTCCCCTATGCATAACTGTTCATATATTTTAAACTTGCGACCATGCTTGGGTAATAATATAATTACTGTAAATATTTTATCATATTTTATTTTTAAGATTTTATTTATTTATATGTGAGAGAGAGATGAGAAAGAGAGAGCATGAGATGGGGGAAGAGCAAAGGGAGAAGCAGACTCCCCGCTGAGCAGGGGAGACTGTGGGACTCAATCCTGGGACTCCAGGATCATGACCTGAGCTGAAGGCAATTGCTTCACCAACTGAGCCACCCAGGTGCTGTACTTTAAATATTTTAAGTAAACTTGGATCATGGCCTCAGCTTGGCTAGAAATGCATTTGTATCATTTTTGGGGCGCCTGGGTGGTTCAGTTGGTTAAGCTGCTGCCTTCGGCTCGGGTCATGATCTCAGAGTCCTGGGATCGAGCCCCACATCGGGCTCTCTGCTCAGAGGGGAGCCTGCTTCCTCCTCTCTCTCCGCCTGCTTCTCTGCCTACTTGTGATCTCTCTCTGTGTATCAAATAAATAAAATCTTAAAAAAAAAAAAAAGAAATGCATTTGTATCATTTTAAATAGATCCTTAAAGGGGTTTGGTAAATATTTATTAAACGAATTTATTAAAGGATGAGTGCATCCTTGTCCCTTTCTGTGCCTCAATTTCCCCCAGTCTCAAGCAGGATAAAATTAGTTTACAAGAGGTTTGGGAGGATTAGTGAAAAACTATAAATGTTCAAAGCAGCTAGGTCTTGTCATAACTCTCCTGGCTATAATATCACCTTTTTTTTTTTCCCCCTAGAGAGCACTGCTGGAGAAGAAGCAGAGAAAAAAGCGCCTTGAGCCACTCATGGTACAGCCAAATCCAGAAGCAAGGCTACGTCGACCAAAGCCAAGAGGTAGCGAGGAGCACACTCCTTTGGTGGAACCTCATACCCCACAGAATGATGTCATCCTACATGGTGTGTGTTTAGGCAGCATCTCTTCCCACTAGGGTACAGTTTTCATAAACTTAGGAGAAGGCAGGAAGATTCTCAGATGGACCAGAGGGACAATATTAGCATCATTACTAGGTACCTTCATAAACTTTCGTAATCACATTCTGGGTCTTTGAGTGAAAATAAAACCAGTGGTTTAATTAGTGGAAGATACCTTGACATTTGTATCCATTGTAGAGCCATTGTTTTCATTGCCAAATGAATTAGTCCAGAATGGCCTATCTGAGGCACTTCCGGTCTTGGTTGTCGCGTCATGGCAGAGTTAGCCATGATACCAGGAGTAGTAGAGGGCACCCAGTCTTCCAATAGCTAGAACTCGACGGACCCCGTGAGCCCATGTGCTGTTGACTTGGACAAGATCTGAACTTTGGCAGACCTACTTTGTTTTCACGTCTGTCTTGAATTTCTAAAGCATGACATCAAGTACATGTCATTTAGTAACAGTCAGCACGTGTTAATAAAATGAACACTAGTCTGAGTTACTCTATTAACAAACGTACACATGGATGTTAAGGAAGGAGGAGCGAAATGCGTGGGTGGTTCTTAATTCTGATCACGTACGCCAAAACCACCCAGCCAAATAACAGATAATACTTTCCTCTTTTCTCTTCTCTCTTGGACCCTAGGCATTGATGGTCCAGCTGCCTTCTTGAAGCCAGATGCTCAGGATCTGGAAACCAAGCTTCACGTTCTCTCAGTAGGTTCCTCTGCTACAGAAGAGGATACTGAAGGAAGTGTTGATGGGGAAAGCACTTTGGAGACTGTGTCCAAGCCAGATCTCCAGGAGATTCTCCAAAAACATGGTGAGGATTGATAACAAATGTGAGGCAGTTAATCAACTTAGCCATATATAATCTTTTCCTTTCCTTGCTTTCATTGGTGGTTAACAATCTAGATGGTTTAAAATTGCTTGGAATGTAGCTTATGGCTTTACAGAGGTGACAGTATTAGGCATCTTTGACATCTGAGAATTGACTATTGTCAACCACGGTAGTATTTACCCTATTGTCTGAGAAAAATAAGATAAGTACATATAAATTATCAGCAGCATTAGCTACCATATGTGACTATTTCTTTTTGACATTTTATTTTTAGTTCCCATGCCCTTCTTTTGACAAAGTTGTCACTCAACACCCCTACTCTGCCTCCATTTCTTTTCTTTTTTTTTTTTTAAGATTTTATTTATTTATTTGACAGAGAGAGAGATCACAAGTAGGCAGAGAAGCAGGCAGAGAGAGAGGGGGAGCAGAGAGCCCGATGTGGGGCCTGATCCCAGGACCCTGAGATCATGACCTGAACTGAAGACAGAGGCTTAACCCACTGAGCCGCCCAGTCGCCCCGTTTTTCACAGTTTTTATTGATCTAGTGATAAGGAGAAAGATAAGTAGTAGCTGAAGAGAAACACAAATGGGATCAAAATATGCTTAAGCTAAAAAAGCAAAACAAACAAAAAAAACCCCACCCCAATATACTTAAGCTAATACTTTTCTCACTGGCGCCTACTTTCTGCCAGTTGGAGTAACGACTACCACAATTATTCCTGTACATATAGAGTTCGCTTGCAGTTTTCTTTCCTCCTTAGAAAAAATGATTTTCTAGTGGGAAGAAATTAAGTGTCCCCTTTTCAGATGAGAAGACTGAAACCCGGTCATGAATAAATATTTATTGGGTGCCTACTTAGTAATAGATAGGCATTGTAAGGTCTGGGATGTGTTAATCAGGAGATTCTACCACAGAATGGTAGACCAGATGTGCATTCAAACAAATTCACATATTCATTCATTTAGAAAATGTGGATTGAGTGTCTACTGTATACTGGGCATTGTTATAGGCACATAGGCTACAGCAGTAAACAAGGGTCCTGCCCTCCTGAAGTGTTTATTCTAATTGAGCCATCACGTACTTAAATAGCCAGGAGAGCATCTAGAAGGGTACCTAACCCAGAGCTGAAGGTTTGGAAAGCTTTCCAGAGAAAGTGATGTCGAAGCTACTGCCTGATACAGGAGGAGGAGTGGCCAGTTCAGAATGGCTGGTGCACACAGTATGCGCGGATAAGGTGGGAGGAGGGACTAGAGAGGGGAGCCCGGAGAGGTAAGTGGCTATGATTATATAGGCCAGTACAGGCCACATTAGGAATTTGGACTTTAGTGAAAAATAACTGAAACCTGAGGGAATTTAATCTGAGGACTATTATCACCCAGTTTGGGCTTAATGGGAAAACTAAGAAAAATTACCCTGCACCATAAGGAATTAATTGAAGGTGGGGAGGCTGGCAAATATGGAAGCAGGAAAACTTAGGGAAGAGATGGAGTGGCTTGTGGCCTGACCTACAGTTATAACGTGCTATATGCAAGAGTAAAAACCAGGGAGAAATAGAATTACATTGCCGGGGCAATGAGAAGGGACAAGAAAGGCATCAAAAGAGAGAGATTAAGCTGAGCCCGGAAGGATGCAGAGGCGTCCCTCCTCTGTACGGGGACACCTGTCAAAACAGCTGCAGACCGCCATTTTGAATGTTTCTTATATGTCAGGCACTTGCCATACATTATCTCAATTAATTTAAAATTTATAGGGGCGCCTGGCTGGCTCATTTGGAAGAGCATTTGACTCTTGCTCTTGGGATCGTGAGTTCAAGCCCCACACTGGGTGTAGAGATTACTAAAAAAATAAATAAGCTTTAATATTTATAACAGTACTTTGGGGAGTTCATACATATTAGTCTCTCTATTTATATATAAGAAAATTATATATATTACATTTGTAATTATAGGTCGCCTCTCAGACAGGCTAAGTAATTTTTCCATGGTCACACTGATGGTAAGGTGACACACTTGGGTGGAAGAAAGAACGTGTGCAAAGGCATTGGGTATAAAATCATGATATGTTGTGAAAACCAGGACAGATGGCAGGAGCGCAGGGTGTGGCAGTGGCCGTGGCGAAGGGGGTCAGAGTATAGCTTTGAAGCCCGGGTTCTTTCTGGGTTCTGGATCTCAACTTTGCCACATCTGGCTGGGAAAGGGAGAACACAGCTTCGCTTTCTTCTGCCACTGTTTCCCTGTCTGTAATAGGAATGTGATTGTGGCATTTCCCTATTATTTGGTACCACTGTTGTTACGACAAAAGAAAGTGAATGATGTGGAAGAGTCAGAACAAAGACAACCTTCGTTTAACCGAAGGCTAAGTTACCCCAAGTCATCTAGCCAAATAGTGGCAGACCTAGATTTTCTTAGTTTAGTTCTTTATCCCTTACTGTAAATACCGAGTTGTCCTCTTTCACCCTGTCCTATGAAATGACTGCTGTTTTTTTTCTAAGAACTGGCCTTTCAGTACCAGATGGGTTAATGCCTTTTTACATCTCAACAAGCTGATCCACCATAAAACCTATTAAGCACTTTCTTGATTAGGATCTACGATGTGTCAACCTGGCAAATTATGTCCCTTAAGTGGGTCCAGTTTGTTCTTCTACAAGTTTGGGAGAAATCTTTGATCTCCATCATAAAACATGTATTCACACAAGCTGAGTTTTTGGTATAAAAATGGCATTTGCAAACATAGTACTAAGTGAAAATATCCATGATTGTGAGGTTTTATGCCTTTTTGCCACAAAAGAAAAAAAGGTTAACATTTTAGAAAACAAAGAAAACATGTCCCTCACAAACCAAAGAATGTTTTAACAGGTTTATTGAGATATAATTAACATACCGTAGTATTCACCCTCCTACTTCGCAACAGAGTAGGAGGACCCTGGGTTCACCTCGCCCCATGAATACAACTAGATAACAATGAAATCATCCTGAATACCCCAGAAATTGATCTGACGACTGGCAGAACACACTCCACAACTAAAGGTAGAGAAGAGGCCACAATTGAAGGAGGTAGGAAGTGTGGAGACGTTGTTTGGGAGAGAAGTGGATCTTGGCTGCTGCGGTGGGGAGGGAGCTGCACTCGTGGAGAAGGGCAAGAGACTAACACACAGGGAAGCGCAGGGGGAAAACAAATCCCCCTATCAATTGGTTTGGAAAGCAAGAGGGGCTGAATTTCGTGACTTCTTGGAACCAGCAAGGCTTAAAGCCTGGAGTTCAAAAGGTCAGTGGGCTTGGTTCAGGGAGAGCCTGGTGGCCACTGTGCTGCTCTTGGAGGAAAGGCAGGCAAACCACCTGTGGACGTACAGAGTGGAAACAGCGATCTAAAGGGTGCCCAGGGCACACAGCAGGGAGGTTAGTTGTTCATCTTGGAGCGTTTCCCAGAGAGACAGCATTCATGGAGATACCCCTCCAGGAACAGAGAAACTGGCAGGCGCCATTTCCCTCCTCTGCCCCTTAGCATAAGCACAAAGCCCCCTGTGGTAACCAGCGCAGCACTGACACTGGATCCCTAAATGCTTACACCAAGCCCCGCCTACCCCCACTGGGACGGGCCCATCCTTCCCAGTCTTGCATGCCTCAGTCCCGGCAATGGCTGGTCCCCTCCCCCGGAAGATCAGGCCAAACCCCTGCCCCCACTGTGTCTCCTGACCTGGAAGTTTTGTGCGGCCTCAGTTCCAGTGGTAGTGGCGACAGGTCTCATTTCACAAACAGACCAGAGCAGACCTAGTTAAAACAACATCTTCAGGCCAGGAACTAAGCACTGCCAGTAGCAGCAAAGAGAACCTCTGCCGATGACCGATGACCGTTCTGAATGATAAAGCAGCCGGGGCACAACAGCAGAGTGCATGCAGTACACATTGGAGACACTCCCATAAGCACCAGGCCCTGGGGAACAGGGGACGCTATACTGCAGGCCACTATAGAACCTCTTCTTCGTAAAGCCATTACCCTCAAGAACAGAAGACACGGCTGACTTTTCTAACACACAGACACAGGCACAGAGAGAGAAAATGAGAAGACTGATGAATTTGTCCCAAATGAAAGAACAGGACAAGGCCATAGCCAGAGATCTAAGTGAAACAGGCATAAATCACATATCTGATGGAGAATTTAGAGCACTGATCATAAGGATACTCACTGGACTTGAGAAAAGAGTGGAGGACATCAGTGAGGCCATTAAAAAAGCAAAAAGGAATAACATAGCAGAAATAAAGGGTTCAATAGACAAAACAAGAAACATGCTTGATGGAATGAATAGCAAGCTACCAGAAGCAGAGGAACAAATTAATGACCAGGAGATAGAGTAATGGAAAGTAATCAAGCTGAACAAAAGAGAGGAAAAAGAATTATGGAGCACTAGAATAGACTTCGGCAAATCAGTGACTCTATCAAACATAACATTTGGGGCACCTGAGTGGCTCAGTGGGTTAAGCCTCTGCCTTCGGCTCAGGTCATGATCTCAGGGTCCTGGGATTGAGCCCCATATCAGGCTCTCTGTTCAGCAGGGAGCCTGCTTCCCTCTCTCTCTCTGCCTGCCTCTCTGCGTACTTGTGATCTCTCTCTGTGTCAAATAAATAAATAAAATCTTTAAAAAAACAAACAAATGATAACATTTGTATTATAGGAATCCCAGAAGAAGAAGAGAGAAAAGGGGGCAGAGAATTTATTTGAGGAAATAATAGCTGAAAACTTCCTTAATCTGAGGAGATGAATAAATATCTACATCCAGGAGGCACAGAACACCCCCAACAAAAGCAGATCCACACCAAGACATTGTAATTAAAATGGCAAAATATAGTGATTAAGAAAAAATTTGAAAAGCAGCAAGGCAGGGGCACCTGGCTGGTGCAGTCAGTTGAGTGGCCGACTCTTGGCTTTGGCTGAGGTCATGATCTTGGGGTTGTGAGACTGAGCCCTGCATCAGGCTCTGCACTCAGTGTGGAGTCTGTCTGAGACATTCCCTCTCCCTCTGTGCCTCCTCCCGGTACGCTCACTCTCTCACTTGGTCTCTCTCTCTCAAATAAACAAATCTAAAAAAAAAAAAAGAGAAAAAGAAAGGCAGGAGGACAAAAAGAAGACAATTACATATGAAGGAAACCCCATAAAGATATTCAATAGAGGGTGCCTGGGTGGCTCAGTTCTTTGAGCAACTCCCCTTAGGCTCAGGTCATGATCCTTGAGTTCCGGGATCGAGTCCCACATCGGGCTCCCAGCTCCACGGGAAGTCTGCTTCTTCCTCCAACCTTCTCTCCTCTCATGCTCTCTCTCACTCAAATAAATAAATAAAATATTAAAAAAAAAAGATATTCAGTAGATTTTTTTAGCAAAAAATTTTCAAGCTAGAAAGGAGTGGCATGATATAGTCTAAGTGCTGAGTGGGAAAAACCTGCAGCCAGGAATACTCTATCTAGAAGGCTGTTTTTCAGAATAGAAGGAGAGATAAAGAGTTTTCCAGACAAACAAAAACTAAAGGAGTTTGTGACCACTAAATCAGCCCCGCAAGAAATGTTACAGGGGACTCTTGAGTGGAAAGACTAAAAATGACAGTATGAGAGTAGGAAACATAAAAGCAGTAAAAAATATTTCTGTAAAAAATCAGTTAAGGAACTCACAAAATAAAAGGATGTAAAATATGATACCATATACCTAAAATGCAGGGAGGAGAGGAGTAAAGAATGGGTTTAAACTTGAACAACCACCAATTTAATATAGACTGCTATGTGCAGAAGATGTTATATACAAACTTAGTGGCAACCACAAATCGAAGACCACTAACAAATATGCAAAGAATAAAGAGAAAGAAATCCAGGGATACCTGGGTGCTCAGTTGGTTAGGCTGTTGCCTTCGGCTCAGGTCATGATCCCAGGGTCCTGGGATCAAGTCCCACATCGGGCTCCTTGCTCAGCAGGGAGCCTGCTTCTCTCTCTGCCTCTGCCTCTCTGCCTGCTTGTGCTTTCTCTCTCTGACATAAAAATAAAAACTTAAAAAAAAAAAAAAAGAAAGAAATCCAAATATATCACTAAAGAAAACCAGCAAACCATGAAAAGGAGAAAGACAAGAAAGGATTAGAGAAAATCTTCAGAAACAACCACAAAACAAGTAATAAAATGGCAATAAATACATATCTTTCAATAATTATTTTGAATGTAAATGGACTAAATGGTCCAATCAAATGACATAGGGTGACAGAATGGATAAAAAAACAAGACCTGTCCATATGCTGCTTACAAGAGACTCATTTTAGGCCTAAAAACACCTACAGATTGAAAGTAAGGGAATAGAGAAATTTTATCATGCAAATGGATGTCAAAAGAAAGCCAGAGTAGCAATACTTACAGACTTTAAAGACTTATAGACTAGTCTTATAGACTATAAAGACAAAATAGACTTTAAAACAAAGATTGTGACAAGAGACAAGGACACTATATAATCATAAAGGGGACAATCCAAAAAGATGATGTAACAATTCTAAATATTTATGCTGGGAGCATAAACATGGGAGCACCCAAATACATAAAACGTTAAAAGCAAACATAAAAGAACTAATTGAAAATAATACAATAATAGTAGGGAACTTTAACACCCCACTACATCAATGGACAGATCATCCAAACAAAATAAAAAAGGAAGCAGTGGCTTTCAATGAGACAGTGGACCAGATGGATTTCACAGACATAATTCAGAATATCCCAACCTAAAACAGCAGAATACACATTCTTTTCAAGATTTTATTTATTTATTTATTTATTTATTTATTTATTTATTTATTTATTTATTTATTAGGAAAGAGAGAGAGTGAGAGAGAGCATGAGAAGGGAGAAGGTCAGAGTGAGAAGCGGACTCCCCATGGAGCTGGGAGCCTGATGTGGGACGCGATCTCGGGACTCCGGGATCATGACCTGAGCCGAAGGCAGTTGCTTAACCAACTGAGCCACCCAGGCGCCCTACACATTCTTTTCAAATGCACATGCAACATTCTCCAGACTAGATTACATATTGGGCCACAAAACAAGCCTCAACAAATTCAAAAAGATCAAAGTCATACTGTGTATCTTTTCTGACCACGATGCTATGAAACTAGAAGTCAGCCACAAAAAAAAAAAAAAAAGAAAATCTCTGGAAAGACCACAAATACATCGGAAGTTAAATAACCTGCTTCTAAACAATGAATGGGTCAACCAGGAAATGTAAGAAGAAATTAAAAAGTGTGTGGAAATAAGTGGAAATGAAAACACAGTGGTTCAAAATCTTTGGGATGTAGCCAAAGCTATTCTAAGTGGGAAGTTTATAGCCATACAGGCCTACTTGAAGAAGCAAGGAAAAGCTCAAATACACAACCTAACCTTATACCGAAAAGGACCCAGAAAAAGAACAACAATATAAAACCCCTAAAACTAGCAGAAGGAAGGAAATAATAAAGATGAGAGCAGAAATAAGTGATAAAGGAACTAGAAAAAACAGAAGAACAGATCAATGAAGCCAGGAGCTGGTTCATTGAAAAAAAATCAATAAAATTAATAAACCTGTAGCCAGACTTGTCAAGAAAAAAAGAGAAAGGGTTCAAATAAATAAAATCACAAATGAGAGAGGAGAAATAACAAGCAACACCACAGAAATACAGTTATAAGAGAATATTATGAAAAACTGTATGCCAACAAATTGGATAACCTGAAAGAAATGGATGAATTCCTAGGAATATGAAACTGAAACAGGAAGAAGTAGAAAAT
>CM052807.1:31887227-31901194 GCA_028533885.1 Nasua narica
TTTCTTTCTTTCTTTCTTTCTTTCTTTCTTTCTTTCTTTCTTTCTCTCTCTCTCTCTCTCTCTCTCTCTCTCTCTCTTTCTTTCTTTCTTTCTTTCTAGATAGGCTTTCTTATCCCTGCTTTACAGATGAGTGATTGGGGCTTAGAGAGTGTCCTGTCTCCCCTGAAGTTGGAAAGACCCTTCCTCACCAAATTAGGTGAAGCTTTTTTGAAAAAGCCACTGGAGGTTTTAGGGATAAAGTTCCACATAGTCGCATAGCCACCCCCCCCCCCCCAATTTTTGCTTTCTGTGGTTTCAGTCACCTGCAGTCACTGCCATCTGGAAGCTGATGGGTCCTTCTTCTGACATAGGTTCGGCGGGTCAATGGTAGCCTAATGCCCCCTCTCCTCATCTCATTACATATGCATTTTATCATCTCACATCAGCACGAGAAGAAGGGGAATACAATATAGTGAGATATTTTGAGATAGAAAGACCACATTCATTAACTTTTATCATATTGTTAGAATTATTCTATTATTGTTGCTAATCTCTTGCCGTGCCTTATGCATAAATTAAACTTTGTCATATGTATGTCCAGAAAAAAAACATAGTTTGTAGAGTGTTCAGTAGGCATCCACCAGGGGGTCTTGGTGGATAAGGGGGTCTACTGTATATGGAGAATCCAGTTAAGTGAATTTTGAAAAGTTGTATGGTAGGGCAACCCTGATAGTGAATTCTGAGCAGCATTATAAGGGTAAGAAAAAGAGATAAAGCCCCCAAGATTGGCCTTCTCCAAGAAAACACCAAATGGCAGGTGATACTGGTGCCTTCGGAGACACCGGGATGGGAGGCCACACGGCCTCCACAGCCATCAAGGCCAAGGGGTCCATGGCAGCAAGACCAAGGATGAGGAGTGGATGCCTCTACCAGCCGAGGCTGACTGGTCAAGGACATGAAGTTCAGGTCCCTGGAGGAGACCTATTTCTTCTGCCTGCCCATCAAGGAATCTGAGATCATTGAGGTTTTCCTGGGATTGTCCTTCAACGATGAGGTTTTGAAGATCATGCCCATGCAAAAGCAGACCCAAGCTGGCAGGCAGACCGGGTTCGAGGCATCTGTTGCCGTCAGGGATCACAGCAGACACATCGGTCGGTGTTAAATGCTCCAGTGAGGTAGCCCCTGACATCCGTGGGACCATCAATCTGGCCACGTTCTCTAGTCCCAGGGCAGCAAGGCTTCTGGGAGATCGAGGTCAGCAAGCCCCACACCATCCCTCGTAAGGTGACTGGACGCAGCAGCTCTGGGCTGGTGCATCCCACCCCCCGGCCCCAGGGTCCTGGCATTGTGTGGGCTGCTATACCTCCACGGGGGGCTGCGCAGCCACTCTCGGCAACTTTGCCAAGGCCACTTTGGATGCCATCTCGAGACCAAGAGCTGTCTCATCCCGACCTCTGGAAAGAGACCATGTTCATGCTCACCAAGGCCACCTCTCCGGAATTCACTGACCTTCTTGAAAAGACCCACGCCAGAGGCTCTGTGCAGAAGACCCGGGCTCCAGCTGTGGCCTCCACGTAGTCCGTATGCAAGAAAAATGAAGGTGAATTAAGTCTGTTGAAAACAAAAAGGACCAGAAGAGTGACTGCTTGATACATGATAGGCACTTGCTAAACATTTATTAAGTGAATAGTTAGACTGTGAGGGTTCTCTCGGTATTCTTGACTGACATGTTTTTCTTTTTCCAGATATTTCTTCTTGCAGGTAGAAAGCGGAAAAAGAGCAAGACATCCAACTACCTTATCTCCACTGATCCAACAGATTTATCTCGTGAAGGGGAAAGTTACATTGGCAAGCTCAGGTGAGAGCAGCCTTGTATCACACCTGTTCTTTCTGATATCTTTATTCCTGTGGTTTCAGAGGAATCTGTATCTTTTTTACAGTGGGCATGTATTGATGTTGGACTCTTAAAAAGAAAAAAAGGTATTAGAAAATCTAAGCCCTTTCCTTATTTTCATGAGAGATCTTCGAAACAGTGGTGATGAACATTTGGAGAACAGGCCAATGGGCTTCCATTGCGTTCCATACCTGTGCTAGATTTGTATTTGTGTGGGGGGAAAAATATATATAGATCATTAATGGTAACTTTTCCCTCTTGATTCTAGATCCAACCTCATGGGGACCAAGTTCACAGTTTATGATCATGGTATCAGCCCAGCCAAGGCCCAAGGTCTGGTAGAAAAGGCCTACATCCGGCAGGAGCTGGCAGCCATCTGTTACGTATGTGCCATCCTCATAATACATCTTTCCCGAGTCTTTTCCCTAATTTCCTGGGTGTCCTGGCACTTTAAATGTAACCAACGCCGGGGGCACCTGGGTGGCCCAGTTGGTTAAGCCTCAGCCTTTGGCTCCGGTCATGATCTCAGGGTCCTGGATCGAGCCCCGCATTGGGCTCTCGGCTCAGCGGGGAGCCTGCTTCCTCCCCCGCCCCCTGCCTACTTGTGATTTCTTTCCTCTCCCTGTCAAATAAATACATAAAATCTTAAAAAAAAAAATAAACGTGACCAACACCAAACTCACACTCTTCCCTCCCAAGCTTGCTTCTATTTCTATGACCCTCCTTTTCTGTTGCTGGTTGCATTTTTCTCTGTACATTCAAGTTTTAATTATGAATTGCCAAGTTTGGTTCTGGCTAGAACCAACAAATTCGACTGATTCTGATTCCCCCCCACCTTTTTTTTTTTTAAGATTTTAAAAATTTATTTGAGAGAGAGAATGAGAGAGAGCATGAGTAGGGGGAGGGGTCGAGGGAGAGAGAAGGGGAGAAGCGGACTCCCTGCTCACCACGCGGGGCTTGATCCCAGGACTCTGGGATCACGACCTGAGCTGAAGGCAGACGCTTAACTGACTGAGCCACCCAGGCGCCCCTATTTATTTATTTTTAAAGATTTTATTTATTTATGTGAGAGAGAGAGAGAGCGCGTGAGCATGAGTGGGGAGGAGGGTAAGAAGGAGAGGAAGAAGCAGGCTCCCTGCTTAGCAGGAAGCGCAGCTCGGGGCTCAATCCCAGGATCCCAAGACCATGACCTGAGCCGATGGCAGATGCTTAACGACTCAGCCACCCAGGCGCCCCCAGATTTACTTATTTATTTGAGCGAGAGCGCACGCGCACGTGTACATGCACACACGTGAGTGGGGCGAGGGGGCAGTGGGAGAGAATCCCCAAGCAGACTCTGTGCTTAGTGCGGAGCCCGATGCTAGGCTCCATCTCAGGACCCACGACATCGTGACCTGAGCCGTTAAAACCAAGAATCGGACGCTTAACCAACTGAGCCACCTCAGTGCCCTAATGATTTTATATATGTATACATTGCAAAATGACCGTCCCAGTAGGTGTAGGTAACACCCATCACCACACATGGTTATGCTTTTTTTTCCTTGTGATGAGACCTTTTAAGATCTACTCTCTTAGCCACTTTCCTATATACAGTACGGTATTATTATTATTTTTTATTTGCATAGCTGACACACCATGTTACATTAGTGTAAGGCACACAGCTTAGGAATTTGACAGGTTTATACATTATACTGTGTACATCACAAGAATAGCTACCGTCTGTCCCGATACATCACTATTACAATACCGCTGACTGTATCCCTCATGCTGACATAGGCATTTGAATTTCTTGCCTCCTGGTATAGGCCCTGTGTAAATTAAGCTATAATTCTCTGTATATCATATAATGCCATGCCCTCGTTGGGAAATACATATTTATTGATGATAAAATTGGGCGGTTTGCTCACAATTATTTCAAATTTCGCTGAAGGCTAAAGAGTAAGAATAAAGTTTCAAGCCAATAGAATCTGTTTTAAACTCAAGTGTTCACATTAGGTTTAAAAGGAGGTATAGTATTACTTTTCTTTTTTTGTTTCCCTGTCTCTCTTCGTTTACCTAAAGAAATAAAATCATTTTTGTTGTTTCTGACATCATCATTACACATTTTACATGCCCAAGAAAATCTTGTGTTAAGAATGTAGTCTCTTTTTCCTTTCTGTTCCTAAGTCCCTGCCTTATTCTCCTATCTTCCAGGAAACCAATGTACTTGGATTTAAAGGTCCTAGGAAAATGTCTGTGATTGTTCCAGGGATGAATCTGAATCATGAACGGATCCCATTTCGGCCACAAAATGTAAGTAAGAACATATTTAATCAGCAAAGGAGTCTGAAGGACAAGAATGCAATACAGACGAGATTAATAGAAAAAAGTATTGCTTCTCAGAGAACCCCAAGTTGGAGTATGGCTCGTACCCTTCTTTAGGAGAGAGATTACTCCAGAACACGTAGGGTAAAAATTACAGAGTAGTTGCTGAAGTGGTTGATCTGAAACCACTTAGTCAGCAAAGAGAAATGCTAGAATAATCCACCATAATTTTAAAATCTGCCTTAACTTTTGGCTTTCTTGGTTTCTGCTGTACCCTTTCTGAAACGGAGAAAATACTCCCTTTTTCCACCTTCTACCTCACAGAGTTGAGAGCGAATGATTTGCTATGGTTCTCAGGACAAAGCAATGATTTTCTCTTCAAACAGGACCACGAGAGCTTGCTTTCCAAATGGCAAAACAAAACCATGGAGAACTTGATTGAACTGCACAACAAGGCCCCAGTCTGGAACGATGACACGCAGTCCTACGTCCTGAACTTCCATGGCCGGGTCACTCAGGCATCTGTGAAGAACTTCCAGATAGTCCACGAGAATGACCGTAAGCCTGCAGGAAGGGTTGGGTGGGAACCGGAGGAAAGATGTTCTTACACTGGGGAAATGAGTGCTTCCTGTCATTGACAGGAAGTTCTATTCGGGGGAGAATTATTTAAGAAAGAAATGGTTCCTTTGGAAAGACTAAAGTGTGGTTTTATTTATTTGTTTATTTGTTTGTTTATTATTTATTTATACATACTTTTAAAAGACTTACTTCTTTTTTGGGAGGGGGGCAGAGGGAGAGAATCCCAAGTGGGATCATGACCTGAGCCGAAATCAAGAGTCAGACGCTCAACCGACTGAGTTGCCCAGGTGCCCCTAATGTGGTTATTTTTTTATTCATCTTTTAATTTTTTAAAAAAAGATTTTATTTATTTATTTCACAGAGAGAGAGAGAGAGAGACAGCGAGAGAAAGAACACAAGCAGGGGGAGTAGTGGAGGGAGAAGCAGGCTTCCTGCCGAGCAGGGAGCCCGATGCGGGGCTCCATCCCAGTACTCTGGAATCATGACCTGAGCCAAAGGCAGACGCTTAATGACTGAGCCACCCAGGTGTCCCTAAAGTGGCACTTTTAAAGTGAAACTTCTGAGCCCCTGTTTGGGAAGCAGATGCAAAAGTTTCCTCGGCGCCTCTAGCCCTTGGAGCTTGTGTTGGTCCCTCCTGGCCCTTTCATGCTAATCCAGGAGTCGTCTCCTGCTCTCTGAGAGGAATAGCAGTAGAAACTTGGCTCCTGGATAGCAGACACTCACTCTTGTCCAGTCCCTCTTGCCATCCTTCTCAAGGTTTCCCATTGTAAAGGGAGCGGTGACTCTCCTATTTGGAGGATTTTTCTCTATATCGTAAGTAGGCTTTTCCCCAGTACGGCCCCATTATCTTCTAACGTCCTAATTTCCTTCTGTTTTTTCCTAGCTGACTACATTGTCATGCAGTTTGGACGTGTGGCAGACGACGTCTTCACCCTGGACTACAACTACCCACTGTGCGCACTTCAGGCTTTCGCCATCGGGCTTTCTAGCTTCGACAGCAAGCTAGCCTGTGAGTGAGAGAAACGGCAGGCGCGCCCCGCTTTCTCACGCAGAGCTTTCAAGGAGCGGATACTTGCCTCCTTTGCTTTCGGCCCAGGACGTGAAGAGCGCCAGCCCGCCCCCTTGGGAGTAATCCCCGAATGTGTGGACATGTGTATATGTGCGTGTGTACGTGTGTAGATGTGTATACGTACACGCGCACATAGGTACACACACGCTCCCCTTCTCTGGGCTCCGCAGACCCGGTCAGGGATCCCAGCTTCACCGGGGGGAGAGACGGTGCAGAGCACAGAAGGGGCTTACCCAGACCACACTGGCAACTCCTGAGGGGCCCGACCAGCAGACTCTGTGCCTCGGCAGTCAGATTTCCCGTGCCTGGGGACTTGCAGCTAGAATCAGGTTCTCATGATTACTTACCGGCGTCTTTTTTTTGGAAGACCTTTTCCGAGTGGGATAGTTCCCTGAATTGCCTTTAGTCTGGCCTGCAGACTCTTTCCGTAAATGGCCAGAGAGTCCCTCGCAGCTGTCCAGCCACGGCCAGTTCGGAAACCAGTGGAGGTGGCCGCGCTGCACTGAAACTAGATTTACAAAAACAGGCAGCAGGCCAGACTTGGCCTGGGGGCTGGTTTGCGGGCCCCTGCTCCAGGGACACGTCTGGAGGCGATGGGCCTCGGCATCTTCCAGAATGAGCCCTTGGTCGGGACATCATATGAGTGGGAAATGGGTATCCCCGGCAAGCAGCAGTCCCACAGACTGGATCCAGAAAGGTACTCGGCTACATCCACAGCGCCTTTAGGTTGTTTTTTTATTTTTTATTATTTTCTATTTTTTTTTTAAGTAAGCTTTATGTCCAACCCGGAGCTTCAACTCACCACCCTGAGATCAGAAGTTACATGCTCTACTGACAGATCCGGCCAGGTACCCCTTAAAATTTATTTTATTTTATTTTTTTCAAGTAAGCTTTATGCCCAACGTGGGGCTTTTTAAAATTTTTATTTTTATTTCACTTTTTTTTTTTTTTTAAGTAAGCTTTGCTTTTATCTTGTTTTGGTGATGACGGCTTCTAGAGCATCATTTACCCTCAGAACTGGGAAGACCCCAAATCAGTGATCATTTTGAGCCCACCCAGGTAGCTTCAGTCTGCCGTCCTACCCACAGTGCCCATGGGGGAAGACAACGGGCCACTTTACCGCCCGACGAGAAGAACTTAACGCTCACTTGGAAACAAACCTAGTATTGTATCGTCTTTATCAGAGGGCGCGTGGTATCCTTAGAGCGAGCTTGCTTTCCTCATGGGGCTCAGACGGTGCTGATGTCACAGCCCTCCGCTTCCCCCCTTCCCTCGGAGCAGGTTGGCTGGCAGCAATCTCGGTTAAGGCGGCTGTGGCCGAATTTTGTGATCAGTGATGTGAGAAGTGTATTGTCTTAATTTCAGTTTAGGCTGACAGCATAAACTCTGGGGGTGACCTAGTCTCATTAAGACTGAGAGTAACTTGCCAGTTGCCTTCATTTTCAATCCAGGAGTGCCTCCTACAGCTTTATGACTGTGAAGCCATAAGTATAGAGGGGCACAAGTATAGAAGTCTACACCCGTAGACCATGTAAGAGGTAAGAACATTCTGTATCGACACTTACCATTGTCAGCATCCAGAGGGGTGGCAGGGAGGCTTGGGCGAGGACCAGCTAGCCGACCGAGCTCTGCGGACCTTGTTAGAGCTCTGGGCCCTTCGTCTTCACGGAAATATTACCAGCTCCCTAAAGCCTGGCTCATCGGTACAGATCATGGCCCTGTCACTTGTCCTCACAGATCATAAGAGTTCTGCCAAGTCTTTCAGATTATTAGCACCTCCCAACAAATCCTAGGACTCTGCTTGCCACCAGTTCACCGGTCTCAGAACGCATCCGGCTCTCGAGAATCCGAGAACTTTGTGAGTTCTCCGTTCAGCATCGTTCCACCCCCGAACCTTCGTGCGCCCCGGCTTTTTGCCAGCATGGGGCACGACATCGGCGCTGTGGACTTCCTCTCCGTCCCACCTCCTGTTGTCCCTTGCTCCACATCAAATAGCAACGCGAAGGCAAGAGAGCGGGAGATGAAAAGACTCTGGGCTCATTCATCCCCCACCACCGGTGAGGCCTATCCGTTGTTTTGACATGATTGGTTCCCATCTCAGGCCTGCTTCTATCAAGTGCCTCATTCATAGAAGTGCCCTCACGCCCTTCAGAGCTCTGGCGACGCCGTCCGGAGGGACGTACTGTCTAATCCGCCCTCGTCGAAAACGGAAAGCTGTTCCCTTCTCTCCAGTTGCAGTAGATGACCGTGTCTGGGGGCAGGGGGCCCGACGGGACGACTGGATCCAATCCTGCTTCCTCCTGCCCTGTCTGGTTCCCAGACCTCCGTACCCCAGCTTAGGTACTCTCTGCTTGAGTGTGCAGGCGATTGGTTTGACAGAAATCATATTTATACCTTTTGTATGCTACAGAAATAAAAGATAATTTATATAAAAATGTGAGCGTCACCCGTCTTCTGTGCAAAGGCCCATCCCTTACGGAGTTCCCGTTCTGGAATGTTCTGGAACAATCATTTTCATCCTGTGTATTTCATCCTGTGAACCAGGATGCTCTCATCCCAGGATAGCAGGAGTCTGCAGACCCAGAAGTCTGTCTCATCCTATTCGTGACACCAAGGATTTTCTAGATAGATGATGGAGCCAAGAACTGAGCACAGAGGGGGCCACAGAAGGGCAGGGTTTGGGTTTATATTGTTCTAGATACCTGCACCCGTCAGCCTCCTGGATCTTCTTTGTTGGCATCGCTTACTGATTCAATATCTAAAACTGAAATAGACCCGCTCTCTTGCCTCTTGAGTGTTCACATTTTACACCTACCTTACAGAGACAAGCTGAAAAAAAATTATATGTTCACAAATCTTTACTAGGCCTTCCTGCTCTTATCAGTGTCCCAGTGAAAATGAATCACACGGAAGGAAGCAGGAAGAGCAGAAAAATCAGGATGAGAGCTGGAGTCAGAATTTAATTCTTATGGGTTGGTTTTTCTTTTTCACATGGTTCTTTTTGGCTATGGTGCACAGCTGGCTAAACAGATTATTTATGACACCATTTTTTGTATAATTTTCAGTGACCAAGAGTAATATCAATGTTTCAGTGGTCATTGACACGAAAGATACCAGCAACTGGTTTTTAAAAATCTAAAATTTTTTTAAAAATCTAAATTAAAGCCTCTGCCTTCAGCTCAGGTCCTGATCTCAGGGTCCTGGGATCAAGCCCCACATCGGGCTCTCTGTTCAGCGGGGAGACTGCTTCCCCCCCTTTCTCTCTGCCTGCCTCTCTGCCTACTTGTGATCTCTCTCTCTCTCTCTCTCTGTCAAATAACTAACTAAATAAATAATCTTTAAAAAGATCTAAAACATGCCTACAAAAGGTTCTTTTTGATCAGAAGTTTAGCAGATCACACAACTAGCATCAATAAATTCCTTTAGACAGCATTATAGGTACAGAAATAAAGCAATAGACTGACTGAGGCCAAAGCCCAGGGTTTGACCCCTTTTCTGTCGGTGACTTGCCATGTGCCTCTTGAACTATATGATCTTCAATTCTTGCATACAGTTCTCCCCACTCATGCTGACAACAATGTGGAATTCCTGTACTTGCATTTGGAATTGAACTCTCTGGTTCATGATGCTAGACAGCGTCATGCCTTCCATAGCTGAAGATAATGCTGGCAGGAGTGCCAGAGACCCCAGGAAAGGATCACGGATGCTTAAGCTAAGGAAACTGGAGAGGGCAGATTCTGAAAATGTCTTTGGTGGGGGATTCTGGAATGCCAGGCGTGCACGATGTGGGAGAGTACTCGTGCCATATGCCTAATGGCTGCTTCCTTCTAGTCTGTAGCCCTGTCTTAATCTTCCCCATGTGAACCTCAGCTAGGGACTTGCCAAGGACTTGTCAGATCCTGTCCCACCCCTCAGACACATTTCTTGACCACTCGATTGTTTTGCCTTCCCTCCCTGCTTTCGTCGCCTAGTTGTTGTTATAGTCAATATATATTTTTTAAAAGTCTCACAGACTCCTCTCATCTGCAAAAACCCAGGGGATTTGCCATTGGTGCTCGGAATTTAGGGAAGCCTTAATTAAACCACACATGGGTTCGTGGCGCCACCTACCGACCAAGAGTGCATATTACAAGTGCATTAAGCTGAAAAGCACAGATTCTGTAAACCAGAGGAGGAAGTCACAGATGAAGTCTGAGACTTCAACACCTGGACCAGTTTATCACAAAGCACCCTTGTGCTTTGGCATGACTCTTCCGAAGGTCCGAGAACAGTAATATTCCTGGGGTTTGGAAGCCAGTAGAGGTATCCTAGGTAAAATGCCGGCACTTGGTATAGGATTGTGGCGAATACCAATATCACTTTTATTAACATCCTTTTAAAAAGGAGCAACATGTTTTTGATGACATTTTTAGCCATGTAGTTATAGAAAATGGTTTATATGCACTCGTAAAGAAATCCTAGATGGGGGGCGCCTGGGTGGCTCAGTGGGTTAAAGCCTCTGCCTTCTGCTCAGGTCGTGATCTCGGCATCCTGGGATCGAGCCCCGCATGGGGCTCTCTGCTCAGCAGGGAGCCTGCTTTCCCCTCTCTCTCTGCCTGCCTCTCTGCCTACTTGCGATCTCTCTGTCAAATATATATATATATATATAATATATAAATATATATATTATATATATACTCTCTGTCAAATATATATATAAATATATATATAGTCTATATATATATATAATATATATATATATAAAGAAATCCTAAATGGTTTTCCGGGGGCAATAATGAGAGGAAAGAAAAACAGAATAGTTTAACCAGGAAACTAAACATCCAGGTTCTAGTCTCAGCCCTGACCCTATCTCAAATTCCTTACTTTGTACCCATCTATTTCTACCTGAAGGAACAGCCTGGGCAAAAAATGCCCCTGATGTTTTTTGAGGCTTTAACCCACTGAGCCACCCAGGTGCCCCTAGACTAAAATTTTAAAAATGGGGCAAATATATAATTTCTAGAGTATAAAAGCACATCAGGACAAACTACTTCCATATAAGATAGAAATTTGACCTTAAAAAATATGTCCTCAATTTGCCTCCAGTCAATTTTGTTATTCTGTATCAGATATACAGAGATACATATTCTAAATATTAATAATTTTGTATGGTCTAAAAGAAACTTTAGGGGGCACCTGGGTGGCTCAGTTGGTTAAGCATTTGCCTTTGGGCTCAGGTCATGATCTCATGGTCCTGAGATCGAGCCCCGCATTGGGCTTTCTACTCAGTGGGGAGTCTGTTTCTCCTTCTCTCTCAAATAAATAAAATCATAAAAAAAAAAATCTTTAAAAAAACTACAATAAAAGCCTATTCCCATATCCGTCCCCTTCATTTTCCCTTGCCCTGTTCTCCTCCTGTAGTTAACTTTGTAGTTTCTTTGTAGTGTATCTTCCTAATGTTTCATTATGCAGAAATAAATTGCATTTGTAATTGCCCAAACTTTGTGCACAAAATATACATAGCATACTATATACTCAGTTCGATAGTTTGCTTCCTGTACCCTGAAGATAATCCCCTCTCACTAAATGCCCGCCTCCCTCATCCTTGTTTAGGGGCCACAGTATTTCACTGTGAGAAGTACCATAGTGTTTTTTAACTAATCCCCTCTGTATGGACAATTCGCACATTAAGAAATCTTATCGGGGGCGGGGGGAGAAAAGAAATTTTATCAGT
The DNA here is from genome assembly GCA_028533885.1 of Nasua narica. Taxonomy (NCBI): domain Eukaryota; kingdom Metazoa; phylum Chordata; class Mammalia; order Carnivora; family Procyonidae; genus Nasua; species Nasua narica. The sequence goes on from CM052807.1 coordinate 31,898,766, forward strand.
GTCTTTTGAATATACGCAGTTTTCCGGGGACCTGCGTTACCTATTTTAATCCTCTTCTTTTTCACTCTTCATACTCAGTCACTACCACAAGGTGACACCTTTATGCTGGGTGCTTCCACAGGACTGAACCCCTCCCTTGGCTCTGCAAGTGTTCTACCTGCCCCCCACCCCCCCACCCCCCGCCGCCTGCTGAGCATCTCCTGGAGGATGGTCCACGGCTGTGCCGTCCAACACTGTAGCCATGAGTTGTGTGTAGTCGTTTACATTTAAATTAATCAAAATAAATAAAAATTCCATTCTTCCGTCGGGCCAGCTGTGTTTCAAGTTCTCAGCAGCTACATGTGGCTAGTGCCTACCGCTACCGGCTGGCGCAGATAAAGAACATTCCACGCGGAAATTGTCCCTTGTCCAGCTCTCTCATTCGACTGTTAGCATCTCGAGGGGCAGGGATGGGGATTTTTCTCTGTTTCTCCTTGGAGCTTCCCTAGCACAGTGCCCAGGACATCATCTGTGTTCCATAAATGCGGAGTGGGAAAATGAGTGGTGAGGACACTGGCCTCATGGTCTAAGTGTGTCCAAGTTACAGTCAGCATGTGCCTGGGCTATTATTTGAACCCAGACTGTTTACATTAATTTTCAAATTATTGAATCAATAGCTACTGAAAATGACACTTGCAACTGAATAAGACTGGAGAAAGCTTTTCCTTCCTTTTTGATTTTTTTTCCCCCCGGAAGTCTTAGATAGCTGATCCAAAGATCGCCTGGGAACCTCAGAGAAACTAGAGAAATTCTCACGTGAGAATTGGGTGGGGAAGGCCTCAACCTCTGGCCTCTGGAAAGCAATGGTTTTTGTTTCGGTCTGTAAATACACTGCATGAGTTTGCTAGGGCCGCCATAGCAAAATACCACAGACAGGGTGGCTTAAATGGAAGTTGACTTCTCACAGTTTTGGGGGGCTAGAAGACAAAGACCAAAGGCTTGGCATGTTCGGTCTCTCCTGAGGCCTGTCTCCTTGCTTGCAGATGGAGGCCTTCTTCCTGTGTGTGCACATAGCCCCCCTCTGGGAGTCGTCTGTGTCCTTTCTGATCTCTCTCCTGGTCAGGGCACGGGGCAGCCGAGATGAGGGCCCACCCTAAAGACCCCCTTTTCCCTTAATCACCTCTTTAAGGACATTATCTCCAGATCCACCCAGACTCCCAAGTACTGGGGATTAGGACTTCAACCTGTGAATTTGGGGAGACACCATTCAGTCCATGGCCTCTCCTGTTCCCTAGATAGACCTAGCTAGAGTCCGTCCTTCCACATTTCTCTCTGACGAAGAGATAACAGAACTTACATTCTGCTTATCAAATTACAGGCTGCTTTTATTCAATAGGGAAGGAAAGACAGCAAACACCTTTGGTAAAGGTCCGCTTTGTCCTTCAGAACCCAAGATGCACTTCGGTTGATACGGAGTGAGAAGTCTCAGGGAAAAGCAAACAGAAGTATGAGGAGGTTGTAAATGGAGAAGGAACCTGTGTTTCCGGGGACCACAACCACACCAGAAGTCAGTCACATTAACTGCCTTGCAGGAAGGTGGGAGCCGCGCTAGGGGCGGGGTGGGGGAGGGGGGTGGGAGGAGGGGGAGGGGAGGGGAGGGGGGAGGGGGGAGGGGGGCCTGCTTGGGAGATATCTGAAAAGCAGTGTACACACCTTTTACCCAGCGGCTAGAGAACCATCCTGCCCTAGTCAACTTGTTCTTAGGCCCTCAAAGTCAGTTGCGTACGGTTTTTTAAAAAAGATATGAAAAAATTAGGGAAGGGTTCCAGTCACACTATTCTCCCCCACTGGAAAAGTACCAGTGTGTTGCACATAGAAGGCAGGAGGCTAAAATACAAAAGAATAAAGAAGGAAATAAAGAAAAACATCTGAAACTAGGGTAATTTGGTCTGTCAACTCTACTTTAATAAAAAAAATAAAAGAATGAAAATGAGAGGGCGCCTGGGTGACTCAGTTCGTGGAGCGTCTGACTCTTGATTTCGAATCAGGTAATGATCTCAGGGTGGGGAGATTGAGCCCTGAGTCTGGCTGGGGGCTCAGTGGGGGCAGTCTGCTTGAGAATCTCTTTCTCGCTCCCTCCCCCCCTACTCCTCCCCCTTCTTGCATGTGCACACGTTCTCTCTCTCTAATATATAAATAAAATCTTAAAAAAAAGAATGAAAATGAGAAAAAAATCCCGTTGATCTTCAACCTGTCAGAGGTAATTACTCTAAAATACTTTTCAACTTATTTTTCAAAAAAACCCAGGATCATCCCACATATACTGCTCTCAGAATCTGTATTTCCACTTAGATCATGAACAATGTTCGTCTGGTTTACTTTTAAAAATCTCGTTATTAATAACTGAAAAGAATTCCATCACATAGATGTGGTTGAATTTAAAACATATA
>CM052807.1:31901294-31923281 GCA_028533885.1 Nasua narica
AAGCAGGCTCCCTGCTGAGCAGAGAGCCCGATGTGGGGCTTGATCCCAGGACCCTGAGATCATGACCTGAGCCGAAGGCAGAGGCTTTAACCCACTGAGCCACCCAGGCGCCCCCTAATACAATTTTTGACTGTAATTTCGGAGTATAGACAGCACCAATACCCTCCCCACATGAAGGCGGGCTCTGACCACAGCAGCCCTGCCCTCCTCCTCCTGCACCTACAGCATGAGGCCTGGGCCAGAAGCAGCTCCAGGACTGGGTAGAGCGGTCTGGTTTCCTAAGAAGTGAGGTGAGCTGAGGTCATTTGAGGAGAGCCATATGCATCTCTCCAAGCTTGATTCAGACAGATGGAATACTTCCACCAACAGATTCATTCTGGAGAGTCACTGAAAGAGGGCCCTGTCCCATAAGAAAGGTTTTAGCCCTGGTAGGGGCAGGGCATGTATGTAAAAGCAGTCAGTCTTGAACCTTCGGAGTTTCCATGTCTGAGAACTTTAGCCAGAGGGACTGCCACAGCCTGGGAAGTGAGATTCCTGAAGGCGTAGAACTCTCTAGAAGCCTGGAAGGGTATGGACCAGGAGGCTGAGCTCCTGAAGGCACACTATTTCAACCTGGATCATTTAGGGTCTCCGAGAGTTAAGATCCGGAGGGAATAAACCAATCCGATCTCCGAATTTCCACCCAGCAATCTGGGCTGGATGTGACACTCCGAGGTTGCTTTATCGTCTCCCCTCTGGACTCTGTCCTCCCTTCCTCTAAACCTCTGAACCTTGGCTGGACTCAGCTCCCAGCTAACTTATTTCTCCTGGTGTTTGAATTCTTACCTCGGTGGATGGCACCACCAATTGTTCTGTTGTCAAAGCTTAGTGAGTTTTGTTTCCTCTCTTACCCTCATAGCCAACCTAGTTACCCATTCTTGTTGAGTTTGCCTGTGGACTGTTCCTGAGACCCCTTCCCTCATTGTCAAGCTCAGGAGCACGGCCTGAGCTTAGGACACCCCGACTCTCCAATCCAGCCCTACCCCGTGGCCAGAGGTGTCTCCTAATGGTCGTACAGATTATGTCACACCTACGTCAAAATGGCCTTTCCGATGCCCAAGCTCTTGAGAGCACGGGGATACAATGATCTTCACAACCTGGCACCCACTTATAGTAATCTATTCTTCCAGCACGCCAGTTTACAAGACTTTTCCTACTTTTCCTAAACACCCTGTGTATATGCGCAGCTCTGTCTTTCTGGCTCTTCTACCCTTGTAAATTCTCATTTATCCTTCGAGGGCTGGGGCAAATGTTGCCTCTGTAACTTGGAATTCGTTGTTCCTTCCCTTGAGTTCCCTTTGAGCTCCGTATAATTGTCTTCCCACTAGACTGTGAACTTGTTGAGGGTGGGGACCTATCCCTTGCACCTAGCATGGTCCTCAAAGTCAATAGACACTCAGCAAATAATTATTGCATTAGATAGCAAGTGTTTACAGTCTGTACTTCCTTGGGTACCTATATACTGCCCTGCAGTCTTTTCATGTATATGCGGTGTGTCCAAGCCCTGATGTGACTCATTACTTAACAAGCAAACCAGAATTTATGTAATCAAAACAGAGCTGCTTCCTTCAAAATCTTCCCCTTATGAGATTGGATACTTCATCCAGCAGTGCTGTCATTGCTCAAAACACCTTTGGAGCACCTCTCTTGGAAACAACTTTGGCATCTATATAGCACTTCCTTTTCAATCTTGTCTGCGGTAGCTTTTTTGGTTTCCATTTATTCAATATTTATTATGTGCTTATCTATCCCAGGCACCAAGCTGGTGGTGGGTGAAAGATAAGATAAATCCGACATTTACTCTGTCTTCAAAGAAGTTTCTGTTTGGTAAGGGAGATAAGATATGGACTACCACCTGGATACAAGGTGAAGTGATAATGTTCCCTCCAGGTTGCATCTGATTTTTGGAAAAGCCGAAAGTCCTTTGGTTTCAGCCTCCCAACAAAGTGAAAGACAGAGAGGTATGTGATTACACACTGCTTTGAGCCAATGTGTTCTCAGCACTTCCAAAAAGGAGCCCAGCGCTTTTCCAGCACCCCTCTCCCCAAGGAGACTAAACTGCTTGGCAGGTTCGTTTCAAACCAGACCCCCACCCTGTGGCAATGCTCTTCTACATACGGGGTCTTCCCAACTAAAGTTAAGCTCTTTGAGGGCAGGTGCCGAGGTCTTATTTTTCATTTTTGTTTTCACAGCATCTGGGGACACCTAATACATGTCGGATAAATATTCATTGAGTTACTGAGCCCAAAGTGTCTCCCTGTGCCACACGGACTTCACATCGAGTCTCCCCGCGCCATGTGCTTTATACGCGTGGCAGGGATAGATCCTCAAGGGACAGACGACAACGACCGAAAGGACCAACGCCGGGGAGGGCACGCGTGGGGACACTGGCGGCGGATCTGGGACTAGAGCCCGGGAGTTCCTGCTTCCTGGTTCCCCGGAGCGAGTGTCCTTTGGTGGGAGCCGCGGGGAAGGGAGCAGCCCTTCCTGCGCGTCGGGCGCCCGCCCCTTCCCCGGCCTCCCGGGGACTTGTGCGGAGCGGCGCCGGCTGGGGACGCTGAGGGTGGCAGGGCCACCCACGGGACCCCACCCCCTCCGGTTATGAGGAAGGCTTTCGGCTCCTGGGAAAGGCAGCCGGACACTGGAGAGGAAGGAACCGGGGGGCTCCTGGAGGAGGAAGAGAGTAGCCGCCCGGAGATCCAAGGGAAAGTCCGGGTGCCGGGGAGCAGCGGAAACCGCGTCCTAGCCAAGGGGTCCGCGCCGCCCCGCCGCCGTCCCGCCGCCCCGCCGCGCGCGCGCCTCTCCTCCCCCGCAGGCCCCGCCCCCGCCCGACCGCCCCCTCCCCCCGACGCCCAGTCTCCTCCCCGAGGGGCCGGGGGCAGGGCCGCCCCTCCCTCCCGCGCCCTCCCTCCCTCAGCTGCGCGCATCTCATACCAGCCCTCATTCCGCACATTCCAGGCTTCCTCCTTTCAAACTCCAGGCCAGGGGGCGGGCAGGGCCCGAGCTCCCGGCTCCCGCCGCCCGCGGCCGCGTCCCCCAGGTGAGTGGCGCCCGCCCCGCCGCGCGCGCCGCCCTCCCCAGGCGCGCCGGCCCCTCGGCCGCGTGCGCCGCCGCTCTTTTCTTCCCCCCTCGCCCTTCCCGCCCCGGACCTCCCGGTCCGCGCCCCCGCTGCCCTCCCTTCCGCCGCTGGCCCCTGAGCTGCCTTCCTCTCGCCCGTTGACTCACTCCTCCAGGAATAGGGAGCTCCCGTGCTTTCCCGTCAGTCCCATTCTGGGAAAACTCCTCCCTCGGCGCGCTCCGCTCGGCTCGGCTCGGCGCGCCAGCCCCCGGCGGCGGCGGCGAAGCGGGTGCGGGCCGGCGCGGGGTGGGCTGCGGCCGCCCGTCCGCGCTCCCTCCTCCCTGCCCGGCCGGTGGCCCCCGGGCCGCTGCGGGGCCCCGCGCGCTGCCCCCTGTCGTCCCGCGGTGCCGTGGCCGCCCCGGGCAGCTCAGCGGAGCCGCGGCGACGAGTTGGCGCTGCGCGGCGGACCCCGCGGAGCCGGCTTAGCGCCTCGGCCCCACCTTCCCGCACCCTGGGACCGGTAAGGCTGCGGCGCGGCGCGGGGACTCGAGGACCGGGCCGGAGGGCCGGCGTCGGGCGGGCAGTGGCGAGCTCGCCCGGCACGTGGAGGCGGCGCGGACCTCGGGCTGGGACCGGGCCGGGGGGTGGTGGATGCGAGGGGCTTCGCGCGAAGGGGGTCCCGGAAGCCGAAGGGCCCCGGCACCCGTGCCGCTTTTCTGCCGGGCCCTTTTCCGACTTGGGAGAGCGAGCCGTGGAGGTAGTGGATGGGCTGGTGTGAATGCGGAGACTGTGCGAAAGTGGAGGAGAGCCCTCCGGAGGGTCCCCTGCTCCCCGGGGCTGGAGAAGCCTGTTGTACTCCACCGTGGGGACCAGCCCGAGGGAGGAGAACCCCCAGACCCGGAGCGCGCCCTTCCCAGGGACACAGGCTCCGTGCACATGTGTGTAAAGGGGATTCCGGACACACACAGTGGCTTGTCTGATGAGTTCATGTGACCGCCTGACTGTCCCGTCTCCCTAGCTTTGGTGTATATGCGGGTGATATCTGTTCACGTATGACTCACCTGCGCTGCCAGTGGGCGTATTTGTTTGTGTTGAACGTGAGTGTATTTCCACTCGAGAGGAGTGCTGTCTGTCTGAAAGTCTGAGGGTCTCTGAGTTCTTGTGCAATGCCACGTCTGTACGTACGTGTGTATTTCTCCGGGAGGATGTTGGTTCTGGGCAGGACTGTTTTTCCTGCCTGCATGACCGTGGGCAAGAGACCGTGTCTCTGTCGTATGTGTGCAGGGATAATTGGACTGTGGTTGCTGGAGTGTGTGGTCCCCAGGCACTATTCGCCCTGCACTGGGCAGAGCTGGAAGGAAGCTGTCCACACCTGCCTCCTCCAGGCAGCTGTCTTTCTGAGGGCCAGTGGGTTCTGTTCTTGTTTGAAACAGTCCAGAGAGCAAGGTGGGAGAAGGCTAAAGGAAATTGAGATCTTTGTCTAGCGGTCACGGGACAGGTTGTTGATAGTGACAACTGGGGATGTTTCCTGGACTGTCTCGGATCCTGTGAGGTGTGTGGCCCGTGCTTTTCAAGTTGGCCCCCAGGACAAAGGGAACGGATGTACACCAGCCTGAACTATTTTCTGCTGGTCCACTGTCCTTGGAGCTAGCTACCCAGCCGTCGAATGGAAGAATCCTAATTCTTTACAACTCGCTAGATTTACAGTTTGCTGTGGGAAGGGAGGGGAGTAACTGCGCACATGCTTTAGTGCTGGGAAGGGGAGGGAAGGGAAGGGCTGCCTCTGATTTGCTAGTGGAGCTGTGGGAAGACACTTCTGGGTGTCTTCAGTTTCCCCATCTCTTCCTTTCTGTTTTCTTTTTTTCCTTTTTTTGGTTCTTTCTCCATTTGGGGTTTTATCATTTGAAATTATTTGAGAGGCAGGAACTGGTCAGGGACGGAGCCACGACTGTCCTGGAGATTGGCAGAAGTGACAGAGCATGTGATGGTGTTGGTAGGGGGGCACTGGCAGGCCCAGAGTTCTTTCTTCATTCCCCGCAACGAGGTGATGGGTGGTGTTGAGGACTTCTTGGAAGGAAGAAGCGGGACACTCTCAGGGGGTGGGGGCTGGTAGCCACTCCTCCATGCCCCCTGAGGGTGCAGGTGTTCCGGTGAGAGCCACCTCACCTGCTTAGACCGGGTGTGCAGCTGGAGCTCTGAAGGCATCGGGTCTCAAGGCAGCATTGATGGGGTAGAAAAGATACAGATTTGGGGCTGGACATACCTGGGTGCAAATCCCTGCAGTCACTTAACGATTGTTAAGGCCCTCAGGCTAGTTTCCTGATGAGTAATATTGGGAGGGGGGTAATTAATATCTGTCTCAAACGTTTGTTGTGAAAATTGGGTGTTTGCCAAGTACGCAGCACGCTGTAAGGCCCATTCCAGATTCCGTAGCCGGTGTTTCCGAAGCATATTTCGGCATGGAACCTCTTTTTTCCCCAAGAACTTCTCTGAACACCCTTTGACAAACCCTGCCCTGTTCGTTTGTGTTTACTTAGCAAACATGAATTGAGCCTTTGCCATAGGCCAGAACTTGTACGATGTTCTCCATCCTTAGGAACCAGGGTAGCCGGTGGCCCAGGTGGCGGTGGGGGCAGGGCTTTGTCCTGGGAGCACAGGGTCTGCAACCCCTTTGCTTTAACTCCAGTTTTGCCTTGACCCCTGGGGTGAACCTGGTGAATGTTATTGGACACTCTGATGTTAGCATCTAACTCCCTCACTTTATTTTTATTTTATTTTTTTTTAAAGATTTTATTTATTTATTTGACACAGAGAGAAAGATCACAAGCAGGCAGAGAGGCAGGCAGAGAGAGAGGGGGAAGCAGGCTCCCTGCTGAGCAGAGAGCCCGACGCGGGGGGGCTCGATCCCAGGACGCCTGAGATCATGACCTGAGCCGAAGGCAGAGGCTTTAACCCACTGAGCCACCCGGGTGCCCCTAACTCCCTCATTTTAAAAAACAGGGAAACTCCTGGGTGGCTCGGGCAGTTAAGCGTCTGCCTTGGGCTCAGGTCATGATCCCAAGGTCCCAGGATGGAGTCCTGCTTCTCCCTCTGCCTGCTGCTCTCCCTGCTTGTGCTCTCTCTCTCTGACAAATAAATAAAAATCTTTGAAGACAGGGAAACTGAGACAGGGAAACTAGCGGGACAGTAGTTTGCTTAAGATAGCACAACCGGTGAGTCACAGTCCTGGGACTAGAGTCCGTTCTGTTCTCACTTCACATTCTGTCTCCTCCTCTGTGGATCCCAACGCTCAGACCCCCTGGCCACCTTCATCTGATAGGTGTGGAGGCTGGAGCATTCTGGCTTGGTGACATCTCCCATCTTGTGGCTCAGATCGGAGGCAGAAATTCTCCCTTCCGTCGCAGCAGAAAGCACAGAACTATAGCATCTGAGAGTGCCGACTTGGGAAGGAGCCCTCTGGGGATATTTAAATGCACCCTCCGTTTGCCTCACTGGTTGGTACATTACCTGGCCGGGTGGAGAAGGGTCTCCCTATCTTTGTAGATCTCCTGGGATGCATATGTTGTAACCTCCCTGGACTTCCATTCTGGAGTCTTGCCCTGGTGACCGGCACAGAGCGGTACCTGTTGCCTCATCAGCGGCTCCTCTCCTCCTTCTCTGTGCAAGTGGAGGACTTGGGTCACCAGCTTTGCTCCGTGGCCTTTCCTGTAGTCGAGGTCAGTCTGGGGGCAGTGAGAAATTCAGGGCTTGGGAGGGTGGCTTTACCTTGCTTGTCTGTCTTTGCCCCCTATGACCCTTTGTTGGCAGGAGTTGGGACCGACAGCTCCCTTTAAAGCTCTGAAATTGGAGCTGAACAGCTGCTCTCCGGTGCCCCCCTCCTTCCCCTGGGGGTTTAACCAGCTCAGGGGCCCAGGTGGAGGTGGGGGCAGGGCTTCGTCACTGGGCAGCACGGTCTCCAGCTCTATGTTCTAATTCCAGCTTTGCCTTGACCTCCCCTTGCTTTTGGTTTTTCCATTTAGATATTAGGGAGATTCTAGTCACCTCCTGGGCAATCCGGTCCTGGAGCCTTCAACTGGTAGCGACTGGATCTTTGTTTGGGAGCATTTCCACTGGAACTCCCGTCCCTAAGATGGGTGCCCACATCCTCCTGCCTTTAACACAGGCAGGCCCCTGGAAAGGCAGGAGGACCGCCCGGCTCTCAGTAGTGTGGGCCAGCTCCACCCCGGTGCTGAGGGTGGGCGGGCCCCCATGGGTGGGGACCTGGCTTCCTTTGACCCAAACTTCATGGGAACAATAGACTTCAGAGGAGTCACCAGGGGCAGGAAACGGGAGCTGCGTTAAGGCAGGGTGACCCTCCTGTGGATGAGATTGCATATCCGGCCGAAAGGAAAGGCAGGGTGTTGGGGGCAGTGCAGAGGGCCCCGGGGAGGGCTGATGACACATAGGGTGGGCCTCTCCTTCCCAGGGGTCCCTTTTCTTAGAGTGAAACCTGAGCTGCTTAGAGCCCATTATTTGGCGGAGCCGTCTGCTTTGTGCCTTCCCAGCAAAGGTACTGTGCGGTCTGCCGGCGGGAGCTGGTGCCAAGCCCACCCCTGCCAGACCGTGAATTCCCCTTCCCTTCAAGCCGTTGCGAGGTCTTCGTGAGTTGTCCTGCCCGGGATAAAAGGCTAGTTTTGTTTCTTCCTGGCTGATCTCCATCTTGGCTCTGAGCCTTGAGGAATAGTTGACGAGGGAGGCAGTTTGCTCAGTGGGCAGAGCTCTGGGTGGGGAGGCGACAGGCCTGGGTCGGCTGGACGACGTGAAGGGATTTTTTTTCCTTTTTTTTTTTTTTTTTGCTACAGTCAGAGCAATAAGATAACCAGGAGAGACAGGGGGAGACTCCTGCTTGAAGCATGCGGTGGATGGTTCTGGGAGGCAGAGCACACTTGTGTTGCCTTTCTGTCTGTGAAGGAAGAGCGAACTTGGTGAGAGGGCTCCGGAGAAGGAGCGGGCTTTGGGAGAAGGGAGACACTGCACCGACTTGCCTTTTGTGAGTCCCAGTGGCCGGATTCTCACACATCGGGTTTGGGGGGCCTCCCTCTAGGACCTGGGGGCGGCCCTGGGAAATCGGAGGGGGGGATGGGGGAGCACAATGATCACTGCTATTACCATTTGTCCTTAATGGAAATGGCAGGCGGGTAAGCTTCTTATTGACGACGGGGCTCCAAAATGGCATTGAGAGAACCGCTCGGCAACACGGTCACCCCACCAAGTCTTGGAAACATCACCCAGTTGAGGTTGGCAGAATGCTTAGTAAGGACTTGGAGTCTCGCGGTTTTTCTTGGGTTCAAGAGAAATGAATGCTGCAGCAGTGACATGGATTTGGAGCTGGTGGAAAGGCCACCCTTAAGAGGCGGCTCATACTGAGCTCACGGCGCAGGGGTGGGGGGGCGGGGGGGCGCAGAGTGGTGGGGGGAAGTCTCTAGTGATAGGCCACAGGGCGCTCATTCTGGCTTTGTCCTCTGTCAGTTCTGTGGGTGTCTGGGACAGCAAGCAAGGAGGACAATTAATTAATTATCTTCATTGTCTAAATGCTGAGATTAAGCAGAAACAGGAGATGAAAAACCATTATTTTCTGTTAAGATTAATACATGCTCAGGGCACCTGGGTGGCTCAGTTGGTTAAGTGTCTGCCTTCGGCTCAGGTCCTGATCCCAGGGTCCTGGGATAGAGTCCCACATGGGGCTCCCTGCTTGGTGGAGACCTTGCTTCTCCCTCTCCCTCTGCTGCTCTCCCTGCTTGTGCTCTCTCACTATCTCTGTGACATAAATAAATAAAGTCTTAAAAAAAAAGATTAATACATGCTCATTGTAGAAAACCTTTGTAAATTAAAGAAGAAAAAAAGGTACGTAATGGTACAACTCAGGGATGAGCATGGTTAATATTTTGGCATATATCCCTCCAAATTTGTGTTCATGCAAATAAATTGATATATATGAACATAATTGCAATCACACTCTATCCTGTTTTTTTCTTACTGAATACTATATAGTAAGTAATATCCTCTATCATAAAAAATACTTTAGAGCCATAATTATAAGGATCTGGATGATATTACCTTATATGAATACACCTTAATTTCTTTAACTGCATGCTACCAAACTTTTTTTTTTTTAAGAATTGTGTTATTTTCTTATTTTCTTATTTTTTTAAGATTTTTTATTCACTTATTTGACAGAGAGAGTACAAGCAGAGGGGGAGTGTGAGAGGGAGAAGCAGACTCCCCGCTGAGCAGGGAGCCCGATGTGGGGCTCAGTCCCAGGACCCTGAGATCATGACCCGAGCTGAATGCGGACGCTTAACCGACTGAGCCACCCAGGTGCCCGTTACCAAACATTTTTGTAAGGTGTGTTCAATTTTTAGCCGTTAAAAAATTACTTGACATTGAGTTAATATTAAATATGTATAGTTATCTCAAGATGAACTTGAATAGATTTAAATATAAAATTCTGCATATAAGTATATAGGATAGGCATTTTATTTATTTTTTTAAGATTTTATTTACTTATTTGACAAAGAGAGAGAGAGATCACAAATAGGCAGAGAGGCAGGCAGAGAGAGAAGGGGAAGCAGGCTCCTTGCTGAGCAGAGGGCCTGATGCGGGGCTCGATCCCAGGACCTTGAGATCCTGACCTGAGCCGAAGGTAGAGGCTTTAACCCACTGAGCCACCCAGATGCCCCTAGAATAGGAATTTTAGATTTTATTTATTTACTTATCAGAGAGATAATTTACTATCAATTTGTGGGCGAGGAAAACTTGGGGCTTTGGTTGATGAAGGAAGGGAAGGGAAGTGAGCATTTATTAAGTGCCTGTCAAGTGCCAATTCTAGACATTTCTGCCCATTTCACCTTGTATAATTTTCATGGCAGCCCCGTGAGATAGAGTTTGCTGGTTTGATTTTGTTTGATTTTGTTTTGTTTTATAACCTCTACGGAACAGGAGGAAAATCACAGAGATTATTCTGGGGTTGGAGTTTGAACCCAGGTCAAACTGACTTTTCCCACTGCCCTGTTAAACCCGGAGCCCGTGTGGGACAGTGGTGCGGTGGGGTCTGCGTCAGGAACCCTGGTCTGGAGGCTCTGGGGTGCTCTGGCCACATTGGGAGCCGCGTCTGGTTTCAGAGGGTGGGTACATCCATTAAGTCCTGAGCTTGTTGGTACTGTGAGTGTCTTGGCAGAGGGGCGATGGGGGTTGGAGCCTGTCCCGCCCTCAGGGTGCTGTCATTTCTCGCTGCCAGAAGGCAGGCCCTCTTTGCAGCAATGCTGATCGTGTCCATGTGACCTGAAGTCAGTTTCACTGTGTAGCACTACACAGCCTCCATGGAATTTCATGATGTAGGACGATGTAGAGCTTGCTAGAGCTGGTTTGGAGGTTTCCAGAGTGGGTGGGAAATGGCACCTCTAGGGCTTCTGCTTCCTCCGCGTGGTCCTGGGCCTCAGTTTCCCCCGCACACAGCAGGTGAGGATTGCCCTAGGCAATGAAGGAGGGATTTTCCCACCTAGCTGTTTTGGGATTCCTGCTGGAAGGCGGTAAAGATAAGCTATCTCTAGAGCTGGAGGCAAGGCTGAGAGAGGTGGGGTGGGTAGGGTCCCGGGTCTGAGCAGTTGGCGGAGATGGAATGGGGAACTGTGGGAGCTCCTGCCTGGCTCCCCAGCACACACCAGCTGAGTGAGCAGGTGTGAGGGACAGGCTGCCCCCCTGAGGCTGGGGCAGGGGAAGCACAGACTCCAGAGCCATGCTGCCTAATAGAAATACAATGTAGGGGCGCCTGGGTGGCTCAGGTGGTTGGGCGTCTGCCTTTGGCTCGGGTCATGATCTCCAGGTCCTGGGATGGACCTTGGGCTGCTGGCCCAGAGGGGCGTCTGCTTCTCCCTCTCCCACTGCGTCTCTCCCTGCTCTTGCTCTCTCTCTTTATCTCTCTGTCTCAAATGAATAAATAAAATCTTCAAAAAAAAGAAACATAATGTAAGCCGGATGTGTAATTTTAAGTTCTCTAGGAGCTACTTTTAAGAAGAGAAAAGAGGGACGTCTGGGTGGCTCAGTCTGTTAAGCCTCTGCCTTCAGCTCAGGTCATGATCCCAGGGTCCTGGGATTGAGTTCCCCATCGGGCTCCCTGCTCAGCGGGGAGTCTGCTTCTCCCTCTCCCTCTGCCCCTCCCCCTGCTTGTGTGTGTGCGCGCGCGCTCTCTCTCTCTCTCTGTCTGTCAAATAAATAAATAGAATCTTAAAAAAAAAAGAAATTGGTGAAATGAACGTTGATAACATATCAAACTATCTTAAATATTATTGTTTAAATGTGCCATTGATAGTAAAGAAATATTAATGAGATAGTTTATATATTTTTTTCCTACAAAGTGTGGGAATCGAGCGTGTGTTTTACACTTGACAGCACGTCTCAGTTTGGACCTGCTGTGCTTCAAAGGCTCAGTGGCCACATATGCGTGGTGGCTGGTGCTTGGACAGTATAGCTTTATGGCCAGCCTGCCGGGGTGTGAATCCCTTTTCTGCCAGTTATCAAGCGATGAGGCCTTGGGCAAGTTATCTAAGTGCACTGGGTCTTACTCTCCCCCTCTGCAAGTTGACGAAAATATTAAGAGAACCGACTTCCTATGGTTAATGTGAAGATTAAATGAATTAATATTTGTAATATGCTTTGTTTTTTACATGACACATAGTAAACACTATCTAGATCAGCGTTCATTGAATAAATGACCCGTAAATGGTCCTTAACCTCCTGACAGGCTAAGTTTGTAAGAGGGAGAGGCCAGGGATGTGCTGGGAAGAGCCCAGGCCTGATGTGTCCCTGTGTGTCTGCTGTGTCTCTACCCCGTAGTTGTACGTAGTTCTACCTAATGAAACTGCCCTCCGATCAGATGGAGCTAATCTACTGTTGCTGAAAGGAAAGCCCGCCTTCTGGAAGTGAGAAACGTCAGCATCTCTGTGATAAGACAGGTTCCAGTCCGGCAACAGGTGTGGCTTGAGCATCCGTCCTGCCTGGGGCTTGGAACTGTGCTGGGTGACACGGAAGAAGCAAAAGCATCCTCCAAAATACTCCATTGTAAATTGCATGACCATGTGTTGGAATAGGGGGGTGAGGTCACTTCCGGCACTCGGAGGTTTAAGCAATAGTGGTGCTGCTTATGCAAGAGAGGAAGCCCAGCTATATCAGTGGCTTCCAGTACCCTCCTTAGCGCTCTGCCAGCCCCGACACGGCCAGCTTGCCTCTCTTGGCATCGGCCCCCTCCGCCTGCACCTGCCCTCGGCCACTCCACAGGGGTCACAGAGCACCCACTGCATGCCTGGCACTGTGCCAGGGGGTGGCGCGAGAAATGTGGAACGGAAGACCTGGTCCCTGTCCTCAAGGGGCTTGCAGTCCAGCAGGGGAGACAGACTGAATAGCAGACGTTGAAAACCCGCAAGATTAAAGAAGGGCTGGTTAGAAGCACAAACTAGTGCTGAGGGGATGCCTGGTACAGGGGATTCATTCCGTTGGGGCTGGGAGGGGTCAGGGAAGGCTTCTTGGAGGAGGAGGCACTTGAGCTGGCTTTGAAGGATGGGTCGTGTTTCGGCAGCTCTGTGATTGTGCGTGCGCTCGCAAGAGTGAGTGTGTGTGAGCAGGAGCAAGAGGTGGGGGGGGAATACAGGTGAGAAGATGTGAAAAGCGGTGATTTCAGAGTCATGGTCATAAAACTAGAGGAAGGGAGATAACTAGGTTTTATGAGTGAAGTGGATTTGAGCCGGGTCCTCTGGGCAAAATAAGGAGGATTTTTTAAAAACTTTGTTTTAAATTCACATACAGCAAAATTTACTCTTTCTGGTGTACGATTCTGTGGGTTGTGACAAATGCATAGTGTTGGGTATTCCCCAGCACTGTGAGGATACGGAATGGCTCCCTCTTCCCCAGACATGCCCTCATGCTGACATCCCTTGTTGTCTGTCCGTCTGTCCCCGTCCCCTGACACCACAGAGCTGTCCACTCCTATCATTGTGCCTTTTCAAGAGTATCAGGTGGACTAATGCAGTATGGAGCTCTCGGGTCTGCTTCTTTCACTCAGCGCGATGCCTCAATTCATCCAGTTCTGTGTATCAGTAGCTTGTTCCTTTTCTAGTTAACGTAGAATGTATTCTTTGCTTTAGGGGCACAGGTCCGTGAGTCCTCAGGCACACACAATTCACAGCGCTCACCATAGCACATACCCTCCCCAGTGTCCATCACCCAGCCACCCCACGCCTCCCCCCCACCCAGCAACCCTCAGCTTGCTTCCTGAGATTAAGAGTAGCATGTTCCTTTCTATTGCTGCGTAGTACTCCATTCGTAGAGCTACCACAGTGTGCTTACCCAGTCACTGGTGGAAGGCCCTGGGATTGTTTCCAGCCTTTGTTGATTTTGAATCAAGCTGCTGCAAACATTTGTGTACAGGTCTCTGTGTGAGCACAGGCTTCCGTGTCTCTTGGATAAATAGCAAGAGGTGGGATGGTGGTTCACACGGTGGTGTATGTGCGATGGGTTAAGACGTGGCCAGCTATCTGCGCCAGAGTGCCCCTCTATATGTCTGCTGGCCACGCCAGGAGGGCTCTGGGGCTCCGTATCTTCAGCAGCGCTTGGTATTGTCCGCTTTCTTCTCGTTTCTGTCTTTGACGTAATAATGGGGGGATAGCGGCGTCTCATTGGGGTTTTAGTTGAACATTCTTGTGCATGTGCTCATTGGCCACTTATAAACTTCTTTGATGAGATGTCTGTCCAAATCCTTCACCTATTTTTTTCTTTTGATGGTTATATTTTGAGAGTTCTTTAATATTCTGGATACAAGCCCCTTGTCGGATGTGCGATTTACACATTTTTAGAGAAAATCTATTTAAGGAGAAAATCTCCATGAGAAGACGGTAGGTGTGAGGGACTCTGAAAGCAGGGAGGTGTCCTGAGCCTTGGCCTTTCTTCCGGGGACCCAGGTGAGGCAGGAATGGGGAACACCTGGGGAATGACCTGTGAGAAAGCGGGGAGGAGGAGGAGGAGGGCACAAGGTCTTCTATGAAGTTCTTTTCCTGGCTTAGCACTTGCCCTAGAGCATGCTTCCCAATAGGACGTCCAGGTGGTTTCTTGCTTTACTAGGTACCTGGTCTGCTGCTCCCGGCGCCCGGCTCAAGCTGGGCCAGCCCCATCTGGAACAGCACGCTTGTACCCAGTCTGGGCTCCGAGACTGGCCACGAGGTTCTGGGTTCATTTACGAGGCCTTGTTACCAAACCGGATGACCGTGCGTTCTGGAATGGGAGGTGCGGTGATTACTGGGCCCGCAGGTAAGCCACTGGGTAGGCGTGTGGCTGGTGCAAGAGGGAATCCGTGCCGTGAGGTTTCTGGGTCAGGGTGGGTCCTCTGTGACGGTGACCTCAGCCGAGGGTCCGAGGGCTCTGGGCCATTAGAACCTCCAGAGCATTGCAGTGTGCATCTCTGTCCCTGTCCGGGCAGCGGGGCGCCGAGGCAGAACGACACTTCTATGAAAGGTGCCCCAGGGTAGAGTAGGTGCTGCGTCCTGCCTCTTGTCCAGGCCCAGACCGGCCTGTCCCCTGTGCCGGTGTCCTGGCAGCCAGGGCACTGTCCAGACGCTGGAGCCTTCATTCTTCCCAGGGGCAGGCCTTTTCCAGGGATGATTGAGCCCTGCAGGTGGAGAGAGGCCTCCGCGAGCCCCATAGGTTCCCTGCAGCTCCCTGATGCTCTGGACCTTTGGGGGCTGTTCCCCATCGCTGAGGGCTCCTGCCCGAGCGCGGTGTGCCTCCAGAGCCCCCCCGACTTGGTGCCTCGTGCGGTGTGGGGGCCTGGTGTGGGCACACCCTCGGGTCCTGGCAGCTGGGGTACCGTCAGGTCTCTGTGAGGGCCGTGGCCTGGGCTGGGGAAGGCACGCCTTTGTTGAGCGGCACACCGGGCTCGCGGGAATAATCGGCTTAGGCAGTGTCCTGGGGGGCATCACTGTCGGACGGGATTCAGTGGCAAGGCGCGTTAGGCAAAGACACCCCAATTCTGGGATCTACTTTGAGATCTGAATTTTCATAGGACAGGCCCACTTAAAGTGAAGTCAACTAGATTGGTTCAGTACTTTTGCCTCTCTAGAGCTTCCGTGACCTTTGCTTTATTTTAGAATCCCGAAGAAGGGCCCCAGGGAGAAAAAAGCGCAAGTCTTACTCTCCTCATCTTTAAAAAAAAAAAAAAGGAGTTAATAGCCTCATGCCCCCATGCCTTTATTATTATTATTATTTTTTTAAGCAGTTTTGGGTTTACAGAAAAATTGGACAGAAAATACAGACTTTCTTCCCTTCTCCCCTGCTTACTTATTCCTTATTATCGACATCTTGCATTGGTGTACCACAGTTATTACGTCGATGAGCCAACATGATACATTATTAGTAACTAAAGTGCATAGTTTACATATTTGGGGTTCGCTCTGCGTTGTGCATTCTGTGGGTTTCGACAAGCGTGAATGTCACGTCTCCACTACTACAGTATCGCAGAGAGTAGTTCCACTGCCCTAAATCCCCGTGCTCCACGTAGCCCTTCGTTGATCCTTCTCCCGCGTCTGTGGTGCTGCCTTTTCCAGAACGTTCCTGGTTTTGGTCATACAGTGTGCATGTAGCCTTTTCAGGTTGGCTTGCACTTAGCAAGATCCCTTTTAGAGACTTGATAGCTCATTTCTTTTTATCTCTGAATGACACTCAACGTTTCCTACCTTTTGTTTGCGTGAGTGGGGCACTGAGGTCCTGACAGGGGAAGCCTGGGGCGAGGCCGAGCCTGGAGCCAGGTTTGCCTTCCCTCGAGAACCCGTTTGGAGGGGCTTCTGTGCGGGCGCTGTGCCTAAAGCCCCAGCACCCCTTCCTCAGCCCCTTTAGTGGCTCCGGGGCCAGCCCTGGGGTGGGGTGGCGAGGAGGCCATGGACACCCACATGCCGTGACCCACTTCCTGGATATATTAGGGTCAGGCTCACAGACACGCACATCCCTGGCTGCTTGGCAGGAGTGGCTGGGGCAGAGTCCCTGGGCCAGCTCCAGGGAAGCTGGATCCCTGTCGTCAATTACCCTGCTGCCCTCCCGGGGATGGGTTCTGGGGAATGGGTGGAGGGCTTGGGGCTGTAGCCTCCTGTCATCCTCTTCAACTCCGAGTTACTTCCTGCCGCTTCCTGTTGAGGCTCCTCCCACCTCCTCCTGTGCCCCTCCTTCCTGCTGCCCCTTTCCTCTGCACTGCGCCCCAGAGACAGTCATTCCCCCCCTTCCCCCCTCCATCATTCTGCCAAAAACCACGAATGTTCGAGGAGCCCTCTCGAGAGCCAGCTGTGCCTGCACGTGGGAGACGGGATTGAACTGAGTCCTCACGGCAGTCCCGTGAGGAGATACTATTACTACCTCGGGAATGTGTTCGGGGGGACAGGCCCGGAGAGGTCGATAGCTTGCCCAGGACACCAGCCAGGTGGAGGCCCAGCCGGGCTCTGAGCCGGGCCTCCGAGGGCGGAGCCCGGGCGGGCCCCTCTGCCCCACAGCTCCCCTGGCCTGGCCTGGCGGGCCGGCTCCCTGGGACGGGTTCCTTGTGACACGCTGGTGAGGTGGTGGGGTCCTCCTTTAGCCTTTTCTCTCACCCCTCCCCACTCCTGACCTGTCAAGGGCCGAGGTGGGGTAAGTGTCTTCACCCTGCAGGGCCAGGGAGGGCGGAGGGCGGTGCGGTCCCATGCGCTGTGGTCCGTGTTCTGGACCCGTTTTGTCTCTGCCCTTCCTCTCGGCCAGGCCAGTCTTCTTCCCGCTGTTGGGGAGACCAGAAGCTCTGGGGAGGTTAGACGAGTTCCTGACCAGCCACACAGCTGGTAGGAGGTAGAGTGTCCTTCAGGTCACATGACCGAAGCCTCTTCACGGTGGCCGGGGCCATGGCGAGCTTTCCCCAGAGCCTCGTGTGTGTTAGCTGACCAAGACGCGCCGCTAACTGGGGTGGGATTGGCCCCTCTTGGTTTCGTGTGGTTTTATTGCTTTTTATAATAAAAATAAGATTTGCTGTGTATACTTATTATATACATGTATTCCTTCAGGCCTCCAGCGAGCCCTGGCCAGCCGTCTGAGGTCCCGCTGGGGCCAGCTTTGTTCAGCCGAGTACAAGGCTCTGCTCAGCCCACGGCGGTCCGTTTCTCCACTGGGTGTTTTCTCCTTCGCTCCTTCTCTTTCCTCTCGTCCCTAAGGACTTGCTGCCCGTGACCCAAATGGTGCTGTCTTGTCTTTTCATTTCCAGCTATAAATAGGTCATTTCCTTGTGTCTCCTGGTTGGCCCCACGTCCCTTAATCCCCTTCACCGCCCACATCTTTTCCCTCCTCCATCTCCTGGTGTGCTTATAAAAAATGTAAAGTAAGGGGACACAAAATATTTGTCATTGATGATGGGCTCATTTCACTTAATAGAATGTTTTCTGCGTTCATCCGTGTTGCAGCATGTGTCAGAACTTCATTCCTTTTTTTTGAGGCTGAGGAATATTCCGTTGTATGCATTTGCTACATTTCATGTGCCCGTCACTTGTTGAGTCACATTTGGGCTGGTTCCGCCTTTTGACAGTTCTGTCTCCTTAACTGTTGTGCTCCCAGCGACTTGAGCTCAGGGTCTGTTAAAATCCTGCCCCCTGGGGCGCCTGGGTGGCTCAGAGGTTAAAGCCTCTGCCTTCAGCTCAGGTCATGATCCCAGGGTCCTGGGATCGAGCCCCGCATCGGGCTCTCTGCTCAGCGGGGAGCCTGCTTCCCCCTCCCCCCCCCGCCCCCGCCTGCCTCTCTGCCTACTTGTGATCTCACTCGCTCTGTCAAATAAATAATCTTAAAAAAAAAAAAAAATCCTGCCCCCTGCCCCCAGGGTATCCACCCACCGCTATTGGATACTGGGTACTTGCTTCTTTGGATCCCTGGCAGTTCTATAAGGTCGCACCGGGCGTCTGGGGACAGGGCTGAGGTCCCTGGGAGCCTCCGGCGCAGTATTTTCAGCTGATTCATTCCTAACCTTTGTTTTACGTGTGGTGCTGTTCAAAGACACCTCACTTCTTTCGTAGATGTTACTGATTGATGACCGTTGACCTCCCAGCCGGCGGCATCGTAAGTCATGCGGCCTGGAGCTCATCCGTCTCCAGAGGCCTCGCTGTGGCCTTCTCGTGCTTTGGACCCCAGGCCAGCGCCGCACCCCCGCGCCTGGGGGCCTTCTTCCACTGCGCAGTGAGGAACGGGGGGCAGGGGGTGCCAGGAGGCACAGAGATGTGAACCGGCTGGCACTGGAGAGACCGTGCAGAGGCCCCTTGTTTGTAGTGGGAGCGCGGGAGCCCGAGGGCAGAGCGCAGCCTCAGGCCACCTCCTGGGAAGGCCTGCGATGGCGGCGCATGTGTGCGTATCTGCATGCGACCGTCGGAGTGCTGCGGGTGTGGCTGCCGGGCTTCCAAGTGTGTGTGGGGGGGTAGGCCCGTGTGCGCACACACAGTCTGTGACCGTCCCGTGAACTAGGATAGACTGTCCTTGCCTTTTCTCGGGGAACACTGGACACCCACCCCCACGAGGCTGAGGGATGTCGAGAGCAGGACTGTGTCATTTGTGACCTTGTACCCAATGCCTGGCATATAGCAGGTGCTCGGTAGACAGTCGTGAATGAATGAATGGAAGACTCCAAGGGCTAAAGCCCTGATGGGGTGAGGCGGGAAAGTAGGAAGGAGAGATCTTCGTGGCTGGGGAACCTGCCTGGCCACGTACGTGGGTTGCCTGGTGCCCTCCTTCCTAGGAACCAGCTCTCTCCTCTTCCGGAGGCATCCAGATGGTGGCCGTGCCAGGGGCAGTTGTGTAGCAAAAAAGCGCAAGGCTTTTTATTGCTGAGTTTGGCGCCCATTTGAACCCGCTGTGGGCCTTCTGGCAAGCCGTTTGACCTCTCAGGACTGTGAGGTGGAGGGCACCTTTCTCCTCTGGCGTTTTCCTCACTCGCACAAACCTTGGGATGCCCGCGTCTCCCAGCTGGGACCTTCTCCAGAGGCTGTGGGGACAATGGCGTCCGGATGCCTCCGGCTCCCCTTCGCTGCTCAGTGCCGGGCCGTACCCACCCCTGTTACTCTTCACGTTTAACCCCAGCCCCGCATGCTGTGGGCTCAGACGGCTGCCCCCGCCGTGGTCCGCAGGGCCGTTGGCAGGGGGTCCAGGCAGCCCTGTGGGGCGCGGGGCGGCTTGCTGAGGGGAAGGACCGGAACCTCGCCACTCGGAGCCTCGGAGCTTGGGCGCGGCGCTGCACCTGGGGGGCCCCGGGGTCGTCGTCTGCGATGGGTGTGGGCAGGACGGAGGGACAGCTAGCCCAGGGCTTAGCCCAGCGCCAGACCCCGAGTGGGTTTGTGAAAGTGGTACCTCCCAGTCTCACGTCTTAATGTGAGAACAGCCGTCTCTTCGGCGCGCAGAGCGTCTGTCCCTCGGTGTCCTGGTGCTTCCTCGACAGCGAGGCCTCCCTCCCACGGGCGCTGGGCCCCCCGAACCTGTCCGGCAGGTCGTCTGCCCAGTACTCGGGGCCGTGCGCTGGGGCAGGAGGCAGCGCTGCGTGTTGGGGAGGTGGGCCTCCCGCCCTGGGACCCAGCCCTCGCCTGGAGGACGGGTTCTCCTCTCTTCCTTCTGTCTCCCGGCCGCCTCAGTTACAACGAAGCCGGTCTTCAGGCCCTTGGGGGATGTAAATTGGACCTGATCCTCAGACGTCCCTGGCTATCGATGGCAAGAAGACATCAGCTTAGGACGGAGGACAGAGAGCTCTGAGGCGGCCCGCTGAGCACTTCGGGCAGTACGCGGGAGGGGCCTGAGGCCCTGGGGCCCGGGCCAGGGAGCCCTACCGGGCACAGGCGGGCCCCAGCCTGAGCTGCGTGCCTTGTGCCTGATCCACCGGAGCCACTCACACTGTAGCACTTAGCCTCCTGTCCCCCACCTGAGGTCTAAGCCCCCCAAGGGCCTGAACCCCTTTCCCCAGGGTTTAGTCCAAGAATAGCTACTCAAATGGTTTTTTAAAATTTTTTTTTTTAAAGATTTTATTTATTCATTTAACAGAGAGAGAACACAAGCAGGCAGAGAGGCAGGCAGTGGCAGAGAGAGGAGCAGGCTCCCTGCGGAGCAAGGAGCCCGATGCGGGACTCGATCCCAAGACGCTGGGATCATGACCTGAGCCAAAGGCAGCCGCTCAACCAACTGAGCCACCCAGGCGTCCCTCAAATGGTTTTTTAAAAATATAGTTTTCTTTTTTTGAATTTCAGCTTTATTGAGGTCAATGAACTGAAATGAAAATCGTAAGCTACCTTCAGTATGCACTGGGGTGACTCGGTTCCCATACACGTGGTGAAAGGACCCCCCCCCCCCCGGCTAGTTAATGAGCGCATCTGCTGTTCCACGTCTTTCTTTTTGGTGAGAACATTTAAATTCTGCTCTCGGCAACTTTCGGTTACCCAGCACGGTGTTATCAGCTCTGGTCCGCTCCCACCCTGAATTACTTTAGTTACTCCCCCTGCCTCCGCCGTCTTTATTGAATGGTGGGAGATTAGAATGGGTCCCCTGGAAGGAAATCCTGTCTTCTCTTTCCTCCCAGCTTCTGAGTTGAGAAGTTGTTGGGATGAAGGCGGTTGTTCTTTCCAGGGGCCGCATCAGGTGCTGAGGCATCCCAGGTCATGTCGGGCCCACAGGCCATGAGGAGCCTGATATGGTCGGAACCTTGAGCTTGGATCTCAGAGCTCTTGGAATCTGAGCTGAGAGAGGGGGGACAGAGAGAACCATTTCTACCTATAATTGGGCAGGAGACTCAGGCCCCCTCTGAACTGTCTCTCCCTGACACCGGATGACACCAGGCGAGTCTTAGAAACCTTCTGAGTTTCCGTGCGTCGTTTCCGATTTGGGGTCGGGAGCACAGGGAGGAGGTTATGACACGTGTTGACCCTCAACAAGTTAAACAATTTTGTGACAAAAGAAAAGGAGTGGTAGATTCTTGATGGAGGAAAGGGAGTCAGTGGGATGACTGATACTATGTAAAGTAGGATAACATCTACCTAAATTCCTGACATGGAGCCGGGGGAGTAGGGGCAGGTGCTGGTGTGTAAGAAATAATCATGTGCTCCGGTAGCCTGGGGTGCGGGGGGGGGGGCGGGGAGAGGTGAACACAGACCGGCCACTGTCCTGTGCCGACTTGCCTCTTGGGGATTGTACGGCCAGCGGGAGAAGGGTGGGCTTAGTGATCACTGATGGCCGTGGAAGGGTCCCGAAGGGGTGGGCTCTGGGAGCAGGACGTGGAAGTCCTGAGGGTGCAGCTCTGGACGAGGCAGGGGACGGGACTAGAGGGCATGAGGCTGGGTCTGCCGCTTCCTCATGGTGAGTCGTTGGCCCTCCCTGAGCCTCGGTTTCTCCATTTTATAACCTGGGGATCATGATTCCCTTCCTGTCCTGAAAGTGTTTTTGAGGAGTTTATTGTTGTTCTTATTAAGAAGATGTTAATAAAAGCCTGTAAGTTCTAATTCTTCTGAGAATTCCGGAGTAACTGGCATCCGGGGACCCCAGGGTGGAGCCGAGTGTTGTTTGAGCCTAGAGTTTGCTTTGGGTGGGCCATCTGGAGGGCTTTGGGTGGGGCTGGGGGCAGGACCAGAGGCCTCCAAGCCAGGCCCTGGAAGCCAAGCCAAGATTATTTTTATTCCTCTGTTCATGGCACATGGCCCAGGCTTAACTATGCCATCTGTCTTCCCCTCCCGCTCTCGTCCTGGCAGGCCCACGGGGGTCAGTGTGGAGGGTTTGGGGAAGTAGGAGGAGTGGGCATCCTTCTCTGGGCTGGTGTCAGCTTACCCTCCATTCTGCTAGCTGCCGGCCGA
>CM052807.1:31923381-32213495 GCA_028533885.1 Nasua narica
CCCCCCCCCCCCCCCCCCCCGGTTCCCTGGGACAGACCCAGTCTTGGGAACGCAAAGTACAGGTCTTCAAAGACCTCACTGGCACGGGCCAGTGCCCGACGTGAATCTGTGGTTCTCCCCGGGCCTGGTGCTCCCCCGGGTTGCCCTGGGTCTGACTTCTACAGGGACCGAAGGTGCTCGCTTCAACCAGCTGGTCTAGCTCAGCTCAGGCGAAGGAAGGGCCCAGAGACTCTAGTCCTCAGAAGGGTTCATGTGGTATCAGGGACGTTGGGCCTCCCTCCTTTCCTTCTCTCCTTTCTGGCCTCCCTGTCACCTTCTGCCTGGCTTGGAGTACTCGTCTGTGTTTAGTGCCAGGTCTCAGAAGAGAATCTAGGCTAAAGCCAGGGCATATAAGACCTTAAGTATTAATATTACTAATTAACACAAATCCGTATTGGGCATTAAGGCGTAAGAGATATGTGTGTATTAGGTCCATTTAGAACTTTAGACCTTCCACATGAGACATTCCCTGTTGATAACGATGGTGACAGTACAGCTCGTACTGAGCACTGACTGTGTCTGGCCCGTGCTAGTTAACTAACATCTGATCTTGTCGGCCTGAGTATGGGACATCTCGCCATGGCACATCAGTTCTCCAACCTTCTTTGAACAAAGCCGCAGGGGAAAGTCTGCATGGCACGTGTAGAGGCTACTCAGGAGAGCTCCCAGAGCCCGTGAAGGGTCTGGGCAGGGAGTGTGAGCCACAGACGCCGGAGGACAGAAAGGACCTTAGATCCCAATTTGACCATGGTCACAGCTGCTTGTCACGCTGGAACCAGAGCCGGTGTCGTGACTCCCAGACATCACACTTTCATTTCACAAACCTCCAAAAACTCAAGCTCTCTCCCTGGTGTGCCAAAGTCCAGACATTTACTGGTATTTTCTTTGGTTTCCTGACACTCAACATGGAACAGTTCAAGTTCGTTCTCCCCACAGAGAGATCATTATTCCACAAAGGACACTTAGCAGCTGTCCCCTCATTTGTTCCCCAGCACCGTGCAGCGTGCTGAGGACTTCGTAGAGAGAGACAACCGTCCCCACCCGCATGAGATCTGAGGTCCAGTGAGGGAGGCCAGTCATTCCTTGGAGCTGGGGGGTCAGATATGGAAAGCGTGGGGATCTGCTGGAGGACCGACGAGGGTGCCTGATCCAGACTGGAGGTCTGGGTGCTCCTACCGGAGGAAGTGACATTGCGGCTGGACCTTCAAGATGAGTAGGAGCTAGGTGAAAGAAGGGTGGGGAGGAAGGGGCTTAGCATGTCAGGGGTATCTTTTGAATAATGGAGTTTGGGGGTTGGGGGTTACAACCACGGGAGTATAGAGGACGGTGCGGATGCCTGGAAGGTGTGGCCGGAGAGCAGGAATCAGCCTTACAGAATCCTGTCATGGGGCATGTCATTTTATCAAAGGTCAGGGGAAAGCCACTGAAAGATTTTCAGTAGAGGAATCCCATGATCACATGCGTATTGCAGAAAACTCACCATGGCTGCGGTGATAGCTCATGAGTCTGCCCCCCGCCGGGGGGGGGGGCACTAGCAGAGGCTCAGGTTAGGGCTCTGAGATGGAAAGAGACGGGCTTTTCTAGAAGACCTGCAGGAGATAGGATGTGGTTGTTAATTATTCATGGCAGATAAGAGGGAGATGTCAAAATACAGGCTTAGGTTTCTGGCCTCTGGGCGATTGGTGGTGTCATTTCACGACTCAGTGGCCCACTGAAAATTTGATTTTGGACCTGTTGAATGTGAGGAGCTTTTGAGAAGTCTGATTGGAGCTGCCTGATAAGCAGTTGCCCTATGTAGCTAAACTCAGGAAGGACATACAGATTTGGTAACCGAAAACATACAGTGGGAGTGTAATGGGTGGGGAACCCCCAAGGGTTATGTATGGGGGTTTAAAAAGAGAGGTCAGGACAGAGCCCTGAAGAAAGCACTTAGGGAATGGTCTGGTGAAAGAGAAGGAAGGAAAAGTAAAGGCAGTGAATTAAGACAACTTGAGAATGGTCTTTGGGCTTCCTCGTATTTTGAAAATCAGCTCGTTCAGCTCTGCGGAAGACCTTCTGGGATTTTTAATCATAATTTCATTGACTTGATGATTTGTTTGATAGAGATTCAACATCTTTGTGATATTTTCCCATCCATGAACACAGTTTCCTCTCCTTCTATTTAGATGTTTTATGTCTTTCAAAACAGTTACCGTTTTCTTTGTAAAGGCCTCATTTATTGTTAGTAGGTAAATTATGACTTTGGTTTCTAAATGCAATGTTTTTAAAGACTGTATTGTGTAATACTTTATTTCTGGTATAAGAGAATGTAATTGTAATTTGTCAAATCCTTTCAGTCTTCTATCATAATTCCTTACAATGACCGTTTAGTTCTTTTCTTCCAACCTTCACATCTCTTTTTCTTATCCTCCTAGGTTGGCTAGGACTGTGTTGGCTAGGTTCTTGAGACTTTACAGTGAGGGTATGAATGTTGAAAGTGGGCATTCTTGATCTTATTTCTGACTGTACAGGGAATGCTTCCAGTGTTTAATCAGTAAGAGTTGCACAGGTAACAGTTCTGGTCACCAATTCCAACGTGGGTGTGAGAGTGGGGTCAGGGTGGGGGACGACAGCCCTACACCAACCAGTGAGTCTCCAGCACCAACCCGACGTCCTGCAATGCAGTTTACTTCTGACACTGTCTACCTAGAGGTAGTTATATCCCACAGAGTAAGGACTTAGTTCCACGAGACTGTCCGCCAGCCCCAGACCCTAGTGGCCCGATTGGAGGTTCCAGTGACCCCTCCTTGAGTTCGATTGATTTGCCTGAGTGGCTCCTAGAATTCAGAGAAACATTTTACTTACTAGATTACTGGTTGATTGTGAAAGGATATCTCAGGAACAGCCAGATAGAAGAGATGCATAGGGCAGGGTTGGGGGACGGGCGTAGAACTTCTGAGCCCTCTACAAATATGTACCATTCTCCCCAAATCTCCATGTGTTTGCCGGCTCACCAGCTCTCTGAGCCCTTTCCTTTTGGGTGTTTATGGGCTTCCTTACATAGGCGCAATTGATTAAATCACGGGCCATTGGCAGTTACTTTAACCTCTAGTCCCTCTTCATTCCCCTGGACTTTTTTTTGGGGGGGGGGGAGCTGGTGGTGTGGGGCTGAAGGTTCCAACCCTCTGATGACATGGTTGGTTCTCCTGGCCACCAGCCCTCATCCTTAGCTGCATTCCAAAAGTCACCACATTCACATAATAAGACACCTTTATCGCTCTCATCGCTTAGGAAATTCCAAGGGTTTCAGGAGCTCTGCGCTAGAAACCAGGGCGAAGACCAAACACACATTTCTTGTAAATCATGACATCACGGTGAGTTTTGGGAAGATATCTTCTGTCACATTAAGAAGGTTTGTCTCTGGAGTTTGCTAAGCGCTTTTATCGTGACTGGGTCTTGAGTTTTATCAGATGCCTCTTCCGATGTAATGGCTCAGAAACTTCGTTTTCCTTCCATGTGCGTGCGTGCACACGTGGGTGTGGCATGACCAGACTTGGGCGTGATCATTGTTGTTCATAGAGTGAATCTTTTTTTAAAGATTTTATCTATTTAGTTGGCAGAGAGCAGGAGCACACAAGCAGGGGGAGCGGCAGAGGGAGAGGGAGAAGGAGGCTCCCTGCAGAGCAGGGAGCCCGATGCGGAGCTCAGTCTCAGGACCCCGGGATCATGACCTGAGCCGAAGGCAGATGCTTAACTGACGGAGCCACCCAGGTGCCCACGAGTTAATATTGTTTAGATTCACTTTTATTTTTCCCACTACTTTGTTCACCCCTCTTCCTTGCGTGTAATGCCTTCTTTTCCTAGAAGCTCCTTTTAAAAAATCCCTCCTCTCCTGTTTTTTTCTTTTTTAGTGAGGGTGTGTTAGTAGTAAATTCTCTCCCATCTTTGTCTGAAAATGCCTTTATTTAATTTTCACTCTTGAGTGATACTTTGGCTGGGCTTTTAATTTTAGGTTAAAAGTTATTTTTTTCTCAACAGTTTGGAGACATAACCTTGGGTCCTCTAGTGCTACTATTGAGAAGTCCACTGTCGGTATATACAGTTAATGTCATAGTCCTTCCTTTGCAGGTAATTCTTTTTTTTCTCTTGATGCTTTTAAGATCTGTTGTTTGTTTTTTGGTATTCTGCAGTGTCCTTACGATGGGTGTTGATTTTATTTGAATTTTTCTTCATTAGGATTCAATATGGTTCCTTAATTGGAGATTCATGTATTTCATTATTTTGGGAAAATTTCCTTGCCATTATCTTTTCAAATGTTGTTCTTCATTTTGTGTATTCTCTCTTTCAGGAATGCTAATTGGAGGTATGTTGAACTGCCTTATTTTGTTCTCCTTGCTCCTTATCATTTAAAAAAAATACATTTCTGAGTACTATCTTCAGATCTATCCTCCAGGTTGTTAATTCTTTCTCTGGCTCTGTCTAATGTGCTCTTCATCTCAGTGGAACCATTGAGTTTTAACTCCAGTGACTAAAATGTTCATTTCCAAATGTCCCGTTTGGTTGTTTTTCCAGTCTGCTTTGTATTTTTTAATAGTGTCTAATTCTTTTTTTTTTTTTTTTTAAGATTTTTATTTATTTATTAGGAAAGAGAGTGCGAGAGAGCATGAGAGGGGAGAAGGTCAGAGTGAGAAGCGGACTCCCCATGGAGCTGGGAGCCCGATGTGGGACTCGATCCCGGGACTCCGGGATCATGACCTGAGCCGAAGGCAGTTGCTTAACCAACTGAGGCACCCAGGCGCCCAATAGTGTATAATTCTTTCTCATGTTTCCAATCTTTATTTAAGTCAATAATTAATTTAAATACCATTGTATAATAGTTTTTATCTGATACAGTTATCTCTAGTTCTTGGGGCTCTAATCCTGTTGAATCTTGATCATGGTAGATTGTTTCCCCTTTCTTATATGTTTCAACTTTGGATTTTGAGATCCTTTTTTAGCAAGGCTTTATCTTTGGGAATTCTCTGTAATATGGGTGAAGACTGTCTTTCAGAGATTTTTCAGCCATGGACCACTATTTATTGTTATGAATTGTCTGGGAATTCCTGAGTAAGGTAAAATTCAAATCTCAAATCCACTTGAGGTCAAGGCAGTCCTCCGGTTATAGATATTAGAAAGACAGCTTCCTTCCTCCCTCCCTCCCTTCCTTCCTTCCTTCCTTCTTCCCTCCCTCCCTCCCTTAAGATTTTTAATTTAGAGTGCCTGGGTAGCTCAGTTGGTTAAGCTACTGCCTTTGGCTCAGTCATGATCTTAGGGTCCCAGGATCGAGTCCTGTAGTAGGTTCCCAACTGGGAGCCTGCTTCTCCCTCTTCCACTCCACTCTCCCTACTTGTGCTCTCTTTTTCTCTCTCTCTGTCAATAAATAAATAAAATCTTAAAAAAAAAAAGAGAATTTTTATTTATTTGGTAGAGAGAGCGAGCGCAAGCAGGCAGAGTAACAAGTAGAGGGACAGGGAGAAACTGACTCCTCGCTGAGCAGGGAGCCCAATGTGGGCTCTATCCCAGGATCCTGGGATCATGATCAGAGCCAAAGGCAGTCACTTAACCAACTGAGCCACCCTGGTGTCCTCTTTTCTCTTCTCTTCTCTTCTCTTCTCTTCTCTTCTCTTCTCTTCTCTTCTCTTCTCTTCTCTTCTCTCCCTCTCCCTCTCCCTCTCCCTCTCCCTCTCCCTCTCCCTCCCCTCCCATTTTCTTTCCTTTTCCCTCCTCTCCCCCCCACTCCCTGCTTCCCTTCCCTTCTCTTTTTTACCTAGGACTTAGGCCAAGACAGATAATCTTCCTGGTCATATTTTGTCAGTATTCTTCCTTTTCTCTGAGGATTGAGGTATGGTTCCAAGTTCCAGCCTTCCTGTATCTGTCAGATCTAAGCTGTCATCTGAGTGACCATTAAAACCCAGTGGCCTCATTACTAAGACCAACTCCTTCCTGGCCTCCCAGGGCTATTGTAGTAATGGCTCATTTACTGATTCCTCTACTTAGAGTTCTTTCATTTGGGGCCTCTAGGTGTTTACTTTCTTATGAAGACAACTGTACATTTAAAAGTATTATATTTGTTATATTTTATTTGTCATTTCTAAATTTCTTTTAGAGAGTGAGAGTTTTCAGGTCATCTTATCTACTCTGTTGCCATTAAAGTTAAAAGTTTTTTAAAAAGATGTTATGTATTTTAGAAAGAGATAGCAATAGGACGCTCTTGAGAGAAGACTTTCCCAGAGCATTCTTCCCTTCTTTTCCTTCCCCATACAGGAAGCCCCACATACCCCACGTGCTTCCCAAAGAGGTGGGTGTGAGGCTCAGTATGGTCAACGTCCACAGTGAAGGAAAAGGAGGAGCTGAGTGAGGGGTGGGGTGGGGCGTCCAACCTCGGAGGGAGTAGAAGGTGCAAGGAACGTGGCCCGGCAGCAGGCACTTGGACTCCCAGCCCTGTGCTTGGGCTGGTGGCAAGGGGCAGGGTTGGGTTGCCAGCTTCCGGAGACACCAGCCAATCAACCCTGCTGGAGCCCTGATAGGTGAGGATGTCCCACGGCTAAAATCTTGCTTTGAAAGGAGCCCGAGCTGAGGAAAGAATAGGAGGATGGTGACCTGCATTTTATTTTGTATTCTTTTTTTTTATTTTTATTTTTTGAAGATTTTTATTTGTTTATTTTACAGAGAGACACAGCGATAGAGGGAACACAAGCAGGGAAAGCAGCAGAAGGAGAGAGGGAGAAGCAGGCTTCCCGAAGAGCAGGGAGCCTGATGTGGGACTCGATCCCAGGACCTTGGGATCATGACCTGAGTCGAAGGCAGACGCTTAACGACTGAGCCACTCAGGCGCCCTGTATTCTTTTTTTTTTAATATAAAATTTTAATTACAGTACAAAACATACAAGATTTACCGTCTTCACTATTTTTGAGTGTATTAGTT
The DNA here is from genome assembly GCA_028533885.1 of Nasua narica. Classification (NCBI taxonomy): domain Eukaryota; kingdom Metazoa; phylum Chordata; class Mammalia; order Carnivora; family Procyonidae; genus Nasua; species Nasua narica. The sequence continues at coordinate 31,930,364 of CM052807.1, forward strand.
TGGTAGTGTTAAAAGTTATATTCACATTGCTGTGCAGCACATCTCCAGAACTTTTTCACCTTGCAAAACTGAAACCGTGTATCCATTAAACAACTCTCCACTTCGCCTCTCCCTGGGAACCAGCATTTTACTGTCTATGATTTGACTACTTTACATACGTCTTTTTTTTTTTTTAAGATTTATTTATTTATTTATTTGACAGAGAGAGACAGAGAGAGAGAGATAGGCAGAGAGGCAGGCAGAGAGAGAGGGGGAAGTAGGCTCCCTGCTGAGCAGAGAGCCTGATGTGAGAGGACTCAATCCCAGCACCCTGAGATCATGACCTGAGCTGAAGGCAGAGGCTTTAACCCACTGAGCCACCCAGGCGCCCCTACATACGTCTTCTAAGTGGAATCACACAGCATTTGCCTTTCTGTGGTTGGCTTTCTTCGCTCGGAGTAACATTTGCAGGGTTCATCCACAATGTAACATGTGTCAGACTGTTCTTCCTTTTTAAGGCTGGATAATACTCCATTTTGTGTATATACCGCATTTGGTTTATCCATTCATCTGTCTGTGGACACTTGGGGTGCTTCTACCTCTTGGTTATTGTGAATAAGGCCACTGGAACAGGGGTGTACAAATATCTCTTCAGGACCCTGCTGCCAGTTTTTTGGATGTATACCGGAAGTGGAATTGTTGGATTGCACGGTAGTTTATGTTTGATTCTCTGAGGAACCTCCATACTGTTTTCTGTAGTGGTTACATTTTACATTTCTACCACAGTGCATGATAATTCGCATCCTTTTTGCCCCTTGTTGATTTGATGTCTGAACATGTGTTGGTCCTTGGTCTGCGTCTCCTACTTACCAGCCCTATCTCAGGATCCTGAGAGCTATGCTCAGAGAGTGCCTAGGCCATCGTGCTCATCCGACAGGCTGGGAAGCTGGGGTCCACACAGGGGACCTAGATTCCAGGCCTCCTGATCCTCCCAGACCTTTCACTTCGCTCTTCATCCTCTGAGTCCCTGGCCTTTCCCCCCAAGCTCCCGTGCTGTGGGTGGCTGAGGAAGGAAGAGCGACTGATTCTCGGGCTTGGCCCTCCCCGGGGTGCCCCGTCCCGGGGCCGTATAGTTCTTCCTCCGATGCTGTGGTTTCTGCCCAAACAGGTCCAACGGGCGCTCCTCCAAGCGGAGCCTTGGAGGGCAAGGCCGGCACCATTACCTCCAACGAGTGGAGCCCTCCCAACTCCCCTGAGGGGAGCAACGTCTCTGGGGGCAGTCAGGCGTTGGATAAGCCCATCGACAATGATGCGGAGGGAGTGTGGAGCCCCGACATCGAGCAGAGCTTCCAGGAGGCCCTGGCCATCTACCCGCCTTGCGGTCGCCGCAAGATCATCCTGTCAGACGAGGGCAAGATGTACGGTAAGGAGCCTGTTGGGGCGGGCTGGCAGGCCCCTGCCCTCACTGTTCAGCTCCGGAAGTAGGGCCTAGGCACAGGGGGAGCACAGCACCCTCAGGGTTCTCCAAGTAATGGAAGGGGGATGACCACCAGGGCGCTTATGTTATGGGCGGATGGCGCCTCCTTCTGTTCGAGTTCCCAAGGGCTGAGAAGGTGTGTGAGGAGAAGCCTTTGGGTGAGAGGCTTGGGAAAGGGAAGAACACCCCCCATCCATCCCCCCAGAGTGGACTGGGGAAATCCCATAAGCTGCCCCTCAGGCGACTGTCTCCTCATTCCCAGCTCCCCAGCCTTGGCTGTGAAGGGAGGTTAGGAAGGTGGTTACTGGAGTCATCCACTCCCTCATTCAGGCACGCACTCAGTCGTGAGCCTTTGTGTGCCAGGCCTCGGTGGGGAAGGTCTGACCTCTGCGCACAATGTGGTGGGGGTCGGGGGAGGCGAAGGCACACAGAACTGTGTTACACGGCAGGGGTGGGCTGTCCCAGGAGAGGGTCAGGCAGGGCGCTATAGACCTTCACTCAGGAAAGGTCCCCTCTGGCTCCGAGTCATCTGGAAAGGCTTGGCCTTTGGGAGGAGCTGAGAATGTGGAGCATACAGAGATCCTCCTTGTCCGGTAGCCCCGTGGGAAGAACAAAGCAGTCTGCCCGGGGCTGTGCTGACCTTTGGATGGGAGAAAGGGTGTGTGGGAAAGGAGAACAAACCCGAAAACTGAATAGCTGTCGGAAGGCCCCAGTCAGGCCTCTGTTCCCAGGACCCCCAGCTTGAAATGCAGGGCTTGGGCAGGCCCCAGGAGGGTTCCTCTAACCGGCGGGCCTTCGCACAACTGAGGCCTTGCCCTGGCTCCCAGCAAGATAGCTTCAGGCCAGGCGCCCGCCCCCAGGGGTTTCCACTCAGGTTCTCGCCCCCTGCGCAGCGCTGGTTCCCTCGGTCCCCCAGGACAGAGACTTTGTCAGCTGTCTAAAGAGCACCGTGCGAGGGGCTCGTCAGGGCTGGCCGTACTCGGCTCCGAGGGCTGCTGTAAGAAAGGGCCGCAAACGGGTGGCTTACCGCTGCAGAAATGTATTTTCTCCCAGCTCCGGACAGGTCTCAAGTCAAGGTGTCTGGAGAGTTGGCTTCCTTGGGGGGCTCTGAGGGAGGCCCTGTTCCAGTGTCTCTCTTAGCTTCCCGTGCTCGCTCACAAGCCGGAGCCTTGCTTGGCTTGTAGCTGCATCGCCCCATCTGTGACGCTGCCGTCCCTCTGTCGTCACATGGCTGCTTCCCTGTGTGTCCTCGCCTCTTCTTATAAGGATACTAGTCACGCCTAAGCCAGTGTGACCTCATCTTAGTACAACTAGAAAGATCCTGCTTCTAAATCAGGGCACTTCTGGGCTTCTGGGTGGACAAGAGCTCTGGGAGGACCCTCTTCGGGTTTAGTTCATCGAGACACATGTCAATTTGTTAGCACCTTGGGGAACCCCGGTGCTCTCACAGCCGCTGGTACTCATCCTTTAGCTGCATCCTTCCCTACAAGGCCACAGAGATTCCTTTCTTTCTTCTACTTGCTGGAGAAGCAGGGTCCGTGCTTGCTGGGCCCTGGGTCTCGTCCTCAGGCTCGGGTTTTAACTGTGCATCTCTCCTCACCAGCCCCGCTGCTGGGGCTTTGCTGGTCCGCACAGTCTCTCTGGGCATCCGCGCCCTGTGTCCCACTCCCCGACCCCATACTGTCCACTTCCTGCTCTGGTGGTTGCTTCTTACTTCCGGTCCCTATGGAAGGTTCGTGGAGAGGGCCGCTGTCGTGCATGGGGCACCTGGTTGGGGTGCCAGGTGTGGGATTGAGCGCTGTACATCGGTTTTTCCCACGGAGCTGGAGAGGAATGGAGAACCGGTGTTTTCGGCTCTTCCCGCTGCTTTGGTGGAGAGTGGGATGGGCTCTGATGCAGAGCTGAGGCGTGAAGGTGAGAAGGGGTGGGGAGGGCACGTGGGGACAAAACGTTGAGCTTGAGAGCTATCCGGGTCTCTTGCTGGGAAGCCGTGACGTGTGCCCAGGACACTTGGCAGCATACATCCTTGTGCTTTAAGGAGCACGTTTTCTGGCAAATACAGGTGGCCAAGAGGCGTTCAGCAGAGGGAGAAAACCGGGGGTGCTGCAGGTATCTGGGGGGCCCTGGAGATGGCGGAATGTGGCCGAGTCAGCAGACATTTGTTGGCGTGCCGCTGGGGACCAGACTTTGAATCCTGAGATGTCTCTGTGTGTGTGTGTGTGTGTGTGGCAAAATATACATTACAGAAAATTTACCCTTTTCACCATTTTTAAGTATACAGGCCAGTGGCATGAAGGACAGTCACATTGTGGTGAAGCCACCAGCGCCATCCTTCTCCAGAACTTCTTCGTCTTCCTGAGGCCGCATACCTGCTCAGCCCTAGCTCCCACTCCCTACCCCCTCAGCCCTGACAGCCACCACCCTGCTTTCTGTCTCTGCGGACGGGACTGCTCTAGGGACCTCAGAGAAGTGCGGTCGGGCAGCGTCTGCCCTTCCGTGATGGCCTCAGTTCACTTAGCATCGTGTCCTCAAGGGTCCTCCGTGCTGCGGCCCAAGTCAGAACTTGCTGACATTCCATGGTGCGGCGAGGCCACATTTTGTTTATCCATTCACCTGGCGGTAGACATTTGGGGGGATGCGTAGTTTTATTTACCTGTTATGGGTAGATATTTCGCTCCGCACTTCACGCGTAAAGGAAATGGGTTAGAGACTTTGTTGGCAGGGCGCAGACGATTGTGACTGAGCCCGTCTGGGAGGGGCAAGCCCGCAGGCCTCTGGCAGGCCTTGGGGTGGAATTCTGTTTGGCCCAAGGGGAGCTGTTGAGTGGCAGGGGGAGCAGGACGAAAACGGTGTTCAGCCAAGCGTCCTGGCCGTGCTGTGGTCCCGTCTGTGGCTCTCGGCTGCTCAGACAGAGAGGGGGGTCAGAGGGGGGGCCACACAGGGAGCACGGGGGGCGGGGGGGAAGAGAGGGGAGGGGGCAGGGGCCACGGGCCTCTTAACTGTGCCGAGGAAGACGGGAGCTGTCGGCGGCCTCTGATGGCCTCTAGCTCTTCGATCTTTTCAAGGGTTAGGGTTAGGGTTTTACCTGCTCAGAGAAGCCAGGAGTTTCTCCCGGAGTCTCTTGGGTGGTGAGTGGGAGAGCAGAGGCTAGAAGTAGTCCCCTGCCCCCAAGCACAGCACTCCCCCATTACCCGGAGGTGAAGCCTGCCTGCCGCCCGCCTGCTCCTCTCCTCCCTGCCCCCGCCCCCGGCCTGGCCCGGGCTCCAGGTGGGTCAGGCTCTGGGCAGGGCCGCTGGAGGCTGCTCCTCAGTGCCCGCTGACTCCCCTGTCCCCACGGCACCTGTGCTCTGGGAGCACAGATCCTGCCCGGGGCCAGACGCTGGCTTCTCCCCAGCTCCTCTTCCCAGGCGTGGGGGCTGAGCCGGGGCAGGACTGCGCGGGGAGCTGGTGAAGGGGCCCTCGGCAGGGGCTGCCGTCCAGCTGGGAGGTATATATAGCTCTGAGCTCAGCCCCGTGTGTGGGATGGGACCCCGGGAGGTGGAGGAAGAGGGACAAGCTGCCAAGCTGACTCAGACCTCGGCTCGCTCTGGCTCTTCTCCTCCATCTTCTCATCTTCCCTCGGGGGACCCACTCTTGCCACCCTCCGGTGCCCCAGCCCCGTCCTGTGCCCCCGAGAGCCCCAGTCTGTACACCTCCCGCTTCCTGCAGTCAGAGGCCGTCGGTCTTTTCCCAGGTGGGCCGGCCAGCAGGACACAGGGTTGGGGTGAGAACAAGCAGGCTGATCTCTGGTGCCCCAAGGGGGCATCTAGACCCCGAGACTCCGAGGCCAGGGATTCGGCCCACTCTCGGCTCTGGCAAGCACAGCCAGCGTGGGACAGGCCGCGGAGGGCCGGCGGACGTGCAGATAACATGCGGAGCTGCAGGGCAGATTAGCGCCTGTTATTTCTGAGCGGAGCCTCCCACACTTGTGGACGGGCTCCCGCGGCCGGGGCTGCTGGCCGCCGCCTGCCCACGGCTGCCTGCAGTTTTGCCCCGTCACTCTGTGACCCTCTCCCTGGCACCGCCACGCTGGTCGCTCTGACCGCCTTTGGCCAGCCCGGCCTCTGGCCCCGTGGGCAGGTGGTGGGGAGGCGAGCGTGGGGCAACTTCTCACCCCCCTCTGCCCGCACACTCTGTCTTTCCCTCCCTTCACGGCTCCGTCTTGCCTTCGCCGTTTGCCTGCGGGAGGGCTGGCCGGCTCTGTCTTCCTGTGCCTGACTCTTTCCTGCCCACCGTGCTCTTGAATCTCCTCCCAGCTCTCCCGGAGTCTCCCCTCTCTCTGCTTCTCTCCTTGCTTCCTCTGTTGTCTCCCTCGGTGCCTTGTGGCCCAGGCTTCTTGTTCCCGTTCACCATCCTGCAGCTGTTACCAGGCGAGCTCCTGTTTGCTTTGTTGCCCTGTGCTTTCTAGACCCTTCCATGTCCCCCCTCTGGCTTACAACACTGACTTCCTACTTCTGGAGGCCTGGTGATGTGACCCTCAGTTCAAACCTGGGCTGTGCCAGGACCTGGTGTGGCCTTGGGCTGGGGGTCTAACCTTTCTCGGCTTCAGTTCCTCATTTGTAAAGCTGGGGGCAGTGATGATAATGTCACCTTTCTGTTTGGTTTTGGTTCCGTTCATTTATTTATTTCATCGTGGGAACATAGACATCACGTAAAATTTACCATCGTAACCCTTTTAAGTTACAGTTCAGCGCCATTGAATTCCTTCCATCTGGTGACACTGCCCTCACTACCATCCAACTCCAGAACATTCTCATCCAGCCCAAACTGAAACTCTGTAGCCATTAGACACTAATTCCCCCGTCCAGTCCGCTGCCCCCCAGCCCCTGGGAAGCTCTCTTCTGTGTTGTGTCTATACGAATTTGCCTACTCGTGGTAGCTCAGGGAGGTGTGTGTCTCAGCACGGTGTCCTCGAGGTTTGCCTGTCTTGTGGCCTGTGTCAGGACTCCCTTGTTTCTCAGAGCTGAACGATACTCCTTTGCACAGATATACCTGCATTTCGTGTATCCATTTAGCTCCGGGTGAACTCTCGGTTGTTTCCACCTCTCCCCTGTTGTGACCAGTGGTGCTGTGAGCGCGCATGGACGGGTTTCTGAGCCCCTCCTTTCAGTTCTCCTGGGTACATGCCCAGAGATGGAATTACCCGATCATAGAGCAGTTGTGCTTAACTTCTCGAGGAAGCACCAAGCCGTCTTCCCCGGCTGCCCCATTTTATGTTCTCCCAACAATGTGCGAGGCTCCCAGTGTCTTCACGTCTTTGCCAACACTTGTTATTTGTTCGTGTCTTGTTTGTTTGTCTGAATAGTCATCCTTGTGGGTGTGAAGTGGTAGCTTGTGGTTCTCATTGGCGTTTCCCTAACGATTGGTGACGCTGAGCATCTTTTCACGCGCCCTTTGGAAGAAGACGCGAGCTTTCGGAGCTGCCGCAGGAGTGCGAGCGTGTGCAGGCGCCCAGTGTGCAGCGGTGGGGAGTGGGGCCGGGTGGGGCGTGTCCTCTGTCCCCAGAGCTTGAACTTTAGAGAGAGAGGAAGTCAGGAGCTCCCGTGACTTTTAGCCGAACACTTCAAGAAAGGCACGGACCCCGTGCACCGGGACTTGGAGGTGGGAGTGGGCACAGCCACCCGGGTGGGGCTCAGGGACCGGTGGGATTTCACCAGAAGCCTCAGAGCCCTGTGGGGACAATGGTGGGACTAGCTCAGATGTCAGGCCTAATCTCTGCCTTCTCAGGCTGCAGGCAGAAGTTTCTCGTCCACAAATAGCCTCCTCCTCCGGCTGCAGGTGTTTATAGCTTCAGCTGATCCCTGGACAGAGAGGCCCCCAGGCCATCGGGATTAGGACGGAAGGGCTTGCTCCCGTGAGAGGCCTCTGGGGAGCCAAAACCCGGTACGTGCATGTCTGTCTTCTCTTGGGGGTGGGGGGACCCTGCCCTGAGGTTCTCAGCTTTCTCCACTTTTGAAGACTAATAGCCTTCATTGTAACAGGGCCTTACGAACAACAAACAGCAGCCGCCGACTTTGCTGGCCTTCTGCTAGGCAGTAGGTGCTTTACTTCCTTGATGCCATTTCCGGTCAGTGTACGGACGGCCCGGGGAGGGCTGATGCGGAGAGGGGAGGCAATACAGGCGGAAGGAGATGCAGAAATGGCCCGTCCCAGACAGGCTTGTGCGGATGGGAGAACGATGTCAGCGCGAGCGTATGGCTGGCGAGGAGGCTGGGGCGGCGGGCGGGCCCGTGTGTCGTCGAGTGTGGGGTGTGGAGGAGGTGGTGGTGGCCGCGTGGGCCCTGCATCGGGGAGGCTCCACTGTCAGCCTGTGGGGGGGCCAAGGCTCCCCTTTGCCTGTCGGCTGTCCTTGCCCGGGGGGTGGGGGGTGGGGCCGTGGGTGTGAGCTGGGGCGGTCGGACACATGTCTGCTGACAGATGGGCCCCAGTCTGGCGGGGGCGTCCTTTCCAGCCGCACCCAGGCCCTCTCTGGGGTTGGCCAAGGCCACCTGCCGTGCTGTCATGCCCAGCTGCCCGACTGGCCCCGCCGAGGACCAGGCTGGCGTCCCACTACCCCGGCATGTGGTCTCCGTGCTGGAGGGGAGACGACAGGCCTGGCCTTGAGCAGCAGGTGACAGAGCGGGGACAAGGATGCCGGTCTCTTGCCCTCCCACTAACTCATCTGGGTTTTGCGCTCGTTTCTTGCTGCCCTTGCTCGCTGCTGGCCTGCCGTGTGGTTTCAGGGCTCTGCCTCTGAGCACATGCTCCCTGCCTCTCTCCGCTTCTCCCTTTGACTCCGTGGCCTCCTGGTGTCCACGCCGTCCACGGCACGTTGGCCCCTGTCAGTCCGCCAGAGACTGAAAACAGTGGCCAGGCTCTTGGGTCCCAGTGGTCGGCTCTTCCTCCAGGACCTGGGTCAGGGCGAGGGGCAGACACAGCCAAGGGCTTGCTTCCCGCAGAGAGTCGGGGCGTTGGCCCTGATGGAGGAGCCCCGTGGTGTCTTGCAAAGACAGCTCCCAGCCCCGCTAAGGGAGGGCGGCCATCGCGTCACAGTCGGGAACCTCACAAGTGTACGTTCTCGTCGCACCCGGGACACTAACAAACCGTGTGGCTTTGAATAAATCACTTCCCCTCTCTGGGCCACAGTTACTTCTTCCCTAGGCTACATCAGACCTCTGGGGTCACCAGGTTTGGCCCTCGCTTCTCAGAGAGTTGGCCCTCACTCCTGTGTTACATAGGAGTCATACTGTGTGGTCCTGAAGAGACGCGCTCTGGAACCAGTTTGGATGGGTTTCGACCTCGACCACTTGTTGGCCTGTGACCCTGAACCGCTTTCCGAACCTCCGTGTGCCTCGATTTCTCTGTGTGTAGAAGGCCATGGCAGCAGTGGCTGTGTAGGGTGGCCATGAGCATTGAAAAGGGGGACGCGGATCCGACTGTCCCGGTGCACGGTCTGTATTCGCACAGGTCCTAGTGCACGAATGTGCTCAGTTACTGTCGCTCTTGTTACGAGAGCGAGGGAAGCAGTAGCAGCTGGCCCCGCGGCGGCCTCCGGAGCACCCGCTGGCAGGGAGGAAGTGGCTCGGCCCCTCTGGGCTCTGCATACCCCCAGAGACCCTGCACTTTGCTCCTGCCCGGGGGGCCTTCTCCACCCTGGCCTCGCCTCTGATCAGCAGAGCAGGCCTGGGTGGGGTACCGGCCTGAAATGAGCTGGCGAGGGAGAGGGGGATGCGGTTCCAGAGAAAGGGAGGACAGGATGCACTGCTTGGGAAACCCCGGACAGCTGAGTGGGACTTGGCTCCTGTGGCCCCAGCACGGCCCGTGCGGTGGGAGAGCTCCTGGACCCCGTAGCAGAGGACGTTGTGGGACTAGGAGGGGGCTGTGTCTCCATGACCTGGGGCTCCTGGCATCTCTGACGTCTGGAGTAGGGGTCTCGGCCCCTGGGGGGCACGGGCCTCCCTCGTTGCCGCTTCTCCTGTGCAGTGGAGAAAGGGCCGCCGTGCCCAGGCTCAGAGGGCAGTGCCCGTAACTGAGCAGCTCGCGGTGCCGCCGGCCCCAGCGCTTCCTGGCAGGTCCGCGGGCGGGTGCTCCGGGTGACATCTTCTGCCGTCAGTGTCCTCGGCCGGTGCCAGGCGCAGTTACCCGCCTTTCTCTAGGCAGGAGGGAGGGCTGCCGGGGGGTCTGCGAGGCGCATGCTTCAGGGCCGTCCCTGGCATGTCCCCGCTTCCAAGTCCCTGGTTGTTTATCTGAAAAGCAGTTTTGTTGGAGTTTAATTGCCATACGGTGAACTCTACATATTTGAAGTGGACAATTTGGTTACGTTTTGACAGACGTAAATACACCTAGGAAGCCACTTACTACCATCCAGAGAGTGCGCGTGTTCCATCTGAACCTGAAATGATCTTTACCTAACTTTGTATTTATATGTTCCATTCTTCTTCTCAGAGAGAGCCTCCCAAGTCTTAGATGCTTTAGGCCCCATAGAGATCGGGATTCGCTCCTGCATAGGGAGACTCAAGTGAGCCCGGGATGAGGAAGCACTTTAACAGTTCTGGTGGACTCACTGGGAGTAAGAAATGATTTGCTCTGATTAATGTGTGCCTTCCGTGTCGTAGGCCAAAATGCCTTGCAGGACATCTGCTCCGCATCTTCTCAGCTTTCCCTTATTGTGCATTTCACACGTATTTCCTGGGAGCCCGCTATAGAAAACGGCAAGCAGGTTCTAGGTGTTGGGTGTGGACAAGTGAATGAACTTGAGTTCTCAGGAGCTCTTCTTCCGCTGGGAGTGGGGGCGGGGGAGGTCGCGCCCCACGTGAGTAAGCAGATCACTTGGTGTGTCAGAGGGCGCCAGGAAGAGCAGCAAAGACGGTGGGCCGTGCAAGGAGGATGGGTGGGCACTGACCTCGGCGTTCAGCAGAGTGTTCGAGAAGCTGTCTCTAAGACGGAGGCACCCGGGCAAAGAAGGTGTCCGGGGCGGGAAGGCGAGGGAGTGGGCTGTGCGCGGCTGGGCGGGGACCACGGCCCGTGGAGGCCCTCGGGCGGGAGTGGGCCAGGCTCGTGCCAGGAGCAGCCAGGAGACCCCGTGGGAGCTGCTGCACAGGCTGGCGATGGGGTGAACAGGCCCCGGGGGGCTTCCAGGCCATCGTAGGGGCTCGAACACTTGCGGTCTGAGCGAGATGGGAAGCCTCTGGAGGCCGTTTGAGCCACAGGGTTGTTGTGGCGTCTGTGTTAAGAACAGACCGAGGGCACGGGATCCAGGTGGAAGGTTATGGTCATCGTTGAGGCCAGAGAGGATGGGAGCTTCGACCGTGGAGGGCGAGGTGGTGAGAAGTGGCTGGATTCCAGATATGCGTGTGACCTTCGAACGATGTGGGCGTTTGAGGTGCCAACCTCTAACCCACTCCCACAGTGGACGATGCACGTCCAAGTTGACTCTCCCAAAGCCTGACTACTAACAGCCTCCTGCTGACCAGAGCCTTACCGATAATACAGACAGTCCACCCCCTGCCTTTCCCAGCGGCAGCCCCTGCACTCTCCCGCGCACCCTTCTCTGGAGCGCGCCCTCCGGCTCTGTGATCAGCCTCCTGGTCTCAGGAACCCAGTCTCCTCCCTTGCTCTTCTCCTCGCTCCCAGGCTGGGCCCCGAACTGGACTACTCACGCGGGCCTGTTCCTTTAACAGCCAAGGGAACAGCCACAGCGAGCTCTCATTAAGCCCAGGTTAAGGTCTGCTTCCTAAGTCTGTAAATGTTTGGTTAGACTGATTTGGAGGAAGAACCTTAAAAGGGCTTGGTTTAAGAAGGGAGGTCTGGGTGAAGGTCCATAGAGGAATGGGACTTGTTTTTGGAGCCACTGGGCTACCCCCTGCTCCCGAACCCCCAGTGCTGGCAGGGACTTAGACTCTCTGGCCAGTGATCAGAGCTTTTCCTAACTGCAGCGTGAGTATCTCTTAGATAGACATGGCGTGGGACTGCCAACTGTCTTTGTCCTTCGTTCAAAGGAGCCCGTGGAATACGCCTAGGACAGCTTTGAGAGGAGGCAGGTCCCTGATCCGTTTTAGGTGCAGACCTGCCCACAGGAGATAGCCTCAGGGTCCGACCCTCCCCCCTCCCCCCTCCCCTGACCCAGACTGGCCGGTGCCCCAGGCCAGCTAGTCTTTCTGGCAGACGAGACCTCCCGAGGGTGGCCTCCTAATTCAGTTTTGGCAGCGGGGAAAGGTCATCTGGGGGGCCAGCTTGGCCTTGGCTGTGCTCTCCAGTTACAACGGGGTGGCGGACAGCCCGCTCGTCTCACCCCTGCCCCCCTGTACCTCCTGACTCATAGCCACAGCCCTCCAGCCTCAGCAAGGGCCAGCAGGACGAGGCGGGCTGGCGGCTGTGCCCGCCGGCCTCAGCGCTGGCCCAGGGACGTGACAGCTCCCGCTCAAACTCCCTTGCCCCCTCCCTCTCCCCAGCCCAATGCCCTTCTTCAGAGTCTAATCCTCCCCAGTGGTCAGGGTCCAGCAGAGGGCTCCCCTGACCACCCAGCCTGAGCTGACCCGTGTGCTCCGAGCACACCGTGTTCAGTGGCCCGCACTGTCCACGGCCTGCACTGGGCTTACGGCGTGGGCACGCGTCTCTCCTCAGCTACGCGGTGGTTGCTTTGAAAACAGAACCGCCCTTCATAATTGCATTTACAAGAGCAGAGGACGTGGGTGGCTCCTTACAGTTTTCCAGGGTCCCCCGGACACAGCCTCGGCCCCCACGGCACACACTCAGTGTGACGGGTGACTGGTCCGGCCAGAGCCGTGCAGCTGGAGGTGTGGGCTGCCCGGGTTTTCTTGGTCTGAGTTAAGGGCCTCAGGCCTCCTCCCTGAGGAGGCTCAGGGTCTCGGCGCTTGTGTCTCCGGTCCCCACTGCTGCCCACAGGCAAGGCAAGACCTCTCGTGAGGTCCTGCTCTTCTCTGGAGGCGGTGGAAGCTGTGTGGGTGAGGGGCTGCATGGGGGGGGTCCAGGCCCAGCCCCTTCCCTGCAGCCTCCCAAGAGTGCAGAAGGCCCCAGGAGGAGGCAGGACAGATGGGCAGCTGTCAGGCTGTGGGGGGCGGGGGGAGGAGGAGGCCCCTGAGAGGGCTCCTTGAGTTTGTAGGGGGCCCACGGCCCTGTCACCTCCTTGCTCTCAGGTTACCAGTCCCCCAGCACGACCTCTTGCTGCTGGGAGATCCCTGGGATCCAAGGAGGGCAGGAGGGAAACTGCAGAATCCTTACCCCAAGTCCCCACTCAAGGTGGGCAGAGGGTGAGGGAAGGGGTCCCCAGGTCCTCCCGTGTTTCTGCCTTTTGTCCTCCTCCCGCTGAGAGGCTGTTGGTGTCTCCGCAGGTCGGAATGAGCTGATTGCCCGCTACATCAAGCTCCGGACAGGGAAGACCCGCACCAGGAAGCAGGTGGGCCCTGGGAGATGCGCGTGGGTCCCCGGGGCAGGTACCCCGGTCCCAGCCTGCTCCCGTGGGGGGCCAGGCCCTCTGCAGGGCCAAGGGTGGGTTCTCGGTGGGGCTGGATCAGAGGGGTCCTCTCTTTTTGGGGTGCCACAGACCGTTCAGTTTCCCTGCAGTCCCTGCTGCCGTCAGCTGGGAAATGCGTCCCCTCCCGTCTCCGCTACGCCAGAGGAGCAGAGAGCGAAGGACTGGCACGGTGCTTGGGTTTGTTGCCGGACTCTGGGTTAGCTGAATGTGGCGGGACTGAAGGCCCGTCTCTGACTGCCCCTTTCACTCATTCGTTCCACACACATGGCTTGAGGACGGTGCAGGGCTGAAGGTCAGGGGGCCAGCATGGGGGGCACAGGCCTCCTGGGCGGCAGGGACAGGAGCCTTCTCTCCTTGCTACAGGTCTCCAGCCACATCCAGGTGCTGGCTCGTCGCAAAGCCCGCGAGATCCAGGCCAAGCTAAAGGTAAGGCCGACCAGCAGCAGGGGGAGCGAGGACCGAGGGCACAGGCGGGCCAGCTTCCTAGAAGTTAGGGCTCTTTTTCCCTTTGGGTTCAGGGACTGGCCGTTGGTGTGCGGGACCAGCATGCTTCTTGGTGCTGAGAAGAGTGGGATTCAGCCTGTGTGTGTGTGTGTGTGTGTGTGTGTGTGTGTGTGTGCGCGACCCCCAGGCCCAGCAGCATCCCCCCTCCCCAGGCAGTTTACTCCCCAGGTCACAGCGGGATTGCCCTCCACTCCCCATTCCTTGAGGACCTCAGGGAGGCCCTGGCCCCTTAGTGCCATCCCCTGCGCCTGCGGGGTGGGGGTGGGGCAGCTGTTACTGCCGGAGCTGGGGGAGAGCCCTCCTACACTCCGCCCTCTCCCCTGCCCAGAGCAGCCCCCCACCCCCGACCGGGCCCTCCCCTGACGGGACTGCTCTGTGGAGGCCCAGCTGCTGACCGGACACCCTTCGGGCAGTCCGTTCCCCATAGGATGCAGGCCTCCTGGATGCTAGAGCCAGGGGACCCCCTTGGGGACTACCCGTGGGATTGAGCTCGCCGTGCTCCAGGTGTTCGTAGCGGAGCCTGCCCGGCTACTAGGCAGGGGGAGCTGACGTTTAGAGGGGTCGGACCGAGACCCGCAGTTAACATGCCTTTTTAAAGCCCCTTTTGTTTTTCCCCGAAGAGAATATCACACCAATACGTTATCACAGGAGCTGCCCTATCGAAGCTGGCTTGGTGAGGAATAGGCCAGAGGCCCCCTGCCCATCTCTCATGCTCCGTGGTTCCTGAACCCCAGAGTAGCTCAGAGCCCAATTAAAGACCTCTGCACTAGATGAGCTGGAAGGTCCCCGTGGCTCTGGTTGTCCATGATCCTGATGCCGGGGGCTCCGAACGCGTGGTGGGAACTCCCAGGAAGCCGCGCCCCACGGCCCACTGAGCCCAGCTGTCCCCCGCCCCCACAGCTGCAGCCCAGCACCTCGTTCCTCCGTCCCCGGGACAGCTGGCTGGGCCTCAGCTGTCGCTCCCTCCCTCTCAGGCCGAGTGCACATATTCCTGGAGACCCCTGGGGTCTGGGGTCTGGGGTCCCGCTTGCTCTGGTCTGTGCCTGAGTCACCGGGACCCTGGCAGGGAGCCAGAAGGGAGAAGAGACTTTCCAGTGTTCCGGTTTCAGCCATCGAGGGAAACTTTTCATTCCCTTGGGGACCGCCTGTGTGGCCCGCGTGTGCTTCAAGGAATTGCTACCTTGTCCGTAGGCTGTAACTTAGAGGCCGGGGAGAGCTCTCCTGAACCACTGGACAGACATCGAGGGGAGCCACGAACCCCTTAAATAATATGCAGATCTTTGTGTGCACGCGTTTGCTTGGGGAGAGTGGTCTGAGGATTTTGTCATGTTCTCAAAGGGGTCTGGGACCCAACGTAATTTGTCTCCCTGGTGGACAGACTTCTGTTAGGTAGAAATCCCCCCGGGACTCGGGATCCGGGATAGCTGGCTCTGCTCTTGTGCCGCGTGGGCGTGGCGAGCCACCAGCCCTCCTCACGCGCCACGCGGAGTGAAGCAAGGTGGTATCTGAGGTCCTCTCCAGCCCCCAAATTCAGTGAGTCCCTGGCCTCGTAAACTGGCATAACTGATGTCACTCCGCAGAGCGTCCTTCCCGCTTCCCCCTGATTCCTGTTCCACCCTGGTGAGGACATGGTTTCCCGAGCCCCGGCCGTTAGTTTAGATCCGCTATCTGGGAAGGGACGTAAGCGGCTGACATCGAGCTGATGGAGCTCTCCGGCCTCACAGGGCAGCTGTGAGCCACAGACGTCCACGGGCTTTCTGAGCGCGCGGCCTGCCGCATCACACGTGTCCTCCTGGAGGGAGAGGCTTGGGCCAGCTGGCCTGGCGAGTTGGGCTTTTCCCTCCCGAACGGTGCACGTGTCCTCGCGAAGAGCCTGCCTTCTGCCGAGGGCTCCCTCTTTGGTTATCGGAGAACCTCTGAGAGCAAAGCCCGGGTTTGGCCCGAAAGGACAGTGGTTCGAGGATGAGCCCTCCTCTCAGAGTGGTCCCCCGTGCCTTCTGTGCTGTGTGCACCCTTCTGTCCCCCTCCCTGTCCCCCACCCCGGGCGTGCAGGGGCCCAGCGGGGAGCTGACCGCGCTCTCGGGCCAGCCACCACCACCGTCAGCACCCTCAATTCTCGGAGCCTCTGTTTCTTCGTCTTAAAATGGGGATCCTGCCGGTCTTGCCACCCTCACAGGAGTGCTGTGATGTTCAGAATCAAAGTGAGGTCGTCTTCTTGACCTTCTCTGGGCCATCTTGTGCCAAGTGAGTGCACGCGGTCGTGGAGAGGCCGAGTGGCAGGGCCTCTGGAGTTCTGGCTCCGCAGTCGTGAGGTGCCGGGACGCTGGTGCCCTCGCGGTGGCGCCTGCTTCACAGGGCTCTGTGGGGGCCGAGGGACACTGTCGTGGGGAAGCGTCTGGGAGTGGCAAGGGCCTCGGTCAGTCCTCCCTTGTCTGGCACTCGGGACAGATCTGGGTCTGCCAACTTAATTCCCAGATAATGGCCAATTCAGTTTTCCCGTTTAAAAATACTCATCGTGAAGACGGAATTCCTAATCCGAGCTCCAGATTTGACATGACCCCGTCTCTTGGCCTCAGTTAGGACACATATCATGCTGAATAAAACTCGCCGCTCCAGTCTGCAGGGGGTCTTACTTTGGACAAAAACACAGCTCCCATTAGGCCTTTTGAAGTGCAGAAGTCTGAATGCAGAAATGCTGGGGCGCGGGTCACCGTTCCGGAGACCCGTGGGGTCGGGGCGCTCTGGATGGAAACTGCTGGCTTACCCACGCATACGGCTCCTTATCACTGTTGCCATTTTCACACAGACGCTTTCCTGGGTGCTCGCTAGTTCAGAGCCTGGACAGGGCGAACGCATCCTTCAGTATCCGTGCTGCCAAAGCGAGCACTGGGGCGAGCCCATTCTTTGGTGTCTTTGGACCCACAGAGGGCAAGTAGCGGGTGTTGCCACCTGCCGTGTAAAAGGCAGGGGTGCCTGGGGGGTCCACAGGGCAAGGGGAGACCCACTGGCAGGACCGAGACCCGCGGGCCCTCAGGAGGCCGTCCATGCCTGCGGACCGCCCATGTGGCCGCAGAGGAGGACTCCCGCCCATCTGAGGAGGGCTCTGACATATTTACGTACTGGCCACTGCGAGCCAGGTTCCGTGCCAGCCGCCGGGGCGTGGAGGCGAGCAAGGACTAAAAGGCTTCTCGAGTCCCTGTCGAGACACAGTCTGGCAGATGGTTTCCCAAGGTCCTTTCAGCTCTGATGGAATAGACTGGACAAGTATTTTACCCCTTTGACAGAGGAGGAAACTGATGAGGGAACCGAGTGACCTGTGCTCAGTCACAAACCAAGTTCGTAGCACTGCAGGGGTGTGAGGCTGGTCCCCCAGGGCCTTGTCCAGGGCTCTGGCCACTGGTGGTGGGACAGCTTCCCCGAGCACAAGCCCGGAGCCCGCCTCGCCCACACCTGCCGTAGTGACCACTGCTGAGGCCCTCCCTTCCAATGTCTCCCCAGGACCAGGCAGCTAAGGACAAGGCCCTGCAGAGCATGGCTCCCATGTCGCCCGCCCAGGCCATCTCCGCCACAGCCTTCCACAGTAAAATGGCCCTCGCCCGGGGCCCAGGCCACCCAGCAGTCTCAGGGGTAAGTGGGGCTGCCTGGAGCCAGAGGCCGTGCCCGCCCCTCCTTCTCACTCCTCCCCATCCTGAGGAGCCAGAGGCACTGGCCAGGCCCCATTTCTCTCTCGAGTCCTCCCAGGCCCAGAGAGCCAGGAGGAAGGAGGGACCAAGGACCGAGGGGGCCATGCTGAGGCACGGCTCTGCTGGCATTGGCTCTGCCCTCTCGGGGGCCTTGCCAGTGACGCAGCAGGCCTTCCAGAGGGGCAGAGCCGCCCCGGGTAGGCGGCCGACCGGGTTGCTCTACCGAGTTGGCCTGACTGACAGATGAGGAGGCTGAAGGTCCGGGATGGGAGCTGAAGCCTGAGGCTTCGGGGCAGCGTCGGCGCAGCCCTGAGCAGCCCTCCGCCCCTCGGCCCTGTCCCCGCGCCCCGCAGGCACTCAGCACTGCTCTCTGCCAGTCAGACGGCTCGTGTTCAGGAACAGACTCTTGTTTGCATTTTAAATTTCTTGACTGTGGCCAGCTTGGCGACACTTTCAGAATGGTCTAGAAGGGCTCCTCCTTTCCAGGGCTGTGTCCTCACAGGGTTTTCTTGGCTGCAGTGAGTCAATGGGTCTTCCCGATGCCCCCATGGCACCGCCCTAGGCGTGTGGGGAAGGGGCTGGGACAGGCCCCTTGCTCAGTGAGCCTCATCCGGCGGTTTCCAGAGTGCGTTCCCGAGACCACTAGTCCGTCAGGGTATTACCTAGATGATGACACCCCGTGATTCTGTATGAGGAAGTTTGGGACACTTAGAACTACATAGGTCTCTTAAATCTGGGACTCTTGGGGCCTGATGTGCGGCTGCACCCTGTGGGCTTCTAAGGCGGGATCATAGCTGCGTGATTCCAGACCCGGGGTTTCTCCCGAGGAGCGCCTTCTCAGCACGGCAGGTCCGGAGACTAGAGCTCCTCGAAACAGTGCTGGACAGCAGTGCTCCCTCTCTCCGTGCCGCCCACTGGGCCCAGGCCCCCAGCCCCGCCTTCCAGCTGCGGCCTGCCTGGCCTCCCTGCACCGCGGCCCCCCTCCCCGTGCCTGGGCCTGTGCTGACTCTGCGCTTTTTGCCTCCTCAGTTTTGGCAAGGAGCCTTGCCGGGCCAAGCCGGAGCATCCCATGAGTGAGTATGGCCGGCTAGCGGTTGCTCTGGGAACGGATTCTGAGCGCGTAAGCGTGTGCTGTGGTGCCTGGCCCCCGGTCTGGGGCAGGGCCGCGGGAAGCCGACCTCTGGCTGGCCAGGGGGGAGGGAGGAGGAAAGGAAGGGGTGGATTTTCCCAGTAGGCACGCTGCTTCCGGTGGGTCATCCGCGAGACCCGAGGGACTCGGCGGGGGAGGGAGCGGGTGGCCTGAGCCCACCAAGGCCGCTGACGGCCGGACCAGCAGGGCCCGCCCCACAGAGCGCGTTGGACACTGCCGGAGGCTCCTGGCTGCCGCCTGCCCCGAGGCTGACACCTGCCCTTCTGTCTCCCACAGTGTGAAACCCTTCTCTCAGCAAACCTACACTGTCCAGCCTTCGCTGCCTCTGCCAGGTGGGTCGGCAGTGCGCGGCTCCCTGGTACCTCGCACGCCTGCAGCTCCTGCCCCCGCAGGTCCCCGGCCCCCCGACAGGGGGACAGCTCACGACCCTCTTAGATGCGGCCCTGGTGCGTGTGCAGAACGGACATCCCGGTCTCCTGTTTCCGCCCTTCGCCTTTCCCCTACCACGCACACCTCTGTGCCCCACCTGCCCCCCAGCTTGGGCTCAGGGCTTTCAGGGGTGCACGCGGTTCAGAGGGGAGTACCTGTGCCCCAGGGCCGCTCTTCTACCTGGCTGCCCCTGTATGCTGCACGGGTGCCCCGCATAGCTTGGCCCTTGGAATGGCGCCCCTCTTGGTGACACGGTAGTCCTCCCCTTCAAGATAGGGGTCCGAGGAGAGCATGGCTTTCCGGCCTGGAGCTGCACTCCTGAGCAGAGCCGTGGAGCGTGGGTGTCCCTCCTCCCTGCTCAGGGGACACCTCACCTCCTTCCTCTCTGCAGGGCAAGGCAGGATCCTCACCCTTAAGTGCCTTTTCTGGCCCGGGGCATGACGCTCTGCCCACCTGGCCCGGCTCATCCTGTTCTGAGAGCAGTGCGCTCCCCTCTTGGGGTCCTGACTGCTGCTTTCTCCCAGCCCCGAGCCGCCCATCCTCCCGTCTGTCCCCTCCTCTCACTGGCCTCAGTCGTGGTCCAGGCCCTCCTACTCTTGCCCGCATGGCTGCGGTAGCTTCCTAACCTGCCCCCCGTTTTATCTCGCCTCCCCTCCTCACCCCGTGATTCACCTCAGTGACCTTTATAAAGCACCCATCCCACCCCGTGGTTCCTAGGCTTAACATCTTTTCCTGGCTCCCTGGTGTCTTCTGGATGCGATCAAAAGTCTGTAGAAGGACATGCAGGGCTCTCCTGGGTGACTCAGCTTCTCTCCTCTCCCTCCTTCCCTCCATGCCCCCACCCGCCCTGCCTCTGGGCTGCGGCTCAGGCTCGCCGGCCTTCTGCAAGCTTCTCTGCCCTGCCCCTGCCCAGGCTAGGCGCCCTGAGCGCCCCGCGCCCCCATCTAGCACTTGGCACTCTTATTGCCGGTATCTGGGACTGGGGGGTGGGCAGCGTCTGTGAACGACTGGTCTGTGTCTTCTGTGTGTCCCGTTGTGGCCGGCACACGGCCCTGCCTTGCTGGGCCATGCTTGAACAGATGCGCGAGTGATTCAGCTGGGGCATTAAGCACAGCTAACGTGTCCAGCGTGGCCCTCTGCCCTCCGCTCTGTTTCTCCTCCGTCTCCTTCCTCGGGTGCCCCCGAGTCACCCACCCCAGCACGAGGGGCCTCCAGCCTCTCTCTCTCGGCCTGGAAGGCGGACCTCTGGAGTTCAGCCTCTCTGCTTTCTCACATCCCGTCGGGCACCAGGGCCGGGGATTTTGCTCCCTTCGTGTGCCTCCTGTGCCCCTTACTCTTCCCTGCACTATACTGCTTTCATTCGGTCCTTCATTTTTTCCCTGAAAACATCCCCAGGACCATGCTTCTGATGGCCTCACCCCTGCCTCGTCCTTCCTTCACATTGGGAAGGACCTTCCAGAAATGCAGGTCTCATCATTTCACTGCCCTGCCTACAATCCTCTGTCATTCCCAAACGCTCAGGCTCAAATTCGTGCTGCTTAGCCTAGCCCCCCAGGCCCATCTCTTCCCGTTTGTTTCCTGCCATGGGCACACACGCCCCTGCTCGCCAGTTCCCCCGAAGACCTAGCTTCCGAGCCCACTGAGCTTCTCACAGCCCTTCCCTTTGCCTCTGCGCCGCCCTCTGCTTCTGGTGCCTTTTCCCGGTCTTCACCTCCTGCCTCCTGCTTGTACCTGCTACTTCCTTCAAGCATCGCCCTCTTCCGACAAGCCTTCGCTATCCCCCACCCCCCACCACCCCCGAGTACATACCTTGTCAATTCTTACCACGTCCCCTACTTCCTTTATTTGCAAACTTGTTCGGAGTTGCCCATCCTGAGCCAGGCAGTGTTGTAGGGGCCGGAGAGACAGCAGTGAACTGACCAGGAAGCTTCCTGCTCTCACGGGGCTTTCGTCATGGGAGCGGTCGCCGCGTCTGGTTATCTCTGACCGGACCAGAAGCTCCTGGACCAGAACCTAGAAGCACTCGGTCCCGCTGGCGTCCGGGCCCCCCATCCAACATCCATTTTCCCCTGAGTGCCGTATTTTCCAGGGTTCCGAGGGGACGGGCTCGTACCAGGCCATGCACTCCCCTCCGCCACCCCTGCTAGGAGGCCTGTTTAGGGGAGGCAGGGAGCCAGCACGGGGCCTTCCTGCCGGGCCTGGGATCCTCGCGGAGGCTGTCGGCGGGGAGGCCGGGTGTGGACCGCTCCCCATGTGCCTCTCCCCTTGCATGCAGGGTTTGAGTCTCCTGCGGGACCCACCCCGTCGCCCTCAGCGCCCCCAGCACCCCCGTGGCAGGGCCGCAGCGTGGCCAGCTCCAAGCTCTGGATGTTGGAGTTCTCTGCCTTCCTGGAGCAGCAGCAGGACCCTGATACGGTAGGTCCTGGCCCGGGTCCCGCCGCCTCTCTTACCCGCTCCTGCTCCTGTGTCTTCGGCTCTTTCCCCACCTGCTTCTGGCTCCGTGCCTTGGCCTTCTGCCCCACTCCGCTTCTGGGTTTCACTCAGATCTCCTGTTCCTTCCCAGTCTTCCCTTCCACTGGCCCTCCCTCCCCCTTTCCTTTCCTTCATCACCCCTCCCTCTTCTTTCCTCACTCTGCCCCTCTCTTCCCCTCCCCCCTTGGCACAGTTGGTGCTCCCGCCCACCCCAAAGCCCTCCCCGGGTTTCTTTGTCCATCCCAGTTCCCTTGGCTCTCCCTCTGTTGCTCCCTCCCTGACCCGCCCTCTGCCCTCCCCCGCCCCTAGTGCCCCTGCTCCATCCTTGCCCCTTGTGGCTCTGAGGAGCCTCCTGTGTCTGACCCCCATCCTTGGGACGCCGCCCCCACCCTGTCCCCTTCCGTGTCCCGCGTTCTGGGTGACCAGCGTCATCTGGAGAGGTCAGAGGAGGAGGAGCTGGAGGAGGCGGGGCGCCCGGGGGACTTCACAGACCATTTCACTCTGACGTTTTCCAGCTTGTGTTTTTAGTGGAGGAGCCATTCATCACACTCTTATTCAGAAGCCCAATGTGTACAACAAAAGAAGTAGACTTTCTTCGGGTGTAGGGGTGTAGCCGGGTGCCTGTGAGGGGCGCGGGGGCAGCCCACCCCCGCCTGCGGGGCGGAGCACAGTCTGAAAACGCCGCTCTGGGTCAGTGGTCTGACGGCACAGACTCGGTAGGAGAGGCCCGAGGGTGGGCAGTGATTTGCCCAGGGCGTCCAGGGCCAGCCAGGACTGAGAACGAGCCCCAGCTAGGCCTCCGAGGTGCAGGCACAGTGCAGAGGCTTTCCACCCCTTGGCTTTACAGTGGATCCTTTCACTGTCTCCGTTTTACCAGTTGGGAAACTGAGGCCTAGAGAGCTGAAGTCTCTACACCGCTCCGGCGGTGTAGCCGTGAGCTGAGCTCCGGTCCTCTCTGGCTGCCCTGCTGCCCCGTAGCTGCCCCTCAGTCCGGCCCTTCTCTCCGCAGTACAACAAGCATCTGTTTGTGCACATCGGCCAGTCCAGCCCGAGCTACAGTGACCCCTACCTCGAAGCCGTGGACATCCGCCAGATCTATGACAAATTCCCGGAGAAAAAGGGGGGACTCAAGGAGCTCTTCGAACGGGGACCTTCCAATGCCTTTTTTCTCGTGAAATTCTGGGTAAGCCCTTTGATAAGCTCTTCCTTCCGATCCCTGGTACGTTGACGATAATGAGAAAAGAGAGAGTGGGCATCAGGTGCCCTTTCCACGAGTGGGAAGGGCGGTGCAAGCACCCGGCGGCCACGGGGCGGCAGGGGAGCTGAGCACGGGAGCGGCAGGTGCTGACCGAGAGCCGAGCTAGCAGGGGAAGGCCCTGTTCTGAGAGGCGGTGATGGCCGCTGTGCCCGGGCAGGGAGTGCAGCCTCAAGGGACTGCTGGAAAAAGACCTCAGGGGACACTGCGGGAGGGCTTGGCAAAGAGCCCACGTGGACTCTCGGAATGCCAAGTCCAGCGTTCGCTTCAGGGTGAGAGCAGGGCCACTCTTGGGTTGGGCAGGGCCTGCAGAAGTGGTTTAGGAGAGCTCGCCCCGGGAGAAACAGCCACCCAAACATCGGCTTGGCCTCTGCGGCCTTCCGTGCCTCACCCCTGGACGGGTGCCGTGAGAGGAGAGCTCCCTGCTTTTCAAACATCTCCCCATAGCCCAGTAGGTATAGTACTTGCTCTGGGAGCTCACCTCCCAGGGGTGCAGCACGCACCGAGCAGGGGTGCGGGGAGGAGAGTCTGACCAGCGCACGCTTAGCAGCGGCGGGGAAGTGCAGCAGGTCCTTCTGGCGCGCTGGTTGGAGCCTCTGAACAGCTCAGAGCATTTTAGATCTAAATCCGGGTGGCTTCCAGGCCCCTGGCTAGGACCCTCCAGGCTGGCTGGCTGCCCTCAGCATCAAACTCCCACGAGCCTGGCTGTGTCCAGAAGAGGCAGTGCTGGGACTGGGGCTCGGGGCCCCCGAGCTTCAGGGTGCTCGGTTGTTGCACGCCGCAAGCTTGCTGTGCGAGCAGAATGGAGTCGGACCCGGCCTTTAGGGATGGGCAGGCTCCATCAGGCAGGGCCCGGGAAGGGCTGCTGCAGCTGGGGGGAGGCAAGCGTAAGAAAGCAGGCTCCAGCGGGGAAGGTCGTGGGTATGGGTGTGTGACAGGGAATCATAGAAAATAACTCTGGAGAGTCAGATCCTGAAGGTCCTCGTCATACAAAGTCTGGCTTTTTAATCCATCCTGGGATGAAGAATAGGTAATACTTTGTTTCACTTTATTTTCTTTTTAAATTCATGAATATTAATAGTTATATTATTAATTACTACAAAGAGGCTTATAATGAAAAGCATCAGACTTTTGTCCCACTCCACCCCAACCGCAGTCCCAATCCATAGAGGCAGACAGTGTAAATTTTTGCTGTTTGTTCTGGGTTTTAATCTCCTTAGTTCAAAGTCATACCCTTGTGTCGCTGCACCCTGATATCACTGCTAAGACGTTGTGTACTTATTCTGGTACTGTAGGAAAACCTTAGTGGTGCTATATCACTTTCCCCCCTCACCATCTCAATACTGTCATAGCCAGTAAGTTGTATAATTTAGTAAGAGTAATCGGGGTGCCTGGGTGGCTCGGTGGGTTAAAGCCTCTGCCTTCCGCTCAGGTCATGATCTCAGGGTCCTGGGATTGAGCCCCGCATCGGGCTCTCTGTTCTGCAGGGAGCCTGCTTCCCCCTCTCCCTCTGCCTGCCTCTCTGCCTACTTGTGATCTCTCTCCTGTCTGTCAAATAAATAAATAAAATCTTAAAAAAAAAAAAGAGTAATAAAATGTTTGTTTTTTTGACCGTGCAGATTGAGCACCAGGGAGCCAAGAATTGTGCTTACTCTGTAATTATGTACTATAATTACATTTTGTTTCTTGTGCAACTTTTTTGTTTTTTTCTACAAGTAAATGGCTTTCTTACTTGCATATTCTAAATAATCCTATTAGAATTTTACATACTGTTCCATCATAACCATCATATAAATTTTTTTTTTTTAAGTCTTCCCCCAAACTCACACCCGTCAAATCATTCATCAGTTCCCTTTCTTCTGGAGGTTCTCCTCCTGGATTCCTCTGTTCTGCTCTAGTCTGAACCGGTCATTCTCGACCTGCTCTGTAGTTGTCATCTGGGGCCTGCTTTTGCTTTTTTCCCGTGTGCAATCCGTGGTTTTCTAGAGCTCATATTTCTCTCTGTTTTGGTGTCCCTGCTTCTCTCTCTCTCTCTTTTTGTTTTAAAGATTTTATTTATTTATTAGAGAGAGAGAGATTGAGAATGAGAGGGGAGAAGGTCAGAGGGAGAAGCAGACTTCCCGCAGAGCCGGGAGTACGATATGGGACTCGATCCCGGGACTCCGGGATCATGACCTGAGCCGAAGGCAGTCGCTCAACCAGCTGAGCCACCCAGGCGCCCGTCCCTGCTTCTCTTGCTGGAAAGTATTCTCTGGTGCTTCTCTAAGGAAAAATGTGGGAGAGATAAACGTTCAAGTCTTTGCCTGCTGTTTGTATTGGGCGGATAGTTTGACTGGGTATAGAATCTAAGTCATGAATCGTTTTCCCAGAAATGACTTTCAGGAATCATTTTCCGATACACTGGTCCATTGTCTTCAAACACGAGTAGTATGATCACTTTCCAATTCTCTATCCTTTGTTAGGTCACTTGGGTTTTTGTGGGGTTTTTTTTTTGTCGTTTTGTTTTGTTTTAGTTTTTGTTTTTTGTCTGTGAAAATTTTGCATTTCCTTTCTATCCCTTACGTTCTTAAGTTTCATATAGATGAGCTTTGGGATATGTGTGTTTTTACTTTCTGATTTTGTGAGCCAGGCATTTTGAGTTGTGAGATTGTGTTTCTCAATTTGGGGAAGTTTACTTATATCACCTCTTTCCCTCTGTTGGCTCTTGTGTTCTTATCCAAGAACCTGTATCAGTCTTATGTTGCCTATCCTGGACTTACCTTCTATGACTTTTACAATTTCTTTGTTGATTTTCCAACTCATTTTCTTGAAGATTTCCTTAACTGTATCTTCTAGGTTTTCTGAATTGGTTGAGTATATCTGAGGACATATTTCATAAAACCAAGTGCGGCAGTGGCATAAATAAGTCGTTTATTTTCCTTTCATGTAAAGTAATTCTGGAGGTAGACTGTCCGGGGCTGGTTGGGCATCCTTGCCATCACCAGAGATCTGTCTCCTCGCCAGCTTTCTACCATACACAGTGCACAGCTTCTGTCCTCAAGGTCATGGCTTCTGGAATTCCAGCCATCGTATTTATATTCCAGCCACCAGGAAGGAGGAAGCCAACTTAGTTCCCTCTATGGAGCTTTCCTGGAAGTCACATGCAACACTTAATTATGCTGTATGGTTGCACCTCGCTGCAAAAGAGCCAGGGAAATGTACCCTTTTTAGTTGAGTAAACCGCCGTTCTGAATAAAATTAGGGTCCTATGACTATAGAAGAAGATGGATGAGACTTTGAGTTGCTACTGTGTTCATAGTTCGGTTGATGGCATTTTTCTTTCTTAGTGGTTCAGAAGATCGTGGTGCATGGTATGATTAGGGGTGGATTAGATTAATGGAATACGGTGGCATTCTTTGCCCCACCTTCTACTGAATATTTAACTTTGACCATTGTATCTTTAATTTTTAAGAGTTCCTTCTTGTCCTTTGATCACATCCTGATCTTACTTCATGACTAATTTTTCGTTTATCTTTCTGGGATACAGAGTGAGAATCATGTTTTAAATTTCTTCTGTTCCCTTCTTTGTGTTTATTTCCTTTTCATCCTTTTTTCGATCTGTTTTGATGTCTCACACAGCCTGTAATCCTTGGCCATATTTTTTGGTCCGTATTTTTTCACAGCTTTATTGTTCCATAATTCGCCTACCATATAATTCATCAACTTGAAGTGTATAGTTCAGTGTTTTTTAGTATATTCACAGAGTTGTGCAACCAATCAATTTTAGAACATTTCATCCCCTCCAGAATGAGCCCCATACCCTTCAGCTAAAACCTCCTATGCCCACTCCCCAGCCTCAGGCGGTCCCCAATGATGTCACTACAGCTTTGCCCTTTCTGGACGTTTCATGGAAATGGAATCATACAGTATGGGGTCTTCTGTGATTGGCTTCTTTCACTTAATGTTTTCAAGGTTCCCCTGTATTAATAGCATGAATCAGAACTTCATTCCATTTATGGCTCAGTAATACTCCATCGTATGGATATACCAAGTTTTGTTTATCCGCTCATCAGTTGGTGGACTTTGGGGTTGTTTCCACCTTGTCTGAGTAATGCTGCTGCGGACTTCACATCCAAGATTTTGTGTGGCCATCGGTTTTCATGTCTCTTGAGAGACACTTGGGTCTGGAGCGGCTCAGGCGTATGGCAACTCTTCGCCTTTTTGAGGAGCTGCCGGGCTGTTCCACGGAGTGGAACTAGTTCCTCACTAGTGCTTACGTGAGGGTCCCCGTTCTTCCACATCCCTGCCGACAGTTGGTGACTTCCTGTGATTTTACCCATGCTAGTGGGGATGAAGTGGCTTTCCTCGTGGTTTTGATTTGCGTTTCCTTTTGCTTATCGATCACTTGTATATCTTCTTTGGATGAATGTCTGTTGAGCTCCTTTGCCGATTTTTAAGTTGGGTTGTCTTTTATTATGGCGTTTTGAGCTTATATATTATAGACGGAAGTCCCTTGTAAGGCGCGTGTGTGTGGTTTGGAGATACCGTCTCCCAGCCTGTCAGCTCTTCACATTCTCGGTAATGTCCTTGGAAGCGTAGAATGTTTTCATTTTGATGAAGTCTGATGGATTCTTTCCTTTGTTGTTTGTGCCACGTCCACATGTAGTAGTGATTGGGAGCGGCGTGTAAGGACCTGTCACCTGGTGGGCTTCACTTTAAGGGGCTTAGGGTTGGGGGGAGTCATCTGGTTTTTCTGAGGGAACCAATAAATGTCAGTATGTTTATTAGACTTTTTTTTTTTTCTTGAGGTGGTTCAGTTTCTGCAGAGAAGACTCCTTGAATTGTGCCCCTGGAAGGGGAAATATTGGTCACTGCAGTCAAGGTGTGGGTGGGCCAGTAGGGACGGCTGGGGATCCAAGCGTTTCTTAAGCAGCTTTCACTCATTTCTCTCTCCCCCTCTCTGACCTGCCCAGGCTCCCCGAAACCTGATGCCCTCCTGTAAAATTTCTTTCTTTCTTTCTTTCTTTCTTTCTTTCTTTCTTTCTTTCTTTCTTTCTTTCTTTCTTTCTTTCTTTCTTCTTTCTTGATTTTATTTATTTAATTGACAGAGAGAGAGGGAACACAAGCAGGGGAAGTGGGAGAGGGAGAAGGAGACTCCCCGCTGAGCAAGGAGCCCGATGTGGGGCTTGAGCCCAGGACCCTGGGATCATGACCTGAGCCGAAGGCAGACTGAACGACTGAGCCACCCAGGTGCCCC
This sequence comes from Nasua narica, assembly GCA_028533885.1. Lineage (NCBI taxonomy): Eukaryota > Metazoa > Chordata > Mammalia > Carnivora > Procyonidae > Nasua > Nasua narica. The sequence continues at coordinate 31,958,061 of CM052807.1, forward strand.
CCTCCTGTAAAATTTCTGATGATTATTTCTGGCCTTCTGTCGCAGGGTGGGAGAGGTGGGCCTGGAGGCCTGACTGCTCTTGGTGCGGCCTCTCAGTCAGTCTCTTGTGCGAGGAAACCTGTGCCTCCCCTGCCCGCACTGTCAAGGCCCTTCCAGGCCCGAGCCCCTCAGGGCTTCTCTCGAGCACGGCTGCTTACTTCTTTCCTCCAAGCCCCCTGAAGGTGCTTTGAGGCTGTGATTCCACTCGCTTCCTTTACCCCAGAGTTCCTTCTATCTCTGGTCAGCCTTGAGTCTTCTTGAATTTGTGGAACTCCCTTGCCAGTGTGGTTTCACCTCCATTTGCTTCATCTTTAGGGCGCAACACATTAAAAAAAGTTCTTTGCTATTGTTTCTAGTTGGTTTCCTGGGAGGGAAAAAAAGGCACTTGTATGGTCAGTCTCCCTTTTTAACCAGATGTCCTGGAAAGCAGCTTTGACTGGAGTGTCTGTCACCTCTCGTGGATAGGCAGTCCTTGTTTGGAGTGCTGGTTTGAGAAGGTCTAGAGGGAGAAGGTCCCGGATTGGCTAGTGATGTCTGCCATGGGTGTAGCAGTGGGGGCAGAAGGGGCACACTGGCGACATCTTTGCCGTCCCTTCGGTTTAGGTAATGAGGGATCACTGAAGGTTCTCGAGCGGGGCGGGACACGGCCGGAGTTGTCCTGAGCTGGGCCAGTCAACCGTCCAGATTGGAGGTGAGGAGGAGGCTGTTCTCGTTTAGGTCAGGCAGGCCAGTTTAGACAGGCCGGCCTTAGGAGTGTGATGTATGGAGCAGGACGTCTTTCTCCCTTTTCCCGGGAGGAGCTTAACCCACTTCCCTTCCCCGTTTCCTCTCCCTGTGGTCCCTTTCAGCCCCGGCCCCGAAGTCGGGAGTGAGAGGCTTTGCAGCGCCTCTGTGCAGCCGGTGGGGGTAATGCTCGTTCTCTGTGGTGCATCCGGGGGGGCTCCTGGCCTTTTTCGGGGGAAGCCTGTACCTCTCTTGAGTGGTCCGCCCCCGGGCCCCCAGCCGGGTCCAGGCTTAGCCTTGACTTGGAAGAAGGAGCTTGGGGGAGTTGATTTGTGAGTCCTTCCGGGCACTGACTCAGCCGCCCTGAGGTGGTAGGTAATTTCAGATTCAAAGGAAGTCCTGGTTGGCAGGAGGCATTGGTGGGGACAGCGCTGTGGGAGCGGGGGCATGGTGATTTGGGGGCCTTTTTCACTGGCTCCTGCTTTCTTTTGTTAGTGGTGATATTCTGTATTCTTCTAGCCACCATCCAGATGAGGACTATCCCAGGCCTCCCCTTTCACAAAGGGACGGGGGGACACTGAGGCATGGAGTAAGCGAGGGCCTGGCTTTGAGACGCCCAGCCAGGGTAAGCCTCTTTCCTGTGGTTGTTCTTGTGACATACATGTGACGTAGGTCAGGGCATTCTGTGGAAGGTTACACCAGGCACTGCTCATCACTTTACACGTGTCTGCGTGTTTTGTGCTTGGCGCGACAGCGAAGGCAGGTTCAGTTGACGGCCTTATTCCCTATAGGGGAAACTGAGGCACAGAGCGGTGAAATGACTTGCCAGGGTCACCCAGTTAATAGTGGCACAGCGGGGATTCACCCTCAGCATGTGTCTAGGGTGTGTGCTTGGAACCAGGACATGGGACTGTCTGACCTTACAGAGTGGCTCGGGTGTCCCCTACGCAGGGCCCTTTGCTCCCCCTGCTCCTGTTGGAGAAGGCTCTGGATTGCCCATAAGAAAGGCTCCGCAAGGCCCTGAGGAATGGCAAATAGTGGAGGTGTGGAGTTGGCAGTTGGGCTTCTTGGGTTCTCTGGAGCCCAGACTTCCTTTCCAGAAAATGAGGATTGTCCTGCCCGCAAGTGAGAGGGAGCAGGTAGGGAAGAGGAATTAGAATGTTCTCCCCAGCCTTGCTTGTGGCCCCCATCCCCTCCTTCCTAATGATGTTTTCAGGGAGTTTGGAGGTAGGGATGGATGGGAGAAGGGAAGTGGGGGGACAGTTGGTGCTGAGGAAATGGGTCAGGCCGGTTCTCTGGGTGGCCTCTGCACTCCGCCCTGGGCTGTGCCCACAGCCCCTGCCGTGTGGACCTTGCACGGCCCGTGTCTTCCAGGAGCTCCAAATCTGGAGCAGATCTCAGGCTTCTGGGCAATAACCAGTGTAGAGATATAGGGGAGCGTGGCGGGCTGCAAGTGGGGCCCTCCCGGTGTGTCCCAGGGAAGCAGGGGGCTCCAGCTGGGAGCCCGAGAGCTGTGGCCCGAGCACATCTCCACTCCTCTGGGTCCGTTTCTCTGAACGATCAGCAGTTTTGTTCTTGACGGCCTGCAGGAGGCTGTGTCTCTGAGGACCCTGAGGTGCCCCTGCCCTCTGCTTGAGCCCCTAGAGCCAGGCCCTCTGAAGAGCGGACACTCAGTCAGGGAGAGGACGGGTGAAGTCAGACGTGGGGGTGTGCCGGTGGCCAGGGCTCCCGGGCAGTCATCTGGTCCCTGCTGTGTGGGGAGGGCGGAGGCACCAGGGACGGATAAATCTGCGACAGGGGAGAGAAGAAGTGCTCCTCTTTGCTCAGCAGGAGCCTTTTGGTCAGCCGCGGGGTCATCACGGCCAGCTCTGGTGTTCCCAGCCATCTGGAAGCCTCTGCTCCCTCACGCTGGCCAGGCCACTCCCTCCCCTGCCATCAGCTGTTGGGAGGCGGCCGCACAGCATGGGAAAGGAGAGCTGCGCAGACAGGGGAACAAAGCTGCCTCCCCCCGCAGCCTTCCCTTCTCTTCCAGCCCGGGACTTGAGTGTACACGCTGGGGAGCTGAGCTCTTGGAGTGGGAGGAGGACTTTGTTGTCCCCAGCCCAGCCTCCTAGCCCATCCCCACTGAAAGTCACTCTTCTTTTGATGGGATCGCAGTAGTATTTCCTAGGCTCCTGGCTGCCAGAACAGATCGTTGCCAGCTGGAGCTGGTGTCGGGGCGCGGGAGGGCTTGAGCCGTGAGGCTGTGCTGTGATGGGCGGGACTTGCAGGGTCTGGAGCCACGACTGAGAAGCTGACGTCTCTCCGCCCTTCCCCACAACATGTGGGCCAGCTGGGACCACCTGTGTCCTCGGGGCAGGGGAGAGGGGGCTCTGGGACACCACGGGCTGTTAACACCAGTCTACAGGTTGAAAAATGCCGGGCAGAGGTGAGCTGAGGCCTCGGAGGGAGGCGAGTACCCCTGACCGGCCCCCATCGCAGCCTGCTGCTCCCTTTAGGTCCTGACATTTCTCCCGGGCACATACCAGCACATGACAATGAATCTGAGCCCCTCCGGCCCCCGCTCCTGGGCTGCGGCTGTCTCGGCTCATCTGTCCGTCACCCGATCCCCCACACCTGTCCCAGGCCCCGCCTGGGCTGCCCACCCACACCACAGCTATGAATAGGGCAGAGGGAGGGGTGTGGGGGCACTCAGAGGGCAGGAGGGCGGCGGGGGGGCGGGATGACAGCCTTCCCTCTCGGCTGAGAAAGAGAAGCCCAGCGCGGTCGAGCGAGGGGGTGCAGGGGTGGACAGGAAGTGTGCCACGTGCGCTGCAGGAGAGCGGTGGGGCGGTCGTCAGCAGGATGGCGCAGCGAGGACAAGACGAGGGCCTGGCGGGGCTCGTCTGTGTCACGGGCCCGCATCTCCTGGCTGTGGGCGGAGATGGGAGCAGGCCGACTTTGGATGGTCACCGGCGGGCGGTTTCTCTCTCTCCCACTACCTCCTTCCCTCTCTCCCCCTCTCCCTGTACCACTCACATACCATCGCGCTCCTGCTCCTTGCTGTCCCACCAGTTCTGAATTTCTTGACAGCCCAGTCCAGCCTCTCGAGGCTCCACTTTTCTTGGCCGTGCTGGGCTGTGGCGGGTTACATAGGTGACTGGGGGATGGAAGGGCCAGGTGAGTGGGAGGCTAGGACCCAGACCTGCGTGTGGTGTGCTCAGGGGAAGGTTATGGTGAGGCCTTGACCTGGGGCTCACCTCTCGGCTCACTCGGCGCCACCCAGCGGTGAGAGGCTGAACAGCCACAGGCCGCCGCCACTCTGCGGAGCCCCAGGCCTGGCCGGAGCCCCGAGCCCCGGGAGAGCTGAGACCTTGCTGGCAGGGTGCTTACCGTCTGGAAGGGGCCCCTGGAAGGGGCCGAGGCCATCTGAACAGATTCTGGCAGCACGAGGTGGTGAAGGGCGTGGCATGTTCAAAGTGCTGTGCAGGGGGGCTAGGCCGCTGTGACCTCTGGGTGCTGGGAGGAACCTGGGAGGGATTGGGCCAGTCCTGCCCAGCCCTGGTGCACAGCGTTCTTCTCAGTGGCACACAAACCAATATTTCCTCTTTAATAGTTATACAGTAATTATCACAGAAAAAAAATAGGCTCCCTGACTGATTTCATGGATAACCTTGCTTAGCATGGACTTAAGGAATGAGTGGATTTAAGAGAAGGCCGTGGGGGCAGAGTAGGGCCCGTGGTAGGTGCTATGCAAGTAAGTGCGCCATTCACCGAGAGGACCCCGGCGGTGGCTGTGGTCCGGGAGCCATAGTTGTATGCCCTGGCCTCGCCCCTTGGCCGGCGTCCACCCGTCCCCGTTAGGTGCCTGCCCTTCCTGCGGGCCTTCCTGCTAGCTCTTTTTCACGCTTCTGCCCCGTGCTTCGAGCCGCAATACTTTGAGCAAACTGTTCCTTTTTAAAGAAGTCTGGCCAACTTGGTTTCCTAGGAGGAGCATGTGACTTAGCGGGGAAAATAGGAGACGGAGACCTGGATTTGGGTCCCAGTTCACCTTGGACTCCACTGGCAGGCAAGCCCTGGTCCCAGCTGCCCTTCATTCCCAACCCAGCGAGGCCTGCTCCCACCCCGCAGTACCCCGGCCAGGACTCAGGGGCGCCCTCTGCTGCCCAGCTCTGTCCCCACCCTGGGGCGGAGACAGTATTATCTCAGAGGCGGAGCCTTGACTTGACTGTAGCTGTAATTCCTTGTTTTCCCGTCTTCCTCGTGGCCTCATTAAAGCCATCACAGAGTGCACTAAACCTGTGCCATCCTATTCAGCATGAAAACAGCCTGTTTTCTTTTTCTTATCATGAAAGTTAACGTGTCCTTCTTGTGTTCCATGACCTGCTTTTTTTTTCTCACTCGGCAATTGTCGTCAATTCACAACAGTGAAACACAGGCCCTCCTCACCGTCTTTTGCAGCTACATACTATTTCTGTTGTGCTGTAAGACATTGAGGAGTCCCCAGCAGTCTCGAGAATGTTCTTGCTCTTGGAAAAACTTCTTTCCCCAAAGGAGAGAAACGTAATGACTGAGCATCCCCTAATGGCCGGCAACCGAACTGCCTGGTGCCCGGCTCTGAGTGGGGCCAGAACCTTCCGGGGTTCTGCCGAGCCCCTTATTTTTGTGCAGAGGAGGCCTTGGTGTCAGATTCTTCAGCCGCGGCCAGAGCATCTGCGTTGTAGGGCTGGTGCGCTCTGGGTCCAGCCTGGCGGTAATTTCAGGCTGCTTGTGTGGGCGGGAGGAGAGACTGTGCCCTCAGCCTTTTTAGATCTGTGCGTTTGTTCCGAGTCCTAAGTTGCTCTGTCAGCAAGCCCTGGCTCAGATGGGGTGATTCATTGTGGGGCCCAAGTTCTGGGGATGGGGACCCCTATCTGGCACGGTCTCTGCCTGCGAGCTGCCAAGGCGCGTTCTTGTCTCATCTAACCTCTGCCTCCCTCTCCTGCGTCTCTGCCGGACGCCACTCAGCTAAGCGCGGGAGTGGGAGCCTGAAGGCCCACGTCTCGTCGCATGTCCGCTGTGTGGGGCTGGCCGGGCCTGCGGTCAAGGAGCCCCACTGGCCGCGCCGAAGCCGAGATCCTGCTCTACCATTCTTGCAGGGGAGGTGTGTGGAATCGGGAGTCCTACCCCACCTTTGCTAAGAGGAAGACTTCAGATCAACCCGACCCCCAGCTGGAGGCACTTTAGGCTCTGCTGTCAGCAGAGGAAGAAGAGATGTGTGTTGGGGAACAGCAAGACGCTGGTCTAGGGGACCAGGGGCTCCCGGGCCAGGCTGGGGAGCGAGCATCAGGTTCTCTGATGGCAAGGGGTCAGCGTGAGAAGGTTTTAACCATGGAGCGATGCAGTTAGGCTTGACTTTTGGAGAGAACTCTTAGAGGACTGAGAGAATGAGCCGAAGGGAGGAAGACCAGCAGCGGGGGAGGGGATTCGTCTGGAGGCTGCAGCTGAGATGTGAAAAGGTCGAGGGTGGCTGGACTTGGCCATGCCGTAGAGATGGGTGAGAGGCCAGCCCCCAGAGCCGTTTCCGGCAGAGCACTGGCAGGGTCCGCTGACCAGCTGGACTGGAGGATGAGACAGAGAGGAGTCCCAACACCCCCTCCTACTCTCCCCTCCACCAGTCTCCCATTCTGGCTTTCTGTTCCCACGCTTACTGCACCATCAGAATCGACTCTGGAAAGGATCTGACAAATTCATACTAAAATAGAAATGACTGATATAGATTCAGATGTTTGCAGCTTGACAAGAGCAAAGCCTTAGACTATAAAACCTGAAGTCCTAAACACAAAGTCTCTCCTCCCCCACCCCCCCCACCCCCCGCTGGGTGTGTTGGGGCCTAAATAGGTAGCAGAGGCCTGCGACTAAGGCGGATGACGGTGTTTTTTTCCATGGTTCGGGCAGCACCACCCCGACTTTACACCAGGCCTGGGTGTAGAGGAGGGTGGAAGCTTTCCAGGATCCTACTCTCCCAGCTCTTCAGGCCCTCCTCATGTCTCCCTGGTCCTAGGACCTGGACGGTGGCCCCGGAGTTCTCAGCTCCACCCCCAGCCGGGCCCCTGTCGACTCACCGGTCCGCTGCTTGTCTTCCCCGTGTCTTCCTCCAGGCAGACCTCAACACCAACATCGAGGATGAAGGCAGCTCCTTCTACGGGGTCTCCAGCCAGTACGAGAGTCCGGAGAACATGATAATCACTTGCTCCACCAAGGTCTGCTCCTTTGGCAAGCAGGTGGTAGAGAAAGTGGAGGTAGGAGCGCCCCTCCCCCACCCCGTGTGTTTGGTAAGCCAGGCCCTCCCCTGCCTCGGGCTGCCCTTCGTCCTTGTCCCCAGCTCTGTCCCCAGATCCGAGTCAGCGAGCTCTTCCCCTCACATGTCTGGCAGTTACTGGTAGCTCACCTCATGTCCGGCACGACCTGATGCCAGGCTGGTACCAGGGCAGAGGCCGCGCCCGCCCCCTGCGGTCATCCAGGGACTGTGGAAAGGCGCCGGCGCCTGAAACTCTTCCCGCAGCAATAGTAGTTTGTAAAATACTTCTCCAGTTAATTTGAGATAATTACGGCTCCACAGGCCGTCCAGTCATCACCCCGTGTAGCCTTCACCTGGCAGCGTCCTGTGTAGCTAGAGTAAAACATTGGCTCCCGGGAGGCGGCCATCGGTGTAGCCCAGCAGTGTGGCTCAGACGTCACCCGCTCCCGTGTACTTATCGTGCCCGTTAGCGCGTGTCCGCGTGCCGCCAGGACTGAGTCACCGCTCTGTCCCATCTTGCCTAGTGCCGCCGCGCTTATGTCCCCGAGCTCCCTCCTCCTCGACCTGGTCTGCCCGTCACTGACGGAGGAGGTGGACAGTGAGTGGGTCACAGAGCGGCCCCAGAGAGCTGGGCCGGGGCTGGAAGTGGTCAAGAGAGATTCTAAGCCCCCGCCGCCCCCTGGGTCCCGCAGACGGAGTACGCCCGCTATGAGAACGGCCACTACTCCTACCGCATTCACCGGTCCCCGCTCTGCGAGTACATGATCAATTTCATCCACAAGCTGAAGCACCTGCCCGAGAAGTACATGATGAACAGCGTGCTGGAGAACTTCACCATCCTGCAGGTGCGCGCGGGGACGGGGCGCTGCAGGGGTGCGGCGGGAAGGGCTCGGCCGGCTCGACCTCTCTGCGGCTTTAACTCCCATCTTTCTCGTCCCCTGCAGGTGGTCACCAACAGAGACACGCAGGAGACGCTGCTGTGCGTCGCGTATGTCTTCGAGGTGTCAGCCAGCGAGCACGGGGCTCAGCACCACATCTACCGGCTGGTCAAAGAATAAGAGACTCAGGGAGCAGGGGGTGGGGGAAGAGACGTCGTGTGTGCAGGGCCGTGGGGAGGGGATCTGCAGGGGCCCAAAGTGCCAGGAGAGCGGAGAGGTCCTGACTCTTCCTATCCAGGAACAAACTGCCTGAACCTGCAATGCCCAACCCCAAATAAACCCAAGATGGTGTGTATTTTCCCAGGACCTGATCTGGCTGTCTGAGCCTCGGGAGGGACCGCGGGGGAAGGGGGCAGACTGGGAAGCAGGCCAGAAGCAGCCCCGCAGATCCCTCGTGGACTCGGCTAGGGTTGTCGCCGGATGCAGAGCTCCAGACGGGATGGTTCCCCTGCTGCCGCCTGAGCGGTTCCACCGTGCCACCGGCCGCGCTGCGGCGGGGGCTGGGCTCGGGGCTCTGTGCCCCTGCAGGGACTGGTGCGTGGTGCCCGGCCGCCGGACAGCCAACAGGGACGCTCAGTCCGGCCCAGGGCTTGGGTTTTAGGTATGGAGGTGACAGTTACTGGAAAGGCTGGAAGGAGACGCAGCCAGAGCTCTCTCGGCCGTTTTTACCCATCCCCCGTGGGAGCTCGAGACAGGGAGGGCAGGAGTGGTGGCATGGAGGCCAGCCTGCAGAGTTTAGGTGGCGAGGCTGGTGTCGCGCAGCGTCGTTTCTGGGGGTGGAGGCCGAGAAAGTGTGTCAGAGTCTGTAGTGGACCAGGGGTCTCTAAGACCACCCAGTTCTCACGTTCTGTGAGTCCTGCCTTGGCTCCCTGCCAGCCGGCGTGTCTGCTGGGTGGCGACTGCCTTGGGGCCAGCCCAGATTTTGTACCCCCTCCCTGGAGCAGTCGTTTTCGTGTGCCCTGTGCACGGAGCAGAGGAACCCTCCCTGAGGCTCGAGGGAACCAGTGATGGGTTCCCTGGTTTCTCTCTCTGGAGAACTGTATGGGCTTAGGGTTTGGTGGTCCCGGTGTTCCTAGCTGTCTGACCTCGGCAGATTTCTCGACCTGTCTGAGCCTGGAAGTCCTTTGCTCTCCGTAAAGGGAGGGCGATAGCACTGACCTTAGAAGGCCTTAGTGAGAAAGACAGCTGGTGTCTATAAGTACCTAGGGCCAGAAGCACTAAATAAATATTATAATTAGCTTATCCTCCCTGCGCTCAGGGAGGCCTGAGTCTGACTCTTTGCTGCCATCTAGTGGCCCTCGTATCACCCTTATTGGGAACCACAGTTCCAGAAGCCTGGAGCAGAAGGGAACGGAAGATTCAACCTACAGGTGTTTACTTTGTGCCCAGCACTCAGGGAGCTATTAATGGGAATATAAAAGTGAGTAAAACAGCATCTAAGAATGGTGGTTAGGATCAAGGGCTTGAGTCAGACAGCTAGGATTGAAATCCTGGCACTCAGCCACTGACTACCTTTGTGGCCTTGGGGCAAGTTACTTAATTCCACCGTGCCTCAGTTTCCCCATCTGTAAAATGGGTATAAGAGTACCTACCTCGCATATGTAAAGTGCCTAGCATTGTGCCGAGCACATAAATGTGTTCAATAAATATACATTATTATTAATAGCAGGAGCTTGCAGTCTAAAAAGTCAGATTGGAGAACTCCCAAGTGGGGTTGGCTGATCCTCAGAGGAACTGGAGTTCAGAGATGGGACAGAGCAGGGGGGTGGAAGACCCAGCGAGGAGGCTGCAGCGGAGAGGGGCTGCCCCTCCGAGGATGGCCAGCGTCCCCGATGGGGGAGAGAAGCCAGCTCTCCGGGACCCTGCCCTCACGGGCGGGGCCTGCCTCTTCTCCTCAGAAAGCCACCTTAACCAGGCGCCTCCGCACTGCTGCTAGACCTCGTGCCAAGTTGCATAACGCCACTGCATGTGGGGGTCGGCTCTCATCAAAAGACGAGCTGGGGGGTGGGGGGCGTGGGGTCTGGGAGGCCCCGGGGCAGACGGCGTGTGCGCACATGTCCTCGGCGGGTTCGTGTGAAGCTCTCCCGCCCCTCCCCTGTCTCTGTCACCACCCTCGCCCCCTCTCCGCGCCTCTGCCCTCGGGCTTTTCGGCTGACCGGACCTTCAGGCAGATGCTCGGTTGTGTGAGCAGCCTCTCGGCGGGGGCAGGGGATGAGCCTCTGCACCACGGGTGGGAAGGAGGCGGGCAGGTGTCGGGGCCAGGTGCGAGCTGGGCGTGCTCCCTCCCCTTCAGGAGCTGGCCTCAGCTGCCGCGTGGCAGGTCGTGTACTTAGAGCCGGAAGTTCCAGACCTGTCGGCCACGGGGAATGCAGGTGTAGACGCCTCTCCCCCGGGACAGTGGCTTGTGGCCCCGGGGGCGGGGGTGCCCGTGGGAGCCCCGACCTGGCCCACCCCTCTCCCGGGCTTGTCTGGCACTCCCCTGCGCCGGTCCCGGCCCTGAGGCCTTGGCCCCGCAGCCTGCCCTGGCCAGTCGTGCCCTGCCCTCTCCTCTTCCGGAGAATTCTCACTCATTCTTCAAGGGCCGGCGTGCGGTCACCCCTTCTCGTGCGGGAGCGTGAGTCACAGCACACTTGTGTGGCAGAAGCCTTCCATTTCTGACCTGGAACACAGGGACCCCCGCCATCTCTCCTCAGTCAGGGGTGACATGCAGAAAGCGGGGCACAGAGAAGTGACCTAACTTGCTTAGAGTACTCGTGGGTTTATTCACTCACTCAGCAGCTGTTCACTTCTGCTCTGTGCCGGGCGCTGGGAAGGGACTGGCGACCCAGACAGACGGGGTCCTCGGGGAGTGACGTTTCACTGAGGAGGAAAATGAAGCGAGCAAGGAACAGGACGTATCGACTGTGACACGTGCTTTCAAGGCGGAGAAGGGTGCTGACCCGGGTCCCTGGGGAAGCCCCGCAGGCCTGGGGAAAGCGGGGGAAGGCGCTCTGAGGACAGGCTGGGAGGCGTGGGTGCGGGGAGGAGGGTGTGTGCCAGGTGCAGAGACGGAGAGTTGTAGGGGCTAAGGTACGGGGGCGAGGCGGGAGGGGAAGCAAGCCAGCTCCCTTCCCAGCCCAGCACCCCCTGGCTTGGCAAGGACTTTGCATTTTACTCCATGTGAAGGGAAGTCCTAGAAGTGTTCAAAGCAAGGGAGGAAATGTTTCTGATCTTTACTCTTCGATTTTTTAAAGAAATCGGCGCTGGGGCTGCAGGGCCCTCAGGGAAGCGCGTATACCTGCTCCTGAGTCTGCCGTCCCGGACCCAACGTCTGTGGGTGGAGACTTGCCCCCTTGGTCTATTGTTGCTGTAAACCAAACACCGGGTCTGGAGCATGGCGGGTGCTCAGTAAACACCCGCCGAAGGAGCGCTCGGGTACCAGGCCGAGTGATTCCTGCCGCTGGGGCCCCCGGCGGGTGAGGAAGCGCCCCGAGCCCGCGAGGGTGGAGCCCTGGGCCCTCCTGACGCGGGGCCCATGGCTGGGCTGGGGACGTGCCAACAGGCCTCTGCCTCGATGGCCAGCAGGGGACTTGCGTGGAGTGGGTGGGCGCCCCACTCAGCAGGGCTCAGGGTGCGTGTGTGGGCGCGTGTGCGCGGAGGCACCCACTCCGCCCTTTCAGGACTAAAGCCAGCGGAGCGAGGGTCGAGGGGCGGTCGTGGCTCGGGCCGCTCAGACTGTGTCACCTGCGTCCTCTCCCCAGCTGTGGGCTTCGGGGGACAGGGGGCTGGGTGCTGACGGGGCTGGAGTAGGAGGCAGGCAGCTCGGAGAAGCCGGGCTGGGGGCGGCACGGAGGTCCTGACGGCCCGCGGCGCCGGGCCTGGTGCGGGGCTCTGTGGGGTCCGCGAGGCTCACCTGGGCCGCACCCGCACCGAGAGGGGGTGCGAGGCAGAGCGGCAGTGGGTTTCAGCTCGGCGGCGGGCGTCGCCCGCGGTTGCTGTGTCCCAGCCCTTCTGTTACCTGGTGCGTCAGCTCCAGAGGTGAAAACAAGCAGCTTTCCCCCAAAGACTTAAATCGATCCAGCTGTCGTTCTCTAGAAGCCGAACTGGCGGCGGCTGCGATCCAGCAGTTAGCTCACCCTTTGGGACCCTCACGGCGCCGCTCGTGAAACGGGAATCAAACGGCTCCGACTTGAGGCTGCTGTCGGAGAGAGGGGACAGCCCGAGGTCGCGGTGGGCACCCAGTGAGCGGTGGTAGCTCTGGCGTATCCGGACCTGCCCTGACTCTGCTCTTTCCACCCCGAACACGCGCACAAGCACAAACTCGCACGCACACACACTCACATGCACGCACGCGCACATGGGTTCACAGAAAACCAAGCTCTGCTCTGACGTCCCCCAGGGCCCGCAAGGCGGCCTCGCTCTTGGTTCGTGGGACTGTCGGCACAGAGACAGCGCTTAGACTTTTGTTCTCGGGTCTCAGAAATGGGGGTGTGTTCTTACCTGCGGAAGTACGTCTGTGGCCCATGAGGGGAAAGAGGCCCCAGGGAAGGGTCTCGACGGGGCTTGGAACCAGGGGTGGGCCAGGCCGCTCTGAGGAAGAGCCTGTCTGGAAGTTGGCTCCGTGTCCTCGCTGGGGGAGGACGGGAGAGGCGGTTCTGCGCCGTGTACGAGCCTGGAGCCCAGCTGGCAGGAATGGCTAAAGGTCTTTTTGTTTTTAAGCTCGTGGATGTCTAATATTCAACTTTAAGTTTTTGTATTTTTGCTATGTAACCCCCCTTTGTCTCCCCAAGTCTTCAGTAAAGTCTGCTACCTACACAGAGGCCTTTGTGCGAGTGGTTTGTTTTTCTGGGACTGAATGAGTCCCTGTGTGACCAGAACCCGAAGCAGCCGCCGTGGCCGGCTGGAGCCGGAGAGGCAGCGGCCACTGAACCGCGTCCGTGGGGACAGTGGCTCGGGGCCCCCGGGGCCGCCTCCTGGCCAGCACAGCCCCTCCCGAGAGAAGAGAGAACCCGCGGGGGTGCCTGCAGACGGGGGGAAGGCCCAGGCCCGTGCCGCCAGGCCGGCAGAGTGCGGGGCCTCGGCAGCCGTCCGGCTCCCGTGAATTCCCCACCAGCGCCCGCGTGTGCGGTGCCAGCGCCGGCTTCCGTGGCCCGGCCAGTCTGCCACGCAGAGCGTTAGGTCCTTCAGCAGCAGCAGCAAGAGGGCACAGAACCTGCTGGATCTGAAGAGAGGTCAGAAGGTGAGGTGCAGGCAGGGGCTGGTGGGACTGTGGTTCCTAGGTTGGCACATGAGGAGTGTGATCTCAGAGGGGGCAGACCCACAGGCGGGACGGCTGAGCCCGAGTGCCACTGGATGAATTCGTGTGGAGCAGTGCCAACGCCCGGGTCACGGCCACACTCGTCCGCTCGCTGGCACATTCTTTCCTTCTCGGGAAACCGGATCGCTTGAGCACGGTAGCTTGTGCATACGTTCGAGCAGGGAGTTGGGCGAGCTTAAAGGAACGTGGCCACCAAAGTTTGGAGTCTGGTGGCCCTGCCTCCACGATGGGGACCGGACTTCTCCCAAGGAATCCTTTTCTCTGGACACTGGTTGAGAGACAGCTTCTTCCTCGTCTCCACAAGCCCCATTACATCATGCTGAGAAGTTAGGGTGCTTGTGCCGGCCTTCCTCAGAGGGGGTTATCCTGAAACTCCATTTCCCCCCTCTACTCCTCTCCCCCTCTTGGTAGCCAGGAAGCCTGGCCTTGCTGGCAGGGCCTGCTGGTCAGCCTCTGGGTCTGGGGGCTGGCCCAGTGGCTCACCACTGCCCCCCATCCTGAGCTCTGGGAGCACAGAGGACAGACGGCCGTGGGGGGTGTTGTTTCTTGGCTCTCAGGTTCATGGGTAGCCCTGGGCCTCACAGAGGGGCCTACAGCTCGGGACCAAGGAAGGGAAGGAAGGGGAGCAGGAGCAAGAAACGAGAGAGGGGAGAGGGCAAGGCAGGGCTGGGAGTAGTGTCGTCTGCAGGGCGGGTCCCCTCGGGCGCTGCCAGCGGTCCTGGGGGCGTGGGGTCCCCGCGTGGCACAGCAGGCATTCCTGCTCACGGCGGATACGGCTGAGCGCATGTGGTGTACCAGGCACTATTCTAGGTGCTGAGGGAACCCGGGAGATGGCAAGGAGCCCTGCTCTCAGAGAACCCCCATCCTAGCCGGGGAGACGGAGAAGAAGCAACAAGAAAATAGCAGGAAGCCGTCAGCGCTTTGACAAAAATAAAACCGGATGGTGTATCAGAACAGGGTTTGGCCGTATCCGGCCTGCTGCCTGTTTCTGGATAGCTCAGAAGTGAAGAATGGTTTTTATGTTTTCAAATCATTGAAAAAAAAAATCTGCAATTCAAGTTTCAGGGTCTAAATAGAATGTGATTGGAACGCAGCCACAGTCCCTGTTCCCTACCGGGCACAGCAGCTTCCATGCAGCGCCCCGGTGCTGGGCGGTGGGGCCCGAAGACTAGCTCTCGGGCCGTCTCCAGCAGGAGCTGGCACTCCTGTATTAGGCTGTGGCTGGGGGGCATCCTTCAAAGGCCTCTCTGAGGGGACAGGAGCCAGAGAACCCCTATTTTGAGGGTGCCGGGGTGGAAAGGACTGGGTGCACGGAGCGGCGGGAAGGACCGCAGCACCCTGGGGTATGTGCCGTCTGTGTTCCTGGGGTGGGCGGCCGCGGGTGCGCTGACCTTCCTGACGCGAGCGGTGGCGTCAGAGCCGGGGTCCCTCTCCCAGCTGCTGCGTTTCCTCCCGGCTGCTTTTCTCTCGGTGCGCTTGGTCTCTGATGCCCGCGGCTGAGCCTCTCCTCAAGAGCCAGTCCCCCTCGGTTGTCCATACCTCAGAGGGGCACCCACAAGCCCCCGGGCGGCTCTGACTCCCCGGGCGTGTGTCCGGGCCAGGCTGCGCTCTGTGGCCCTCCAGAAGCTGGGATGTTAGCAGGTGGATTTCTGTAGGGTGCTTCGTCCTCATCTGGTCAGATTCCGGGGGAAGGGTTCCTCCAGTTTCTCACTGCGGGGAACTGTCCGGCCCCGCCGTGTTCCGGGAACCCAGGGGGAGAAGAGTGGCCAGGACGTCTCAACGTTCACTCCGGATGCTTCCATCACTCCCTGTTTTCAGCTTCTGGACCTGGTGCCCCAGCCCAGAGCCACTCCCTGTCACCCTCTGCCTTCTCCTGCCTGGTTGTGGGGGCCGTCCTGTGACTTCATGGAGTCAAGGAGAGGACTGGGGGCATCTGTCTCTTCTTGAACTGAATTTGAGTCCTCCTATCTTTACCTCCACTTCTAGAGATACCTGGTGCCATCAAGTCTTGACTTTGGGGGATTCGGTGGTGTGAGTCATGTTCCTTTCTGGCTTTGCCTGGGCGAGGGTTCCGCTTTCTTCGGTTTGCTCAATCGGCTGGCACTCGCTCTTCTGTTTTCCAACCTCTGAACTTTTGTTACTATTATTCCCTCCCCTGTACTCTTTGTTCTGGGGGACATACCCCTTATAAAATATGTTTATGGTCATCTTGGAAGAGTTTCCAGAGGGAACAAAGTAGATGCTTGTGTTGAATCGGCCCCTTTGTCCCAATTTGCTTATTTAAAATCTCACTCTGTCATGTGAGGATAGGTAATAGGAGGCAGGAGGGGAAGCTGGGAGGCCCAGTCAGGGGCCTAGATCTAGGGGAGACATGCGGGTGCTCTGCACTAGAGCACAGAGGTGCACGTAAGAAAGCAAGTGGACCTTGTGATGTGTTCTGAGATAGTCACTATGACATCCTGATGGCGTGCGTGTGGGTGTAGGAAAAATGAGGAATTAAGATCAATTCCAAATTCCCTGGACCGAAGTCACTGGTGCCATTAACTGTGATGGGAGAAACTTGTGGAGGAGCAAGTCTGCGGGTGGAGAGGAGTCAGGTTGAGACGCCGAGTTGGGATGGCAAGTAGCAGTTGTGCATATGATTCTGGAATTAGGGGGAGAGGCCAGGGCTGGATTTAGGATTTCCTGGCATCTGGATTGGCATTTAGGTCCTTGAGACTAGATGAGATCACCTAGGGGGAGAGTGTGGACAGAGAAGGAAGGGGTGTCCCCAGGACTGCCCTGAGTCATTCCAACATTTAAGGGTAGCAGAGAGGAGGAGGAAAACTGGGAAGGCGTGGTTTCCTTCTCAGTAGTGAAGGAAAGAAAGCATTTTCACAGGGAGTGCAGAAATGCTGCCAACAGGTAGATTAAGATGAAGATGCAAGAATGACCATTTCTGGTAGAGACACCCTAGCTTCCCCTTCTTCCTGAGTCCTAGCTGGGCACATGGTCACTGAGAATAAATACCCTATCTCCTAGTCTCCCTTGCAGCTAGATGTGGCCCTGTGTCTAGGAAGGCCAATGAGGTAAGGAGAGCTACACCTTCTAGAAGTGTCCTAAAAGGGAGGAGGCATGCTCTACTGAGCTCTTCTTTTCAGTTGACTGGATCATCGTGTAATGGCCGGATGTCCTACAGCCATTTTGGGCCATGAGGTGACCTTAAGAATGGAAGTTACCTATGGTAAAGCAACAAGATAAAAGGATCTTGGGTCTTTGATACCACGGAGCACCATAACAACTGTGGACAGATTTCAGATGAGAGAAAAATCAACTATCTTCTTTAAGTCACTTTTACTTTGTGTTTGTTTGTTTTTGTAATTAGCAGCCAAACTGAATTCTAACTGATATACCACTGGATTTGGCAACAAACACAGAGACATAGTGGTTGAAGCGTGGCCAGCTGGAGCAGCAGCCACCACAGCAATAACACCACCCCGACGGTCATAGCACTTTTCAGTTTACAGAATACTTTCAGACACGCTGCCGCGCTTGCTGTCTGCGGCTTCGCTGTGTTCTGCAGACTTCTTTTTATAGTTGAAGAAACGGAGGCTCAGGGAAACCACTGACTCAAGTCACCTGGCTACTGAGTTGCAGCTCGTATACGTCACCCTGTGTCTTCCAGCTTCCTGGCCAGAGTTCAGGGATGCAGGTGGAGAGCAGGAGATGGACACGCAGGAGGTTCTGCCTCACGGTTTGGTGGAGGAGATCGTTGGCAGCTGGCCCCGGAGGTCCCCGCGAGCCCCGGCACCAGGGGAAGGCATTATTTGGTGCCACGATCAAAGCTTTCTCGCCTTTTCAGGAAAATGCTTCTATTTCTAGAGGGATCATGTGGAGGACAGGAGACAGTAGAGAACAAAGGAGGTAAAAATTAGACAAGCATCAACACGGGGCAAGTGTGTCTGCCAGCTGGCCTGCTAGCAATCCCATTTTGGAAGTAATCGGGTAGCAATCAGATGTCGAGACCAAGTCCGCCGAGGGTCCTGTGACCCTGTAAATGTCTCGGGATCAAAGGGATCCGCTGCTCTTTGCAGCTTCCCTTCTTCAGAAGCGGGGCTCCGAGCTTCTGAAGTTTGGCATGAATCTCGCCTTCTGCTTTTCCTCTTCAGTAATGACTTGGCTGACTTCTTTCCAATTTCTCTCTCTAAATCCCCACCAATCCCGAGATTGCCGGGGACACACAGATCTTAAGCTGGTGCGGGGTTTGCACCTTCCGAACGGCAAGGGGAGATGCCTTTTAAGTACCTTGCTCCAGGTGATTTAGTCAGCGAGTAGAAACTAGGATTTGAAATCAGCCTTGTGACTTCTAAGACCACGCACCGCTCCCCAGCTATCACCCTAGGCCCCGAAGAGCCCTTGGGAAATACCATTCTGCCCACCCACCCATGGCCCCCTTTAATCTTGACTGACCCACCCTAGCCCCCCGCTCCTGGAGGCACATTAAAGCAAGCCTCACATGCCTGCCCCAGGGAAAGGCCTGGGCCCCTCCCCAGTTCCAGGCGGCGCACTTGCTCGAGCTCTTCATCTCACTGGACCTTGGATTCCTGGCTGTAGTCCCTGGCTTTGATACTTGCTTCTGCTCTCTGGATTTTGGCAACTCGTCACATTCTCCTTGCAGCTTTCTGGGCCTCGGGGGTTTTCCGTTAGCCCTCTGCTCCGTGTGCCTCTGGATCAGCGTCTTCCCCTGGCCTGGGGCAAAGAGCCTCGCCCTGTGGCCTGAGTTCTGTGGGACCCACGTCTGGGCCAGAGATGGATGTGGCATTGAGATGGCATTATAACAAAGGGCACAAGGAGACTGCAGTCCTGCCCTCGGCCACCCTCTCCCTTCCCCCGGGGAGGTGTATGCCCGAAAGAGGCGAAGCAAGGCACTTACCAATGTCTTTATCACCTAAGACTTGGACCCCAGTGTCAAGTTCCAGAGGGTCTGAATGGCCTAGAGCCAAAACAGGCTTCATTCGCCCCATAAACACTGAGCCCCCAGGATGTGTCTGGCACTGTTCCAGCTCCTAGGGACACAGCGGTGGATAGAATCAAAGCGCCAGTCCTCCAAGACCTTGCCAGCTGGGGGGGGGGGGGGGGAGAGGGGGAATCACACAAAAAATCAGCAAAATAACATCAGGCCTCCTGTTCTGTACTCCCCCCACTCCCACTCCCACTGGCCATTCCCAGAGAGTCTTGGATCTGATCTCGGTGACGGAGGGCGGGCCACACAACGAAGATCAGTGGATGTCAGACTTAAGACCAAGAGAGGGCAATTGTAGTGCCTCCTTAGATGAGGGCCCCTGGGCCCTGCTCCTGTAGGAGAGCAAAATGCTTTGTTCCATCCGCAGGGAAAACTTACCTGAGAGACGGGGAGATAGAGAGCGTGCACCCATCCGGCTGAGAGCCCTAGGTAACCCAGACCGCCGGCGAGAGCCACATCCGCGCATGCGCACGTGCGTGTGGAGCAGGTCCAACACGAAGGGCTTCAGGGGGCAGGTCCTGGATGCAGGGAGTCCTCAAGAGCTTAGTAAAAATGCAAATTCTCAGCCCACCCATCCCAGTCTGGAATCCAAGTCTGCAGGTGATTCCTCGGCACGTTAAAGTTTGGGAAGCAACAAGTGGGACTTTGACTAGTTGCAGAAAAGAGCTCCACGCCCAGACTGTGACCAACCCACAGTAATTCCTCTCGGAGACGGACTGGGAGGTGGGAGCGTGGTGGGTCCGAAGGGCTTCCTTCCCGGCAGGAGGCTGCATTTGAGCAATGCGGTCACTGCTCCTAGAAGTTAGTGTAAATGAAATAGTAGAAGAAAAATAGAATAAAAGAGAACTAAATTCCAAAAAGGGCCCTTCCTTGTAATGCTTGACCTGTCATACTTGTATCTGCAACTGCCAACATTTCAACAAATAAATACCATTCTATATTGTGTATTAGTTTGTAAACCGCTAAGCCACTATCGATTGAGTGTTTATTGTCCGAGGGGAAATTTTATGCATGGAAAAGAATAAATCTATTTGTGTATTTTAATGTTTCTCGACTGATTAAAGTTGTAAATTTTAAAGCCTGATTTTATTAACTCACTGTTCAACGGGCAAATCTTGCTATTTTGTTCATAAAGCTAGCGTTTTCACGTCAAATCTTGTACTTGTTTTTCTGATGAATGTTCAATTAGCCCACAAATTCTCTAAACATTTAATATCGCTTACAAATTTGATTGATTAAATTAGAACAACTGTTTAAGCTATAATTAAGCACTTCAGAAATCTAACAAGGCCGACTTACGAATCTAACAAAATCTTAGACTCTAAGCATTTAACACTAAGAACTTAGACACTTATTCGTGAAACATAGTAAGTCTCAACTTGTCGATCTAATCAGATTTATTTAAGCATTTAATCACCAAACTTAATCCACCTATGTTATGAAATCAACATCTCAAGGCCAACATTTCTCATACTTGTATACTTTTCCAACACCTTAAAAAGCAGACACAAATTGTACACTTTGGAATGGTGGATGCTTAATTTTGTTATGTGGATTTTTAAATAAAGAAATACAAAATTTTTCAGTTAAATTTTTAAAGTTCCAAACATGACAGACAGAACACGGATTATTCCAATGACGGCAGCGGTGACGAGCACACACCCTTAGACCCATCATAAAAGTGTTCTTATACGTCGGCACCATTCACCATCCATATGTTCAGCTCCAAGCCCCTAGCCAGGCAAAGAAGGCAGATTGGGTTGAGGTGATGAAGGCAAAGGTTTAGGGCTCGTACACGCTTACAGACTAGGGGTGTGAGCTCCTTGTTTGCAGCTACTGTCCTCTTACAGATATGGAGAGTCTCCTGGAGGTTGGGCCAGTCTGGGGATGCGGGCTGGACGTGCCTTCTAAAAGAATTTCATCCAGCGAGATAATCATCTATGGGGGTGACTTCCTGTGATCATATTTTGTCTGCCATAATCACAAAATTCACCAAACCTTCACCTAAAGAAAGAAAGTACGACCAGTGCATCTTTCATCCCTGGATGTCCCTTAAGTCACACTGCCCCATACAAGTACAAGAAAGCCACGGTTCAGTTGGCTAAGCGTCTGCCTTTGGCTCAGGTCATGATCACGGGGTCCTGGGATCGAGTCCTGCATCGGGCTCCCTGCTCAGTGGGGAGCCTGCTTCTCCCGCTCCCTCTGCTGCTCCCCCACATTTGTGCTCTCTCTGTCTCTCCTGCTCTCTGTCAAATAAATAAACAACAACAACAACAACAAACAAGAAAGAAATCCGCAGCTTAATTATTAACCAAAACTTGGCTATGGTATGCACATTGACTAGTTGACATTTGGGGGAATTCACATATACCCTATTTTTTTTTTTTTAGTATAACCTACATTCAGTAACTCAATGGACTTGGACTTCTCACAGATGTTTGTTTCCTTTCTGATACTCAGACTGTCACAACTTTCCTTCCTTCCTTCCTTCCTTCCTTCCTTCCTTCCTTCCTTCCTTCCTTCCTTCCTTCCTTCCCCCTTCCTTCCCTCCCTCCCTCCTTCCTTTGCTATGTCCTTTCCTAAATATCTTTTGAAACTAATATGCTTCTGACATTATTTAGTGGACCTGCTTTGCTTTTTCTGGCATGGAGGTGCGGTATCAGCTACTTTCCAAGGAGCCCTGGTTTCTTTAAGTGGTGAATGTTATTAGGGACCAATGTCTGGTCACTCCTGGTGCAAATCAGATTATCCGCACAAAAACTGCAGGCGAGGAGCCGTCTCCACCTCCAGTCCTCTAGTGAGAGAGCCAGAAAATGAGTTCACACTTATTTGTCCGATTTAACGCCAACCCTACTAAGTCCTTTAGAAATATGTATTCTGTAACGGTGTTCATTTTATTCTCCCCCTCTTGAAACTACCAGCTTTTAGCTACCAGCTGCTGCTGCTTCTTTCAAAACAACCTTAACATGTCATGCTATGTATATTTTAATTATAATATGAACGAACCTTTTCATGCCGTAAATGAACGTGTATGGACTTGGATCCCAGATGCCCCGGTGGGCCTGCAAATGTATTCCTCATCCCTTTTATGATCCTTGAGTGTCTTATCAACCATCATCCTCTGGTCATTTTATTGACAGTCACACAATTTCATTTCATCCAACTCTATTGAATTCACTAGGCTTGATTCCAATTTTGAGGTGTCAGCTTCAGCTCTCTTCCTTTCTCCCGGAGCAGTCTTTGCCTTCTGGCCCTCCTCTGCCTTTTATCCTGGAAATAGGGCTGTCACTCGGTTTCTCCCTGTTATCTTTAAGACTCCTCTCAGGCTGTCTCTGTATGTGCCTCAACCATCTGCTCTTTAAAGAGGCCAGACTTTGGGAGAAAATAGAATCAACATATATTTAGCAAAGTTAACCTATTTGACACAATATATTTTTGTAAGTACGCAAATTTGCCTTCCGTAGTTCGTAGGATGGAGAAAGGCAGAGAACCCAATTTCCATCAACTTGTACTCAAAGTCTAAAGCCCTCTTCCCGTGGCACCAACCATCCTCTGCCAAACCCTCACCCCCAAGTGCCCAGCCTTTGCTTGCCGCCTCCTGGACGCCCACCTCCATCCACCATTTAGCCCCCATAGTGACTTGCACACATCCTGTATCCCCTTCCCTTCCGTGGAGAACAGACCCGAAGGTGCCCCTGTGATCCCTGACTCCTGGTGTTCACACCTCTGTGTGATCCCCTCCGCTCCTCCGCTTGAGTGCATGGGCCCCTGTGTTTCTGACACATAATATGGCGGACGTGATGGGAGGTCACATCTGTGATGAGCTTATGTTATACAGGACTCCGTCTCGCTAACAGACTTGCTCTAGGAGACTCTCTTTGTTGCCTGATGAACTCAGGTCCATGCTGGGAAAGCCCGTGTGGCCACGCACTGAGGACAGCCTCTAAGAGCTGAGGACGGCTTCCAGCAGCCAGCCAGCAAGAAGCCCGGGTCCCCAGTCACACAGTTAGCAGGAAATGAACTCGCACAACAACCCGAGTGAGCTGGGAGGCCGACTCTTCCCCAATCGAGCCTCCAGATGGCAGTCTGGCCAAGGCCCTGACTGTAGCCTCGCCGGAGCAGAGGGCCCAGCGACGCATCCAAAGTGGGAGGTCATAACCCTGGCTTGTCTGAAGGCACAAGGTCTAGGGTAACGTGTTGCACAGCAATAGATAAGTAACACACCTACAAACACTGCCTCTTTTGTTGCCCTCCCACACGGGTGGCGAGTTCTGTTCTTCCAGGCTGGGAGGCGGGGGTGGGGGGCTGGTTTTCCTTCCTTCCCACTTCCCATAGACCATTGTTCTGAGTCTCAGCCGTCTGGCGATGCCGCCTTTCTTCCCCTCCTGAGAGCCTCTGCCATTTACTGACCCCCTGGTCCCTCATTCTTTGAAGATCTCAGCATCTATCTCATATTTTCCTCTCATCCTATGTGAATTCAGTGTTGGTTCGGGTGAACTTTTCTTTCTTTCTCTCTCTCTTTTTCTTTCTTTCCTGTTTTTTTTTTTAATTATTTTATTTAAATTCAGTTAGCCACCATATAGTACATCCTTAGTTTCAGATTCATCACTTGTGTATAACACCCAGTGCTCATTTCATCATGTGTCCTCCTTAACGCTCATCACCCCAGTGACCCCGTCCCCCCACCCGCTCTCCTGCAGCAACCCCTCAGTTTGTTTCCTATGGTTAAGAGGTTTGGGTGACGTTTTCAGCAGGTCACCTGGGTTCTCGGTTTCTTGATTTCCTTCTCTCTGCAGGCCAACTCTTTTCTCTCCAAGTCACCCACCTCCACAGTCACAGATGGGGCTTTGGGGTCTCTGGGAACTGGTCCAAAATCATAGAGTCAGGCTGCCCTTCTCGACCCCCTACCTCCTTTCCTGTCCTCTGGCTGGGTTCCCCCATGGCCATCACTGCCCCTCACCAGAATCTCCGCTCTGCTGATCTCTCCGATTACCCCCACCCCATCAGCCCTCTTACTTTTTTTCTGTTCTCCTTATCAAGCTTGGTGTTAAGGTCAATGCCTGACCTTGATCCTTTGTCTTTTGGTCACACCCATCTGGAAAAACCCCAGCTGCGATGAACCCAACTATCCCAAACCAGCGTGCTTGCATTCACGCAGCCTCTGGGAAAGTCACACAACAGGGCATATTGATTCTGCATAAATTCATGGTGACTATGTTCCAACAAGCCCTTAGTACACCCAGGGAACACTGGTAAGTGCTGAGAGAGTGATGATCTCACTCTCCCACAGTGATGATTTCAAGCCTCTGGCCCTTCCTTTCGCTTGCACTTGCAGCAAACGAACTTGTCGTCGATGTGTCTCAGCCTCTCTCTTTAAAAGGGAAAATAGAAGCCACCAAATGAAAATCCCCATATAGGACACAAATCCAATCTACATTTGCTCCCATCGGATCCTCTTTTCCCTCTTAGTGTGATGGAAGTGTTCTCATCTTTTCTGCTTTGGCCAGATCTCATCACTTAGACCTTGGATTCCATCCCTTCTCTTATGCTATAAAAGCTTTTACTGTTTGTGCTCTCTTATCTTTCCCATATATTCAACCTCTTCCTCTTGACTGGATCCTCTGCATAAGCTTTTAAATATACGTATTTTTTTGCTACCCCATTTTCTCTTCTTTTGGGACTTTAGTTATGGATATATTAGTTATTTCTCTCTCTTTCAGATTGGTTACTTTCTATTGATTTAATCTTCAAGTTCATTTTCTCCTTCCACTGAGATCTTATTTGGCCAGTAAGCCCAACCAGTGGATTAAAAAAAAAATCCAGATATTTAGTTCTAAAATTTGCATGTGAGGGATGCCTGGGTAGATAAGTTGGTTAAACATCTGACTGTTTTTTTTTTTTTTTTAAACATCTGACTCTTGATTTCAGCTCAGGTCATGATCTCAGAGTTGTGAGATCGAGACCCACACTGGGCTCAGTGCTGGGCATGGAGTCTGCTTAAGATTCTCCCTCTTCCTGTCCTCTGCTCCTCCCGGCTTGCACTTTCTCTCTCTCAAAAATTAAAAAAAAAAATTTCCATTTGATTCTTTTTTATATTTTCTATTTTTATAAAAAAGTTTATATATTTATATATTTTTTATATTTCTATTTTTCTGCTGGGGTTTCCTATCTGCTCATTTATTAGAAATGCATTTTTCTTTATATCCTGGAACAGAGTTATAATAGCTGTTTTAGAATTCTTGTCTGATCATTCCAACATCTGAGTTATCTTGGAATTGGCATCGGTTGCCTACTTATCCTTTGAGATTGGGTCACATTTTCCTGGTCTTTGTATGTTGAGTAATTTTGGATCATATCCCGAATATTTTGAAGGTTATGTTGAAGAGATTCTCGATTCTATTTTATCGCTTAGAAAAGTACTGATTTTTTTTTCTTAGCAAGTAATTAACTTGATTACACTCAAACCGCAGACGGTGACCTACCTGCTGCAAACAATTGCTCGAGTCTCAGTTTGGTTCTTTCATCCTTAGCTGGGATTTCCCCTCTCATATGTGGTTTAAGCATAAGCCAAACACTTGGGCAGAGTTTATGCACAGAAATACACAAATCCTTTTCCCTGACTGTTTTCTTTCCTCCTTCTAGGATTCACCCCTCACTCTTCAGCAGCTCTGATTGCTCTGGGCTCTAGCCTCTGGTTCCTCTGCTCAAGAGACAGTGGGATTTCTTTCTTTCTTTCTTTCTTTCTTTCTTTCTTTCTTTCTTTCTTTCTTTCTTTCTTTCTCTTTCTTTCTTTCTTTCTTTCTTTCCTTTTTTTTTTTTTAAGATTTTATTTATTTATTTGACAGACAGAGCAAGAGAGCATAAGCAGAGGGAACAGTGGAGAGAGAGAGGGAGAAGCAGACTCCCCACCAAGCAGGGAGCCCGATATGGGGCTCGATCTCAGGATCCTGGGATCATGACCTGAGCCAAAAGCAGACGCTTAACCATCTGAGCCACCCGGGCTCCCCAACAGTGGGATTTCTACCAGAATTATAGCCATCCTTTGCTGCACTGTGACTGTGGCCAACACAGGGAAAATACATACACGCACGCGCGCGTGCACACACACACACACACACACACACACACATGAAACTCACCTCATGTAGGTTTTTCTTCTACACTTTGAATCTCATCCGAAATCTAACTACACGGATTCACTCTCCATGGTCCTCATATAGCTGGTTGGTTTGTCTCGTTTTCTTTAGTTCTTTTTTTTTTTTTTAAAGATTTTACTTATTTATTTGATAGAGAGAGATCACCAGTAGGCAGAGAGGCAGGCAGAGAGAGAGGGGGAAGCAGGCTCCCCGCTGAGCAGAGAACCCGACGTGGAGCTCGATCCCAGGACCCTGAGATCATGACCCGAGCCAAAGGCAGAGGCTTTAACCCACTGAGCCACCCAGGTGCCCCTCGTTTGTTTGTTTTGAATGTTGTCCAGAGTGTATTGATATTATCTGTGAGAGGGCTGGTCACCTAGAAACTGATTCTTCTGCCCCTGAAATAGGACTCTTTCCACAGATAGGTTCAGTTCTTCCTGTTAAATTCCTCAAACCGTCCCTTGAGCCACAATCTCCTTCAGCTATCTGCCTTGTGTATCTTCCCAGCTTTCTTTCTTGCCATAATTGTCTTTCCCCATTTCTCGCCTTCTACTCCCTTCTCAACTGTCACCAGCCCAGCTTCTGTGTCATCACTGTGATGAAATGACTCTTTGCAAGATCCCCAGTGATCTTCAATCATGGAACCTGAGGCATACTTATTAGCCCTTGTCTTCTTCAAACTCATAATCTTTCCCTTAAATCTAGTTCTATTACCTATCTCGAGGAAGGGCTCCACCTACCATCCCCTTAGGCAGATCAGAAACCTGACAAGTGGTTTTTGACACTTTTCCCTACCTGATTCCCCATATCCATCATCCATCTGTACGTTTCATCTTCTAAATCGCTCTCAAGTCTATCCACAGCCTTCCTTCATCACTACCCCCAGTCTGGACCAAGCTGACCTCATCCCGTGCCTAGACAAAGGCTTAAGCCTCCTGAATCCATTTTGGCCCCCACTACCCTCCAATTTGTTCTCTGTACTACAGCCAGAGTGAGAGTCTCGAAAATGCAAATCTGAGCTTGTCATTCTCTTGCTGAGAACACTTCAGTGATGACTTAACGCGTCTTAAGACATATGTGCCTGTCAGAATCCTTCACAGAGCTCGCTATCGTCTGCTGCTTATGTGATTCTTTGCCCTTATCTCGCGCCTGCCCCCCAGACACATTACCATTTCCTGCACTGTGGCAAATTGATGATTGGATTTAAGGCTTTTAATTGGTCGACCCTTTTAGATGTGGTTTTGGTTGCAAGGGCAGAACTCAAGAGTTGTGATTTTAAACCATGGAATTGCCTTTGATAAGCATATAGGGATAGTCTAACGTCATTAAGAACGTTGATATACGTGCAACTCATACGGCTATTACTGTTGGATTTGTTGACTCCAGCCCACCATGAAGATTCCTCAGTTGCTCCCCACGTGTTGAGATGGCTGGTGTGCGTGCGGCACCCACGCATGCGCAGACACTCACAGCCGGCTTCCACGGGGTTCTGCGTCCTCTGCATGGGGTGAATGAACACCAACAGCTTTAAACAGGCGTTTTGCTCTTTTTGGCCTCCGCACTGTCTGATTTCACAATGTTGCCTGTGCTTTTCTGTCTTTACAGGACACATGCTGACCGCTAGGAATCCCAGACGTAGAATCTCTACTTCCTCGGACAGGGTCCGAGCAAGACTTTGTAAGACCCGGTGCCTCCGAACCACTCTAGGCGCGCGTGCTTCCCGAGGCACTGACCCACTTTGGGTCACACACACGCACCTGTGCACAGCCCCTCAGAATTACTGGTGTTCTGTTACATGCAATGGTTTTGATCGGTCTCTCTCTGTTTTTCACACTTGAGAACTTGGGGTCTAGGCCACTCTCACCCCTCACAATACCCCTGAATGTAGCCAGGAATCTAGCTACCTTAACTTTGTCCAGGGGTAGGCAATGTTTGTTGTTGCCTGTTTTTGTAAATAAAGTTTTTTTTTTAAAGATTTATTTGTTTATTTATTCGAGGTGGGGAGGAGGAGCAGAGAGAGAGGAAGAAGCAGACTCCGTGCTGAGCACGGAGCCCAACGCTGGGCTCGATCTCAGGACCCTGGGATCACGACCTGAGCCGAAACCCAAGAGTCAGATGCTTAACTGACCGAGCCACCCAGGCATCCCTGGGAACACAGTCATGCTTATTCATTTACGAATTGTTTATGGCCGCTACCGTGGTGGGGTTGAGTAGCTGTGACAGAGACTGTATAGATCACAAAGTCGAGAATATTTAGTATCTGGCCCTTTACAGGAAAAGTTTACAGCACCTCTGATTTAGTACAGTTTTCTATTTTATTTATTTAATTAATTTATTTATTAAGGATTTTTTTAAAAGATTTTATCCATTTATTTGTCAGAGAGAGAGAGAGAGAGCACAAACAGGCACAGTGGCAGGCAGAGGCAGAGGGAGAAGCAGGCTCCCCGCTGAGCAAGGAGCCCGATGCGGGACTCGATCCCAGGACCCTGGGATCATGACCTGAGCCGAAGGCAGCTGCTTAACCAACTGAGCCACCCAGGCGTCCCAGTACAGTTTTCTATTTTAGCAATGATCCGTACAGAAGTGGAGTTGCCAGATTTAGCAATGAAAAATACAGGATACTCAGATAAATGACGAAGAATTTTTTTAGAATTTTTTTTTTTTTTTAGCTTAAGCATATGTCCCAGATATCACATGGCGACCCTTTTAGATGTGGTTTTGGTTGCACGGGTTGCACGGGACTCGCCCGGGACTTGCAGGCTTGCCCCAGACTCCTGTCATTCCTTTGGTCCTGCTACTCCTCCCTCACTGAGCTTTGGACGAGAAAGAAGTTGCGGGAAAGAGGGGTCCTTGGGATGATCTGCATTCTTTGGGGGTGGGGAAAGTGGAAAGGAAGCCGGAGAGCCATCTTTGGTCACTTCTGCCTTCTTCACCATGAGAATGGGCGGAGGTCTGGTTTGGGTCCTCCGGGCGCAGCTGGCTGGCTTCCGTGATCAGTAAGCACGCTACACACTGAGCAAATGGTGTAGGGAGTGGCTAGGGGAGGAACTGTTTCATTCCTCACTCCTGAAAGTGCTTCTTTCAATGAGCAGCTCAGGGTGCATCCGGCTGATGGTTGTAAATCTCACCGTCTGGTTTGATGCCTCCATCTTCATCCCCGGGAGATGCACAAACTACCACTCATTGGTAGATGGGAGGTAGGTCTCCTCACCGTCTCCACTTCCTATTCTCCGTGTCTTCTCCATGGCGGAGGGCTGGTTGACGTCGCTTTCCAGGGAAGATCCCTGCCCCGTCACCCGGCCCCTGTAGCGAGGGGGGCTGGACAGAGCAGCGGTTAAGGGCACGAGCCCTGGAGCCGGACGACCTGGGCTTCTAACCTGGTTCGGTCTTTTAGGGCGACAGGACCTGGGGGAAGTTACCTACCGTCGGGGCCTCCATTCCCTCATCTGTAAAACGCAGGGACGCTGATGGCACCTAGCTCGTGGAGCTGTTGTGGGGATCAAACGAATGGGAACATGGGAAGTACTTGGACCGGTGCCTGACGCGTAAGCACCTAGTGAATGTTCGCTTGTTCTCTGCTTCACAAACTGGCTTGGGGAGACCTATGGCCCGGTGTGGTGGCGCTCCCAGCCTCCCGCAGTGTGAACTCTGCCCGCTAGGTGTCGCAATGCGGCAGGCACTGTCCCTTAGCTTGACTTGGGGGAGCGTGTGCTTACCATTTTTGATTTGACTTGGGGATTTCAAGGGGGTTAAATGGACACACAATCTTTTGAAGTCTTTGGGGCTTCAGAAATTCCAGTAGAACTGCTGACGACCAGGGCTGGAAGGAGCTGTTTGGAGTACTGCCTTTGTTCATAAAGCGATATATATATATATATATATATATATATATATATATATATATTCCAAACCAAGGTATTTTGAGAGTGAAAGGGGGACTATTAATAACTATGCCAGGACAAGTAGAGTAAATGGGTTGTGCCCCGACAACCTGGATATCAGATAACCTTATCAAGACGGTAGTTATTTCTCAGCGTTTCCAGAATCTCCAGGACAGAAACGCTATGACGTTCCTCAGAAGTCTGCTACAGCAAACAGTGGCTCCGTGCTTTTGGGAGCTCCTGCCTTAAGCACGTCAGGTCAATTATTTGAGTTTTGTCCTCAGCAGACATGATCGGCCTCACAGACTGCAAATGCCCTTGGCTGCCTTTGTGTTAAATAATCCCATGTCCTCTACAGCTTTTCCCCATGTGGTTTTCTTGCAGCTGTAAACCCCTCTGGGGGCACTGAGTCCCCCCATCTCTGGAAGTGTTAATGGAGGATGAACAACCACCTTCTGGGTTATTGCTGAGGGACCTCTAAGGTTTCTCCATCCCTAAGGCTCCATAATTCTATTATTTCTGATTTGTTTATCTTCCTTTAAAAAGCAGGAGGAAA
The DNA here is from genome assembly GCA_028533885.1 of Nasua narica. Lineage (NCBI taxonomy): Eukaryota > Metazoa > Chordata > Mammalia > Carnivora > Procyonidae > Nasua > Nasua narica. The sequence goes on from CM052807.1 coordinate 31,987,891, forward strand.
TTAACATTTGTTAGGCTCCCAGGATGCATCAAATACTGTGCTCTTTAAAAAAAAGAAGATTTTCTTTATTTGAGACAGAGAGAGAGAGAGAGAGAGCACAAGAGGGGGAGCAGCAAGTAGAGGGAGAGGAGGAAGCAGGCTTCCCCCTGAGCAGGGAGCCCGATGGGGCTCCATCCCAGGACCTGGGCATCATGACCTGAGCCGAAGGCAGATGCTTAATAGACTGAGCCCCCGGGTGCCTCGAATATTGTGCTTTTGCCTCCATCATCTCCTCAACCCTGTGGCATTGGTACTATGAAGTCACATCTTACAGGTAAGGAAACTGAGGCCTAGAGAGGTCACAACCCATAAGAGGCGGAACCAGGATTTCTTTCCGGGTCTGTCGGGCTCCAAAGTCCCTTGGTCACTTGCACAGCAGACTGCCTCTCTTTGTTTTTACAGGACCCACTTCAGTGCAGGTATCTCTAGCAAGTCCCCCCCCCCCCCCCCCCCCCCGGGTCTCAGTTTCCTCTTCTGGAAGCTGGGCAGAGCTAGCAATACTGTGCTAAAGGGCTGCCCTGGGACTGGAGACATACACTAAATGGGGGTTAGTGTAGGAAGACTCTATGGGGGGGGGTCGTGAACAAGGCTTTGAAGGAAGGAAAAGGGAGTCAGAAGGAGGTGGCTTATTTGGTTATGTAATGGACACCAGCAAGGCTGTGAGTGTATAAGGAGAGGGGCCCAGGAGATGAGTAGAAACTGCCAGTCCAATTAGGAGAGGCCAAGGGGACCCTGGTGATTACGGTCAGGTTTAAAAGCTCTGACCCAATTCACACTCAGGCCACCACTGTGCACACGGGCAGCACAGCTTCTGCCTGACGACAATAATGCTGAGGAGAAGCGACGGCTGTTCAGCCTCACTTCGGAAAAGGGTCGAGGCCTTCTGGCTTCCAGAACCCAGGCTCCCTAAGGCCTGTCGTTAGCGCTGGGTCAGCGATGCCTAACTGGAGTTTTTCCTGCTTCAATCCAGCTCCTCCGCCACACGGTGCCCTTTACCCGCACTTGGAGGCCTTTCGCTCCTGGGGAGACGGATAGCGGCTCCTCCTCCAGGGTATCTGCGGACAGGATCACTACACACCCGCGTCGTCAACATCTCAACTGGTCCGCCCCGAATACCGGGGACGGATTTCTCAGGCGTGGGGGAGGGGGCGGGAGGCCGGCCGGCGCGGCCCGCGGGGGACAGCCGCGACCCAGGCCGCGACGGCCCTCGGGGCGGGGCGAGCGCGCGGACTCCCGGGCCCCGACCGCCCCCTCCCCACGTCCGCTCGCGGCGGCGGCCCGGGCTGGCGGGGGGCAGCGGACGGGCGTCGTGCGGACGGCTCGGCGGAGCGGCCGGTCGGGAATCCCGCGGCGGGAAGGGAGGAAGGTTTCCGGAAGGAAGCCCAGAGGGCGGCCACGCCTGGCCCGGGACGCGGGTGCCCAGAGCGGCCGTGGGCTCCCCGCGGGCTCCCTCCGGCTCGCACACTGCGGGGCGGCCCCCGGAGCCGGGTTCCGCTCCCTCCGGTTCCGACCCCCCCTCCCCCGGCGCTCGCGCCGCTGTCCTCGGCCCGGCCCCGCCCCGCGGCCGGCCCCGCCCCGCGGCCTCGCCATTCCCGGGCAGGCCCCGCCCCCCGCCGCGAGCCCCCGGCCCCGCCCCCCGTTTCCGCTGGCGGTGGCGGTGTGGGAGCGGGCGCTAGCCGGGACCCTACGTTCCCCCAGCGCGGTGAGTGCGGCCCGGGGGAGGCCGGGGACCCGGGAGCACGAGACCTTGCGGGGCTCGGGCCGGCTGTGGGCGGGCTGGGCCAGCCCGCGCTCCGGTCCCCATCGTGGGGAGCGGCCCGGGGGCGCCCCGAGGAGGGGTGACGGGAGGGCGGCAGCGGGCGAGCTGAGAGGAAGGGATGGGGTAGGCGCCCTTCGAGGACGCGGGAAGCGGCCGGGGAAGGGATGTGTGTGCGTGGGGCCCCGTAACAGAGCGAAGAGGGGTCTGCAGGGGGGGAGACTCAGAGGAACACCTTTTGGGAAAGGGGCTGCGGGGGAGCGGACAGCAGAATCCCAAGTGAAGGGATGGGAGGGCTGTAGGATGCAGCAGAAAGGACGAGCCCCAGAGCTGTCAAGGCTTTCTGACTGTGTGGCCCAGTGTAGCGGCTTGGGGTAGTCCCTAGAGCGCCCTCAGGGGAGGCGGGGGCTCGAGCAGGGCTGGGATGCTGCCTGTGTCCCCCCCCCCCCCATTCCTTTGGCCACCGCTGGCAGATCGGCAGTCACAGTGACAGGGCTTTGGCACACCCGGAGTTCCAAGATGTAGTCCATCTGTGCGTCCAAGTTTGGGACTTTAAAAAACTTTTCTTGTGGTTAGGGGAAAAAAAAATAATAAAGTCCAAACAAGAAACTGGTTTGTTATGTGAGTAGAATTTGCACTTATGTATCTCAGAACCCGAATCTTTGATGTCCTCTTTTTGAAAAAGATACTGACTTTTCCCTGACTCTTCCCCAAATGCCGGTACTGTCTGGGCCAACCTGCAGTATTGGAATACTATGGGATAGCCTGGGTTGTGTCAACCTTTCTTCTCCATCCCAAAAATGAGGATAAGAGGGCACAGCTCACTTCCCTTTCGGTCAGAGGAGCAAACTCATTATGTGAGGGTGTCCTCTTCTGACCTGTAGCTGTCCCCTTCTCTGAGGTGACTCAGGTATTTCCTCCTCCAGGAAGCTTTCCTGGACTAGTGGGAGAAAACTGAGGACTTGTGCTCTGATCCCTGTATACCCGCCAGCTCCCCTCTTTCTACTAAAAATAGCCACAGAGAATGTTTTCTATGTATGTTCTGCTATAAAGATGTGCAGTCAGCTTGTCATCGTAAATAATGGGGAGGGGAGGCGAGGTATTATGGATAATTTCAAACAATGGACTGGACAAATCATTTTATATTTAGCTGAGGAATGCAGCCAGGGAGGCAGACATTCACAGGGCCTTCCTATCTTCCACCTGGTCCTGGCAGGGCTGATGCAGCTGGGCTTTGGGTTGGGGGTGAGGGAGGGAACGGGACTGGGGTGGAGGAATCTGGAAGGGTAAATCAGCTCTGCACTTACTCATTGAAGACCTGCTGTGTGTAGGGCCCCGAACAGCTGAAAGTGGGGCCGAACGGAATGGGATTTTTTTTGGGGGGGGAGGTCGACTAAATCAGATTTTAATCTTTAAATCTACGAACAGATATTTAGCATTTCTAACAATGACCAGTGTTTCTAAAGTAATTTGTAGTTGGCCAAGTGCTTTCGCTGAACATTAGCTGTATATAATTTTATTGGAATCCCACGTAATCTTGTAAAGTGTACATTTTTTTTAATTGCCTTCTTAGAGATTGGGAGGATGAGGCTCAGAGAGGGCCAATGACCTCGGTGAGGTTACAGAACTGATTAGGTGGAAGAAGCAGAACTTGAACTCGTGACATCTGACTCCCCTCCACCTCCCCACCTCCCCGCCTCCCCACCTCCCCGCCTCCCCACCCCCATCATGTGGTTTGCGTTATGCTGGGCCCTCTCTGCCATTCTTCCCCACTGAGTCTGTGGAGTGCCGGGCTCCGATCTTAGCTCTGACACCATCTGTTTGTGCGGCCCTGGGCATGTACCTCCCCTTCTCAGCTTTGTGTTTTGGAGGGTTACTGGATTAAAATGTTTCTAGAGTCTCTTCCTGTATTAGATAATTGATGATAAAAACTGCTCGTGGCAGCCAATCAGTCAAGTAATAAGTGTGCTCTATTTAACATTGTTTTAAATTGTGGTATAAAACATAACAAAATGCACCCTCTTAGCCATTTTTAAATGTAGTGTTCAGTTGTGGTGAGTATCATCACGTTGTTGTGCAGCAGATCTCCAGAACTTTTTCATCCCGCAAGGCTGAAACCGTACGCCCATGAACCAGTAGGTTCCTGGCTTTCTTCCTCCCACCAAGCCACTGTTCTCCTTAGTGTGCTTTATTGTGCTCCTACTGTGTGCTCAGTGCATGCTGGCCTTGAGGACTTAACAAGGAGGGTGGTGGAGAAGCAGCCCAGCTCAAATGGGAGGGCCTTGGGCCTGTGGTAGCTGGAGAACTGCCCTTATTCCAGTGCCTGCTGTATTGTTAAGTGAAGGAGTGATGCGTGAGGCCTTGGGCAAGTGCGTTTCCCTCTTGCAGCTTTAGCTTCCTGCTTGCAAAATGAAGATGACAATACTAAGCTCTCAGGGCTGTTAGAAGGAGCAATGAGATAATGTATGTGAAGCTCCGCTTTCCGGCCTCACACACAGCAGGTGTGCAGTAAATAGTGGTTGTTATTTATAACCTAGCCGAGGAGACTCGACTAATAAGCCCAGAGCAAGAGAGGACAGGACTTCTTTTCTTCTACCGTTAAAGCCCAGGCCTGATGCGATTGCCATCCTCACTGACTAAGAGGGAATGGATCAAATCCAGGTACCTTAGCCTGGCCCTCAGCCTCCTTCCCATCCATCCCCAGCCTTCCTGTCTAGCTTTATCTCCCGGCCTTCTCCCCCAGAGACCCTCGGTTCCAGCCAAATTCATCTCCCAAGCGTGCTCTGCTCATTCCTTCTATGTCCCCGAGTTCACACTGTTGCATTTTTCTGGAGTGCTCTTCCCCGCCCTGTCCTCCCCCTCTTTCAAGACCCTACTCGTGCTTGAGTTCCTTCCTGGAGCCTTCCCTGGCCACCCATCCCCAAAGCACCTCTTTTGCCTTGGAAATCCTCTGGCATTTTCTGTCTTCATCCCTCCTGGCTTTTGTACACTGCCTGGGGTGATTCTTTAGTGAATTCCACAAGCACCGAATGCGTGTGTCGTAGTACAAGAGTCTGGGCTAAGTTCCCATGATGCAAAAATGAAGAAATGTAAATAAAGGTCCTTGTCTTCATGGGGTGTATAATGCAGGAAAGGGTTAAGAAAGGGCTTCAAAAAGTGGCAGTTCAAGGTATAAGGTGTGTGGCCTATGGTATCGTGGGGGCTCACACAGGGGGATTGGTCACCCCAATTCTGGAGCAGCACCTCACGCAGCAGGTGGTGTTCAATATGAACTTGGAAGCGTGGCTTGCAGTTCAGCGGAAGGGAGGGAGGATCAGCCTGCGGAGAGGCGCCGAGAGTGCGGGCTGATGAGTTGGTTGTGTGAAGGGAAGCAGAGGGAGAAAGGCCTGGACAGGTAGACCCTGGGCCTATTGTGGTGGCCAGACGTGCGCAGCCCAGGAATTCCTTCCAAGCATCCATCCATCCACCCACCCACCCTTCGCCCAGGCGAATCCGAGTGCCCACCATGTGCAGGCACTGAGCTGCTGCTGGGGAGACAGCAGTCAACACTGGGAGGCCCTGGAACTCTGCGGGTTCTTGCATAGGGGCTGCAGAAGCAGGGCTAGGCCTAAGGAGGGAGAGTCTGGGGTCTGGGAAGGGAGAAAATCATGGTGGGGAGAGGAGCTGGCCCAGGATAATTTCGGAGGCGGGGTTGAGGACCTTTGTGACTTGGTTGGATGGGGTGGTGGGGAAAGGCAGACGGGGGATAGGACTGACGCTGATTCTGAGCTGGGCGACTATCGGTGGGCAGGGCCGTTTACTATTCCCGGTGCTTACCATCCTTTCTCCAAGTAGATCGGAAGCCCCTTCGGGACGTGGATTGCAACTCCCTGTGTGTTCTTTCTGGCCCAGTGCCCTCTGCTGAGTGGCACAGAGTGGGCACAGCGTGGACCTCTGATGTCCCCAAGAAATGACTCTTGCGCCTTCTACGATGCCAGATTTGCATCCGCGGCAATATTTATTTGTACACGGGCCTGTACAGAGTCACAGGGTGACTTTTTTCCAGAGTCACGATCTGCAGAGAGCCAAATATCTCCTGTATATATTTTCATAGCCCGAGTTAACTACCCTTCCAGCCTCGCTCTGGTTTTCTCTCTCCCTTGATGGCCATTTTCTGCCGCATTGTTAGAGCTCCGTGAGGTAACCGTGGATGTGGTAGAGATGGAAAGAACGATGTGGCCCCTCGTTCTTTACATCAGAACGGGCTTTACATCAGCCATCAGAGGGGGTAAATGTAAATGATGTAAACCCCCATCAGAGGGGCTTTACATCAGCTCCTCATGTAGGGTCAGAGTCCCAGTAAAGTTATATCATTGTACAGATCTTGAAACTTCAGATCACTTGTCAGTGGCCAGAATTACAGATGTTAAATCCTTGATGCCAAGGGTCTACCCAGGGCTGGCACAAATAGGTTTAACGCGCATACTGTTACCTCTGTAACTGCCCGTAGCAGACATCACTAATCGATCACGGCCATCTTAACTGGGGAGCCGGAGCTTGGGTTCTGCGTGTGATGCGTCAGGCACCCGCTATTAGCTGAGTGGCATTGGCACTGCAGCTGAAGACAGTTTGCCATTTTTTGGCCTTCTGCATTTGTTGATTGAATAGGTTCTAGGTAGGAGGCTGCTTCCCCAAAGAGTGGCCATCGCTGGACAGAATTCACCCTGGAGTGGCTTCCCAGCTTCCCAGCGGATGACTTAATTTTTTATTTTCCTGCAGGAATATCCTGGGATCTTCTCTTATCTGTCAGCAGCCAAGGGGTTTGCAGGAAATTAAAAGGAACAGGTCAGTTTGGGTCCGTCGTATGGTGGGGTCTCTGAAGGTGTGTGTGTTATAAACTGTCTAAAGTCTCTCTTGCCCTTTAATTGTGGGTTGGGGAGGGAGGGTAGAATGGGATGCTGATGTTTTCTAGATGTCTCTGCCTTGGTTCTTGACTTTGAATTCATAAGCTCCTTCAATGGGGCTTTGGGGGTTAAGGAGACAGTTACCCCCCTCCCCGCTATTTCTTTCTGACAGTTGGGGTGGTTCTCTGAATTTCTTTCCTGGCCACCCTGATTACAGGGAGGAGACCTGGGGAAGCAGGAGAGCCTTGTAACTTCCTGCTTCCTGTCTCCTCCCAGCAGGCTTGGGAGCCAGGGTGGAGGACCTCCCCTTGGCTGGCCAGAAAAGAATCTGGGGGAATCTGGCCAGTCCTACCTGTCTCTGTCCCTCCGCTGCAGCCATGCCCTTGGCCCTCGGGCTGGGCACCCTCTGCAGGGATCCTCACTGAGATCCAGAGGCTCCTGGGCTCTTGCTGATAGCTTCTTTTGTTCTCAGCACGTGCGCATCAAGGCCCCCCCTCCCCCCCAGCCGGAGCTAGGCTGGAGCTCTTAGGCAGGGAGGCAGCCCTGGTGGATGGGGCTGATTCAGGGTCCCTGGGGTTGCTGCTTACAGACCTGGGCCTTTTTGTGTTTTAATTAATGTGTGTTTTATCCTGCGGCTCCCTCCTGCCGGGTGATTTGTAAACCTCTCACCTTCCAAGAATTCAGCAGTGTGGGGGTGGGGAGGGGGCGGCGGGCGGAAGGTTGTGCTGTCTGACAGCTCACCTTGCCGAGAAAGATTCCTTTCTCCTGAGTTCCAGCGGAGATGCTGTGGTGGCCCCCAGAGTGGCCACGGACCTCTTCTTGTCCCGCCATACCTTGCATATCATGCTTAGGATGCCAGTGCTCACGTCTGTCACCATCATCAGGGAGCCTTGGTTTCAGACTCTTTATGTCCACAGTGTATTTAATTGAAGTCATATCACATCTTACTTTAAACCTCACCGTGTTTTCCCCGAGTCCTGCGAGGTAGCCCTCACTTGCCTCCACGTTACAGGGGCTGCAGCGGGTCAGGGCCTGGCCTGAGACTGCATCTGGAGTGGGAGGCGGGGCAGGGATTCCAGGCCCAGCGGCCCGAAGCCCGCAGCCCCTGCCTTCTCGACTTCAGACCTGCCGCCCTTCCTTGTGGCTCCGGAGAATCGCCTCCGGGTCGTCCTTTGGCCTGCTGCAGCAGGAATGCGGGAGCTCCCATTTTAAGTCTTCCCCCCTCCTCCCCGGGGCCGGGGTGGGGTGTCTGCTTTCATTGTCGCTGCTCTGGGATTTGGAGCACGGCCTGTGGATGGACGGTGGCGCAGGGCCGCCGGGCCCAGCAGCCCGAGCGGAAGGAGAAGTGTGGTGGAGACCAGGCAGCAGGGAGGGGAAGGCTCTAGGACTCAGCACCTCCTGGCCGCACGCGGTACCACCTGGCCGGTCGTGGAGTCTCTGTAGGGCCTGCTCCTGGAGTGGGGGTCCCGCCTGGGCAGAACATGGGGCCCAGCTTCCTGGGAGACAGGCCCTGACCTCACCGGTCGTTTCTGGCCAGAAGATGGTGGGGAGACCTGAGGCAGGGACCCTCCAGACAGGAAGTTTATCCTCTCCTATGGTTTTGGCCTCACTGGGCTTTGGTGGTGTCATTTCTCGTCATGCTCTTGAGCCTCTGGGATGACGGCCACTCCTGGGATGGGGGGTTTCTCATGTGGCTCCTGCCTCTGCCCCTAATGGGCTTCTGGACCTCTGGCAAATGAGGTGCTTTCTTCAGGCTGGTTTCCTACCTGCAAAATGGGGGTCTGGACGGCCACTTGCCGGGGTTCTGAGTGGGACGAGGGGGTTTCGGCTTCCAGTCTTGGGCCTTCTTCCCAAATACCTCGTCCTCTCACAAGGGCCCTCTCTGCCTCGGGCCCAGAGGTGGATGGAGGAGGAAAGAGTGAAGTTAATGATTAAACCGGAGGCCCTGATTTCTGAGGGAAGTCGGACCGGGGGCGGGAGGTTGTTGACAGAGATGGCCGGTGGCCTGTCCGGTCAGTGGCAGGGTCCTGAGGCCTGACTTCCGTCCTGTGCGGCGGCTCTGCTACCGCTTTCACTTTAGCGGCCTCCTGCCCCTGCCTGACGCTTTTAGGAGCTAGAAAGTTCTATTGCTGCACTCCAGCCGGATGAGTCAATAATTTCAACTTCAAGTATAGCCACAGCATCATGAGACGAGAATATCTGCCCTGTGTGGTCCGGCTTCCAAACCTTCTCCCTCCTCTTGAACCAACAACTCAGCCTGAGCTGGGTTGAGGCCCCTGTGAAGGGGGTAGAGCCAGAAGGGGCCAGAAGGAGCCAGAAGGGGGCCCCTCTTGGAATGTCACCGCACGCGTGCTTTTGTTTATACTGTCGGAAGTGAAATGGGGATTATTTTTGGACTATTCATTGTTTAATACTATCTGTGCTTTCGAGTTTACCACACCCCTTCTCCCCTCCGTCTTCCTTCCCACTCCCCACACAGTGGCTGGAAGTTAATTGCACTTTGAGTACTCATTTACTTTTTCAGAGTCTTGTGACCCTTTTTATGTCCCGCGGTCAGCGTTCGTTCAAACCTCTGGCCTTGTGATGGGGATGGGAAAGGAAAAGATACGGATGGACGACTGCCCCGGGGGCCTGAAGAGTCAGACGGCTCAGCAGGGTCCCTGGGAATCCCCCCGCTTTTTGGGGAGGCTTGACTCTCCCCGCGGGAAGGCCGAGGGTCCTGCAGCGCTGGCACAGGATCTCGGTGAGTTCTTGACCTTGGCCTCAGCAGCGTAGGCCACTGCTAACCCTTACAGCTCCTTCGTGCACAGTTGAAAAACTAACCTTTCTCGGGTTAAAAAGAACAATTAAAATGAATAAATGATTGTAAAACCCCAACAGTGCCCAGCCGTGCCTGGGAAGTGCCCTGGAGCCCCGGTGAGCAGTAGCCCAGGCTGTCTGCACCGGGGTGCCCACCACCTGCGACCCCCTCTCCCCCCCCAGGGGGGGCACACATGGCCTGAGGCAAGTCTCCGCCTACTGCCAGGGAGGGCCAGGGGGTCTGGCTCTGAGTGTGAGTGGGGGGGAGGGGCTGAGGTGGGGAGGGGCCTCTGAGAACCGTGGCGAGGGGGAGGGACGTGATCTGGGGGGGGGAGCTACTCAGAGCAAGGCTGGAACGAGGTGCATCGGGCACGTGTGTCTGCGTGTGGGGGGTTGGTCTGTGTGTGTTTGCCCCAGCGTGTGTGCGGCTGGGTGCTCTGTGCGGGTCTGCGTGGGAAGGAGTTCTCCTGCATGGTTCTGGGACTTAAAGACCTGTGACGTACCTGTGACGTACCTGTGACGTACCTGTGACGTGAATGCCTCTTCCTTAGAGGGCAGCCTCGGACTCAACACAGTGCCCGACGGCCCTGCCTGAGCCCTCGCACCTGGCCACCCACCGCAGCGCGGAAACCGAGGCCGTCGGGCCTGCCGCTCTCTGACAAGCCCCAGGGGTGGCGGCGCCTGGGACAGAGGGAGCAGATCCTGCCCGAGCAGGTCCCCAGCCCCCACTGGGGCCAAGCCCTAGAGAAGGGCTCAGAGGGGGCAAGGTGACTGGCTGGGTTTAAATGGGGGCGTGAGAACCCGTAGAACGACATGTTGTGTTTTGGAGAAAGCGAGGTAGGGGTCTGGGCTTGCAATTTTCCACTTGTCTTAATCCTGAGAGATTCTAAACAGCTTTGTTTAAAAAACCGGACGTGCACATTGCAGCCGCCTGAGGGAGGAAGCGCCGTTGGGCCCCCCAGAAAGGCAATTAGGTCTGAAGCCAGAGTTTGGATCTGAATGCAGCTTGTGGGACCTGGAGGATGGGGAGGGAGAGGCCCTAGAGTAGCCCTGAAGGCGTGAGTCCCTCTGAATTAGCAGCCATTGCACATTGGTTCCCACTTGCTGCTGGAGATGGGGGGGAGGGGAGCTTTAGTCCTGGCCATCACCTGCCATCCAGGCTGTGGGCACAGAGAGGGACGTGGGTTGGAACCACCTGTTTGGGCTCTTCCCCTCTCCTTTGGTTAGCCAGAGAAGCTGGACATGGTGGTGGTCGGCCGGCCGGTGTCTGCGAAGGTCCCCCTCGAGGGACCGTCGGTACCTGCCGTGCAGAGAGGAGAGTATAGCACGCCATCCTGTCTGGGGCAGGGCTGGCTAGAACTTTCTCTGAGGACCCGAAAAGGAACCCGGGGGAGATCAGGCTGGGCCTTGAGGGAGGGATGGATGGGGTTTTGAGAAGCAAAGGAAGGGGTTCCTTGAGGGTTTGCAGGGGTGGAGGTCGGGGCGGAGATGGGTGTGACCTGGAGAGAAGCGCAGGGGAGAGGGAGGGACACAGGTGGCTAGAGAGGTGGGCTCCGCACCGGGGTACCTTGAATGCCACCCAGAGGAGAGTCACATTCTAGGAGGCTAGCAGTAGGGAGCCCGTGTTGGTCCCCGAATGGGGGAATGACATGCTGAAAGGGAAACGGAAGTTTTAGGAAAAAATCAGCTTGTAGCAGAATTCAGGGTGAATTTTTTTTTTTTAACATACTCTTCTTTGTTGTCGTTGCAAAAGTAACAACAAATTCGTTATAATAGTCATACATTATATAAATTGTATAAAAGGAAAATCTCCTATAATCCTGCCCTTCAGAGGTAGTCACTGTTAATGCTTGGGTTTTTATTCTTTCCAGGTATTTTTATGAGTGACCGGCATCCAGCTGTCCACCTACTAACTTAACAATTTCCATAAATAGAATTGTATTACACTGACTGGCAACTTCTTTAGCCACCTTTCCACATCAGTGCATAGAGAATGACCTCATTCTTGGGAAGAGCTGCGTGGACTTGCTGGATGAGTGTTGTATTGATTGTTTATCGCCGCAGAGCAAACCACCCCAAAATGCAGCACGTGAACCCAGGAAACATTTTGTTTGCTCACGGTTCCGTGGCCCCGCCATTCCGGCTGGGCCCGGGGGTCTCATTACCTAAGTTTGGTGATGCGGTGGCCGTCACCTGGGGCTCTGCGGGGCTGAGACAGGCTGGTCACCTGGGTCTCGCGTCCCCCCTCAAGGAAGCTAGCCTTTCAGGTGCAAACAGGATCTCCGGGACCTCTTGGGATCTAGGCTCTGAGGTCTCACAGTGTAATAGCCATCGGCTGCTTGGTCAAAGCGGGTCATAGGACTGACTGATCGGAACTCCGGGGCTGGGGGAAAAGACTCCGTCTCGTGAAGGCACATGTGCCCCGGGCTGGGAGGACGGGGATGTGCAGTCCCTTCATGTGCCCGCAAGGAGGAGAGTTAGACTATTTGGGAATAGACTCCACTGGGCTTTGGAAGACAGTGCAAATCCCCTGCCCTTCCCAGCCCGGCTCTTTGCCATATGGGTCACCCCGGGAACGTGGCAAGGACAGGGCGCTTGATCTTGGTGGGTGAGACGTGCTGTTGGAGGTGGCTTCTGTGTGTTTGTGTGTGCGCGGGGCTCGTGCTGGTAGGGGCTTGGGGGCAGCCTAGAAAGCGGGTTTTGGAGCAGACCGCTTCTTGCGCCTAAGCTACCGGAACTGTGGAAGGAGGGCTGGAAGTTCTGGAAGCCGCCAAGAGCTCGGCTGCTTAGGACCCCTTGCTGATTTTCATGGCATCTCTGAAGAATGTGAGTCCCTGAGTGACAGGTCTTTAAGAAAGCCAGCTGGCCACTCCAGATCTGAGCCTCGGCTAGGAATTCATTTATTCATCTACCCAGCAAATACCGCAGCTACTGCGCGCCAGACTTTCTCCCCATCCTCTCATAACTGCAGACGGGAAGGAGGAAGCCCTGGGCCTGTATGGTTCACAGGCCTTCCTTCTCAGGCAGCGCGATGGACTTGACCTTTGGACTCCCCAAATGTATTTGTTTTGAAGGTTTTCTTATCACCTGCCTCGGTAGTGCTTCTCTCCTGTGAAATGTCACAAGTGGCCGGGAGGCAGAAGGAAACAAGGGAAGAGCAGCTGCGGGTCCGTAATGAACCCCCAGTGCTAGGTTAGATGATGCCGCAGTGGGGCTGCTGGTGACGTCCTCGTTGGCGCTGATCATTCATCAGACTTACCTCTCCCCGGAGATCATAGGGGGGACTCGATGAAATATACTTTCCTAGCACAGCAGTGTTCTTCGGCCTGTCATCTGCCTCGTGGTTTGTGCATTCATCAAATAAGAACGAAGGCGGAGTGGGGTTTCACATTTAAAAACCCCTCGGTGTTTTATTTTCTTCCCACTGCCTCTCGGCGTCTCTTGGAAAAGAAATGTTTCGTGGCGGAAAGATTCTCTGTTTGTGAAAGTGCCGTCTACACTGTGTGGCTCAGCCTCTGGGTCGTTCTTCCTCCTCCTGCTCCGCTGTGCTATGGGGACACTGACCCAGCTCGGGCGAGAGAGGCGGGGGAGGAGTGTGGGGAAGGGCAAGCCGCTGCACCGCGCTCGGCGCCACCCAGATGTGGCTGGGTGACGGGCTACTGTTGTGGGGTTAATGATGTCTGATTAGCTCACAGGGCGCACGGCACACCCGTGTTTCGGGTTGAGGAAAAACGTGCAAAGCTGAGTCTGCAAACCTTGAGAAATCTGATATCACAACGACATAAGAGACCTCAGCAACTCCTTTTTGGCCGAGGAATTGGAAAAAACTGGATGAAAGACCTTAGTCGGCCTCATCTGAGCCTTTGCTCCTTTGAGGCGTATATATAGTAGGTACCGTCCCCATAGGCAGAGATCCAAGAGGCCTTTCTCTGATTTCTAACTTCTCTGCCTATGCCTCCTCCACTCCTGTTTCTGGTTCTCTGTAGATAGGAGGGTGGACACACTTCAGCAGGCCCCAAAGTCGTGCTATTAATTCATCAACAAGCAGTTATTGCCAGAAGGGCAAGAGCGGGTTGGGACTCTCTCTATGGATGGAGAGGCTGGCAGGTGCCATTTTGGGTATCCTCTTTCTACTCACTCTGTCAGTGCCGGCGCTGGCGGGTGCCATTTTGTCACTCTCCCTCTACCCTGCCAGCACTGGTGGACATCCCCTGTGCTACTTCCTGAGACCCTGTGTAAGCCTGCAGGACAAAAGCCCTGCCCCCCCTGCTGCCCCACTGCAGCCCTGCCCAAGCTGGCCTGTGCGTGTAGCCCACTCAGGGGATGCCCGAGCACCTGGCTCCAGTGGCCGAGGGGGATGTGTTTCTGGGTCACACAGGTCTGAAACAATGGGAGAGACAGTCCTTGGCAGACTGCCATCCCCAGGGCACCGCGCAGACAGCAGACCGATACCCCCCCCCCCCCCCAGTTATCTGATGGAAAAGGCCTATTTACTTGTCCTGGAGCATTAGCCCAAGGGGCAGTCTTTGGGTTTGCAACACAAATGGGGGCTCTGGAGGTTGCTATCAGAGAGCATGGGGTACCACCTTTGACCTGACCTTGCTACACCCCAGAAAGCTTGTTGGTACCTCCCAGAGAGGAGCCTCACATTTTGCAACGATCAGTGAAGGCACATCTCCAGACTGCTTGTTTTGCAGGCCAGCAGGGTTGATGATTATGATCCCATAGGACTCTATATATTTTCATACCTTAAAACCCGTTGCTTGAGGGTCTAGGTTCCAAAGAGCCCGAGAGCATGTGCCGACTGAAATCCCTCCGTCTGGAAGACTGGCAAATCTTGGCATGCCCTCCACAACTGGGATCCACCTAGGAAAAATCAGGCTGTTTAGATAAGCATAAATATTCGAGAGACAAAGAAGACCTAGGGCACAGTTGAACAATAAAGTTCATCTCCTACATAAGGCCACTCCTGCAAGGCTTGGAGAGAGAGCTCTTTTACCTACTGCATAGAACTGTTTCATCTAATGCATAGAAATAAACACAGAAACTCAAGCAAAATGAGGAGGTAGAGGAATATGTTTCAAATAGAAGAACAAGATGAAACCACAGGAAAAAAGACTTTAATGAAACAGAGATGAGTAATTTACATGATAAAGATTTCAAAGTAATGGTTATAAAGGTGCTCAGCAAACTTGGAAGAAGAATGAATAAACACAGTGAGAACTGCAACAAAGAGATTGAAAATATAAGTACCAAACAGAAATAGTAGAACTGAAGAATACAATAACTGAATTGAAGAATACCCTGGAGGGTTTCAACAGCAGACTGCCTGAAACAGAAGATAGAATCAGTGAGCTGGAAGACAGGGCAGTGGAACTCACCTGAAAGAAGAGCAAAACGAAGAACTAAAAAAATGAAGGTAGCCTAAGAGACTTATGGGACATCAAGTGGACTAACATTCACATTATAGGAATCCCAAAAGGAGAAGAGAGAGAGAAAGAGGAAGAAAACTTAGTTGAAGAAGTAATGACTGAGACCTTCCATAACCCAGGAAGGAAACACACATCCAGATCCAGGAATCCCAGGGAGTTCCAAACAAGACGAACCCAAAGAGACCACACCAAGACATGTTATAATTAAAATGTGAAAAGTTAAGGATATAGAGAGAATCTTAAAAATAACTTGTTTGGTACCAGGCGGCCCCCATGAAACTATCAGCAGATTTCTCAGCAGAAACATTGGAGCCTAGGAGGGAGTGGCATGGTATATACAAAATGCAGAAGGAAAACACTTCCAACCAAGAGTACTCTATGTAGGGCACCTGGGTGGCTGTTGGTTAAGCATCTGTCTCTGGCTCAGGTCATGATCTCAGGGTTCTAGGATTCAGCTCCATGTCAGGCTCTCTGCTTAGCAGGGAGCCTGCTTCTCCCTCCTCCTCTGTCTCTCCTCTCCGCCCATGCTTTCTCTCTCTCTCTCAAATGAATAAATAAAATCTTAAAGAAAAAAAAGAATATCTGGCAGGATTATCATTCACAAGTGAAAGAGAGAGAAAGAGCTTTCCCAAAGCTAAAGGAGTTCATCAACACTAAACTGCCCCTACAAGAAATATTAAAGGGACTTTTTTAAGCTGAAAAGAAAGGGGACTAATTAATAACAAGAAAACATGTGAAAGTAAAAAATCTCACTGGGAAATGTAAATATTTAGTAAAGATAGTGGACTAATCACTTATAAAGCTAGCATGAAGTTTAAACAATAAAAGTACTAAAATTAACCGTAACTACAATAGTTAAAAGTTGCACAAAATAAAGAGGATATAAAATGTGATATTAAAAATACAAAATGTTGGGGGGCTAAAAATATAGAGTTTTAGAATGCATTCAAACAACTTTCTGTCAACTTAAAATAGATTGCTATATATATGAGCTGGTGTGTGTGTGTATATATATATATAACGTAACAGGGATAACATATATATATAACATATATATATATATCATACATATATAATATATATATGAGCCTCATGGTAACAACAAAGCAAAATCTCACCGTAGGTACACAAAAGATAATGAGAAAGGAACCTGAGCACAACACTACAGAAAGTCATCCAAACACAAGGGAAGAAATCAAGAAAGTAACAGAGAGGAACTACAAAACAAACAAACAAACAAAGCAAAACAAAACAAAAACCTACAACAAAATGTCAATAAGTATGTACCTTAAATTTGACCTAGAATATAAATAATTCTCTGATCAAAAGACATAGAGTCGCTGAGTGGATTAAAAAAGCACTATGAGCTACCTATGAGAGACTCACTTCAGGACACATAGAGACTGAAAGTGAAAGGATGGGGAAAGATGTTTCATGTAAATGGAAACCAAAAGAAAGCAGGGGTGGCTAAACTGATATCAGACCAAATAGACTTTAAAACAACAATTGTAATAACAAAGATGGACACTACATAATGATAAATGGGTCAATTCAGCAGGAAGATATAATATTTGTAAATACTTTTATACCCAACATGGCAGTATCTAAATACACAAAGCAGGGGCACCTGGGTGGCTCAGTGGGTTAAGTGGCTGCCTTTGGCTCAGGTTATGAGCCTGGGGTCCTGGGATCAAGCCCCGCATCGGGCTGCCTGCTCAGCAAGGAGCCTGCTTCTCCGTCTCCCTCTGCCTGATGCTCCCCCTGCTTGTGTTCTCTCTCTCTCTCTCTGTGTCAAATAAGTAAATAAATAAAATCTTTAATAAAAAAAATACACAAAGCAAATATTAACAGACCTAAAGGGAAAAATTGACAACAATACAATAATAGTAGGGGATTTTCATACCCCACTTACATCAATGAATAGATCATCCAGCAGAAATCAGTAAAGAAACATTGCATTGGCCTTAAATGCTAGTTTAGACCAAGTGGACTTAATAGATATGTACAGAACATTCTATCCAAAAGCAGCAGAATACACAATCTTCTGAAATGCACATAGAACATTCTCCTTGATAGAGCATATGTTAGACCACAAACCAAGTCTCAGTAAGTTTAAGAAGATTTAAAAAAAAAAAATTGAGAGAGAGAGAGAGGGAGAGAACACAAGCAGGGGGAGAGGCAGAGGGACAGGGAGAAGCAGACTCCCCACTGAGCTGGGAGCCTGACATGGGGCTTGATCCCAGGACCTAGAGATCATGACCTGAGCTGAAGACAGACACTTAACCAACTGAGCCACCCAGGTGCCCCAAATTTAAGAAGATTTAAATCATATCAAGCATCTTTTCCAACCACAGTGGTATAAAACTAGGAATCAATTACAAGAAGAAAGTTAGAAAAAACCACAAATATATGGAGATTAAGCAACATGCTATTGAACAACCAATGGGTCAATGAAGAAATCAAAAAAGAAATAAGAAAATACCTTGAGACAAATGAAAATGGAACTACAACATATCAGAATCTATGGGATGCAGCAGTAGTAGTTCTAAGAGATTAGGCATCTGTTTCTAGGCATCGCGCGTTCTAAGAGGCATGGTCCTAGTGATAACTGCCTACCTCAAGAAATAAGAAAAATCTCAAACAAACAATCTAACTTTATAACAAGGAACTAGAAAAAGAAGAACAAATGAAGCCCCAAATTAGTAGAAGGAAGGAAATAATAAAGATCAGACTGAAAATAAATGAAATAAAGACTAAAAAGATATAATAGAAAAGATCGGTCAAACTAAGAGCTGCTTTGAAAAGATTAGCAGAGTTGACAAACTTTTAGCTAGACTCACTAAGAAAAAAGAGGGCTCAAATACATTAAATCAGAAATGAAAGAGAGGTTACAGCTGATACCAAGAAGTGCAAAGGGTCATAAAGACTACTGCAAACACCTACATAAAACAAACTGGACAACCTAGAAGAAATGGATAAGTTCCTAGAAACATACAATCTTTCAAAACTGAACCATGAATATGTAAAAAAAAAAAATCTGAATAGCCTAGTAAGGAGATTGAATAAAAAACTTTCCAACAAACCAAAAGTCCAGGACCAGAAGGTAACAGATTTCCCTGGTGAATGTCCTGGTGAATTCTATCAAATATTCAAAGAAGATTTAATACGTAGCCTTTTCTCAAACTGTTCCAAAAAGTTGAAGAGAGGGAATGCTTCCAAACTCGTTTTATGAGGTCAGCATTACTCTGATACAAAAACCAGACAAGGACACCACAAAAAAAGAAAAATTATAGGCCAATGTCCCTGATGAACAGAGATGAAAAATTCCTTGGCAAAATATTAGCAAATTGAACTTAAGAATACGTCAAAAGGCATCATATACCATGATCAAATGTGATTTATTCAAGGGATGTGAGGATGTTTTTCAATAGATGCGGAAAAAGGACTCGATAAATTCAACATCCATTTGTGATTAAAAACTCTCCACGAAGTGGGTATAGATGTAACATACCTCAACGTGATAAAGGGCATGAGTGCCAAGCCCACTGCTGACATCATACTCAATGACAAAAAACGGAAACTTCCTTTAAGATCAGAAACAAGAAAAGGATGCCAACTCTTGCCACTTTTATTTAACATAATATTGGAAGTTCTAGCCAGAGCAATCTGGCAAGAAAAAGTAATAAAAGGCATTTAAATTAGAAAGGAAGAAGTAGAACTGTCCCTGTTTGTGGACAACATGATTTTATATATAGAAAATCCTAGAGACTCCAGCAAAAAACTGTTAAAACTAGTATCTGAATTTGGTAAAGTTGCAGGGTACAAAACCAATATACAACAATCTTTTTTTTTTTTATAGACTAAAATGAACTGTCAGAAAGAGAAATGAAAAGCCTTTGCCTTCGGCTTGGGTCATGATCTCAGGGTCCTGGGAACGAGCCCCGCATCGGGCTCTCTGCTCGGCGGGGAGCCTGCTTCTCCCTCTCCCTCTGCCTGCCTCTCTGCCTACTTGTGATCTCTCTCTCTCTCTGTCAAATAAATAAATAAATAAAATCTTAAAAAAAGAGAGAGAAATGAAGAAAATATCCCATTTCAAATTGTATCCAAAAGAACATCGTATCTAAGATTAAATTTAACCGAGGAGGTGAAAGACTTGTATACTGAAAACTATGACTTTGATGAAAGAAATTGAAGGCATGAATAAATGGAAAGATATTTTGTGCTCATGGATTTGAAGAATTCATATTGTTAAAATGTCCATATTTTCCAAAACAATCTACAGATTTAGTGCAATTCCTATCAAAATTCTAGTGGTATTTTTCACAGAAATAGAACAAACAGTCCTAAGGTTTGTATGGAACTACAAAGGATCCCAAATAGTCAAAGCAATCCCTAGAAAGAGGAACAAAGCTGGAGACATCACAGTCCCTGATTCAAGCTATACTACAAAGCTATCATAATCAAAACAGAATGGTACTGGCATAAAAACAGACACAGATATCAATGGAACAGAGTAGAGAGCCCAGAAATCAAACCATGTGTATATGGTCAATTAATTTACAACAAAGGTGGCAAGAGCATACAATAAGGACAAGACAGTCTCTTCAGTGAGTGTTGGGAAAACTAGACAGCCACATGCAAAAGAATGAAATTGGACCACTGTCTTATACCATACACAAAAATCAGCTCAAAATGGATTAAAGACTTGAATATGAGACCAGAAACCATAAAACTGCCAGAAGAAAACATAGGTAGCAAGCTCCTTGACATTGGTCTCAGTGATATCTTTTTGTATCTGATTCCAGAAGCAAAGGCAACAAAAGCAAAAATAAACAAATGGGATGACATCAAATGAAAAAGCTTCTGCACAGCAAGGGAAACCATCAACAGAATAAAACCCGAGAGAAGATATTTGCAAGTCACATATTTGATAAGGGGTTAATACCCAAAATACAGAGAGAACTCCTACAACCCAATAACAAAGGTACAATGTGATAAAAAAAAAAATGGGGAGAGGCGCTAATAGACATTTCTCCAAACAAGACATGCGGATGGCCAGTAGGCCCATGAAGAGGTGCTTGACATCTCTGGTCACTGGGGGAAGTGCGAGAGTCAAAATCACAATGAGCTATCACTTTGCACCTGTTAGAATTATCAAAAAGACAAGAAATAACAAGTGTTGGCAAGGATTTGGAGAAAAGGGAATCCTTGTGCACTGTTGGTACAGCCGCTCTGGGAAACAGTATGGAGGTTCCTCAAAAAATAAAAAATAGAACTGCCATTTTATCCAGCAGTTCTGCCTCTGGGTATTTTTCCAAAGGAAACGACGCTCATTTGAATCGATATATGTACCCCTGTGTTCATTGCAGCATTATTTATAATCGCCAAGATATGGAAGCAACCTAAATGTCCATTGATGGGTGAATGGATGAAGATAAGGAACATGCAATGGAATAAATGCTCAATGAAAGATGACATCTCGGGGCACCTGGGTGGCTCAGCGGGTTAAAGCCTCTGCCTTCAGCTCGGGTTATGATCTCAGGGTCCTGGGATCGAGCCCCGCGTTGGGTTCTCTGCTCAGCAGGGAGCCTGCTTCCCCCCCCCTCTCTCTGCGCGCCTCTCTGCCTACTTGTGATCTCTCTCTCTCTGTCAAATGAATAAATAAAGTCTTAAAAAAAAAGATGACATCTTACCATTTGTGACAACATGGATGGATCTCGAGAGTGTTACTGCTGTGTGAAATAAGCAGAGAAAGAGAAATACTTTGATTTCTCTTATACCTGGAATCTAAAAAACAAAACAAGTAACCAAACCAAACATAGATACAGAGAACCATTGGTTGCCAGAGGGGAGAAAGGGTTGGTCGGTTGAGCGAAATGGGGGCAGGAGATCAAGAGGTACGAACTTGCGCTTACAAAATAAATAAGTCACGGGGGTGTAATGTACATCACGAGGACCATAGTCAGTAACATCGTATTGCAAAATTGAAAGTCGTTTAGAAACTAAAGTTCCTATCGCAAGAAGAATTTTTGTAAATTTGTATGGTGACCAATGGTAAATAGAATTTATTGGGATAATCATTTT
Source organism: Nasua narica (assembly GCA_028533885.1). Lineage (NCBI taxonomy): Eukaryota > Metazoa > Chordata > Mammalia > Carnivora > Procyonidae > Nasua > Nasua narica. The sequence goes on from CM052807.1 coordinate 32,008,884, forward strand.
GCGATGTATTCAAATGTAGAATTATTATGTGGTACACCTGAAACTAACGTGTATCAATTATAATTCAATTAAAAAAAGAAAAAACTATTTGAATAGGTATAAATGGCGGGCAACGCATCATTAAAAGAGAGAATGATGGATTGATTTAGCCGATGTAGGGTTCTTTTTTTTTTTTTTAAAGATTTTATTTATTTATTTGACAGAGAGAAAGAGATCACAAGTAGGCAGAGAGGCAGGCAGAGAGAGGGGGAAGCAGGCTCCCTGCTGAACAGAGAGCCCAATGCGGGGCTCGATCCTGGGACCCTGAGATCATGACCTGAGCCAAAGGCAGAGGCTTTAACCCACTGAGCCACCCAGGCGCCCCCGATGTAGGGTTCTTGGCTACCGACTGTCTCTGTGTGTGTTTCCCCATCCGGTTCCCCCCCACCCCCACTGCTGCCCAGGGCTTGGCCCTGAAGCACCCAGGAGTGGGCTCTGAAGGCCCAACGGGAAGGCAGGAGGTGGCTGGAGGTGCAGCCACAGCCTTCTCTGTCGGGCTCAAAGGACAGGCCTGCCTGGACCCAGCTGAAGTCCCATGGCTTTATAGTTACACCTCATGTGGAACAAAAATGGTGTTCCCTCACCTTCACCATCCACCTTCCTCACGCCTTATGCGCATGGCTCTGGGTGCTTTCACATGTTTAGGTGACCTGTAGTTGAAGGACGGCCCTCCCCTGGGGATGCTCAGCGGGGGACTCTGCCTCGGGCTCTGAGGACTGTCCTTTATGCCGAGAGGGGCAGCCGCATCTCTGGAACACGTGTGTGACTCCCCCAGGGGGCCACACTCTCCCGGCTGGTGGGGCGGCCCGCAGCAGGTGCTGGGCAAGCTGGTAGGAGCTTCAGGGCCGCGCTTGGCCTGGACCCTGCAGGCCGGATGGCCGGGCAGAGGGACCCCCTCCCTCCACAGAGCTCCCCTTGGAGTCGGAGGCCTTGAATCAGACAGTTTCTTCTCTCTGGGAATACTTTTGGAGCGCTGGCCTTTGGGACACTCGTACCGATGGGAAGACCCTGCTTACGCCAAAGGGGGGAAAGCCACAGGGTTGTCCCCGGTTCCGGGGCATGGCTGGCAGTCCGGGGCCCTGGGTCCTCACGGCAGCTGCCTCTGGGGGTGCAAGTGCTGGTCAGCCCAGGCAGAAATACTTGCTGGACACTTTCTCTGTGGGCTGGGCTGGGGGAGCTTGTGGGGTGAGCCCTACCCTGACCCTGGGCAAAGGAGAAGGGGAGGAGATTCTTCAGACTGCAGGGCCCGTCCCCTTGGGCCTGCACCCCGGAACTAAAGCGTTAGATGCTGCCACTCGTAGACCCAGTGGTATACGGGACTGGTCCCCACAGATCCTGCAGCCACCCCGCCCTTCCCGCTGCCCAGTGGGGTGCCGCAGAGGGTGGCCCCCCAGACTCGGGACCCGTGTAGCCTCCACCGGTGTTCTCTGACAGGCAGGGACTTTTCTAAGGGCTCCGCCCCAGTCTCTGCATCTTCATTCCTTCTGAGGAGCGGAGCCCTTGATTTTCCCCTCCACTGATGCTTTGCCTGTTTTCATTGTTTGGCACCAGGTGGGCACGCCGATAGTTTTTGAATGAATGAATACTGCATTTGTGATAGAAGAAGAAACGGATGCCTAATCTCGCCCATTTCCCTGGACACTGAGAGCACTCGCTTGGTTTAAAACCATCCGTCTTGATAAGCGGATGTTCGACCAGGTTTGAAATGCCGCTGGGGGCGGAGGCAGGACTCCTAGGTCAGGAGCTCCGTACTCCAGGGGCCGCGGCTCTGCGCGAAGAGACTCATGCTACCTTCCGCCCCGCCTCCCCCCAGAGGAGGTGGAGAGGAGGCCACGGCTTGGAAATGGCACGGTTGAGGAAACTGAGGCTGGTTTCCCCAGGATCTCCAGGCAGTTGAGCAGAGGATGCCGGAGCCAGACTTTCTAGATCCTGACCCTGGATTCTGTCTATTTTATTCCACGCCCACACGCCCGCACCTGCCCCCACGCTCCTCGTCCCCCCAGGGTAGCTCAGAGTCCCTAGTACTCCGTGTGTGAGGTGACCTCGCGGGGCCTGGGGGGCAGCTCTGTAGGAAAACATGCACCCCAAACGGCCAGACCCGTGGGGGACTTGAGACAGGCGCGTGTGGGGTTATTTTGGTTTGGTGGGCCAGGCCCAGATCTCTCTGGCATTCCCGGCCGCCGGCCTCTCAGAATTGACCAGAAGGGAAGGATGATAAAAATCGAGGCTCCAGGAATAGCTCAAGAATTTGTTCATTCTTAACCCCTGTAAAGAGGTGCCAACCCAGAGCCCACAGTGAAGATGGGGCTGAGGGAGGGTGCTGCTGCAGAGAAGGGGAGAGAAGGGGAGTTCACACAACTTCCTCTTCCTCCCCTGGGGAGGAGGAGGGGGCAAGCCCAGTGCAGGGCTCAGGGCCAATCTGATAGGAGAGGATGTAGAGGCCAGAGGAATGTGCCGCCTCCCACTAGACCATCCCTGCCTCTTGGGGGGGCGGGGAGGGTCTCCTGGGAGCTCCCATTGGCGGGGTCAGTGGGTCCGGCTCTCTGGATCTCTGCCACTTTCGGTTTCTCCGTCCTTCTCAGACTTAGGCAGGCGTGGTGGCACCTGTGGCCTTGGATCCTCAGGGAGGCTTATCTCTTCCTCCCTTCCCCAAAGTCAGGTCCAGAGTCACTTTTGCTCCTTGTACGGGAGGGAAGTTGTGTCCTGATCATCTACCCCGTAGAAGTTCAGGAGCTCGGTGATGCCAGCATCGTGCCATTGGCCCGAAGGAGCTCGAGCAGACCTATGAAGATGGCCGCGTGTAGACATTCCCACACTCACCAGCATTGTCCAGAGCAGTCTCTACTTGGGGAGGGGCAGTTGGGGCTGTAACCGGCCGAGCAAGGCAGCGGCCTGGCTTGTCCCAGACCCTCTATATTACTTCTCTAGGCCTGACGATTTTTTTTTTTTTAATCTGTAAAATGAGGAGTCTCTGATCCCTGAGGTCCTTTCTGGCTTAAGACTTATCTGCTTCCAGGGGTTGCAGGGAGGACGAACTTTCTCAGGTGGGTGGGACGTTTTTGTGTCTCTGCTCTTTGTTCCATATGGGGTCCAAGAGTGGGCATCTTAGCTGGTCAGCCCGATGTGGGGGGGGAGGGGGTGGCTGAAGGCTCAAGATGCCACAGCTGGGCTCAAACCTCTCTTCTGTTCTCTGGACACTCCTGCTTGGGAAAACCATAAAGTCCGATGTTAGGTCTAAAAAATCAGTTGCCCTTGTCCAGGACGAGGTGATCATCCCTTGACCTCAAAGATGAGGTTCAAGGGTTCAGGGCCCACACCTGCCCCTGGCCAGCCTTACTGCTTCCCACTTGCAGCCACTTTGCCCCTTTTGTTTCTGTAATGCCAAATTACCTGTAGCCCCTGCCCCATTCCCCCGCGCCCCCCACGCAAGTTCTCATTTCCCATTGTCCCCGCTGTGGTCTACGTGCTTGAAATGCCCCTCCTGTCCTGCACTGAGTTTTCTCTTACTTGCATTGTTTTTAGCAAGTTGGAAAATTGGTCCAGTCATTATTTCTTCAAGCATTTTTCTGCTCCCCCTCTCCTTTCTCTTTCTAGAATTTCAGTTACATGTACATTAGCTTCTTGGATATTGTCCTACAGGTTGCTGATGTTCCTTTAATGTTCTTTAGTCTCTACTCTTTGTGTGCTTCATTTGAGATAGTTTCTACTGTTCCATCTTCAAGTACAATGCTGTTTTCTTCTGCAGTGTCTAAGCTGATGTTTGTTGCTTTCATTTCAGATACTATTGTCTTCATCTCTAGTAGTTAGGTTTGAGGCTTCTTTATATCTTTCGTATCTCTTCGCATCATGTGTATATTTCCTTCTACATTCTTGAGCAGATGGCACATACTTACAATCTCTGTCTTTCCACCCTCATCTACTAGTTTTGTCATCTCTATCGCTTTTGGGTCTCTGTTAACCATTTTTCTTCTGGTTATGGGTCATATTTTTCTGTTTCTTTGAATGCCTGGTAATTTTCAGTTGGATACCAGACATTGTGAATTTAACGTTGCTGGAGTTTGTTATATTTCTATAAATAGTATTGGCCTTTATTCTGGCATGCATTTAAATTGCTCGGGATCAATTTAATATTCGAGGCTGGCCTTTCAGCTTTGTTAGGGTGGATCCTGAGCAGCCTTTAGCCTAGGGCTAATTTAGCTTCACTGTTATGGAAGCACCCTTCTGAGGACTCTGCCCAGGGCCCTGTGGAGAGTGGGGGCTCTCCACTCTCGAAGGGGGAATGTGACCGCTTTCTGGCCCTGTGTATGCTCTTACTGCTTTCCATTGATTCTCTTCCCAGTCTCTTCACTCCACACGTGTGCAGATTAGCCAGGGAGCCAAGGGGACTCCTCCAATATGTCTAGAGCCCCGTCTCTGTGTAGCCCCTCCTCTCTACTGTTCCACCTTCGATCCTAGCTCCGTGAACTCTGATTTCAGTCTCCTCAGGTTGGTGAGACCACTGGACTCCATTTGGATTCCTCCTCCTGTGCAGCTGTGTCCAAGCCACCCCCAGGCGGGTGGCTGGGCAGTCGGAGGACTCACTCTTTCGATTCCTTCTTCCCAAGATTACAGTCCTGTGCTGCCTATTGTCCCACATCTCAAGGAGGTGCTCCGTGTGTTCGATTCTGTTTTCTCGCTGTTTAAAGTGGGATGTTAGAGCAGTCAGTCCCTGTTACCATGGCGGCGAACCCAAGTCCAGCGGTAGTGGAAGACTCACCGCAGGCCTCACTTCCTTCCCCACTGGGGAGGGTGTCTCTAGTCAGCAGTCCTACAAGACCCCACAAGCGACATATTCTTGTCCTCATAATTTTGTCTGGGCTTGTTTATTATCTCTCTAAGTGGGCTTTCTCCTGGAACATGAAGATGAGATGGCTTTTTGGTTATTGTTGTTGTTATCAAAGAGAAGACAATATTTCCCTTGTGCCTAGTCCAGTGCCTGGCGTCTATAGGCAGCCCATGTTCGTTGACTGAATGAATGAATGAGAAATGAAAGAAGCTTTACGCTAACCATGCCGTGCGGCTGCTAAGAACAGTGGGTATGGCGTTCAGACTCTCTCTGTGCCCTGTGATATTGGCTTTTATTCATCTTGGTTGGGACCCTGGCAGATCTGAATTCATCCAGACAAGGGTGACTAGGTTGCTGGAAACTGTAACACATGGCAATTGGATGAAAGCTTTGGGAATGTTCATCTTGTCTGGCAATTGTTTTTATGGAGTGTGAAGGGGGGCACAATAATCATGTTCTATTTATTTTGTGTTTTAAAATTATTTATGAGAGAGAGAGAGAGAGAGAGAGAGAACATGAATGGGGGAGGGGCAGAGGGAGAGGGAGACGCTGACTCCTAGCTGAGCAAGCGCACAGGGATAGGACCCATGGGCAGGAGTTGCTGCCAATCATTTCCCAACATATGCGGGATTGATGTGGAAAAGAGGGCTTACCCGTGTCGTGTCCTGTGGCTTCAGAGGGCCAAACCTAGGACCCATAGGTGAGGGGATTCCAGGAGCTCAGTTCTGGATCCAGTTCCAGGAAGAACTTTCTAGAGCCATCCAGCAGATGAATGGGCTATCTTGGGAGGTAGTGAGCTCTTCATCACTTCTGGGGTTTGAACAAAAACTGATACTTATGAATCTGGGATTTTGTGTTTGGGATTGTAAGATTAGATCTAATGTTGTGTGAGATCATCTCTGAGATGCTTTTCTACTCAGTGATTCTCAATCTTACCTCTCCCTTTGAACCCCATGATTCATCCTTCCCTGCAGCTCCCAGTCCTCAATACACACACGCCCCTCACCCCTGAATACGGGCTCCTTCCTGCGGTTCCGTGGAACTCCTCACACTCCTTCATCTTTGCCTAAAGTGGCCTTGGCGACTAACGGCTCGCTGTCTGTGCTTATCTCCATCGTTTCGATTTCAGCCTGCCTGGCACCCTCTCGAGGGGCTGGTTCCTTATGTCGGTGCCTTGTCCCATTGTCTTCTGTGTCTGGAGACATAGTGCCTTTGAGACCGCGGACGACTCTGGTTAGGCCGTTGTTCTCCTCCCACCTGCCCGCAGCTCTTCTCAGAGCTCGTGAGCGTCGCTCTGAGTTGACCCGGCCACTCCTGACCTGTTCGTTGCCTTGCTCCTCTAAGATTGGCGGAGAGGAGAGGGGGCTGCCCTCTCCTACCCGGACCGAAAGTTCCCAGGGACCCGTCACTCCACCGCCTCTCGGATGGTATGCCCTTGCCCACTGGGGAGGCCCAGTTGGTAGTGGTGGTGGCAGATTTCTCAAGAGCATCTTCGAGCACCTGCCTTTTCCCATTTTTAAGGTGGCCTCTAGGGAGCTCCAGATAAGATTCCAGCCCAAGAAGGGGGGCGAGTCTGCAGCTCGGCGGCTGGAGGGGAGTGTAGGGGGCCGGTTCAGAAGGGACCAAAAGCCCAGGGCCCCATCTTGTGCTTCCTGCAGTTGCTGTCCAACCTTTCGTGACGGGAACCTTTGCCAGGTAACTGACACATCTTGGTTGTGTGCTGGGGACTCCGCAGGGCCTCCCTGGGCCCCTCATGGTTTCTGCAGCAGTCATCTGTGCCCAGGGGGTAAGTCATAGCGGGGTAGGCCCGGGGGTGAGGGCTTTACGGGAAGCAGGCCTGAGATGAGAAATCTTCCTGGCAGCCGAGTGCCCTGACCTGACCCCAAGTGGCCTTGAGCTTCCGAGAACCTCCCTCCCAGTGTGCTGCTCCTCTTCCTTTGGCTCGCTGAGCCACACGTGGTCATGGGCGTGAGGAGCACTCTTGAACTTGGACTTGGGTTCTCTGATCCTCTTAGCTCAGCCAGACAAGGTTGACATAGAGATGCCTTGTTTCTTGCTCAGTAAATGGGAGGAACAGTAGCTCCACCGGGGCACTGGGGGATGGTTTGCACAACCGAGGTTCGGGCTTCTGATCCCAGAGCAGCCTTCACTGCCCTGGACGGTGTGGGCCTCGCCTCTTCGTCCTCAAAAGCACAGCACCCCTTGCAAATGGAGCGTCCTTTCTCTCATGGGAACAAAGGGCATGTTATCTGGAAACCGATCTGTCTGGCGGCCTGGAGCCCAGCTGCCACCGCAAAGGGAGCTCCCGGAGAGAAGGCGCAGAGCTCTATACGGCCAGCACGGAGACGGCAGCTGGCACAAAGCAGGCACTCGGGTGACATTTGACAACTGAACGCACGCATCCCAGAGGAAGGAGGCCCAGCATTCCCGTGGCCAGGGCCCGCAGCACCGGCCCGGTGCCGTCTCACAGGTGAGGCACGTGTGCGGCAGGGAAGGAGCGTGCCCCGGCCCCTTGCTCTTAGACGGGAAACTTAAGTGTTTGGTCTCCCAGCCGCCTGCTTGTTGCATTGCAGGGCTGCCAAGACAATCTTAAAAACAATGATATAATTACAGCTAATATCGACAGAGTGCAGTCTGTCGCGGTAGGTAGTATTTTGGCCTAATTCTTGAAATGCATTCGCTGAAACGAGGTTCCCTGAGCTTGTTCGCCCTTCCCCATGGCCTTCTGCACAGTCCCCTAGCGTCTGCCTTAGAACACGCTGGCCCTTCATGTGAAGATAATACAAACACATCCACCATTCTTGTCAGTGTCTTGCATGCTAGCTGTCGTCTGCGTGCTGTTGGGTGTTTATATTGGGGAGCTTTCCGGTCTCTGTGTGGTCATCGGTATGGGATTTGCTTTTTTGTGCTTCTGCCGGTCCTCTATTGAGCACCTGTTACCCCTGCCAGGGGTAAGCAGGTCCTGGGGTCAGTGGGGAGCAGTACCTGGTGCACCCACCGGTCTGAGGACCTCAGACCTGACCCAGCTGGGTCCTCGGGCCAGGAACTGTGTGTGTTTGTCTCTCTCTGTGTCAGTCTCTTCTTAGCGCTCAGGGCCCCCTGCTCCGGGGGTGAAAGCTGGCCTGGGGGATGCCACTGGAGAAACAGGAGAAACATCTCCTGTTTCTGTAGGGTGCCCCACTGTGAAAGCACCAAGGCATATTCCCAGGCATCATCTTGCTGTCATTCCCCCCTGACAATGACCTTGAGAAGTGGCTAGAATAAGGATTGCTTTTTTCAGAGGAGCCTCAGAGGGACTGACAGGTTGTAAGTGGGGGCTGGGGACTCGTGATTCCAATCCTGGCCTTGGCTTGCCTCACCCTAAGTGTTCTGAGACTGTCTCATCCCACAGATGTTTGAGGGGCTCCTCTGGGCCAGGCACTGTTCTTCGACATCCAGGGATGTGGAAGGGAAGGAAAATCCCTGTCCTCAAGAGCTTATATTTTGGTGGAGGAAAGAGACAATAAACAAATAATTTAAGCTCTGTATTATATTGGATGGTGACAAATGCTGTGGAGAAGAGTGAAATAGGGAAGGTGGTGGAGGATAGGGCAGGAGTCAGGGATTATGACTTAAATAGGGTACTTAGGGAAAGCCTTACAGAGGAGGTGAATTTCAGCAGATATCTGGGGGAAGATATCTGGGGGAGGTGCATCCCATGGCAGCATGAACGGGATGTGCAAAGGCCCTGAGGTAGGAGTGCATGAGGCTCGTTCAAGCCTGTACATCTGGAGTGAAGTGAGCAAAGGAAAGGTCATTATACTCAGATCGCATAGTGCCTTGAAAGGCGTTTTGAGGACTTTAGCTTGTATGGTGGCGAGGTGGGAGCCAGTGGAGGAATTTGATCAGGGAGAGACAGACCTGCCTTATGTTTTGAAAGGACCGCTCTATTGGAAATCCCCTGAGAGTATGCAGTAGCAGCAGCAACAGTAGTAAGTGCTTATCTGAGTACCCGGCACGGTTGCGTTCAATCCCTCGGACAACTCTATCTCCATCTTCCCGAGGAGGAAACCCGGACTCAGCTGACAGAGGCGGCTGGCAGTTGAGGACGATCGGATTGCAAAGCTGGTGTTCCGGACTGTTGTCCAGCCTTCAGTGGCAAAAGGATGGATTGTTTAGGATGACGGCGAATGTCTGGGCGTGGTGGCCAGGCTGACCCCGGGCCCACTCTCTGGCTACTGTCAGGTGCTTAGCCGGCCACCCCGGAGTGGGGGAGGGGCAGGCTCTCTCCTTGAACTCTCGTTGGGTGGAGGCCGGGACTAATTGCTTCCCGATGAGGGAAGGCAGCTTGGGGAGTGGAATTTCTGCCCTGTCTGGAGACAGCAGCCTCTCAGGGCCCCGGAGGGCCCTATGTCTTTGTGTTTGGCATATTAGACAAGCTCTGTACTTAGAGACCTGGAATTTTCGCTACCGACTGGGGCTCAGTGCTCTGAGGCTGGTGGGCGGGAGGCTGCAGCAAATGGTCTTTCCCTCGCTGGAGCCAGAGCCTCCCTCCCTCTCTGAGTGAAGTCTGGGCCAAAGTGCCCTGCATTTTATCTCCCCCCTTTTCTTCCAAGTAGCTTAGATCACTTTCAGAATGTCACTTCCATAATCCTCTTATTTATCGCTCCCTAAGGAAGTAGGAAGATTTTTCCTTGTCTTTAAAAAAAAAGTGCTGGGGCGCCGGCTGGCTCAGTCCGTAGAGCGTGTGACTCTGGGTCTCGGGCATGTGAGTTTGAGCCCCACGTTGGGCGTTAAGTCTGCTTAATAATAATTAAAAAAAAAAAGTGCTGCAGGGTGGAAAATTGGGATCGGGGAGTGAGGCTGGGGTGGAGGGAGGGAGGAAGGGAGGGAGGGAACCCGGAGGCCTGGGCCCAGGTCTGGGTGCAGCCTGCCTGGAGTGGGGCAGGGAGGGCAGGGCTGAGCTGAGGTGGGAGACTGGGGCTTCTGGGCTTGGGGGCTATTCCCTTTTACCTTTCCCGTGGGCTTTGGTGTCTGAGTTTGTGGAAGCGGGGGCTGGCCGGGGACTTCCTGCCCTCCCCTAGTGTGCGGTCTCAAGGAGCTGCTGGGGGCCCTGACTGCTCAAAATGAGGGAGGGTATTAAAAAGAGGTGTTGGGGGCGCCTGGGTGGCTCAGGGGGTTAAAGCCTCTGCCTTCGGCTCGGGTCGTGATCTCAGGGTCCTGGGATGGAGCCCTGCGTCGGGCTCTCTAATCGGGGAGCCTGTTTCCCCCTCTCTCTTTGCCAGCCTCTCTGCCTACTTGTGATCTCTCTCCTCTCTGTCGAATAAATAAATAAAATCTTAAAAAAAAAAAAAAAAAGAAGCGGTGTTGGAGCGGGCAGTGCACGTCAGCCCATCAGCCCGGGCCCTGGTTCTGGAGCTGGAGCTCCGGGCGCTGCCCCCCTCCCCCCCACCTTGAATACAGGCCACCCGCAGCGGCTCCAGGGAGGAGGGCGCATTGTTTCGCAGGGTAGAAAAGGCCCGTTTTGGGAAGGAAAGGCTGCTTCTTGGCTGCTCAGATCCCAGCGGGTTACCAGCCACAGAGGCAAAGCAAACAGGCCCCTGACTTTGTTTCTATTTCAGAAACTTCACTGCCGCTGTCATGCCACCGCTGCGGAACACGGCATCGTCACGGGGCTGTGGGAATCCAATGAGACTCCACTGGGGCCGCCGGCCACCTCCTGCTGTGGGGCTGGGGGAGGGGGTGCCCAGGGTGGGGGCTCTATCCAGAAAGCTGCCTCCATCAGTCCGAGTCAGAGTGGGGGAGGGGCCAGGCGTTACCTGGCTTGGCTTTGGCTGGTTGGTGCTCCTGCCCTCGATGTCTAGCCCGTGAAAATCTGCACGAAGACCCGGGGGCCACAGGGCAGGACTGTGGAGGGTGGGAGGTGGCCTGGGAACTTGGATTGTATCCCCAGCCAGTTTGGCTGATCCATCAGGTGATGAGGGCCTTCTTTCTAGTCTCCCGGCCCCTGGGATCTTTCTGAGCCTGAAAGCTCAGGCTTTCACCCAGGTAGGGGGTGAGGAGACACGGCCCAAGTACAGAGACCTTCCCTGTCCCTGCCCAGCCCCCAGATGCCAGATCCCCTTCATCCAGGCCCTTTGCATGCTCGCTGTTAGGTCCGGCTTCCCCTTTCTGTTGGGGCACTGGCTTCACGGCGATCTGTGCCCTCCCAGGCTGCCGGATGCTCCAGGGACCCTTAAGCCGGAGCCAGAGCCCCAGAGCCGGCCTCCTGCGTCCGTGTCCCCGTTCTTCATGCTCAGATTGGTTGTATTTTATTAATTTGTATATCACCTTGTTCCAGAAAAGAGGTCCAAGCAAACCCAAATACCTGGTAATAGCCCATGCTCCTCGGGCGTGGGTTTATTTGTTCCTGACTTGCGTCTCCCCTGTTGGCCAGGACTCTTGTCTGTGGTCACCTAATCGATGGTTCGTGATGGGGCCCCAAGGCTTCGCACACGTTCCTGCTGCCGGAAATAACACTGTGCTGTGCTGTGCATCCTTTCCTCAGCCTCAACGATCCAGTATAGATGTCCCTTCCCTCCACTAAGTGTCCCCTGCCTCCTCGTTGCCGAGGGCGCCTTTCCTCTGTTATCCCGTGTGGCACCTTGTGCTGAAGCTTTCCAGAGGCACTGGACAGTCTCTAGCTTAGAGCCTGGTGGGATAGACAGCGAGGAATGTGCCCTTTGTATCGGAAATCCAGCGGACCACGTAAGAGGTGCTCTGTAAGTGTTTGTTGGCCTTGGAGATCTGGAAAGGCGTTCATCCTGGACTCACATTTTTGTTGCTGTTTGGTTTGGTAAAGAAATTCTAGGTTAGGGATTTTTGTGTGTGCAAAACATTGCTTGATTTTCTTTTCAGTTCCAGGGTTACTGTCTAAAAGCTTAATGCCATTCCCATTTAAAAAAAAGATTTTATTTATTAGAGAGAGAGAGAGAGAGAGAGAGCATGTGAGTGAGCGGGGTAGGGAGGGGCAGAAGGAGAGGGAGAGAGAATCTCGAGCAGACTCCCTACTGAGGGCAGAGCCCGACCCCACGACCCTGAGATCATGGCCTGAGCTGAAAACAAGAGTCAGCCTCCCAACCAACTGAGCCACCCAGGTGCCCCAGTGCCTTTCCGATCGCCATCCTTTGTGGGTAACAAAGAATCTCTCTCTGGAGTCACTAGTGTCCTGTGTGAAAGTCTTCTTGGCCTGGTGTCTCGGGAACATCACAAGTAACAAGCCTGAGTGCAGATACACGTCCGTCTGGGGCACTTGGGGCATGAAATGTTCTCAGATTGACAGGGATGATAGTCACACAACTGAGAATATGCTATGCTGAAAAGCACTAAATTATTCACTTTAAACGGCTGAGTTTTATGGTTTGTAAATTATATCTTAATAAGGTAGTTCTTTAGAAGAAGAATCAGCAGGTTATCGTCTTCCTTCCCTTCCCGTCCCGTCCCTTCCCTTCCCTGAGCAGAGAGCGCGACGCGGGGCTCGATCCCAGGACCCTGAGACCATGACCTGAGCCGAAGGCAGAGGCTTTAACCCACTGAGCCACCCAGGAGCCCCTGGATTTGGGTTTCTGCCTTCAAAAGTCTCTTCACTCTTGTTTCAGTGAGTTGTGGCGGGGAGCACAGGTCTACGCCCGTGTTCTCCCTCGTGGCCGTAGCCGAGACATAGTTGATGTGCGTAGCTGCCCTTGTGTGTTGTTCCCCACGCCGCCGGGTGTGTTTCTTCAGTCTTTGTGTGGGAATGGAGTGCCGATCGCTTTCTTACGTATGCTCCCTGCAGAAGCCTGGCACAGGGACCCGTGCGAGTCGCACACCGGAGCCTCTGCAGTCGCTGGCCGAGGGAGCGAGGGAACAAATGAATGGATCGCAAAGAGACTTGGAAACAAAAACGGAAACAGAACTACAATTCACCCCAGTTCAAACTGTTCTGAAATGCAAGCCACTTTAACGTCACTCTACACCTGTTAAATATAAACTGTTTTGCAGAGTTTATGGCTAGTGGCGGGGACACGGTGGACTTCTCCCTCATCCTGGTTTTTTTTTCTTTTTTTCTGGCTGCAGTGAGCGTGTGTTACTCCTGTAATTTTTGAAGGTGAATTAAATGAGGAAGAATAAGAATGCATCTCGTTTAGACCGTGAGCCTGGGTGCATCGGAGCAGAGGGACGATCTATGGCTTTTGCAACTTTTCAAGGTCACTCTGCCACCTTGGACCTTGGTGTCTTGCTCTGTAAAGCAAGTGGCCTGGCTAGATGCATCGAAGGTACCCAAGTCCCAGTCCTGTGACCCCACGACTGTCCTCTCCTGCTCGGATCACGATAGCATAGGTCTCTCGTGGAAGAGAACTGTCCCTACCTCCTTTTTTTTTTTTTTTTTTTTTGACATAGAATGCCTTTCATCTGCCTGTGTGCTCATCTGAATCTTTTCAGTCTTTCAGAACAGAATCGAGGCTCACTGCCTTCACGAGCAGCCCTCCCCTGCTTCAGGGTAGCCGGACTCCCTGTCCGCAGTGGCCTTTCCTGTTTTGGTTTGCAGCTGGGCAGAAAGGAAAGAGCATAGACCGTGAAGCCGGATGGTGCCAGGTTGAACATTAATTCTGTTGCTTACTCACCCTGTGACCTTGGACAGCTTACCTGGTGGCCCTGAGCTTCAGGTGCCCCCTCTTCCCAAAGGGAATTTGTAACGAAGGCTATCTCATGAGGCTTGCACAAGCATTACACGGGATACGTGTTTTAAAGGCCTCCTTTAACACGTGACACAAAATAGACCCAGAACACGAGAGGGCGACTCCAACAGGAATGACCAACATTTACACGGATTGCTTGATTTACTCACAAAGTAGGTACTTTTATTATTTTTATTTTTCAAATGAGGAGATGGAGCCATGAAGAAATAACTTGCCAAAGATCACACATCAAAGACACGGGCCCTTTAGTGTTTTTTTAAGTGTTTGTGTTCACTCTTATTCCACAAATACTAGTTTGGCGGTTGTGAGAATGGAGGGCAGCTGGGGCCCGGGGAGGGCGGCAGGCGCGCTGTGTTTGCGTCCGGTGGCAGGGAGAGCTCCTCTCAGAGATCTAGAGATGGCCAAGGAGCCGAGGGAGCAGTCCTCTGTGGGATCTGGGGAACCACATTGCACCCATCGGTGACGGAGGGTGCAACTATGAGTAGCCAAGCGGAGGACTGGGCTTCTTTCTTCAACTCCCCGTTTCCTCTTCGAAGTCCCAGATTGCCCCGTTTTCCTGTTTTGGGTCCTGTATGATACCGGATAAAGAAAGTGAGGGGCACTTTCTTAGATGATCAAGAAATATTTTTCTGTTGATTAGTACTCCCACTTGTGTCTGCTTCTATCGCGGGGCACAGGAACTGTACGTAGTCTCCATTCTCGGGTGGGTCTCAGTCCCCTCCACAGTCTCCAGGGGAAAGCAGACTTGGGACCACCGCTGCTCTGCAAGGCCTGCCCTCTACTCTGTGCTGGAGCCCTGGGGGCCCTTCTTTGAGCCCTTCACCAGGTCACATGCTCCCCTGCCCCTGGGCCTTTGCACATGTGGCTCCCATCTGTTCCTTCAGGGGTCTGTCAAGTCTGCCTGCGGGAAAGCCTTCTGTGATCCCTGGCCTGGGTCAGCTCCCTTGTTCTGGGTTCTCATAGGTCTGTAGGTTCTTTCCTTCAGAGCATTCCTCTCCATTTGTTTTATTTTATTTTCTCTTATCTTTTATTTTTTCAGTTTTTAAAATATTTTATTTATTTATTTGAGAGAGGGAGAGCGAGCATGAGAGGGGGAGGAGAGAGAGAGAACCAATGGGGGGAGAGGCAGAAGAAGGAGAGGGAGAACCAGGTTCCCTGCTGACCAGCGAACCTGACTGGGGGCTCGATCCCGGGACGCTGGGATCATGACCTGAGCCGAAGGCAGATGCTTCACACACTGAACCACCCAGGCGCCCCTTCCTCTCCATTTATAACTGTATAGTCACCTGTGTGGTCCTCAGACCCTGAATGTCTTTCTCCCTGGGCCATAAACTCCAGGAGACGGAGGCCCGGGCTGCTGTTGCCCATCCCTTTTCCTCCCCTGCGTCTCTAGCATCTGGCATAGGAGTTGGCAAATTTTATCGGGAAGGGACCTGACGATAAATATTTTAGGTTTTGAGACTGTCCGGTCTCTGTTGTAGCTACTCAGCTCTGCCCTTGCCGCATAGAAGTGGCCACCGACAATGTGCTCACGACTGAGTGCGGCTGGGTTCCAATACATTTTATTTATGGACACCAAAATTGGAATTTCATATAATTTCCACATGTCGTGAAATACTATTCTGCTTTTGATTTTTTCCAACCTTATAAAAATGGAAAAGCCCCCCTTAGTTTGCAGGCTGGATTTGGCCGGCGGCCTGTAGTTTATTGACCTCTGATGCGGAGCCATGCGTGACTTATAGTTGGCGCTCAGTGGGTATTTGTTGAACAAGTAGATGGCATCTTGGACAGGGTAAGAGGCAAGGAGTTTACGAGCTGCTGCCTTCCCTTGATTTACTCCATACTCTCTATCCCTTGTCAGATTCCCTATGCTCTGTTAAAATGGAAGACAATAACCTGCTGATTCTTCTTCTAAAGAACTACCTTATTCAGATATAATTTACAAACTGTAAAACTCAGCTGTTTAAAGTGAACAATTTAGTGCTTTTCAGCATAGCGTATTCTCAGTTGTGTGACTATCATCACTGTCAATCTGAGAACATTTCAGGCCCCGTCAGAGAAACCTCATGCCCCCCAACGGCCATTCCCATCCCCCCAAACAGCCCTGCTAACATTCTTGTTGGCCTCTATACATTTGCCCAGTCTGGACGTTTCCCATCAGTGGAATCCTATCATAGGTGGTCCTCTATGACCGGTTTGCCCTTGGCTTGGCATCTTCGAGGTTCATCCTTGTTGTGGCATGTGTGAGAATTTCTTTTAAGTCTGAATGATAGTCGGATGCTCGGGCATGCCGCGTTTGGTTGTCCGCATTCATTCATTCCTCCGTCGACAGACATTTGAGTTGTTTCCACCTTTTAGGTTTTCATGACTAAAGCTGCTCTGAACGCTCGTGCACAGTTTTTTTGTGTCAACTTGTGTTTTCGTTTCTCTGGGGCAAAGACCTAGAAGTGGAGCTGCTGGGCCATACGGTAACTGTGTGAGGAGCCTCTTACGGAGCGGCCAGTCTGTTCTCCAAAGCAGCTCCGCCATCTTGCTCCGCGGCAAGCAGTGTGTGAGGGTGCCAGTTTCTCCACAGCCTTGGAGACACTATTTTTTTTTTAATTAAAAACAAATTTTTTTTTAAAGATTTTATTTACTTGAGAGAGAGAGACAGTGAGAGAGAGCATGAGAGGAGAGAAGGTCAGAGGAAGAAGCAGACTCCCTGTGGAGCTGGGAGCCCGATGTGGGACTCGATCCCGGAACTCAAGGATCGTGACCTGAGCCGAAGGCAGTCTTCAACCAACTGAGCCACCTAGGCGCCCCGACACTATTTTTTTTTCTAACTTTTTGACCGACTCGTATACTGCTTGTCTTTCTGATTGGCCACTTGGTTCTTCGGTGGCCACGCCGGGGCTTGTGAGATGGTGGGCCGAATAGGACATCTGGGAACGCTTTGTTCTTTTCTTTGGTAAGAGTAGTGGGTGCTTCTTGGAGCACATTTGGGCAGCGAAGCCCGAAGCCGTTAGCGACGTGATCGCTGCATTTGGCCACGGCCCGTTGACTCTAACCGGTCTCTGAAGACTGAGGCAGCTGTCCGAGCGAGCAGTACGGTAGATCAGTCAGGACACAGGCCCTGGGGCTCAGAACGCGGGGTACAGCCCGCCTGTGCTGCTGCCCCGGTGCTTGACCTTGGCCAGGCGCTTAGTCTCTGCAGACCTCGGTTTTGTTCTTGGTAAGAGGGGGTCCATGCCTGCATTTAGCTCTCATTCAAGGCGTCTTTTCTGGGCACCTCCCGTGTGGCAGGCCTCGCATGTTCCTCTGCAGGGGTGGAAGACGAAACCAGGTCACGTGTGAAGTGCTGAGCACGCATGAGAATAGGACAAAAAGGTAACAGAGCCTGCCCTTCCTGCGGTCACCCTGTTCCTCACCGTGTGTAGCGACAGATTCTCAGAGGAGGAGGGGTCTCAGGGCCTCTCCTGCTCCTACGTGGCTTGGGCTGGGTTCCAGCCCAGTCATTAGCTTCTGCTTGGACGTTTCCAGTGATGAGCACTCCCCCTGATGGCCGGGCGGCCCTGGCTTTCAGATCTGCCTCTCTGGAGCCGGCCTTTGGCCTCGCCTCTGCGTCTCTGCGGGCTGAGCCCTAGGGAGCGAGCCTGCTTCCCCATCCGCATGACAACGCGGGGGTATTTGACAACAGCTCCCCCTCCATCTCCTCTCCAGTTCCACCAGCTGTCCCCCAGACAGCTTCATTGCGAGACCCCCGCTGCCCTGGTGGCTGCCTTTGGATGCGCTCCAGCTTGTTGTTTGTTGTTTCCTGGCCCCAGCCCGAGCCTTCCCCGTTGTCGGAGATAAACACAGCCCGGGTGCCCGAATGAGTTGTAAGCCTCGGAGGGTGACCAATCTTCCCTTTACCAGCAGGACGGTTTTATGGAGGAAAGTGCTCAAGAAGGGAAGATAACTTCATTCAAGATTATGGAAAAAATAAAATTCCAGGGAAAGCCTGCCTGCTCCCCCCCTCCGGCTCTCCCAGCCCAGTCTGGGAAGGCAGCGCAGAGCGCCTTCCTCATCAGGCCCCTCCCGGGCGTCGCAGGGGCCCGCCACTCTGTGATGGAGAGTCTTCAGGTCCCCCACTGCCGCCCCTGTCCTGGGGGGGCAGAGCTGTTGACACATTTCTCAGGCTTGATTTTATAAGCTGCTGGAGGGAGATGGTGACAAGCAGCCCGTTAATAAAAGCACTTTAGCAAAAACAACATGAGGAAGGGAGAGGACTCAGAGCTCCATCATTTGTCTGATTTTCATGTCCTAGGGCCTCTCTTCTGCTGGTGGGAGAAATCCAAATGTGTTTAGCAATTCCTCTGCTGCTGCCCATGGGGGTAAAAACCTCGCAGGCTTTGTAATCAGGAATAGTCTAGAAACCTACAACAGGCCCGGCTCTGCCCCGAGGCAGGAACAGTGACGAAACACACATTTTGGGCCTTTCCCACTTCCTTCGCCTGAGTTTTCGAAAGCCGGTGCCTAATTTTTTTTTTTTTTCCTGTGCTCCAGGCTGATTTACATAACTTTATTCTTCTGTGGTTAGTTACTCATTCAGAAATTCCCCTGTCCATCTGTTCTGGGATTCTGAGTCAGCGGGAACAGAATATCATGGTAAATTCTGGCCCCTGCCTCCCCACCTCCTCTCTGCCCGGAGGTGGAGGCAGGAGGCGGAGGCCAAGGACCGGGACATGTGTGCGGAGTCCGTCCAGCAGATCAGAGTCCAGTTCCTCCAGCTGAAGGAGCACCTTGGGAGGCAGTTGCTACAGGTGCTGGAACCTCAGGGGGCTGAGTGCTTGCCCCCAGGCCATCCCCTCAGGGCTTGGGAGGTGAGGAGCGACCCAGAGGTGAGAGGCAACGAAGGGCATGGTAGGGCATGGCGAAGGCCCATCTCTGGGTTCAGGTCTCAGCGCCCCCCCCCCACCCCCGCTGTGGCCCTGGGCAAGTTCTTTAAGAGCCTTTCTCACCTGTGAAATGGAGATCCTGAAGGACCTGTCTCACAGGGTTATTGTGACAGTATATGAAGTGAGTTGATGTGTGTGAAGCATCTAGAACCTGCCTGGCACACAGGAAGCACCCGGCAGCTGTTAGCAGTGGTGAGGAGGAGGGCGAGGGGGATTTCTACCCTTTCTATTGGGCCACCTGATCCCTCGTTTTAATTGTTTTTAAAGATTTTATTTATTTATTTGACAGAGAGAAAGAGATCACAAGCAGGCAGAGAGGCAGGCGGAGAGAGGGGGGAAACAGGCTCCCCGCTGAGCAGAGAGCCCGATGTGGGGCTCGATCCCAGGACCCTGAGATCATGACCCGAGCCGAAGGCAGAGGCTTGAACCCACTGAGCCACCCAGGCGCCCCATCCCTCGTTTTTTCTTAATGGAGCAAAGATACCTAGTGTGTATTTATTGACAAATAGGGCAAAGCTCGGGTGTGAGCTCAACCCCATGGCATTCCCCTCGGATTCCTTCACGCTCACTCCCTCCCGCTCCTCACCGCTCCCAGACTCTGAGTGAGAACCGGCCTTGGGCTGATCGCCCAGTAGCAGCAGACGATTTCATGTCCCTGCCTCAGTCTTCTCACCTGTAGCCTGTGGAAAAGCATTTGCCCCTCTTTCTTCTTTCTCCCAGTGCCCTCCAGAGATGGAAAGAGGCACCAGCCACTATCTGCTAAGCATGACCAATGGGTCCCAAAGACAGAACTTTGGTGGATGGTATGGGAGGGCTGGAGGGCCCAGGGCCCAGGGGACCACCATCCTGCCCTCAGGAACCCTGGGCCATGGTCTGGAGGGGGGTGGACATGATGCTGAGCTCTCTCCTTGGGGTACTGTGAGGATCTCTTTGCCCCTTGGCTTACCCCACCACGGAAAAGGTAGGTCAGTTGTTGTTTAGAGAGTCAGTCCCAAATGAATGTTCTCCCAGCGCATTCTGTGACCCCTAACTGGACCAGTGCCTATGCTTTTTGCACTCAGGATGCTCACAAAGGGGCGGAGGGCAGTTTAACACCAGAGAGAAAGCCTCAGTGACATGAATAACCATCAGTCATTGCTTTCCCATTATGCCTCAGGTACTGCTTCCGAAGATGAGGAAAATGAGGCTCAGAGGGGCCGATGAGCTGCCCCCTGAGGTCATGCAGTAGAATATGCCAGAGAAGGAATTAAACTCCTTTGGGGGGGATTCCAAAGTCTATGTTCCTTTCAGGAGGGGAAACCTGATTCTGAGCCCCATGAGGCCTATTGGAGTCCCCAGATCTTTTCTTCTGACTTTTCTGGAGAATTGTGGTGAAACGTTTTCTCTCCGCCACATTGATATTTGTGTGTTCTTTCTGCTGCTGGTCCCAGCCTTTCCCCCCTCCTCCTTTCCCCTTCCCCCTTGGCCACCCCAGCCCCATGGAGTGTTTAACTTGAGGACCTCCCTGTTGGTGGCTGGTGACACATCCCACCGGCCTCTCTGCTGCCTCCTGGGCGGGATTGGAGCCATCAGCAGGTGAGAGAGACATGTGCTGGAAGGCATGTGTGACCTCGGGCTTTTGTGAGAAGTGTGGAGAGAGACATGGGGAGGTGGGATGTCACGGCAGTGTTTGCTATGCTCTCGAGGTCTTCTCAGCTCAGAGCATGGAACCCCTGAGGCGGGGGGATGGACAAGTGGCCGGGTCCCTTCATCACAGGCCTGGCAGCTGGGGCCCCCGGAGTCTGTCTGTCGGCATCAACCGGCCGTGTGACCTTGGGCACGTCGCTCCCCATTCTGGGCCTCACTGCAACATGAGGGGTTTGTTTTCCCCCCAGTTCTACAACCCGAGATGTCTCCATGGGGGAATAATGGAGCCCAAGCTCCTTCTCTCCTCCTTTCCTGGTTGCCTCTTGGAGGTTAAGGTTTGCTTTTCAGCTGGTGTTAATTGCAAAGCTTTAATGTGTGCTACGGAAGGGGCCAAGAGAAATTCCAAGGCCATAACTCGCTGAGACATCCGGGGTGAAGAGTGTTCCGGTAAGGGCAGGTTCAATCAGGATACCCCTGGGGCCTGGGGACGGGATACAACCTTGGCAAGCTCCTTCACCTCAGGGAACACAGTTCCTCGGCTTGGGAAGCCGGCTGGTTAAACCTGAGGGCCTGCTTTCCAGCCGCCTCATTAGGGCCCTTGTGTGGCAGAAGCCTAGCCGGCCCGCTGGGGTCCAGCGCCCCCCCTTAGCCTGGGAACCGTTGTCCCACCAGCGGCCGTTCCTTCTGTTCCAGCCCAGTCTCCCTGCCCTCCGGTCACCCTCTCTCCTCCAGCGCCCACGCGGCCCCAAGTGTCCTTCCCGGCCTGCTGGCCCACCTCCTTCAGTTCAGACCTCCCGTCCCCCCTTCATCCTCTGCTCATTGAGGTCACCCCTATCCTTTCACGTCCGGTCTTCCCTTACCCTTCAGACCAGGCTGGAGCAGGTCCGAGACCGAGCCTGGCGCGGGGCCCAGCCCGAGGAACACAGGACACAGGGACGCGGGGGGGTGGGGAGGGGGAGGAGCCTCACTGCTGACCTTCATCATTGCTCACGTATGTGAGTAAGCCTGTCACCCGCCTGGTGTGAGGCTGAGTTCTGTGAGTGTAGCACGGGCGGGCACAGCACACCGGCCTCGGGGGCGCCGCCCTCAGCCGTCGGCGGGAGCAGCCCTCCTGAGGGGCCCTTGCGGAGCCGGCCGGGGTAAACTGAGTCTGTAACTGGGACGGGCTTCTCGGGCCTGTACAACTTAGGGGACAGTCTCGGGACCTGGGTCCGGCCCCCCTTTTTGCCCCGGGCTCCTTTGCAGACCTCGGGTCCGCCACAGCCCCCTCTCTGATGTTCCCTCTTGGTAGAACGAGAAGGTCGGGGCGAGTGTTCCTCGAGGCCCTTCTGGCCCTGCTGTTAAGAGTCGCCGCTTGTCAAGGACTTCCCGTGTGTCCCTCAGCGGGAAGCACGACAGGCCGAACCCCATCCAGTCCCCCCAGTGCCGGGCGCTTTTCTTTGCCCTCATCTTGCAGGGGAGGACCCTAAGGTTGAGAGCCAAGGTTGCGATCCGGCCGCCCCAGGTCACATCCAGGCCACAGGTGGACTTTGTTTGGGCCGCCCCCTTGGTGTTTTTGTTTATTTATTTAAACGTAAACACGGGAGTGATTTCTCAAAAATAGAGATTTGGGACTTTTTTTTTTTAAGATTTTATTTATTTGACAGAGAGAGAAATACAGTGAGAAAGGGAACACAAGCAGGGGGAGTCGGAGAGAGAGAAGCAGACTCCCCACTGAGCAGGGAGCCCGATGTGGGGCTTGATCCCAGGACCCCGGGATCAGGACCTGAGACTAAAGCAGACGCCTAACGACTGAGCTGGTCTGAGTCCCAGCCACCGCCTGCAGGTGGGCCTGTGCTCTCCTGAGCCGTCCGTGGCGACCCAGTGTGGGAGCGTGCCTGTAAGCCCAGCCGGTGCCATTGATGTGCGTTTTCTCCCTGCCTCCGGTTAAGGATGTGATAGAACTCACACCATGTGGGTCACTCAGCTACTCCGTTCGAGGCAGGAGTCAGGCTCGGCTCTCTCGGACCTTAAACCATGAACCGGCAGCTGCTTTTCTGCGTTATTTCTAAGTCCCAGCAGGGATGTTTGGGTCCTCCGCTGCGGCGCAGGAGACCCCGGTCAAGTCTGTAGACAAGGCAGTTGACAAGAACTCCTCTTTCCAGAGAGGTTCGAGTGTCTAGCCCCGCCCGAGGGCGCTGTCGCGGTGAGGTGGCCTTTTGCTCGCTCGTGTGGGAGTCCAGAGTAGGACCCTTCCCTCGCCAGACAGACGGTATGTCCTCTTCCAGTTGATTCGGTGTAACTGTGTTTCGTCTGTTTCCTGTTTGCTTGCACCTTGGTTTCTGTTTACTGGCAGGTTGAGCCGAGGAGAGCCCACCTCCCTGCCCCTGGGGGTGTTGCCAAAACGCCCGCACAAAGAACATGTGTTTTGCCCTGTGGCAAATGAAGGCAGGAAATAGAGAGGCCTGTTCAGACCGTGGATGCCTTGGGGTTGGTCAGGGGTCTCTAAAGGATAGGCAGGCAGGATGCTGGGCCTCCTGAGCAGGGCGGGGGCCCTGAGGGGAGCCCTGGTGGAGGTTGGGGGTTTCCTGCCCTTGGTGTTGGTCTGTCCAGCTGTTTCCTCCTGATAGAGCATTTGGACAATGCCACGGTGACTCAACTCCCAGCATCGTCAATGAACAATAGCAGATCTGTCCAGGGTCAGCTAGGGAGTGGCGGCTTATACCAGTCCGCCTGCTTCCAGGCTTCCCCGAACCGTTTCCCTACCTGCTCTCGGTGGCCCACAGTCCTGGGTGGATTTCAGGCTGTTGCTTTTTGGTTTCCCTATAGCGTGTCCTCACTCCTTCTTTGTGCACAGCTGACCGTGGCTCTGTGCTGACCAGCTGCCTGCCCGCCATCCAAGTCAAGCTTTGCCAGACCTCCCTTACCCTTGGTTTGAGGTTCAGGGGGTTTGGCACAATTCCAGAAGGTTCTGAATCTCTACCCAGGCATTCAGGACCTGGATGAGCTTCAGATGAGAAAGACAGCTGTATGATTCTTTAATCTCCTCCAGTGGGTAGAGGATTAAGCAATTTTTTTGGTGGGTTTGTTTTCATGGACTACAATTTTTTCCTAACAAAAATGATTATTTACTGAGTGTCTTTGAGTTCTTGTCACACAAGCACTTTCCATAATTTATCTACCTTAGCCCTTCCATAGCTCTCCAAGGAATGTTTCATTACCTCCATTTTACAGACGAGGCGTCTAAGGCACCAAGATCCAAAGTCCTGTGACATGTGACTTCCTAGAGAGGAACACAAGGTGTATGGAAGAATATAGAAATCAGTTTGAGGACCCTGGATGGAAGATGAGTGGTTTGAAAGAAGCGGTACGGAGATCACACAAGAGTGAGCAGGGCTGAGGCTCTGCATTCATGGAGTTTACAGGAAAGTGAAGGAAACAGGCATGTTATCGCTTACTTCTGATGCAAGACACGTTGTGACCGGAGCTGACAGTGGGGCTGCCATAGTGATTTGGAACCACATTTTCATCTGGTGTTTGAGCACCTGGATAAAGAGACACTTCAAAACAGAAGTGGGAAATTCCTGGCTCACAGTACTGACTCAGCTGTCAGCATGATTGAAACTGGTCCACGTAGAAAATATCGAGATGTGGTGCCATTTATGTCTAGAGTTGCAAAAATGCAACACTGCTCAGAATTCGTTTTAGTACAGTTATTGGAAATTTATGTTCAATGTTCATTCTGACTCAGTAATTCTCTTTTTTGGAATTTGTATTAAGGAAGTCATCATATACACATGGGTGTATATATGTGTATATATGTATACACGTGTGCATAAGGTATCTGCATTGTAGCATTATTTGTAGTAGTTAGAATTGGAAACATTCCAAACATCCAACAATAGCTCAGTTATGTAAATTTTGACATGTTCATCTGATGCCCTGCTGTACAGCCTTTAAATAAGGTCATGTCTTCAAAAATTATATACAACTCAAGATAATGCTTATGGGAAAGTGTCAAGCCAATACTGTAGGATTTAAAACTGTATAGGCTGTAGATTCTGATATTTTTAAAAACATGAAGAAAAAAGACTAGAGAAAATATACCCCAAATGCTAATGATGGTCCTGATCATTAGCGACTTCTATTTTCTTTTTTATGTTCTTTTATAGCTTCTAAATTTTTTATTTTTATTTTAGTTTTGTCTAAATTTCTTTTAAAAAAAAGATTTATTTATTTATTTATTTTAGAGAGAGAAAGAGAGAGAGTGCATGAAGGGGAGGGAGACTCTCAAGAGACCCCCCCACTGAGTATGGGGCCTGACAGGGGCTCCATCTCCCCACCCTAAGATTACGACCTGAGCCGAAACCAAGAGTTGGCCGCTTAACCGACTGGGCCACTCAGGCGCCCCTAAAATTTTTTTACTATACTATAGTAGCAACAAGAACAAAAATGGCTCAGGCGTCTTCCAGGACTCAGGGCGTTTATTGCATGAACATACCGTGGCCTGCAAAGTGGTCTCCAGCACTTTCCCGAGCATGGCCTTAAACGTGTTTGGGGAGGTGGTTCTTCTGCCTTTGAGTTCCCTCTTTCTTCTCCATCACTCTCTCCCTGCTCCAGTTTTCTCCCTTAGTTGGCTATCAATTTATAACTGAAGGATGATTTTTTTAGAAACCCGCATCGTGTTTTATTGGTTCTGTTTTCCGAATAGTGTGACAAGGGAGACATTTCCTACTTCTCTCCAAAAGAAAACCCCAATTTAAGTTTCTTTCCACTCATGCGATCCCGATTGATTTTCTCTTTGCGGTGCAGATGGCCTTTGTCAGATAGAAGAATTTTCTGCTCCTGCCTTCAATGGCCTTGGAAAGCCCAATTTCAAATGATAGGTCGTTGCCACAGCCCCCGTGAAGTCACCGCAGTCCTGCCTGCTTTCAGCACAGCGGGGTGGGACCGGGGGAGGCTTTGCTGTCTTAACCCTCCTGTGGCCGATCAGAAGTTTGAAGCTGACCCCCGAGGGAGCCCAGAGAACACTTGTGATGCGAACTCAACAACGGCCTCTCTGTTTGTGTTTTGTGGATATCGATCAGGACTTAGCACGTTACCTGGCATTGCAGGCTTCCACAATTGTTTGCATAAATACTGGCCTTTGTGGCAATATTCACTCCCACCCGTGAGACTTCCTTCGAGTGTCATGTAGCGGTTAAGAAGACAGGTTTAGGATCAGAGCAATGCAAATCCTGGCTCACTGGCCCAGCGATTGGGAGCCCTGCTCCTAACTTCTTGGAGCCTCACTTCCCTCCTCTGTCAAGTGGGCATAAATGCTGAAACCCCAGAGGGCTGTTACAGGAGTTAAACGAGATCATGTTTATAAAATGCTTAGTAAGGGATCAAGGAATATACAACTAATATTAAATGAGCGATACTGTTGTTTTTGGAGGAGGGGTTCCCCCCATCCGGATCTTCCTTCTCGCCCTGCACGGAAGGTGGCTTCAGTGGTTCATTCTCATGGGGACCCGGAGCCCTGGCCACTTTCTTAACCCCCAGCTTCGACCTTCAGGACCCCCACCGCTCCTTTTGGACCTGTAGACACAAAAAGGCTGATCCCACCAGCTTTCTTGGCTACTCGCACTCCGTGGGGAATAAACTTTCAAAACACGGAAGGCCCGTTCTCAGGTCATCTTCAAGGAGGACTTTAATGCAAAAGATCGAATTTGCACATCCCCTGTGAGATAATGTTCCTGGCTCCGCGAGGACTCAGCTTGCCTGCACCCCACAGCTGGGCAGCTCTGGGTTCCCCACTGGTTAGAGCAAAGACAAAAAAAAGTTTAAAGTATAGCAGGCCATCACCGTCCCCACCAACCTATTTCTGTTCTTTGGAAAATTTTTTGATTGTGACAAGGTATGCGTAACATTGACCACTTTAAACATTTTTAAGTGTACAGTTCAGTAGTGTGTTAGGGTTCCCCGGAGAAACAGAACCAAGAGGAGAAACATAGACACACGTGTCTCTTATCCTATGACGTCCTATGATATGTGACATACGTAGCACGTACGTACGTGGAGCTTGATCAGGAGGGACTGGCTGGGACAGTCACGGAGGCTGAGAAGTCCAACCCTCTGCCATCTGCAAGCCAGGGGCCCAGGTGGGGTAATTCGATCTGAGCCCCCAGGCCCGAGAACCAGGGATGCCGATGGTGTGCGTGCTAGTCCAAGGATGGCGGATGAGAGGAGACATCCCAGCTCAAGGATGAGGCAGGAAAAAGGGGGCGAGTCCCTCCATCTTCCACCTTTTGTTCCATTCAGGTCCTCGATGGACCGGTTGGCATCCACCTGCACCGGGGAGGGGGGCGCTCTACTGTCTGTACCAATTCAGATGCTGATCTCATCCGAGGCACCTCCCAGACACACCAGAAATAAGGTTTCATCCGGGCACCCCGGGCCGGTGCTGGTGACGCACGAGGTTGACCTTCACCACTGGCGTCAAGTACATTCACGCTGCCGCGTGGCCGTCACCACCACCAGCTCCCTGAACATTGTCATCCTCCCTAACTGCCGCTGTGTACCCCTGAAACCCCAACTCCCCGCTCTCCCCTCCCCCCAGGCCCTGGCAACCCCCGCTCTGCTTTCTGTCTCTATGATTTTGAGGCCTCGGGGTTGCTCACGCAAGTGGGGTCACCCAGCCTCCGTCCTCGCGTGACCGGCTCGGTATCCTCCACATCGTGTCCTCGGGGGTCAGCCAGGCCTCTAGCCTGTGTCTGAACTTCATCCCTTTTTTTAGGCCGAATGATACATTCCACTGCATGAGTGCACCCTGTCTGTATTTATCCACTCCTCCCTGATGGACATTTGGGTTTCCACGTTTTGGCTATGGTGCCCATCATATTTTAAAGTTAAATTCCCTCATCTCCCTTCGGAGTACTCCCATTGGTCCCCCAGGACGTGCGTCTGTGTCCTGGAAGCGATGACCGCACACCTTGGGCAATAACGCGTGTGTTCATAGGCCATTCGCCTGTACACTGGCTCCGTCTATCCATTTCCCTCATCAGGCTGTAAAAGCTCCGAGGCCGGGAACTGTGTTTAATAATTCTTTTTACTAGCTCCTGAGAGTCTGTTTTAGGAAGTGGTAAAGGATCTTGGTTAAGAGTGTGGGTTCTGAGGTCAGACCGCAGGGGTGTGTATCCTAATTCTACCACCTCTAATTTGTCATTGCACAAGTCCCCGTCCCACATTCACTTTGTCCTTCGAAATGGCGACGATGGCGATTACCACCTCGGAGGGGCTGTCGCGGAAATGAAGCGAGATCGTCCAGGTAGAGGGCTTGGCACGGTGTCCCAGGCATTAGACGTCCTTAAAAGTCAGCTTAAGAACAGATGAGGATCTCAACATCCTTTTCCGGGTCTGTCGCTTTTATCCTCAGTTTCTTCTTGAGGCTGCTGGGTGGGGAATAAGGTGGCTTCCGCGGTGCGTTGGGATCCCCGGGTCAGAGCCGGGCAGTGTGAGACCCCGCTTGCTGCCAGTCGCTCACATTTCCTCCCGGTGCCCTCGGCCCCCATCAGGCGGTGCACGGCCGGGACCCCGGGTCACCCGCGACGCCTTGCCTGCAGCCTCTTTTCTGAAGGGCCGCTGACGAGTGGGATGGACCAGGCTGCTCGGGGAGGCCTCGGGCACCGTACAGACTCTGGCTCCTTCGGGATGATGCTGTTGGGATGGCCGGTGGGTCACGTCCCCGCTGCTTTGCTTCGCCGGCCACTGCAGAGTCAGCCGTGTGCCTGTGGCCTGTCCTGCCCGGCCAGCTCGGGAAACTTGAACCCCTCTCGTGGCAGAGCCAGCTCCCCAGCAGGATCGGGCTGAGCCTTTGGCAGCCGCTCCAAGTGGCCTGTGGTTTCTGCCCCACGCTGATTGAGCTGGTGAAAACAGAAGTGCCTCTTTTTTTCCTTCACTTTACAAAATTTTCCCACATGTTCACTGGATCTTCGCACCGTGTATTCTTAGCGTTAGCTTCTAGATTTGGCTTTCCGGCCAGAGATTGGCGGGGTGGGGGGGGGGGTGGGAGGTTCTGCTTGGGGCTGATTTTCTGGTTTGGATAGACTTCTGCCTGCAGGCGGAAGGCAGGAGCTGGGCGGATGAAATCCAAAGGCCGTCACCCCTCGAGGCAGGAGCTCGGGATCGGCCCGTGGCTGCGGCACGGTAGACCCTGCTTACGGGACCCCGAGCAAGTTCTTCGCCCCTTTTACCTTCAGCCTCCTCATCACCGAGATGAGGCTAATAATAGTGTGTACCCTGCAGAGATGTGAAGATGCAGTGAGATAATCTATGTAAAATGCTTAGTATAGTATCTGGCACACACGAGGCTGCTCTAAAAGCGTACGTTACTTCTATTTTTATTGGTGAACTTTATTTTTGTTGTTCCCAGCCACCCGGCTCTCTACACCTTTTTTCTTTCCACGGGAACTCGGATTCCTCTAGGATCTCCGTGTCCTCAAATGGCTCCCTTCTTTCCTCCAGCACCGCCCGCTCGGGGAGGGGGGAGAAGCTCCCATCCTGTAGCCGCAGCAGATTCCAGGGGAGAAGCTTCAAGGTCATCAGGGGCCAGGCCCCGTCGTGACAGATGTCCTTGCCGAGTGGTGCCTTTGCTTTTCTTACCTCCTCACCTCCTTCGTTGGGGTGTTCTCTACCTGCTAAGACTGTTTCCTCTAGTCTTTGTAATTTTCTCAACTCTTGGGGGAAAAGAGGAACTGAAGGTTTACGGAGTCCCTCTATGGGCTGGGAGCTGCTGGACGCGTTCATTATCTCATTGTCCCAACGGGCCTTGGAGCCTGCTGCTAGCGTTATTCCAGTTTCTGTGGTGGAGGAAACTGAGGCACGGCAAGGCTGAGCAAAGAGCCAGAGGCCCCACGCCAGCGGGTGACAGTGGGGCTTTGATGGAGTCTGGACTTGGGCAGCTGCAGCCGTGTTCTCTGCACCGCGGGTGCTGGATGGCCTAGTGGCGCCCAGCACGGGGGCCCAGCTCCCCCGCTCCCCGTGTGACTCTGGGCCCCTTGCCTACCTTCTCAGAGCCTCAGTTTGTTCCCCTAAAAATGGGCATAAGTGTAGCATCTAATGCTGATATAGCCACCGCCCAATGCCTGACGCGGGGCGAAGGTGCCACCACGCACACTCTGTCAGAATTTGCCTTCTGGTAGGTTCCTGATTCTGGGAACTCACAGAGCCGAGTCCTGTCCTCTGACCCCTCCCGAACAGGCTCCGAGTATCTGCTCGCGAGTATCACGTCCCTCCCAAAGCCTTCTCTGTTTTAACGGAGTTAAATATGTGCCGAAACACATATGACACAAAGTTACCATTTTAACCATTTTGAAGTGGACAGTTCGTTGGCATTAAGTACATTCGCTGTGTTGAGAATCCACCACCATCTAGTTCCACAAGGTTTTCATCACCCCAGATGGCAATCCCGCACCCCTGAGACCCCATCCCCCGGTCTCCCCTCGCCCCCGCCCCTGGCAACCTCTGATCCGATTGCCGTCTGTGGATTTGCCTATTCTGGACGTTTTGTGTGAATCGAGTCATAGCACGTGGCCTTCGTGTCTGGCCTGCTTCAGTACCTGGCACAGTATCGGTGGGGTCCACCCGTGTTACAGTACCGATCAGTGCTTGATTCCTTTTTACGGCCTAAATAATATTCCATGGTGCGGACACACCATATTTGGTTGATCATCTGGGGTTGGACATTTGGGTCGTTCCTGCATTTTGACGGCTGTCAGACCTGCTGGGAACCGTCAGGCACAGGTTTCTGTGTGGACACCTGTGTTTAGTCCTTCTGGGTGTCTCCCTAGGAGCACAATTGCTGGATCATATGGTAGTTCTGGGTTTAACGTTTTGAGGCTCTGCCAGGCTGTATTTCCCAGTGAACGACCCCATTTCGCATTCCCACCAGTGATGCAGGAAGTTTCCAGTTCCTCCACATCTGTGACAACCCTTATTTCCATTAAAAAAAATTTAAAAAGTTGTGCCCATCCTAGTGGGTGTGCAGTGCTCCCTCCTTGTGGTTTTGGTTTGCATTTCCCTGATGGCCCATGGCACGGAGCATCCTCCTTCCATTTTAACATTCCCGCGTCCTTTTTGCTCCAGTATTCAGGCCTTCCACCATCCCATTCGTGCTTTTCGCAATGTGGCCCGGTGCGTCGAGATCCTGTTTGAAATGCTCAGATCCCAGGGCGTCCCTCACCTCTGGCCAGGTTGGGAGCACTGTGATGTGGGAGTCTCCCAATTCGCGAGTTCCAGGTCTGCTCCTTTCTCCTATGCGCTCTCTTCTCGAGGGCGTCATCCCTTCCTCCAGCTTGTAGAACTTCTCGAGTCTAGTTCTTTCAGCCCAGGTGATCACACTTGTTTCAGCCCGTCCTTCCCAGTTCTGGTCCATTGGCTCTCGCTTTCGACTGCAGTCGGGGTGAGGACAGTTCCCTTCCGGCAGGAGGGCCCGCAGGTCCCTCGTCTCACCTTAGCGCGGTTACTAATCCTCTGGATTATGACTGCCTTCAGCCTGAACATCCCCGTCTTGTCCGCAGGATTATTCGGAGAGCCCTGTGAGAGCCTTCTTCCCCAACCCCAGTGACCTCGTCCCCTCCAAGTGTGACTTGAAGGCACTGTTTTGCTTCTCTCGGGTGGGTTTATGGTTTCAGGCCTATTTCTGACCAAGGAATCAAAGACTGCCCCTCAGGGAAGGAATTTCAGGCATGAATGAGCAGATGGAGGAGGTATTTTGGGGGGCAGTTTGTCTCTGAGCTCCAGAAACCACTCCACCATCTGCCTGTGCACAAGGGACCGCACCCATCCTGGAAAAAGCCGAGGGCTCGTTTCCTGCTTGAGGGCCCTGTGCCGTGGGACCTGCTTTGCCCCACCGGCTCTCTCCTTACAAGTACGGCTGTGGGTCTGCCATCTCGCTGCAGAAGGTGTTTAAAATCATGACTCATTTACTATGTGAAAATATGCTGCAAAAAAAATGAGGTAACATAAAACAATGGTGTAAAATGGGAGAGACCCCCTTCCCACAGCCATCCCTCCACATCAGTGCCCTTCCCGGGGCGGGTGGGGAGGGATCAGGTAAAATTGGCTGTGGATTCTGGACCCTTCTAGGCCTTTCATTCCGGTGCATTCTTTTTTTTTTTTTTTCTTTCTGTTATCCAAGGGCAATTCCGAAAAAACTAATGGCATCGGGCTGAGTGCAGCAAATAGAATGAGTTCAGCTGCACTCTAGGGTGATGCTTCTTCAAAGCTGGGCAGACAGCCGGAGCTGGCCCTCGGGGGCTCCAACTGACTGGTGGGCGCTCGTGGGTAAGGGGCTGCTGGGAAGGGCAACGCTGAGTGGGGGGTGGAGGAATCTCAGGACTCTGCATGGCCACGTGGCCACGGAAGGCAGGAGAGGAAGGGCCGCTTACGGCCCCGCTGGCGTTGGAGTCCCAGCTCCACTCTCACTGGCTCCGTCCCTTTGGGTGACGCAGTTTCTGCAATTACAAACCTCGTCAGCAACTGGGGTTGCTGGGAGCGGGGGGAGGAGGGGCAGGGGCGGATACATGAACCTGCCTGCAGAGAGTGTCACATAAGGATTAGGCCCTCCGTCCGGGTGTGTGTCAGGCGCCGGGCGAGTGCTCGCCGGCCTGCCGCCTTGCCCGTGTCGGCTCTGCACGGACATTTTGCCTTCCCCACTGGCCTTTCTCCTTGGAGCTGGAGCAGAGCTAAGCCAGCCACGCTACTAAAAATATTGATCCCCCCACAAGCACACGGGTGTTCAGTTACGGTATGAATGAGTGGGTGATGGGTCCAGGCTCTCCCGCTCTCCAGATGACAGTGTTGTGGGCACAGTTATACAGTTAGCTGTGGATGGTCATTGACACATTAGTATGAATTAGTGTCATAGACGTTTTGATTTGAAAGAGACCCAAGTAATGAGCCTTCATTCTACAAATGGGGAAATTTTAAGGCCTTAGGAAGAAACAAGCTTGCCGGGAGTCAGTGCAGCCAGTAAAGGGCCAACTGAGGCTGGAACCCAGTCTCCTGATTCTGGCTGGTGATCTGCTGATCTAAGGGGAGCACCTAATGTCTGGGAGGGCCTGCTCGCCTCTGCCCGGGGTTGCTGCTCTGGGTGGAAGGCTGCCTGTGGCAGGAGGCCCACAGACGGGCCAGCAGGCGGAGGGGCCTTGGGAGGGAGGGAGGGAGGGAGGGAGGGATCTCTGGGGGACAGCAGCCTTGGGGTTTGGCCTGGCAGGTTTAGGGTCCTGTATCTTCCATGACAGGAGGCGACAAGTGTTTGGGTCGCTGAGGTGCAGCCCAGCTTGGCCTGTGGAGCCAGGCGTGCAGTTCCGTGGCTGTGCCGGCTAGCTGAGGGCCGGGGCCGGGGGGACGTGCACCCCGATAATCCCAGCCTGGTGTGAGAGCATGAGAAGGGATGATGTGATGTGGAAGGGGCAGCAGTGTTTGGAGGGGGAAAAGGGACCAGCATGGGCCAAGTCAGGGGCTGGTGCTCAGGCTGCGTGGGGCCTGCGGGAGCAGAGGAGACGCCGCACGGGAAGCTCGCTGTGGTCAGCGTCAGCATCTCGTTCACCTACTTTCTCTCAGTGCTGATGCGGTGCCTTGCCCTAAAGTCAGAGCACCATTTTTAAATTTTTTAATACCATTTTTAAATTGTATTAAAAAATTTTTTTAAAAGATTTTTATTTTACTAACTTGGAAGACCCGCATTTTTATTTCTTATAATGATGAATGAACCAGGCTCCTCCTTCCTCAATCTCTGGAGGATGACCCAACAGGCTTTTTTGGGTGTTTTAAACATTTTCTTCTTTTCCTTTCTTTTCTTTTTTTAAAAATCATTTTATTTATTTATTTGAGAGAGAGAGCAGGCCTGACTCAGGGCTCAATTCTCGGACTCCTGGGACTCCTGGGACCATGACCTGACCCGAAGGTCTGAGCCACCCGGTGCCCCTTTACACATTTTCCTTGCACCCTCTTCTTTCTGCTAGGTCATGGAGCTGGTCACTCACTCACTAGCGGTCACCCTTACCAGTGGCCTTCTGGCTCCTTGCCTGCTCTTATTTGTCGTGGCCACTAGATGGCAGCAGAAAACGCACCAATTTCTCCTCCATGTTGATTTTATTTAGGTCAAGCCCTTTGCTCTAGGTGGGTCAGCCATCGCTTCTTGGATGGCACAGGGACTCTCAAATGGCTTGTCTCACTGGTTCCGGGATGGGTATGAGGAAAGGCTGGCACAAAGCTGTGGCAGCCAGATGTCTGACTCTCCCACAAGGTTCTTGAGAAGTGGCTGTCTCAGCTCAAACAGTCCCAGGGTTGGAAGGCCAGCTTTTCAGGAGCCCTCCCTCCATGTGGCTGGACTCTTTGAAGAGTTCCCACTACTGGGGAGGACCTCCTTTGTCCCAGCCTGGGTCTTAGTGCCTTAAAGGGGGGCCGGCTGCTGAGACGCAGGGTCAGAAAAGTCCGCTTGCTCCTTGCTCAGTCCCCAGCTCAGCAGCCCGTGCACGTACTGACGGGCACAGCGGTGATGATGGAGAGACAACAGCGGGACGCTAAGGACGTGGGCCGCACTCACGGTGTGGCCGTGGCCGACGTTTGCAAAGCGCTAGCTAGAGCCGGGGAATGCCCTGCTGTCCATCCCACACTCTGCATATTACGTGGCCGCTTGTGTTCCAGGTCCCGTGGCTCTTCCTCCTCTCCCATGGTCTCACTGCGGCTTCCCAAAGGTCTTACCCTGTGTGGGGCACCGGGGTATCCCCCTTTTTATAGACGAGGAGATCGGGGCACGTAGAAAGTAAGGCGGCGTCCAGCACGTCAAGGACAGGCTGTGACCACGCTCAGTTGCCTCCCCATTTGCGGGGAAGCAGGCGTGTGTGCTGGGGGTGGGCGGAAGTCAGAGACGCACCCCCTCGCTCTCAGGGCCAGGGTGACCGTCATGAGGGCCCATTCCCAGCCCATGACAGTCACGGCCAGCACCTCTGGAAGAGGACAGCGTGTACAGGTGCCCTGGGGGCAGCTGGAGAGCCCAGGCTGCGAGCGAGAGACTGCACCCCGAGCGGGGGGGCAGGATGGAGGGCAGGTCGGCCCGGGAGCCGGCCCCCACTCACACTTCGTGCTGTGGGACTGCCTGGTGGCCGCAGCTGTTAGAAGCTTCCACTGGCCATTGAGCTGTGGAGGCGTGGGTCAGGTTGGGGAGGAGGATGTTCTTGTGCTGGGAATCGAGCTCCTACTAGCCTTTCGAGGTTCCAGCACTGCTCTGGGCTCCGCTGCAGCAAGGGAGCTTTTGCTCAGACCCCCTCCCCCCTTTCCAGTTGGGCCTCCTCTGGGTGCAGCCTCTTCCAAACTCGGCGCGGCAACAGTGGGCACAGCTTCTGCGTGCCTCTCTGTCTTTTTCCCTCTCCACGATGCGTCTTCCTGAAGTCCTCATCCTCTGCATCCAGCCCCGCTCTCTCTGGGCACAAAGCCGTGTCAACTTTATAGGAACGGCGGCAATTGAGTGACAGGACTCGATGGGATATTGGCACACCGGCCCTGCCTACCTTTCCCTGTGCCTCCTGCCCCTGGCCGCCCCGGGCCTGGCATCCCCGTGCCAGCCTGGATGCGGGCCCCAAGGAAGCATTACCCCCTGGGTTGCCGGTTGAAAGGCTTTTGCTTTCCATCCAGACACCCGCCAAGGCCTGTGTCTCCAGATCCAACATCCTGCTTGGCGTGTCCTATCCCCCGCGGCCCCCCCAGCTCCAGCTGCAGTCTCCCTGTTGTGCTCCTGGCAATAGGCTTGCTGGGGGGGGCGGGGGGCTCCTCTTCCCTTGGCTTCTCCTCTCTATATTACGTCAGCTTCCAGCCAAATACCCCTGGGGTCTGGTAAGGGAGGGCTTTTTATTAATTTTTTTGTCCAGGGGAAATAATTCCACCTCTTGTCACACGGGTTTCTGCATTCGGCTCTTTACGGGGCTTGACTTCCTCCCCACATCCTATCCCAGCCCCCTTGATGCTCAAAGAGGGGGCAGCTTTGTTTCCTTAGACTGGGGCTGCTGCTGGTTCTGGGGCTCAGAGGAAAGTAGGGTAGGGAGTGGGGAGAGCGTGGAGCTGAGAGTCAGGTGTCTGTGGCCTGGCTTCCCCTCGCTGCTGTGTGACCCAGGGCTTCGCCCTTCCCTCTCTGGGCCTCAGCTTCTTCCCCTTCCTGCACCTAGGACCACATCTGTTACCTGCAATGGTGAGGCGGCTCCGAGGTTCCCACTTTGGAATGGAGAGCTCCACCTTCGTCTGGGTGGGGGGATTTTCCCATCCTGCCCCTGCCCTGGCCTGGCCCCTCGGCCTGGGGGGCTTCGGCAGGCATGGCAGCGGGCTGGGACAGGCGATCCCTGTGTGCCGAGGGGCTGTGTGAAGTACAGGGCTGGGGCGAGCCAAGGAGCGTCAGCTTTGTCTCCTTGCTGGTTGTCACCCACTGCCTCCTGGGGTCGCGGGTGTTAGAGGAAGGAGTGCGTCCAGGGTGAGCGGGACAGAGGGCAGCGGCCCCGGGGTCTGCCGTGCTTCTGCGGACCTCTCCTGGGGACCTCTGTTCTGGGCTTGCCCCTCCTCGCTGTCTCCTCCACGTGCTCCTTGCCTCTGCTTCCCTCCCTCTGTCCCCGTCCCCATACCCTCTTCTGGCTGCTGACCCCAGGACTGGCCATCCCCCCCATCCCCTCCATCCCCGCCGACTGGGTCTCTGGGAAGGCAGCAGCCTTGGGCCTCGGCCCCACCCCCTCGGTGCACACGAGCCCGAGGCCCGGCTCCCCCCCCAGGGCCCACATCTGGCCCGAGTGCTCAGTTTTCCGGGCCGTAAATTGCCTCCCGCTGCCCCTTGGCATCTTCTCAGGTTTCAGCTTCACGGGCCTTTTTCTTCTGGGGGGTTCAGGGCAGGCCGGCCGGCGTCACGCTCCCTCCCTCCCTGCTCTGCGCCAGGCCGCAGGGAGAAACCTTTGGCAGGGCCGTCCGTGCTCTTCTGTCCAAGTCTCGGCTGAGCTGTGGTTTTTAGCAGGTGGCTGAGCAGGAACCACTTTTAATTAGATTTTCCCCTTTTCTGTTCACACCTCCCCTCCTCCCCTCTTCCTCCCAGAGGCCAGCCTGCCCGTGTGTCTCCTCACTGTGCGGCCTGAGGGGCTTTCTCCCCGGGGCCTGACTTTTGTTGCAGCCGCTCTGGGGGCAAGCCAGCCTGCCCCACGCCCTCCGTGGCATATCCCAGACAGAGCTCGCAGCCTCGGGGCCCGTAGACACAACCTTCCTCACGGCTTCCCTCAAGCCCCTGGCCCTCAGATGGGTTTTCTCCTGCGTCACGGGTGGGCAGACTGCGGCTGCAGCCGCTGACCCACCAGGGGCTCAGACCCTCGCGCTCCCATCAGCCCACCCAGAAGCATGGGGACCGTAGATGCCGGTCCGTCCCGTCGGGCATGCCTTCACTTTCCTCCGTGTGGAATTTGCTCTCTACCATCTTTGCTCTCGGTTATCCCTGAAAGGGAGGCTCAGGGCAGCCACCAGGACCGTCTCAGAGGGAAGAATCATCTAGAGGAGCGCTGTTTAAGTGTAGTCCGTGGACCGTGGGGACCAGACAGGTTCCAAAATGGAAAGTAAGCCTTTAGCGGTGTTTCTAGCGGTGGACATGATCGTGGCGTTCTAGGTTCGTTTGGAATTTTCTGGGGGAAGCTCGCGGGAAGTCTCTAGAGACCATACCGGGCTCCTGGGACAGGACAAAGGGAAGAACGGGTTCTTGTGTGACCAGTGGAAGTTTGGGGGTGTGCAGGGAGAGGCTAACGAGAAACTTGGGGTTTTTATCCAGGACATGAGGAGGAAATTTGGTTGTGGATTGGCTAAGGACCAAGGGAGTTCAGGCTTTATTGGAGAAGGCCAAAGGGAAGCACTGGGGCTTTGTGGAGAAGGCCTGGGAAGTGTTGGGGATCACAGTAGAGGCCAAAGGAGAGGTTGGGACTCTATGCAGGAGGCCAGAGGGGAGCCAGGAGGTGGAGTCAAAGAGGACCACAGGGCCTTGGGGTCCTTACCAGAGGGGAAGTTTGGGTGTTGTTTTATGCGAGGGGAGCCAAGTTCCCGCAGTCTCTAGCAGCCCTCGAGTATCCTGTGTCGTGACAAAGTCAAACAAAATCTCTCCCCATGCTCACTGCGAACTTGCTGCCCGATGCCAGAACCTTCTCTCCCCGCCGGCTCCCGCAGCCCTGTCAGCATAGGAGCGGCCGTGCCCATGCTGTGGCAGCACGCAGGGGTGTCGTCACTCACAGGCGGAGGCTCCGGCCCTTCGCGGTCGGCCTCCAAATGGCTTTTCCAGCCCACTCCCCTCGTCCCCCATCATGGCGGTGACGGATGTCCTGCCTGTCTCCGGAGCATGCTGTGACGGGTCTGGTGTCCGTGCCAGCTTTCCCCTACCTCCCGCCCCTGTCTCTGCTCCTCAGAGCCCCACGTGCCTTACAGAGTCTAGTGAGAGCTCTGCTTCTTCCAGGAAGCCCTGTGTGATGCTGTGCCCCCCGGGGCGGCCCCTCCGCTCTCTCATAGCTCCCTCTCTGGGGGCTTGCGATTTCTCTGGTGCTCTCACTTGCCCTTGGCTCGCATCATGGGCGGTGACGGCCTTCCTGTCTCGACCTGACTTTTCGGTCTACACTCGGCTCCCCAGCAAGCCTGGAAAGACCCCGAAAGCAGGCTCTGTGTAGTGTCTTAGTTGCTTGGGAGACACAGCGCAGGGGTCAAAAGGCTTTTCCCTGAGTCAAGGTGGCCATCCTTACTCAGCACTGTCCCCTCCTTCCCCGCCCCGTGGATCTCGCCTTCCCCCCTTGCAGGGACAGCCCTGCCTCCGAACAGTCCCCTCTCCCGAGTGGGCAGCGACCTGCAGCTTGGACGCAAGGACCCTACTCCATGCTGCTCGGCGGTGGACTCGCGACAGTCAGCCTCTGGCTGCTTTCCCTGGGACCGCCGGGTCCCTGTGTTTCCCACCACGCCCACACCCACTCTGTCCATCTGGCCCTTCCCCGCGTGGCCAGCAGGTGACCAGCAAGATTTGGTGCCAGACACGACGTGAAGCACTGAACGTTTCAGGTGCCCCCGGGAAGCCCTGTGTGACAGGTACATCTCGGGGACGGGGAACCCGCTCGACATCACACACGCTTCAGGGGCTGAGAGCTGGTGGCCGCTGCGCCCCACCACCCTCCAGGGTCGCCACTGCTCGGCCGGGATACCCTTCGGGGGAGCCTGCTGCCCGACACTCTCTCTCTTTTGGGCCGGCCTTTATTTAATCATGGGGCACCCCACCTACCCGCCTACGCCCCTCTCCCCTCTCTCAGCAGCTAAGTTTCCCCTTCTTCTCTGACTGGGGTCCCTTTCTTGGAAACCAGACGGGGCCCAGGCTGATCTCTGTGGTGCGCGCCGCGCCTGTTCCCAGGCAGGGCCCGGTTGGAGGAGGAGGGCTGCAGGGTGAAAGGTGATATATAAATGTAAGGCGGTGATTATTTATCGGACAGGGACAGCTGCCTGCGGTAAAGAATGTAATCTAGTAATCCTTTTGTGAAAATCGGATCCTAGGCTCAGCACGCTGCCTGAAACAGCAAAGGGCTGTTCTCTGCCCCCCTTCTCGCCCCCCAGACTCTTCCACACTTCCTGGCATTCCTGCATTCCCGCACTGTGTGCCCTGGGGCACGGATGCGTGTGGCACACACATGCACGCGCGCCCTGGGTCCTTGCTAACATCCTCCATAACTATAGCACGACTGTCAAAATCAAGGAAGTCATACGGGCGTAGCGTTGTTAACTAGGCTATGGACTCTGTCGTCTTGCCCACTAATGTCCTTTTTTCTGCCCCCGGAGCCCACGTTGCATTGAGCTGTCATGCCTCCTTGGTCTCCTCCAGCCTGAAAGAAACGTTCCTCAGCGTTTCTTCGACTCCCGTGGCCTGGACGGGATTGGAGATTGCTAGTACCAGGAATCGGGTTTGCCGCGGGTTCTCCCGTGGTTAGACTGAGGTGATGTATTTTTGGCAAGAACACGGCAGGCGGGATGCTGGGTCCTTCTCAGAGCGTCATGTCAAGGGGGCGGGCTGTCCACACGCCTTCTGCCCCACGGCGTCCACGCTGGCCACGCGTCTGCCCCATGAAGTCACTGGTTTTCCTCTGGTGAGTCCTAAACATCTCATGCATCCCAAAGATACTTTGAGACTCTACAGATTGCCCGTTTTTCCCTAAAATTTGACTCACTAATTTGAGCACCCATTGGTGGTTCTTGCCAGTGGTAGTTCTTATGGTGGTGTTTACCTGATAGCCCTTTTGATTCTTCTCGTTTCCTCTGTTTTTTTTTTTTATTTTTAATTTTTTAAGATTTAGTTAATTTATGGATTTGAGAGAGAGAGAGAGAGAGAGTACGAGCGAGCGTGCGTGTGAGGGGAGGGGCAGAGGGATCGGGAAAGGGAGAGAATCCCAAGCGAGCCCGTGCAGAGTGCAAGCCCGATGCTGGGGTGGATCTCGTGATCCTGAGACCATGACCTGAGTCCAAACCAAGAGTCGGATGCTCAGCGGGCTGAGCCACCCCGGCGCTCCTCCTCTGTGTTTATTAATGAGAATTCGTCCGTAGCAAGAGCTAGCCCTTCTCCTGGATTTATTTATTTAACCATTGAGTTATTTCTTCTATCGTTACAAACTCATGCATATTTATTATATTTATTCGATAAAATATGTAGTACGTAACAAACGTATGGATGCATGCTGTGTGATAGAAATCCTGGATCCGAATTCTGTTCTGTAGTCATCATTCAATATGGTAATTGTTTGGGGGCTCAGATCGCTCCCCCTCTGACTGTCACAAGCTCTTTCAGTTTGGCTCCTGTGCCCTTTGGTTTTGTTGTTGTTGTTGTTGTTTTGTTTTTTGAGCACCTCCTCCCTTTTTGGGACCCAGAGGTACTCCAGGCTCACGTTCTGTTCCTCCTCTCCAGCCCTGGGATCGGCCACTTCCCTCAAGAGCCCTGCTCCATGCTGAAGTCCCCGAACTCCTCACCCCTCCCAGGCGCACAGGGCACGCCCACCGTAGCCCCGCATCCTTTGCTATGAGTTTTCTCCTTGTTTATACCTGGGGGCAGATATAAAGGAACCCCCATCTCAGCACATCTTGCTGAGGTTGTGTTGAACTTGAGGCTTAAGAGTCCCACCTACTTATGGGGAAACTGAGTCCCAGGAAGAAAGAAGCATGCCCATCCCCCGGCATCCCAATGGCACGTATACAGTGAGGTCAGGGAGGGTAGGGACCAGGTGTCCTTAGCTTCCCATCGGTCCTCTTTGCCAAAACCATCCTGTCCTGCTCTTTCCTCATTTTTCTGTCCAGATGGCTGGGGGAAGGCATGGCTGGCATCAGCCACGATGATGTATGACCACATGGGGCTCCGAGCAGAGAGGGCTCGGACGATTAGGGGTATCAGGCTGGGAAATCGGAAATTACCGGCCTGGCTCCATGGCCAGCAAAACCTCCCCCTGGTGCAATGTTCTGAAGTCTCCCGCGGTGGGTTTCATCAACACGGGCACAGGGGAGGGAAGGCCTCTTGGCAGGCTGGAGAGACAGATGGGCTGCAGGCACCGCCTGGCCCTGCGAGCAAGCTCTAGGGCACTGGGGCTCAGCACCGGGCCTCTGCTGTCCAGCTCGTGCTAGCATAGTCACGAGAAACTTCTCCACTTTGGGGTTGTGGGGCCTCACAAGTAAGTTCCCCTCTTATATCTTCGTCTCCGCATCTGGACGACGAGACGATGGGATCCCCTGATCTTTGCAGTCTCTCTCAGCCCTGGACCTAGGACCTCGGGTCGCCAGGAGAGTGGGGGTGGGGCTATGGCTGCCGCAGAGGGGTGGACAGAGCCCTGCGGGCCACCTGCCCCCAGTGATTCAGGGCCCTCGGGAGCCGAGCTGGTGCTGAGGTCAGGAAGACTTCTTGGACACAGTGGGCTCTGAAAGGGCAGAAGGACGGCTTGTCTTTCTCCATAGTTCCTTGCCATTCTGTTATTCCGTCCACCCTTCTGTCTTTCCAACAGGCATTTATTGAGCACCTGCTGTGTGCCAGGCACCCTGGTAGTGCAAGGAACGCAGCGGTGAGCAAGACGAGGGCCCTGTGTTCATGGAGGCTGAGGGCTCATTGAGGAAGACAGACATTAATTACACTTGGAATACAGACGCCTCCATGTGCTCCGCCCCCTCCCATGAGTTTACTGTTCTGTTCCCTCCACTGCCGTCTTCCTCCCCTTCCTTAGTCTGCTGCACCTGCTTTGTCTTTGGCCTTTCTTCACCTCGCCGCTGCCAAGACCGTCCTGAGATTCTGGGCTCTCTCAGGCCAAAACTCCAGAAGCCCTAGGTCCTGACCGTCGTGCTTACATGTGTGGAGAGCTCCGTGGGAGGGGGAGCGGCAGTGACTGCTCCCCCTTTATCAGTTGGCCGTGGCCGTGGCCGCAGAGGGTGGTAATAGCTTGTAAGCTCTGCAGGCTGATGTTTCTGGGTTTGCGTTGGGACTGTGACCCTTAATTTCCTCGCTCGGCAGCTCGCATGCCTTCTCTGAGCCTTATCTCATCTGGAGAGTGGGTTTAACCACGCTTACCTTGCAGCATTTTGGGGGGGATCAAATGGGGAAATGCATGTGAACCTCCCTTCATGTGGTGCCCTGCGTATGATAGGTGCTTGATTCAAACTAAGCTTTCTCACCTTCCTTCCCCCTTGCTCTGGGCTAGCAGCCAGATATTTTTGAGTCTGGGGTGGACGTGGGGGAGCCGAGGCTTCCTGTAGGTCAGACCCCAGCTGGAGCTGGGCGGCGGGAGGGCGGCTGCGCTCCTTGCTTGGGGACAAGGTGTAGACCACGAGCTGGGAAAGGCCAGGGAGTCTGCCAGGGGCTGGAGAGAATGACGAGCGTCCCATGCATCCCAGAAATGAAGCGTGGTGTGACAGCTGTCTGTGCATCCTGCCAGGTGTCGGGGCCAGGGAGCCCTTCCTGGGTGTTGGGGGGGGGCTCCTGGGAGTTGGTGGGCCCTACTGGAGCCCCCAACCTGGTGGTGTGCCCACCGAAGCGGTGGGAAACAGCCCCTCCTCCACGACTGCCCTCTCCCTCACTCTGTGTCCCCTTGCAGAGTCCCTTGGCGCCCCCCGGGGCTTGCTGCACCCCTGGCTGGAGAGCATCCTCGAGAGCAGGGCTGGGGTGAGGGAGATGGCCCGCTCAGCCCCGCCCAGAATGGCGCTCACGAGTTACCCGGGGCTCGCGAGCCTTGGAAATGTGGCCAGTGTGCCCGAGGAACGGAACTTCTAATCGTCCTTTGTTCTAATTAACTGAAGTTTAAATTGAAGTGCCCCCCTGCTGCTCGTGGTTGCCGGGTGGGATGGGACAGGTCTGCACTGGCAGTGGCCACTCACAACGTTGCCGCACACGGGCGGGACCCTCCAGCGTGACATGGGTCAGTGGGGGGGGGGGAGGGCGTGGCCTGGCCCCTGGGAGTCTGGCCTGGTCACATTTGGTGATGGAGTTACGGCGTTCCCTTGGGGGAACAGAAGGAGAGAAGCCTCGGGGCCTGATTGATCTGGGAGAAACCGCGGGGATTGCTGCTCAGCTTTTCTTTAGAGGAAAGGGGTGAAGAAGGGGCTACATCCCAGGGTTGTTGGCCAGAAGGTGGAGTCAGTTTCTTGGGTGCTGGACGAGCCCTGAGAGACTATCTAGGCTAGCCTGCCCGTTTTACAGATGAAGAAACTGAGGCCCGTTGTACACTGGGGACCTGTTGTGGGCCAGGATGTGGGTCCTCCCCTCAGAAGAACGACTCCATAAAGTAGCTATTATCACCCTCATGTTGCACATGAGGCAACCAGAAACCAAAGTCGTGAAGCTTTTTAGGAGAAGCAGGATTGATCCCGAGTCCACTGGGAGTCACATGCTTCATTTGTGATGGAGTCCGCGTCCGCCGACTGGCCGGCATCCACGAGGTAGGTCGCTGCGCTGCCTTCCACCGTGTTGGGATGGGGATCAGGACTCGGGGCTCCTTCCTGCGGCACCTATGGCCTGTGGAATTGCTGGTGGGGGGCGAGGGGCTCAGGTCCCACGTGCATGGAGGAGGCAGAATGTTTGCAGGGCGTGCGGCCCCTGGCAGCGTGGGGCTTCCTGCTCTGACGCCCGGAATATGCAGCCACGCCATGGAGTGGCTATTTGTGGAATCCAGAGACACCTGCCCGCCTGGGGGAGCAGGAGAGAAAGGGCCAGCAAGGCCAGAGGGGGGCCGAAGCTCACATTCCACTCCTGAAGGAGAAGCACGCAGAGGGGACCTGTCCTCTCCTTCCTCGCCAGCTCCAGCGGGGGAAGGGCCTTCCCTCCATCCAGCTGTTGTCCCCCCTTCAGCCCCCGCCACTGCAGCTGTCCCGGCTCCATCAATCTCATCTAAGCCTGGCTGGAAGGAGGAGGATAAGGGAAGAGGGGGCCTCTCAGGCGTGTCCCCCTGAGGTGCCTTTGACTCCTGCCTCTAAGGGGTGTCTCCAGTTAGGCTGCCCCCCTGCTGGGTAAACTGGGGGCTGTGGGCAGCTCAGCTCTTGGCCGGCCGGCGTGGTCCCTCCACGAGGCTGCTCCTTTCCTGGGAAGAAGAGGAACAGCTGAGTTCTTCCTGCAACTCCCCTGGGGACACGGCACCTTCCTAACCTTCTCTGCTTGGCATGCCTTCTCTGGGCTGTAATTTTCATGAATGAATAAATGAATGGCCCTTCCCCTACGTCCAGAGCAGGCTGGAGATGAAGGGCCTGGGGCTCCGTTCCTCGGGATGGTCTGACACTAGAGGGGCTGCTTGTTCCGGGAGCAGCCTTGGGGGGTGCGACCATCAAACAGGAGCAGGTTCTGTCCGAGTCTGGACGGGAGGCCTCAGAGAGATGTTAGTCCTGCAGCCAAAAATGCCCCTAGCCTTCTTCTCTTTCTCTTTTCTTTTCTCTTTTTTCCTTCCTTCCTTCCTTCCTTCCTTCCTTCCTTCCTTCCTTCCTTCCTTCCTTCTTTTCTCTCTCTCTCTTTCTTTCTTGAAATTTAGCTGGGTCCTTGGAAGCTGTAACCCCCTGCATTCTTCTGGAGCTCAAAGAAGAGGTGAAAAGAGGAATTAATACTCTTTCTTAGGCAGACCTCAGTTTGCCAATGTACGGAATGGGGAGAAGATTTACTGCCCTGTTTCAGTCCCATAGGTAACAGCACGACAGCATAAAAAGTTGATCTGAGCTCTTTGGAAAAAAGGCTCTAGGAGAGTCACTTTTTTTTTTTTTTCATTTCTTAGCTTCATCCGGTCCCAGTGCAGGACTGAGCGGGTGTTAGCCAAGTAATACACATCAGTGCTTCCAGACCTGGCGTTGAGTTAGAAACATCTGGGGAGCTTTTTAATAATTCAGACTCCTGGGCCCCCAGCCCAGATCTTCTGAGCCTGCAACTCCGGGAGCGGGGCAGGAATCTGTATTTCGAGAAGTTCTCCAGATGATTTCAATGCAGAGTTAGGCTTGGGAAGGTCTGGCTTTCCTACCTTTGAGGGGGAATCTGGTAAACAGATAACTGGGCGTGCTTTCTTCTGCAGCGTGCCTGGCTTCGAGGAGCGTTTCCCCCTGCATTCATTCATCGACTCACTCATTCGAGCAGCTGCCATTGACGTTGAACTTGCGTCTGTGGCGCGTCAGGGGCGGCTCTGGGCGGCGGGGTGCAGGCAGAATTAGGTGGGGTGTTCTTCCCCGAGGGGGTACACGGGCTGCGGGGGGAGACAGAC
This sequence comes from Nasua narica, assembly GCA_028533885.1. NCBI lineage: Eukaryota > Metazoa > Chordata > Mammalia > Carnivora > Procyonidae > Nasua > Nasua narica. The sequence continues at coordinate 32,053,732 of CM052807.1, forward strand.
GAGAACACGACAATGCTACCGCTTAACATAAAGCGTGAAAGGTGGGGTGTTGTGGATCCCCACTGGGGGCTGCAACTTCTAGCTGGATTCAGAAACCACGTGGAAGACCTCTTCGTCTGTTTCATGTTTTCTGCCAGAGTCACGGGCTGACTTACCCCTTCTGTGCATCAGTGAGCAGGAAGGGGCCTTATCAGTACCGTAGTCATGCCCTTATTCTTACACGGGGGCAGCCGAGGCCCAGAGAGACTGAGGGGCTTGCCTGAGGCCACCCAGTGGGGTGGGTCTGCAGTAAAAGAATAACATACCCACTTTGCTGCAAGTTCTCAGAATTAGCGCTGTCGTGCACCTGGTCCCGGAGAGGTGCTTCATAAATTCTAGCTCTTTTCTTCTCCACGGTTTTATTGGTTCTCGTAAGTGAAGCTAGCATGTTTCTTTGGCCTCAACTTTCCGAGAGTCCTCCTCCTAGCTGGGGTTGTGCTCCCCTCGTTCCCACTGCAGGACTGATTCTGGGTGCTAAGTTCCAGGTCCCGCAGGAGAGCGTGCGCTGCCCCTTGCTCCTCCTGCCCCTCGCCTGGCGGGGGGGGGAGCTGAGCCCCCACGTGAACTCAGTACTCCCTGCACAGCCCCATGCAGATTGCTGGAGCACTCAGAATACCTCACTGCCCAGTAAGGCTCCTTCATCCAAGCCTTTGTCCTTCCGCTCGCTCGACATTCAACTCTGTCAACATTTTTTCCCAATGAAGTTCTTCCTCCTCCTGTAGTCCCCAGTCTCTAGCCGGCTTCTCTAGCCAGGGACACGATTGGATTGCAGTTGCTAGCACTTCCTGGAGATCAGGTCCCTGAAGAGCTATAAAAGTCCAGGAGTGTCTCTGGCTACCTTTCCATGCGGTTCGTCGAGCCTGGCGTGGCCAGCGCGTGCTCTCACACAGCTGCGGAGCCCGGGAGCATGCGTGCATTCAGCCTGAAGGGAGGCTCTTTGCTGCATTACCTATGTCACCCGTCTCTGGCTGCCAGTGTGCATTTCTTAGCCGGATTTGCTGATTACAGGCTCTGGAGGGCTCCCCCCGCCCCCCACTGGACGGAATCGGGCACGGAGCCCCGGTGGTGTGGATTTGGGGAATGGCTGGGCTGCATGCCTCCCATTCTTTTCTCACAGGAAAAAGTGCCTGGAAATAACCCTGGGGTGGGGATTGCTTACAGGGGGAGGGGCTAGCCGCCTGCTGCTGGAGGCTGTTCCCCCCGTGGCCCTCTGCTGCCCTTCCCTCCCCACTCCCCTTTAGCAGATGCCACCAGCTGGGCAGGCGCCCCTGGGGGGGGGTCTTAATGACCTGGCCAGCTGGGTTGGCCTCTTCCCACCGTCGCTCGCTCCCCAGGACCTGGTCCTGGGGACTCCCTCTGTGAACCCCGGACGCTGTAAATGATAGGGTAGCAATGAATGCCTCCCTCCCTCTCCCCGACTCCCTACCTCCACCTTTTTTTTCTTTTCTTTTCTTTTTTTTTAAAGCAGCCAGTTTTTGGAATTGAAAAGTAAAAGCCCAATGATCGCGTCTAAGTGAATTTCCCTGAAAATGGGATGCCTGCTGGATTTGGGGTGCGATTCTCAAGGAGGTTTCTTCCTCCTGCAGCTCTCCCTCTGGGTCCCAGGGGGATTTCTCAGCAGGAAATCTCTCCCTGGGGAGTCTGAGCAGCTCGGAGAGAACGTATGTGAGAACGTGCGTCTCTTTCTGCTGTGAGCGCTTACTGTGAGGCCGAGGCCACCTCATGGCCCCTGGGCACCTGGCCACCAGGAGTCCTGTCTCCCGGGCTCACGTCTTCTAGTTGCCCTCGTGGCCCCAATGCTCTGTCCCTCCCTCGCCTTCCCCCGGGGCTCGCAGGGGGCTTGGCTTGATGCCATGGGGAGCATCCCTCCTTTTAGGAGGTGCTTTGGTGGTCCCCATGTCCTGACGCTCTGCCTCCTCCCCGGACTGGCTTCTAAGTCCCCAGCCACGGACACGATGAAACGGGTACCGAAATGGAGCGAAGGATGGGACCGCTGCCGTGGCCGTTTCCTGCCTGGAGGCCTCCAAGCCGGTGCCTCTCCTCAGGTGTCCAAGACAGGGGACTGTCTGAAATTACGGCCGGGTGGCAGAGCCGTGGAGGGCCACACGCACGTGAAGGGGGGCCCGGGCGGGAGCCCCTCAGCGAGGAGTGCGTGCAGTGTGTGTGTGATGGACGAGGCGCGGGGGGTACCCCCGCAACTCTGCAGACTGCTCTGTGGCAAAGCCTCTGACTGCTGTGGGACTCCCAGAAGGCCCCGAGCCAGGGGGACGTTGGCCACCTAGCCCCCCTCCTCATCTGCTTTTAGACTGTGCTAGCTTGTTTTGGGGTCAGGAGTAGGCTGGGCGCTCAAAAAACAAACACTGATCCTATAAACTAATGCTGTAGGATGAGTACAAATCAAAGGAATAAGAAAAAAAACAACGCCTCCCAAACCTGCCACGGCAACAAATCAACTTTCCATTTTCGAGGGTGCCTTCAGTCTGTATTTACTTGCAGGCATAATTTTCGCATGATTATAGTCGGAGTAGAGATAGAATTTTGCATTCTATTTGCTTTAATATTCTACCACGAGCTACATAATCATCACAATTAGACTTTTAAGTGCCTACATAGTAATCACCGAGTATTTATCAATTTTCCCATTGTTGAACATTTAGTTGGTTCACATTTTTTTTGACTCGCCTAACAATAATGCAGGAAACCGCACTGATCTGCAGCAATATGTTCTATAAAGAGCATACATGTAGGAAAAAAAAAAAGAAAAATAAAGTACATATGTGTGCGTGTCTCTGAATGTGTCTCCTTTTCCTCTCTCTCCCCACCCCTCTCTTTGTTTCTCCCCCTTTTGTATTATTATCTAGGATGAGTCAAGAAGCCAGGCATTCTTTCCTAGAGTAATGGGAGATCTCATTCGGGGCTGTTAAATGCCTGCCGGAAGTCAGGTGCCCGAGAGCAGCCACACGATTCAGCTCAGATCTTGGTCTCAGTCTGGCCTTAGATACTAGGCTCGGAAGTGAGTTAGGTAGCAGGGTTTTAAAGGCTGGTAGCTCCGCATTCCTATTGTAGCTCTGGCTCTAAAGCCTGTGGGCTTGGGGACACGGATCTGGACTAGGCATGTTAAACTCCTGGGGGAATTCTCTAAGTGCATGCCCCCATTCTCGGACCCCATTGAAAGTCCGAGAATTAGCTCCAGCTCTCCCGCTCAGGGATCCCGTAGTCCCAAATGACCACAGCCTCCCCTGGTCAGCCATATGCAACCAAACCGTATGCAAAGCTGCCAGCTCCAACAAGGGAGGCGGGCCAAGGTCTGCCACAGACTGAACGCGTGTCACCCCATCCCTGCTGATGGTTGCCGCCCCAGAATGTGCGCCTGGCATGGCCAGAGCTTCCGGTTTGCAAAGGAAGCTGGAATTTGCGAATCTGGGGTAAAATCTCCTGGTTTTTCACTATTGGTGACTCATTAAGAAAATGGGAAACATGGTACAGATCCAACAAAACATGTCTGCAGCTTAGGGTGTCGATCTGGTAGCCCTGCTTTAACGTGAGGGGTCCGTGGTTACACTGAGCCCTTCTGGGGAAGGCACAAGGAGCATAAAGCTGCCTAGTTAGTACTGCTGGTGGGGGAGGAACAGTGTGCACAGGGAATGACACCATGGAGCGGGACATGACTGGAGACCCTGGTGAGACAGAAGACGGGCCGTGCTGGAAGCGCCCAGGCAGGGGCGGTTGGTTCCGCTGCAAGGGTTTAGGAAATCGTCACTTACTCTCTGTACACTGCTGGTCAGCGATGAGACCGGCCGCTCTGCGTCTGTCGGTCTATGTGGAGCAAGAGACCACAGCTTCATTTTCTCGTCCCTCCAGCCAGGCCGGGGCAAGGAGCTCGGTCTCAAGTGAGAGCGGGCTTGAAGCACGGAGTTGGAACTGGGGAAATTGGATCAGATGGGCGCTGAGTAAATTGCCTTTCCTCCATCTTCCCATCCGTGCAAGTGAGGAAAATCATCCCCCTTGGGCAGTTAGCAAGTATTTATGGTAGGCACACTGGAGGCAGAGTTGCTGGGGGCCCTCTCCCCTCTCGCTCCGAGAGCTGCAGAGAAGGCGAAGGAGGATCTGTCTGAGGTGCTTTGAATGCCTCAGGAAGGAGAAGGGACTGGAAGACGCCAGCATCCCTCCACGGTTTCCCTAGATGACAGCCTTGACGTATGAGCCTAGTGATACTTACAAAGAATGACTTCCTAGGGAAATAAACACCTTGTGTTTTTTATTATTTATTAAAAAAACAAAGCTTTCCTCAGCTGGGAGGTTTCAGATCACTGACAACGTCAAGTCCAATTTTCCTCTATTACTAATAGGTCGGTCTCCTTCCCAGCTTGTGTCAGGAGCATCAGGATGTCTGTCTGGGGTAGCTTTGACATGTGATGACTACCCAAGGGGCAGGGAACGTGATTTTGGAGAATCGAAAGGTTGTGTGGTGCCTGAGTCCGGATTTCGTGAGCAGCCATAAAGACCAGCTACCCTCTTGGTGCTGGGTGCTCTGCGGGATTCTTTATCTGCGTCCTCCACTGTAATCTCCTCCAGGATTGGGACAAGTGAGGGGCAGCTGTGGGGGGGAACCCCAGTGGTCAGAACAGAGGGAGCTAATGGGGATATGCACCATCTCCTGATAGGGAAGACTCTGGGAGCTTGGAACCCAGGCGAGACCTGGGCTTTGTTTCTAGGGCTCGGGTGGAATCCAGGGACCAAGAATATCATGGAGGAAGTGACTTTGGGCCAGCAGGGTAGAAGGCTGGGCTAGCTGGAGGGCTTTCTGTAGGAGAAGAGCCTCCATTGAGCTGAGCCCTAGCTGACTTGAGGGCCACCATGTTTGGACCTTGAGTAACTACAGTATCAATAGAGACACTACTCTTGCAGTATGTAGAGTGAATTCTCCCCACTGAGCCTTATGGCAAGCCCGTGAGAGAGGGAAGAGCAGGCTTTGTTGTTTCCACTTGAGTCACATTAAATATGATATGGCTTAAAAATGTGGGTTTTGAAGCTTGACAAATCTGGGTGTAAGCGTGGCTTTCTGACCTTGACTAACCTACGTCATTTCTGGTCCATCTGTCAAACAGGGGGACTAATACTTACCCCTCATAGGGTATTTGGTAAGGGCTAAAAGCCTAAAATATCCCCTGGCACCTAGTAGACACTGAATAATTTGTCGCAGCTATTGCTGTCAGTGAAGACCTAGGGAGGGGACGTGTCTGACCCAAGGTCACAAAACTGGAAAGGGGAATACATCCAGGACTCCAACCAAGGACTGTCTCATCCTCTTGTGCTGTCTTCCCTATTCTCTGTGTGTGCCTGGGCCCCTCCTTCCCCTCCCTGATTGGGGGGTGCTTGGCAGCCATCGGCGGGCAGGCGTCGCTGCTGTCCCTGCTGCAACTGTAAGGTACGGGCTGTGTCCCCGCATTCCACAGGAGTAGAGGGTGCCGGCAGAGCAGCACACCCTGAGGAAAACAAGAGCAGAAATGTACCAGGGCTTTTGTTCACTAGGCAACTCCATTGTGTCTCTCTCCCTTTCCCCACCCCTCCCTTTAGCTCCTAAAAAAAAAAAAAGAAAAAAAGAAAAAAAAAAGAAAATGGAAAAAAGAAAAGAAAACCCACCATAGAAAAGATGAAGGGCTGTCAGCACCAGATCACAACATGGGCTCCGGGAGTTGGCGGCTTTTCAGTGCCTGCAGAGAGTTCCCTCCTCTTCTTGCTTGCCTCAACTTCTCGCTTTCCCAAGTCTAATTAAGATAAATCCAAGAGAACTCCTCTAGAGCAGGGGGCTCTCCACTTCCCTGAATCCCGTTGGCTTCTTCCCATCAGCTGTGCTCCTGACCATCCTCTCCCGTCCCGCGATTGCTTCATCCAAGAGCTCTTGAAGTGGCCGCCCCGGCCATGCGCCAGCCACAGGGGCGCCACCTTCCCCGGAGTGCTCCCCAGGGTGATGCCCACTTCTGTCCCAGAACCTTCAGTGGCTTCCTGTTACTTATCTCAAGTTCATGCCTTAAGCGGGTGTGCAAAGCTCTCTAGGATCTGACCTCAGCCTACCTTTGCTTTGTAATCCCCCACTGTTCCCTGTACAAAGCATATGCTTCCATTGCTCTGGCCAACTTGCTATTTCCTGAACAGGTCTGGAAATTACCTGCCTTTGGTCATGTGGTTCTTTTTGCTTGGAAAGCCCTCACCCGGTGGAATTGGGCCCGTTCTTCAAGGATTAGCTGAAGTGCCAAGTGTTCTGTGGAGCACATCTTGCTCAGGACCAAGCTCCTATTTCACATGGCATACAACAGATACGGAACTCATGTAGAATTTGCTCGCGCACTCTGCTGGCACGGTGTGGCTCTCTCCCAGGGCCTCCCCAGAGCTCTGCTGTCTGCCCCCTTTCCCACAAGCCATGGAGCATATTTACTTCTTAATTGCACATGATCTAAGTTCTTAGGCATTTTTCTTAAGCTTAAAGTTCTCTTACTTTTCCCATCATTGTCTGTTCAGTTTACGAGCCCTCGAGGTCCAGGTGGAAGGAGGGTGTAGTAGAGAGAGCCCCGGACTTCAATAGCAGCTGTGAGTTCTACTCCCAGCTCTGTCTCTGACCAGCTGTGGTTTGGGGGCAAGTCGTCCCCCATCTCTGGGCCTCAGTTCCACATGTGGAAGATGAAGGGGGGTGCCCAGCTCATTCCTAGGATTTGCGGATGTGGTTTTAAAAATAGTTATGTGTCATATATTGAAGCCGTAACCCCTCATCCCTGAAAATGGGATTGTATTTGGGAATAAGACCTTGAAAGAGGTCATTAAGGTGGAATGAGGTCATTGTGGCCCTAATCCGACAGGATGGGTGTGCTTTAAGAAGAGGACGTTAGGACTAGACACGCACAGAGGAAGGACCGTGTGAAGACACGGGAAGGAGACAGCCATTTAGGAGCCCAGGAGAGAGTCCTCAGGAGAAGGCAAACCTGCGGGCACCTTGGTTTTGGACTTCTAGCTTCCAGCATCAGGAGAAAGTCAATTTCTGTTGTTTAAGCCGCGCAGACAGTGGCACTTCGTTGTGGCAGCCCGAGCAAATGAGCACACCCCTTTCATGTTCACAGGGTGGTGTAACCATCGCTGCATCTACTTTGTGAACACTTTATGACCCCCACATTAAATCCCGTACCCATTAGCAGTCACTCCTCATTTCTCTCCAGGCCAGCCCTGGGCAACCTCTAACACATGTCCTGCCACTGTGGACTTGTCGGTTCTGGAAATTTCTTGTAAGTGGAGTCATACCATGTGGGGTCTTGGGTGACAGCCTTCTCATATTTAGCACAGTGCTTTCAAGGGTTATCCATGTTGTAGACTGTACAAGTGTTTCGTTCCTTTTCACCACTGAATAATAACTTGTTGCCTTTTGCTTATCTATTCATCACTTGATGGGCATTAGGATGGTTCCAGGGTTTTGGCTGATGTGACCGATGCTACAGGGAGCATGTGTGTGCAAATTTCTGTGTGGACCTGCTGTGGTTTTTCTTGGTTCCGTACCTGGGAGAGGAAGTGCTGGGTCATATGGTAACTTCATATTTAATGTGTTGAGGAAGTGTTTTCGGAAGTGGCTGCCTCCCTGCCAGCAATATGTCCGGGATCGTAATTTCTCCACACCCTTGCCAACACTTACTATTGTCTGTCTTCTTGTTGCAATCCCAGTGGGTGTTGGTGTCTCATTGTGGCTTTGATTTGCATTTCTCTGATGATGAGCAATGTTGAGCATCTGTTCATGTACTTGGTTGCTATTTGTGTATCTTCCTTGGAGAAATATCTATTGGTGTACTTTGCTTGTTTGGAAATTGAGTTTTTTGTCTTTTAATTATTGAGTTATAAGAGTTCTTTATAGATTCTGGATAGAAGCCCCATATCAGATATGTGACCTGCAAATACTCCTTCATGTTCTGTGGGTTGTCTTTTCATTTTCTTGGTGGTATCATTTGCAGTGTAAAAGTTTTCAATTTGGGCCAAGTCCAAATTATTTAATTTTTCTTGTGTTGCTTCGGCTTTTGGTGTCCCAAGAAACCTTTGCCGAAGCCAGCATCACAAAGATTTACTCCTATGCTTTCTTCTAAGAGTTTTATAGTTTCAGTTCTTACATTAAGTCCCTGATCCCTTTTGAGTTAATTTTTGTGTATGGTGTGAGGTAGGGGTCCAACTTCAATTCTTTGCATGTGGATGCGGGGCTGTCTGGCACCAGCTGCTGAAATGGGTAGGACCTTAAGCAGCACTTGGATGAGCCTGCCATCTGAGGGGTAAGTGTGGGGCATGACTAGCCCGGAGCCTGGCTTGGGGAGAATGCTCTTGGCTGCTCTTCCCTTTCCTCCCGCGGCAGCACCAACGTGCAGCTAGCTCCCCAGGCTCTGCTTGGCAGTCCTTTGTGTTGAGATTTTAGAATTCTGTGTTCGTTTACCTTACTCCTCCCAACTTTTGGAAAGGTGTTGTATGTTGTATGGTTCTGATGATGGCGAAGGTCAGAACAAGAGGATGTGGGCTCCCATCATAGCAAGGGTGTCCCTGACTCGTGAACCCACTGGAACCAAGAGCAGAGAAGTTATCCACTAAAGAGGTGTCTGGGAGTCCCAGCATCCAGTTGGTGGCGCCCCTGCAGGCCTTGATCAGGCTGGGGAGGATATGACCATGACAGCTGAGATGGGAGGGGATGGATATTTGGGGGGAAAAGAGAAAGAGGGCATTTTCAGCTTTTTGGATCCTTTAATCCGACTCTGCTTTACAGGCCAGAGGAGGACCATTTTCTTTCCCCTCAGCACTTTTTCAGCAGAGCTAATAGATCCCCTGGGTAGATTTAAGGGAAGTTAGTTAAGGCAGGTTATGGTTAGATCAGGCCCTGGGCTGTCCGTCCCCCTTCTCTCCCAGTCCTCAGAGCGCCATGTTCCTCACCACGGAAGCTGAAGCAGGGACTGAGGACCGGGCAGCCTGCTGGTAGGGTACCCGTGGGAAGGCAGTGGGGGATGCAGAAGGCACAGACCTTCTCTTGACAGGATGGGAATGGGGACCCTTGCTAGTCATTGGCAGATCTCTCCAGTTGGGCCCAGCTCTCTCCTCCCGGCTCATTCCCATCCTCTTCTAGGGTCCCTGGCTCCCGTCAGCACAGACCTCCATGCTTGTTTGTTCCATTTGCTCTACATGGAACGACCGCCTGGCACCATAAGCAGTTGCTGAGTAAATGGATGGATGGATGGAAAAATGTTCTTCTACCGCATGCTCAGTCTGTTCCTTTTTCCTTGTTGCCCACCGGCCCTCTGGCTGACTTCCAAAGGCCATCAACTGTTTCAGGTCTAGCTTACGTGTCATTTCCACGAACCCTAGCTACTTCTTCTCACCTCCCATCATTGAATAGGATGATCTCTTTTCTTTTTCGTCTTTTCTTTATTCTCTTCTGACCTCTGCTTTGCTACTTTCACTTTACCACACTCTGCGCTGTGGTAAGATCTTTGTATATCTTAACCCCAGATTTGAAACCCAGGCCATGAGGCCGGGACCGGGCTTTCTTGTTTGGTATTTTATCGCGTTCCTTTTCCCTGGCCCTCCACCACACCTCGCATGGTGTCTTGCAGACATTCGTCCCTCAGCAGGGTCGGCTTGGTTGCAGTGCCTAGGTCCGAACTCATCGGTACCGAGTCTCCGCCCCCCAGGAGTGCGTTGTGCCTTCAGCTTTCTGTTACCCAGAGGATTTTCCTGGGTTTCACATCCTGGAGTAGGAAGGATCTGCAGGGGACAGATGCCAGCATGTGGCCTTCCCTGGCCATTGTGTATAATTTGCCTATCTCTGTATAGGGAGCCTCAATGGCTACATTAGGGAGGTATTATACTTGACTCCCGGCAGGAAGAATTGGAGCAGATAATACTTCGGTAGTAATCCCTTGCTCTGCCCTGGAGAATACAGAAAATCTCTGGTGTGAGTCGCGGCCTGTGGATATTAGAGACTCACCTGCTATGGCTGCCGTAGTGGCTGGATTATTCCCTCCCCACGATGAGGCAGCTCGTCCCCCGCCTCCCCTCTTTGCCGGGCCCCTCTCCCCACCCTAGTCCCCCTCTGGAAGAATGTTGATCAACAGAGGGCCTCTGGGAAAGACCGACCGGCAAGGAGGCTCAGGCTTGGTGGCTGCCAAGTCCCTAATGAGAGACAAGGGGCCGGAGGAAATGATGGGGACCCTTTGTCCCTTAAACGGATGGGGCTTCCTATTTCCCGACACACTTTCCTATAGGTTTTCACTTATGAGTCTCGCGAGAATCCTGACAGCTTTCAGACATCTGTTTTCAGACACAGGGTGTGCGGGGCAGAGAGGAAGGTGACTTGTTCCTGGAGTCAGTAGCAGGGACAGGAGGCAGGGGTCCTCATGGGCTGAGGAGGCCACACCCCATGCCTCGTACGCACCTGCGTACATGTTCATCCAGGGAATGAATAGCGGGCGCTCAGTGAAAATTGTTGATTTGAGACAAAAGTAGAGTTTTCTGGATGTGACTACCGACTCAGTCTGATCTCCTTCACTCTTTGACTCCGTTTCTTGTCCTCCCCGTGGGGGGTAGTGGCTGTCCCTGGCCCTTGCGCATATTCCAGCATGTAGAACGACCCTCAGCGTTTCTAGAAAAGGAGGTGACTCACCGGGAGTCAGTGTGGCAGAGCGGCAGGCTGGCGAATTCTTACTGCGAAACCCTCTTCCTTGGCTCAAGGTGCATATTGCTAATTGATCTCAGCGGTCTTTCTTCTGCATCCGACTGAATCCTTTTCAGCCACCAGCAAAGGGCCAAAGTGGCATTTGGACGTCAAATCGCTTTTACCTCGGGTCTAGTAAAAAGAGCATTAGGCTGAGGGTCAGAAGACCTAGCTTCGAACCCTGTCCTCTTTGTCCTGCTCTGGGAAACTGAGATAATCCCTGGACATTTTGGAGCCTTGAACTTGATGGTTTCTAAGGTCCGTTAGAGCTCTGAAATTCCAGGATTCTGTGGTTCCCTGGCTGGGAGGGAGAGGCTCCTCGTTGTGTAGCCTGGCCACAGAGGGTAGGATTAACCTCCAGGGTCAGCAAGCTTGCAGAGCTCAGGAAATGCCTCTCTGTGATCCGTATTTGGTCCAGAGACAGGTGGTGGAGCCTGGAGGAGGGGAAATGCGCTCACAGCCCTGGGGCTGGGGGAAGGGAGGCCTAGCTCAGCTGCCCCCCCCCCCCTTTCTTTTCTGATGAAACGAAGGTCTTCAGGCCGAGTCCTCGAGTCCTGGGTGCATTTGGATCTTTAGCAAAGAAGCTGGACCCCATGAGTTCAGTCTCCTAAGTCAAGTACTTCCTGCTAATCCCATAGCCCACCTTCTGTTGGGGGGGCGGATAGGAGATCTGTCAGTGGGGAATGAACTAGGAATCAGGCGCGCTGTCTCACTTTTCCGTAAACTTGGATGAGATGCGTATGTTTGGGGCAGACTCTGCTCTTTGGACTCACCTCAGGGCCTCCCTTGAGCCATCCTTCCCTGTATTTTCTTACTTGGTGGGGAGAGTCCAGAAATATTTAGAGGATTAATGAACCCGTCCCTTTGCCGCCCCGTCAAAGTAGCGTGAGGGTCATGGGGCATTTCTTCCCATTGCAGAGAAGGGGCTACTGAGCCTGAAGAGAGAGTTGCCGGCCTGTGATTGTGCGGGCTGTCCGGGAGGGAGGGGCCTGCCGTTGTTCCAAGCCCTCAAGGCTGCAAGCGAGTCTTAGCCTATCTGTTTGTGTATTTGAGAGGCGCCCGTGAGATTAGCCACCGCGCAGAGGTTTTATTTATGACGGCGCCTAGAATTCCCATCCCGCTGCCATCATTGGTGTTGCCAGGCTCCCAGGGGTGTCTTCAGTCTCCCAAGTAATCTGTGCGTCGGCCGTGTTTGAGGGCAGCCGCTTGCGGAGGATGGCCCTCCAAGCGTGGGATCAGCACAGGGCTCAGACCCGGCTCCGCTTTTCCCAGGTGCGGGGCGGAAGCCCCAGCGAACACGGCTGGGAAAGGCGGCGGCCGGGGCGTGGGGGTTAGGGACGCCTGGGTCCGTGTTACCATCAGAGTGCGCTCGTTTGGTTACTGGTAATATAGCAGCTGCGGTAATGTGGCATTCACGACTCCTCTTGATTAAAATGGTCGACATAAGGATTTAACATGGGCAAGACCCAGGACTTGGATAATATTCAAGCAGTGTTAAGTAGTGTCAGCCCAGTGTATGATTTTTTTCATTAACTTCCACTTAGTGGACATTTATATTTTAATTTGTGACGGGCTTGGTTCTCAAAAGCTGTCACACAGCCTTCTTTAGGCAAATGTTCCATATATTTTTATTTTTCACTAATTTGGGAAAGATTTCTTATTACTGATTAATGAGGTTTTACTAAGAATAGGATCAAAGCATCAGACTATCTAGAGCTGGAAGATTCCTTAGAGATTATCTCATATTTTTCATTTTGGAGATGAAAAATGACACACACACTCACAGGTGATCAGTGGTTCCTTTTACATAAACAGCTTTGTGTCTTCACACGAAAGGGCTGTGGGGTGAATAAAAGGGACAGAAATGAATCTTCTAGCCTTTGGTCGAGGGATGACATACGTAGAAACGTAGTGTCCGTTGAACTCTTATGAAGTGCACGCATTGAAGGCACCAGTACACGGATTAAGAAACAAAATGTTACCAGCGCCCAGAAATCACCCTCCTGTCCCCTTCCCGTCACTGTCCCCGGGCAAAGGTAGCTGCCATCCTGATATCGAATAGCATAGCTTTGTTTCTGAGCTGCACATTGGTAGAATCATCCAGCCGTGCTCTTCTATGTCAGGCTTCTTTTCCTCAACTTTTTTTTTCCTGTCTTGAGATTCGCCCATGTTGCTGGAAGTGGCTTTAGTTCATACATTTGCCTTGCTGCATAGTATTCTGCCGTGGGACTGACTAGGCCATCGTTGATGTAGACATTTTGGCAGCTTCCAGACTTTGGCCCTTTTTAGTCCGACTTCTGTGATGAATGACTGGTATACCTTTAGCCTTGAGACTTGGTTTTCTAGGTCGACAGTAAAGGGTGGACACGGAATATGGGAATAGCGCACTTGCATACGTAGTACCCCTTTTCCAGAGTGGTCGTGTCCCTATCCGGAGTCCCAGGGACCGTGGATGAGAGTTCCAGGTGGCCTGTATTTATCCAAGGACTTGGGATTTTCTCTTGTTTTTGTTTTAGCCCTCCTGTAGACATGTGGTAGTTAGTATCTGAGCATGGCTTTTATTTGAATTTGCTGGCGACCTGTGGGGTTGAGCAGTAGGAATGAGACTGGGAGCCTATGCTGGAACCTCCAGCTCTTCCATGAGGATGTTACTGAAGGCCATTCAGTGGGGACACGGAGCGATGAAGACATATCCCAGGGGCGATAAGTCAATGTATCCCTGCAGTCTAGTTTGGGTCAGCTTAGAGTAGGAAGAGCCGCAAGCCCCTTGAGGTGGGGGTTATGCTGCGTGCTTCTGGACCTGCCTTCCCCTTTGGTGGTTGGGATAGTGCCAGGCATATAGGGGCTCAGTGAAGACTCGTGCTGGATCGGTCTGAGGTACAGCTGGAGGGCACAACGGAGAAGGGCTAGGGTGGATATGGGGACGTAGAGCCCACGACGGGCGGGGTTTGGGACATGCACAGGCCCCTCCAATGTGGCTCCAAGTCCGGGGAGTTGCTGCCTAAGCACCTGCCATGAGCATGGCCACCTTGGGTGTCCTCTGCAAGCTTGTGGTGGAGGGACTGGGAGTTGCTGGCGACAGATGAAGCTGCTGCCCGGCAATGCAAGGATCAAGGCCAACTGCATTTCCTCCAAGGGCCTCGACTGGCACCACCCAGGTGGGGGTTGGGGGGGACCTTCTACTGGGCCTGCAGAGTCCCTGTGTGGGGCAGTGTGCTTGCTTGTATTCACCACCGCCTGAGAACTGTACCTCTGGCTCCTTTGAGAGCTCTGGGCCTGTTTCTGCTGGGTCGGGTTTTGGGCATATGCTTTTGGAGAGAGCGAAGTCAGCAGGCATTGTAGGCCTTTGTGGATGAAGGCACAGCCTGAGGTGATTCCTCCTGCATGGTCCTGGGGAGCCCCAGGGTGCAGGGGGAAGAGCAGCCCCAAGAGGTTGGGGTCATGTCACACATAATGCATCAAAAAACATTATGGGGGCCCCGGCTTGGGAGAACCTACAGCCCCATTTTAGCGCAGTCCCCTGGAAGGCAGGGGTGGGTTGGTGGGGGGGACCATCAACCATCCTTGACAAAGAACCATTCACTCTTTATCATTAAGAAATCTCTCTCTATGCTGATCTGACTCCTCCCAGATGCTTCAAACCTATTTAGTTGATAAAGTCTTCATAAAATCTTCCCCTCTGGCCTTTTTCCTTTATGCCTCCTTCAGTTTAAAGCCAAGAGTCCGTGTGCGTACATTCCCGGTCTGCACGAGCCGGGTGCTTCAGGGGCTGGAAGAACCAACCCCGGGTTGGCCTGAAGTTCCCCAGCAGCCAGCATACAGAGCAGAAAACAGGGACCCCAGTAATGGGGACCCTGGGGCTGGGTACCTGAGCCTATGAGGGCCCGGAGGAGAGGAGCCGAAGCAGGCGGCAGTACGTTCACCGTCTTTTTTTTTTTTTTTTTTAGAGAGAGAGACTGAGAATGAGAGGAGAGAAGGTCAGAGGGAGAAGCAGACCTCCCGCAGAGCCGGGAGTCCGATATGGGACTCGATCCCGGGACTCCGGGATCATGACCTGAGCCGAAGGCAGTCGCTTAACCAACAGAGCCACCCAGGCCCCCACGTTCACCATCTTGTTCCCTCTGCCCACCCATCCCTCTGCCTTTCACTTGCCCCTTTCTGTCTGGGGACCGTCATTACTTACTCGTGAAGGGCTACTTACGATCTCTTTACCAGTGCGGGTCTCAAAAGGGGTTACAGGGGTTGGGGAAGAATCGGGTCTGGGTGCAGAGGGTCTGATCCATCTTGACTCTCTTCCCGGGTCAGGTGCCGCCCCTCCAGGAAGCCAAGGTGGCTCCCCCATCCCTCCTACATGTGTATCTCCATCTGCAAGACCCTTGTGGAGCAAACGAGTGAACGCAAGGTGGGATGTGGTCCATTGGGGGCCCGCCTCCTCTCCTGGCCGGCGCTGCCTCTTAGTGGGAAGACCTTTGGCCTGGAAATGAGAAGCTCTGATTTCTGGTGCAGACGTGACTGAGTTTGATGTCCTGGGAGAGGTCCCCATCCCCTGTATTTCAGTTTCCTCGTGTGTCAAGTAGCCATAGGCGTTGCACCTTCCCTCCTGGCCAAGGCAGTGATAAGGACCATGTGAGTTCACAGTGAGAGCTTACTAGGAAGGTGAAAAGTGCTGCACAAAAGTCATACGATACCACTATTAATAATAAATACCGTAAACACTGAGAGCCAGAGGTGTCCGTAGGGTTGTGAGTGATTACAGCGGTAGATGCAGGGGTCAAGGTCATGCATGCAGAGCCTGATATCTGTGAAGTCCGTCCAGCTCTCTTTGCTCACCGGAGGGGGTTAGTTTGGAGGGCTTGGTAGAGGAGGCAGTTTTGCATGCTATTTGGAGGAGAGAAGACTATGTTGGGCAGCCTGGCGGGCAGAAGTAATTGGGTCTAGGAAGGGGCCCGTGGGGGTGAAGGATTCAGGGGAACCCTGAGATGTGCTCCACGCCCTGAGTTAGACTAAGCCATCCCCTTCAGCCCGATGGCAGGGTCTTTTTTTTTTCTCATTTTTGGGAGGCAGCATGGCAATGAAAGGGCTCTCACTGAGGGCTCACGATGTCTTGGAGAAGGGGCAAGGTGTCCTGAATCTCCTCTCTGGCATTTTCTAGCTTCTGTGACCTTGAGCAAGTCCCGTTACTTCTCCAGCTTCCTTGTCCTTCATCTGGGAATCCTAATACCTGTCTCCCAGGGTTGCTGTGAGGATTGAGTGAAGCAGAAGAACAGCCTGGAAATGGAAGGTGCTCACTCAATGTCACTTAAATCTGAATTGCTCTCCCATCCATCTTGGTGATAGTGTTTTCAGGGAACATTCTAGAGCCTTTTGGTACATCCATATTCGGTCCATGCCAGGGCTTAGGATTTTCCTTCCTTTCTGTGGAGGCAGACCTTACCGTTTGCCCAGTTTCATACGAGCAAACCGCATTCTTGTATCATTCCTATGTCCAGTTTGCATCCAGAAATCAGGTAGCATAGAGTTTGTAGTTAATGTCCATTTCGGGGGGAGGGGAATTTCAAATTTGTAAGCAACTTTTATGAAAAAACTTCTAGAACTGGGGATCCTTCCCTCCTTGTCATGGACATGGCGCTCCCGGCAGCAGGGCCGAACTTGTGGGCCTGCGCAGCAGGGAGAAGAGACCGCTGAGCGGGGCTCTGCTGCTGGGTAGGAGGGGCCCTGGGCAGGCCGTCTGGCCCGTCCCAGCCTCAGAGCGCCTCACCTACAGAACGGGGAAGACGCATCGCCCGGGCCTCCCGACGAGCCAATCAGGAGTGTGGGCGGTGATGGCACGGACCCCAGAGTAGAGGAGAAAGGCCCGTCCCATCCAATCGTTACCTGTTGTGTGAGGACGCCAAGTCGGAATCTCTCAAGTCTGTTCTGTTTCTAAAGTTCTTTGAGTCATCAAATCATGGGCTCACATCTCCACTTGGACGGCTAACAAACATCTTAATGAATCTGAAAGGGCACTTTTACTCCCCCCGCCCCGGCCCCATGTCCTTTATAGAACGAGGAGGACCTATTCTGTTCTTCCTCCTTCCACTGCCACAGCCTTGGTCCAAGCCACGGTCCCTCCTCTCTTGCTTGGATTATAATAGCTTCCCCGCTTGTCTCCTCTGGCAGACCGCTGAGACCTTCCTTGGCCGTCGTGCTTACAAGAGCCACGCTTCCCCCACGCCCTGTATTCCTGGTCTCCCCGTCTGTATTTCCTACATAGTACATCATATACACACGTATACAGATTACTTCTTTCTTAATTGTCTTTCTTTATTGTCACCCCGTTGTCCTCAAATCAGAATGTAAGGCGTAAGAAGGGACTTGTTTTTTCCCTTCTGGTTTTACATACTGCTGGAAAGCCAGCACCTAGATCACACAACTGATCTGTGATCTTTAGAAATGGTTTGCTCTCAGTCTGGGAATTACCGTCTATGCTCTTTTCAGGCTTTTCTTGATGCCAGCCCAACCCTGTGACTCCCTCGGCCCCGGACCTCCCAGTGGCCCCTGCCGTCGCTCCCTCCCCCACCTGACTCCTATCCTTCCTGCATGGTCAGTTATTCAGCCCTGGCTATCCTGTGAACAGATCGGGCAGGTAAGACCGAGAGCCTGGTTTTATACTTCTAACCCCCTTTGCCCAGCACCGACCGAAGATGTACTAGAAGGTGCTCAATAAATTCATTATTCATTCACTTACTGGCAAGTGTTTGAATGAAACACTGTTGACCGGTGATGAAAGTTCAGCCCTAGAAATGATCCAGGCCTCTGGAAGTCGTGTTGTGTAGTCCCGAACAAGGGGTTAGTGACCAGATCGTGGTCTGAACTCGTAGGAGGATGTGGAAGGCCATGGGCGATGCAGTCTCCGGGGTGCACCTCTGGGAGTGCAACAGCCGGTGACAGATGCTCCTTGCATCTGCTTCGAGAATGGCCACAGTCCCCAGAGCATGAGGAGCGCACCTCTTTCCTTAAATTTCCATAGGGGATCGAAGCTGCTCCATGAGATTTTAAAATACGCCGCACGGTCCCGATAGTGTCAGGCAGCTAGTTTATGGGTCCCGTCCTGGCTGTGATAACTCAGGCTAAGCTGGATAATAAACGAAAGTGGGACAGAGCCGCAGGATAAATATTGCTACAGGGCATCTCGAGCGGCACAAATCACGGGGAAAATATCTTCCAGGCTTTTCATTTCTCCTCTTCCTCCCCGGCCCTCTGGCAGCAGCTGGCCAAGCAGGGTCCATCCATCACGGCGGCCCCGCCCCCGGCCCTGGCTTCCGCTCTCAGCCGCTGCCGTGAAGGGAGGGAGGCAGGTTGGGTCTTGGGTGCGGGGGCAGCTCTGCGGCCAGGGAGGTCCCCGGGGGAGCCAGCGTGGACGGTGTCAGGTCTCACATCGGCACCCATTCTCCGTTTCAGGCGCTGGACCACTGTGTAGCTTGGCAAACCTGTTTATATCTAAAAGGAGAGAATTTCATAATTGGTTTCTGGAGTGAGCATTTGAGTGACCCAGGGAATTTAGAAGCAGCTCCTTGAGTCCCATGGCAGTGTAAGAATCCGCGCCGTGGGAGTCTCATCTTCAGTGTTTTCCATGCACCTCCGCCCCTCCCACCCCCGGGGCGGTGATGGGGGCGGAGGCGGGGGGTCCTGGTGCCCACGCCTGCTTGGAGCCACTGGCTGTAGGATCTTGCTTGTGTCCAAATGGAGGGGGTGAGATGGGTGACAGGTTAGGTGGGGAGAGGGGCTGGTCTGAGTGACCCACTCTTGTGGAACCGTCAGCACTGTCACTCGGGAAGGCTTTCTCCAGCTTGGGCATCCGTCTCGCTTTGTAATCAACGTCAACCTGCGAGTATTGATTGAGCCTCTGGGGAATACAGAGCTGTGCAAGGCACGTAGGCACACAAAGTAACTAACTGCACGCGGCAGGCGAGTCTATTAAATGCAGACGGTGGTCTCAGGGAAGGACCTTACTGCCCATCCCGGCCCTCCCCTTCCAGACGTGTGGGCGGCATTCTCCGCTTTTGCTCCTGGACCCCACGCCCGGCTTCTGCGTGTCTCCACTTCTGCTCTGCCTCCGGATCCTGCCTTCCCAGTTTCAGTGCTCCCAGGGTCTCACCTGAATGTCCTAATAGCTCGCTTGGTAGCCCCCGCCAGGCCATCTTCTGCCGCACAGCCGAGGGGCTGTGCCCACGGACAGGCTGACCGTGCCTGGTGCATGCGGGACGCTCCCTTGTCTTGAATGGATTAGCTTCACGGGCGCCCTCAGGTCCTGGGGGAAGGCCTAGACTCCGCGTGGCCTTCCAGGTCCTTGGCGCCAGGCGCAGCCCTGCCTCTCTAGCTCTCACGAGCGGCACGCCCCCCACCACGGGTCTTCTCACACGTCTCCGTTTTGCCAGGTCCTCCCAGTCTCGGGGCCGCACCTGCGCCAGTGGCTCTCCCCGGGATGGGGACCCTCTCCTCCTCTCTCTGTCTGGCAGATAGCCTCCTGCTCACCCAGGGGACCCAGCTCGTGCCCCCCCCCCCCAGTGGAAGTAGTCCCCTCCGTATCTGCGGCCCGTTGGTATTCTACCACTTGTCACATTCTTGTGCTGTTTAACGAGTTTGTTTTATCTTCAGGTTTTTGTTGGTTTCATATATTTCTCCCTCCATCTCCCTCTCTCTGTCCCTGTCTCCTCTTGAATTTTAAGCTTCTGGAGAACAGGGACTGACTACGTCTTACACTGACCCCTTCTGCCAATGTTTGTGGAATGAATACAGTCTAGTGGCAAAGACGCTGATCAGAGTCAAGAAGCACCGGTTTTCCTATCCCGTCTGTTACTGCCTCGCTAGATAACCATAGATGAGTCCATTCTTCCCTCCGCAAGCTCATTTTCTCTTTCATTGTCAAGAGTGTCTGCACCTGAATGACCTCGAGGCTGCCTTCCAGTTCTGACATGCCCTGATTCTGGACGTTAGAAGATGGAGAGAGGTCTGTGTGTCCTGCCATGCCTGGGGCCCTCCTGGGGGCGTCTGGTTCGGGCCCAGCACCCGCTGGTTCGGCAGTGGCATTAACCGACGTGGCCAGTCCTGATTTGGTGGTGGAAGAGGGCTGTCTCTTCAGCCTCCCTTGCCGCGCCTCCCATCTTTCCTTCCTTTTGGAAGAGGCGGCCAGGAGCACTCACAAGGCTCTCCCCGCCAGCTTTGCACCCCGCGTGACATGACGTGTTGGGAAGCCTCTGACTTCTTGTGTGTTCCACGGACATGAGCCCTGCTCAGTGAAGGGTGTCGTGTGTGACATGTTGGAGCTGGGGCAGCATCTGGCCGAGGCGTGAGACTGGGGAGCAGGACGGTCCCTTGGGACTGAAACCCAAACTGGGAGGGAGGAGCCCAAGAGGGTGGCACGAGAGAATCCTTCTCCCCGGGCCTTGAGCGCCTCGATCGTAAAAGCATCGGGATGGCTCCTGGAGGGGGGCGGGAAGACAGCAAGCCCCAGCAGGAATGGGAAGGACGGCACCCAGGTGGAGGTGGCCCCGTGAGTCGCAGCGTGACCGCCTTGGAGCAGGTACGAGGCAGGACGCTGGCGGATGCCGGGAAGGTCAGAAGCCTGGACTTGAAAGCTAGGCTGCTCAAGCTTCCGGTCCCTCTGGGCTCATTTGCCTTAGTGCTTTGTAGACTCGCTCGGAGAGGCCCAGCCTGTTTGGCGGTGCTCATGGAAGCCAGGAGGGGGAGCAGCCCCTTCCGGGTGGTCAGCGGACCCTCCAGTGCAAAGGCCCCTGGGGAGCGGACACAGTCTCTCTGGCCTTTCCGGCGGTGTAGTCCTCAGTTTCTCCCTCTGTCCCGCTCTGCCCCAGCTCTGAGGCTGGGTGTGGGACCGGCACTGCACCACTGCAGTCAAAGTTGCTTTATAAATAGAAAGATACTTAACACCGACCATGGAAGCAAGCAGGGAGGGCGGCTTTGGGCAGCCGTGTTTTAAAAATGAGCATTGATTTCTGGGAATCTACATGCTGAATATTAAACAGACCCTTGCTGGCTCCCCAGGCTCTGCTCAGCCCTGCACCCGCTCCGCGCCCCTCCCGGAATACTCACTCCCCGCTCTGGTCCTCAGAGGGCCCCAAGAACCACGCGCTTGGGATCTGTGTCCCTTTACCTTGGGGGGCGTTCTCTGCCTGGCGTGCGGCTGATCATTGCCCATTCGTTCATGTTCACCTCTTAGAGGCAGGCACTGTGCTAGGTTCTAGGATTCAAAGATGAACAAGAATCATCTCCTAGCCCCCCCGATCCCCCTCTTTCTCAGCATCGAGACTCACAGAGCAGTGTGCAGGGCGAGAGTCTTAATACAGGGGCTTCGGGGAATGCTGAAGAGCACGTCCAGTTTTGCCTGGGGTAGGGTGGGAAGCGGTGTCACAGAGAAAACATCGTGGTCAAGAGAGGGGAATGCATTCCACGCAGGGAACAGAATGTGCAAAGGCGGGGTGCCTGGGTGGCTCAGTTGGTTGAGCTGCTGCCTTCGGCTCAGGTCATGATCTCAGAGTCCTGGGATCGAGCCCCGCATCGGGCCCTCTGCTCAGCAGGGAGCCTGCTTCCTCCTCTCTCTGCCTGCCTCTCTGCCTACTTGTGATCTCTCTCTCTCTGTATCAAATAAATAAATAAAATCTTTTAAAAAAAAAAGAATGTGCAAAGGCACAAGCAGCTGGCACGGCATATGACGGGCATCTCATCGCTGATACCTGAGTCCCGGGTGTGCCCGTGAGTTGTGGTGTCCATATAATATTCCTAGTCCCTCCTGTTAGCTTCCCATGCCGGCAGAGGACCCGCAGTGTCTTTTGGTCGATTACAATATTTTGTCTCAGGGTCCAATCACAGTGAAAAACTTAGTTAAAAAAAAAGACCAAGTAGTTGCATAACCTCACTACCACTAAGACTTCCTTCCTTTTCATTTGGTGACTTGCACTCCATTCTGGGATCTAGTGACAGGGCCCCCCGGAAGGTATCAGGCCAGAGAAAATCCAAGGAAAACTCACAACAGGTGTCCCATTCTACACCATTCCGTCCTCCTCGCTCCATCCCCCAACTGCCACTGGGCTGAGAACTGTGCATCTTTTAGGCCCCATGGAGTTCTGCCCAGTCTTATCCAAACGGTCCACCGGAGCTTTTCTTCAGACATTCCATAAACACTGGCTCCGTTGATGTTTCCGCAGTGGAATGCAACGAGCAGGACTGAGTGTTAGGAAGATGTGGGGCAGTCTTCTGAGGAGGGTCCTGGGGAGGAAGGGGAGCCAGGGCCATGTCAATGAGGCAGACACGGGGAGGTGGCGGGGCATTGGAGGGGGTGGAGGACCCCGAGGAGATGAGCCACACTCCTGCTCGCATTAGGTAGTCTTGTTTAATTACGTGAATATAACCTGATAGAGTAAACAATGATAAGTTGGTCATTTTAATTTGTATTTCCATGACTTCTAGTGTTCCCAAGTTGTTTTATTTTATCTTATTTTTTACAACTCAGAAGCACAGCCGTGAAATCCCTCATCATGGAAGTTGTTCACACCGTGCCCACGGCCCTGGTTGGAGATGTGGCCCGTGAGGGTGGGCGGGGTGCCCCCTGGGAGTGTGGGCTTGAGCTCTGCCTGGGGAAGGGTCTTGCCTGCAGATAGGAAGCTGCGCATGGCCCGAAAGCACGTCTCGCAGTTTGCTTGACTTTCAGGGGGCGGCAGGTGCCGTGGGGAGCGGGGAGGTGGTGCCCCCATTTAGTGCCGTGGTCCGGGCTCGGCTTCAGCCTCGCCCCGCTGCAGACTTCCTTCTCTCTGTCTTTATCCCCCCGCTTTTTTTTTTGACCTTTGGCTCCTTCTCCTTTTTCTCCCCCCTCCCTGTGACATTAGTGTAATATTTGTTGTGCTCGTTTCTCCCCATTTGCATTTCTGTTTTCAGGGTTCCTGTTGCCCCATAGGGACCAAGAGGTTTCGGACCCCGAATGCTCCACCAATGCCTGCCACTCAGGCTCTCAATAAACATGGGGGGTCATCTTCCTTTCCCTGAGAGTTTAGTTGCCGTTTTCACAAAAAGGGAGATGGGTAGCGTAGAAACATTGATGCTCGGAAAGCAGCGTGTCCGGGCCAAGGGCACAGGTGGGGCTCTGGCTGCTCCAGCCAAGGTTGGAGAGCAGGTTAAGCTTGTGGGAAGGGGCAGGCAGGTGAGCTTTCTGGGTGAGTCTGTATCCGCTGCAGAGAGTCCGAGGGATAGTGCTGGAGACACCCCACGGCTCCTGCCGTCCCCCTTTGTTCCCATCACACATGGGATCTGGTTGCTTGCCTTCTGATGTGGTTTCTCCTGGGAGGCTGGAGGAATGAGAGTTATTCGGTAGCTTTTCATGGCGAGGAATGTGTGATTTGAACAATGCTGGGCCCAGGATGCCCCGGATTCCTCAGTCCATACTGGCATTAGACAGGAACTATCGGGAGCTGGAAATAGGCCGTGGGGCCCCGGGGGGCGGGCTGATTGTTTGTGGCAACCCCGCCATCACCATCTCGCCTCATCCTGGAGCCATGGATGCCACAGACAGGAAGGCACCTCCCAAAGTCATCTAGGAAGGAAGGGACCGTGCCGCACTCGGCCGCTCGGACTCCAGGTGGGGCCGGGTTCAGCCCGCCCAGGCACCTGCTTTGGTCACCTGTCCCTGTCCTTAACAGCTCTCTCGCGAAGGCCCCCCTTTGCATTTTGAGTCCATTCCTCTCATTCTGCCCAAACGAAGCAAGACAGAGCCCATTGTCCTTTGCACAGAGCCTTCAAATGCAAGAGAGTGTGATGTTTTCCTTCTGTATTGGAGAACCGGTGGGAGGCGGTGTCTACTTCCGACACATCAGGCAAGACAGCTGAGCAGAATTTGTAATGGATGAAATATTGGCTCAATTCGGAATTGGTTTTCTCTAGTTTAATGGGGTAGGAAGGTGCAGTTCTGTGTTGAGCTAACTTCATGCATTTTTTAAACTAACTTTGTTTCAGCAATCAAGAGAGGAATACATGAACAAAGAGTCCATATTATACATTGTCCATTTGAGATTTCGCTTCCCTGGCTAGTGGGCACTATTCTCCCAGTTCTGTAGGCAAGTGCCCTGCACCCGCATTTCTAGCCAGAGTTCTGCCAGATGACCCAGGAACACATTTTCACAATGCCAACACCTGCCGTGTCTTCTCATGGGACATGTAACGTTTTGGCATACTTAAGCACATCTCTGTCCCAGAGGGCGAATTGCGTGTATTTTCGACAGCTGGGTAACTTTCCTGACCAGGTGTGGCCCCTGCAGAAAGTAGCCAGCTCTAAACATCGTGCCTCGACAGCCCCTGGGACCCTCCTGGGCTGAACATGTCAGCACTAAAGATCCAAGGCCACGTTTCTCAAACGTTGTGACTCAGTCCGTGCCCGTGTGTGCAAGCTACATCCGAAAAAAAAAAAAAAACCACTTCGTGAAATTACCAGGCGAGATACATGCCGATATTTTCTGTTTAAGTTTTTAAAAATACTCTTCCTGACCCACTAAACTGATTTCATAACCCACTAATGAGTAATAACCTGCCTTTTGGAAAACACTGATCTGGGAGTCACTATAGATTAAAGCAAATGGAAACAATTAGCAAGTTAATGCATTTGGGTCATGGTCACACGTCTAATATGGCTCAGATTCTTTATTTCTTGCGATTGGGTTTCTTTTTTCTTTATTGTCATTGATGCCTTCAAAGCAGGCACCTGTCCAGGTGCCAAGCCTTGGCTTTCACACGTCTCCTAAGGACCGCTGTCAGTCAGTATGCCAACATCATCTTTTTAAAATAAATTCGATGTTACGACACAGATTTTTACTTAACGGGTTGCTTTTCATAATAAAAGTATGAACAGAGCCCTGATTTATGAAACTGCTCATTTACTGAACGGTTTTCGTGGAGTGTTTCCAAGCCTGAGTGAATGAGCAAATCCGTGAGTTGGAGCTGGGGACTCCGAGGTGTCACCTTCCTGCCCTCAGGGAGCTCGCCCGCAGAGGGGGTGAAAGGCTCGTGCGGGAAGTGCGTTTCGAGAAGCACTCCAGTAGAGAGGCTGGCAAAGGCTTAGTCGGAAAGACAGACTCCAGGGAGCTGGGGGGGTGGGATGGGGGGGGGCAGGAACCAGACCAGGAAGAGAGGAGGGTTGAGTGGGGTCTTGCAGGATGCGCAGGAGTTCGAGGGGCAGGCCTGCTAGGTTGTGGTGAAAGAAATTTGGACTAGAATCAGCCAAGTTTTTAAGTTGGAGCAACATAAGTGCAATTTATTTCAGAGGGATGTTTGTGAGGGCAGATGGAAAAGGTGTCTGGAAATGGATGTGCCGGGAAGGGGCGACCAGGCAGGAGGGTTTGGTAATCGTCTTTTGTTGGTTTTATGAGAAAGAGGTAGTTGAGGAGCTTGGCCAAGGGAATGGCATGAGGAGGGGAAGGGGGCTGGCTTCTGGAGCGTGGGGGAACGGCTCAAAACTGCACAGCAAAGAGGTAAAATAAGAGTCTGAGGAATCGCTCTAGGTCTCTAGATCAAGTGACTAGATTGGTGGTGATACTGTTAACAGTAGAAAATAGCAAAGGAGGAACAGGTAGGTGGAGGGAAGAGACGAGAACGAATTTAGATTTGGGCCTGCTGGTTTGCATTCCTGGTGGACACCCCAGTGGAGGTGTTCCACTGCTTGGCGGCCTAGGGCAGGGCTCCTGGTGAAAGAGCACGTTCTTTTCTTAGCCTGGCTGCATCTGCCTGGTCTTGTGGTCCAGGATGAATCACCTAAGCTCTGCCAAGTGGGAAAAGCAATGATTATCTTGCAGGGTTGTTACGAGGACTGGGGAAAAGAGCTGTTGAAATCCTACCACAAGGTCCGTACTCAGAATCTTATAGCATTACCATCAGTGATCTGGGTGGACTGAGAGGAAGGATCTAGATTTGGCACTGACCGAGGATCTAGGGCTCCGATCTCAGGAATGACAGGCCTCCTTGGGCAAGTTACGTCCTCGGTCTGGGGACTTCCTCATTTGGATGTGGCAGGAGTGGGGCTTGATAATCGCTAACAACCATTCTAGTGCGAAAACTCTGTGATCTCCTGAATGTTGAGAGAAATAATTTACCGATACATGGGTTGATAGGATGGGGACTTGAATCACCAGTGTGCGGGAACAATGGCGAGAAACTAATGAGACGAATGGCAGTGGGCAACCGTTTATAGTTACGCCGCTCGTAGATTTATAAAACTGCAGGAATATTGAAGGGGGAGCTCCGCCTTAGCACGCTCGATGTGACACCTCCGGGCAGGGCCTGGGGCTGCTCGGGCCTTTCTGTTCATGATGGTCTGATGCTCAGTGGGAAGGGAGTTCAGTGCCAGGCTGCACGGTTGGAAACAGAGTGTCCAGATCGAGAGCCATCACAGCCTGTCGCCCTTTGCCATTTTCCGATGCCACGGAGTGTGGTGTTCAGCCCATTCATAGACGGCTCTGTCCCTAATCGTTTCCCTGCACCTGCTAAGTGCTAGGTTCTGAGGCGGATGCTGGAGGTGCTGTATTATTATTATTATTATTATTATTTTTATTTATTCATTTAACAGAGAGAGAACACAAGCAGGCAGAGAGGCAGGCAGAGGCAGAGAGAGGAGCAGGCTCCCTGCCAAGCAAGGAGCCCGATGCGGGACTCGATCCCAGGACGCTGGGATCATGACCTGAGCTGAAGGCAGCTGCTCAACCAACTGAGCCACCCAGGCGTCCCGAGGTGCTGTATTATTGATCAGATGCAGTGGTCGAGGGCCCTAAGTCTTGGGGAGGGCATTGGCAGACCAGGACCGGCCAGGAGGAGAGTGGGCAGGGCCTCAAAGGACCTGGAGGAGAATGGAGAGTGGGCGGGGCCCGCAAAGGACCAGGAGGAGAATGGAGAGTGGGCGGGGCCGCAAAGGACCAGGAAGTTGCTGTATGTTGTAACAGCGGGAAGAAGCTGGAATGTTCTGCTCTTCTGGGAAGGGAAGGCACAGGGGCACACGATACTACCTTCTTGCTTGGGAAAGCTGGCACCTGGCTGAGGAATTAGGCCTCTGCTTTACTGCTCCAGAGGGAAGAACTAATTCTATTATCCAGAATAATGATGATAATGATAATTAAAAGAAATATTACCTACTATTTATTAAGTGCCAGGCACTGGATCAGGCCCTGTGCACAGATCACCGACTTCGCATGTTGTTAGGCATTTATTGTACTCATGATTCAGATCAGGAAACTGAGGCTTAGGACAGTTAAGTCACTTGTCAAGGGGCAGAGCTGGGCTTTGATACCGATGTGAATGAGTTCACGGTCCCTTGTCTGCCCCACACCCCAGCCAGGTCTCTAAGGTGGGAAGCAGAGGTGGGTGGGTGGGGCTCAGATTAAGGCACGTCTTTATGGGAGCTAGAGCCTCGAGGTGATGCCTGGGTAGTGTCGAAGCAGAGCTAGTTGGCTGGCTTGCAGCGTCTTCCCCAGGGGGCTTCTGCTGAGGGGTGGAGACTGGCTTGCTCTTCCAGGGCTCCCTGGCTCCTAGGACAGCCCCGGAGGGGGAGGGAGGCAGTATGCCCATTCTGCTGGTGGGGAAGCTGCAGCTCATAGGGGCTGAGCGGCTTGCCCAAAGTCACCTGGTCCTGAAAAGACAGATCTGGGGCTCAGACCTGGGTCTCGTGACCCCATCCTGTGTACCCTTCCCACTGCCCCACTCTGCCCGCCAGTGCTTTACCGCAGTCAGACCTTCTGTGATTTGCATTAGTCTTTTGCCTGGATTCATGCCACCTGCTCCTCCCTGCTCCTTTGCCATATCTGACAGGTTGCCTGGGATGTCCCCTGGGTGCCAGAGCTCAAGACTGGCCTCAAACTGAGGCCTCAAAACTGAGCTCAAAATCAGCCAATATCCGAGCTAATGGAGTGGTGGTACCACAGTCGGTGTGCACACACGTGTGTGCGTGTGTGTCCTGGAAGGGCCGTGAGGGGGGTTTGAAATCTGGGGGGCTGTGCATGATGTGGGGTAGGCTGGGATTTCTGGCAAGTTGGGACTGGTGGAGAAGGCTGACAGATCCCGAGGGACAAGTGGTCTGTCTTCCTGCCCCTTATCGGCCCTCCCCTGGGGTGCTGCTATCCCTTTCTGGAAGGCAGGCCGGGAGGCAACAGATTAGGGAAGTTAATTACTCAATTAATTCACCCAGATCAGACAGGCTTTCTGCTTGGGAGATGCTCTGCTGATGGAATGAGGAAATTGCTGTATTTGCCAGTTCTCGTTATTGACGGAGGGTGTCGGGAGGTAGGGAAGCTGTCAGCACACCCTACCGGGCTTCCTGGGGAGCTGATGCCTTGTTCTTGGTCTTGTGTGAGTGAGCACTTTCTCTCTCTCCTCTCTCTCACCCTGTGGTTCACTCTCCACCCCCCCCTCCCCCCGCTACACCTTTTTCTGGAAGCACTGGATCCGGCCAGAGGAGTGGGCTGGGGCTAGATGGTCAGACTTGGTTCATTCACTCAACAAGTGCTTCCTGAGTCACTGGCACATGACTGGATGCTAAGGGGCCACAGCAGGAATTGACTCGCGCTCTGCTCTCTTGCAGCTGACGCTCCATTTGCAAAGGTGAGCCCTGCCCATTCGGGCTGCCCAGGGTGAGTCAAGGAGACCACATGATCGGGGACGGGGAGGGTGGGAGGGCAGGTGTGTGTCGGGGTCCCGACGAGGGGGAGATCTGTAACTGGGCCATCAGTCCGAGGAGCCTCCCTGCCAGGGGAGGGGATGCTAACTGAAGCCTAGTAATGGGGGCAGGCTGGTGGAGAGCCGAGCTGGGCCACGGAACCCTCCCTGAGGCTGGGACAGCCACTCGGGGGCCGGGTCCCTGACAGAACGGGGCACACAGGGCCAGGGCCGATGGTGGTGTGCCCTTGGGAGCCGTGGCGAGGGCTGACGTAGGGAATGCGGGCTATCCACTTTATCAGCTTGGCTGGGGCGAGGGCATATGTGAAAGTGCACAGTTTAAGGCGGAACGCTGCATCTTTGACGATACATGCAGGAGGGAAAGAGAAGCAGCCCCGGAGTGACCTAATCCTACCACTCTGCTCTTCCTCCCCTCCCCCGGCCCCCCCACCGCGTCCCTCTTCATTAGGCACGACGTCTGTGAGTTCGGGCTAGGGCTGACAGAGCGCTTTTGGCAGATACGTCCCTGCTGGAGAGGGGAGCTTTTGGCCAGCATTGTCTTCCCAGCTGGTGTGACTTCAGATTCCTGACAGAAATGTCTCAGGGTGACTTTGGTGATTACGTGCAGATGTGTCTTCAGAAGACGAACCAAAAGGAGCAGTGGCAATCTTGCTCCCAAACAGCGTCCGGGCCTGGAGGGTTTTGCTGGAGGCGGTCAGAGTTGTGTTGCCACTTGAGTCGGGAAGGAGGGGCCGCCAGGGATCCTCCGAGTTCAGCACGCTTTAAGAATCCCTGGAAGGGGGCGCCTGGGTGGCTCAATGGGTTAAACCCTCTGCCTTCGGCTCAGGTCATGATCTCAGGGTCCTGGGATCGAGCCCATGATCTCAGGGTCCTGGGATCGAGCCCCGCATCGGGCTCTCTGCTCAGCGGGGAGCCTGCTTCCCCCTCTCTCTCTGCCTCCTCTCTGCCTGCTTGTGATCTCTCTCCCTCTGTCAAATAAATAAATAAAATCTTTTTTTTTTTTTTTTTAAAAAGAATCCCTAGAAGGTTTTATTAACAGAAGAGGTGTCCTGCTCTACTCATGGTCCTGCTTCCAGAAATCCCGACTTCATGAGGCCAGGGTGGGCTCAGGGATTTGCCTTTGGTCTCAGAACACCCAGGGATTTGGAAGTAGGTGGCCTGGGAACCTCACTGAGAGAAATGTGTTGGCGGGGGGTGGGGGGGGGGGTGGGGGGGTGGGGAGGGGAACTCAGCACTTGGAAAGGGCACGGAACCAGGGCTGTGAGCCTTGTTGTGGTCCCTCAGTGACGGGCTCAGGGCAGGTCTCGTCCCCTCGGATACTGTGATGTGTGTGGCCCGTCTGCTTCCCAGGACTTCTGTGAGGGCGAAATCCTGACTTAGGTGAAATCCCTTTGAACAGTATGCACTTTTCTGTAGATGCAAGTGGCTGTCATCGCTTTTACAATTACAATAAGAATGTTCCGAAGAGTCCGTCGGGTTGACTGAAGCCAGGGAAGGGGAGGGGAGGAGAGAAGTGAATCGGACGATCTCCGAAGACCCATAGCTTCTGGGATCTTCTTCCAGCCAGAAAATTCAAGGAATTGCCCTCTCCCTCCCCCTAGTCCAGGTGGTGAATCTATTTCTTTACCATATGGGTGGCTACTTCAGTCTTGAGATAGATGGGCAGCAAGAAGAGAGGTCCCCGAGCTCCCTAATTACAGCACTTTCTGGATTGCCTTTCCCTTTTCTCTGGTGCTGATGTTGCTTAAACTGAGCGATTAGAGCTGTGCGGTGAGCTCCCGGCACGAGTGACACAGCCTGCCCTGGGCGGTTTTGCTGATGTCCTACGGCGTGAGGTTGGGGTGAGGTTAGCCTGCACCCAGAATTTCTGTTCTGCGCATTGCTTCACAAGTCAGCTCCTGGCTGCTGGATGTCCTATGGAAGGGGGTGGCTTAGGGCAGGGCCTCCATGTCGCACAACATCCGGGGAAGTGCTGCCCAGGGAACACGGTGGAGGTGGGTGGTGGCAGCCCTTCCAGGAAGGGAGGCATCCCTGTTTTGTTCCTAAACTCTCCTGCTTCCTTGCTCCTATGGTCTCTATTCTCAGTTTGAGTGCCCGATGAGGTCCGTAGAAATGTGTATGTTTTATGAAGAATGATAATGGTAACAGTGATCTCTACAAGTCTGTCCTCTGACCGTAGTTGGTTTAGGAACCCATGTAGAAGTAGTCATTTACTAAACAAGTGTTCATTGAGCACGGCTGTGTGTGTAGCAGCGTGTAGAGTCATTGAGGGGGGACTGGAGTCGGGGAGAGGGGCGGAGAGGGGCCCAGTGCATGGGCCATTCTCAGATAACAGGATGCCAACTCCCTTCGTTGGGTCTGCATTTCCTGTGTGTCCTTCCAATGTCAGGTCCTGGGAGATGGGTGCCGTGCTAGCTCCGGCTCTGTTAGAATTTTGAGGTTGTCCAGGTGGGGCTAGGAGTCGTTTTAATGTGGAAACACCGGGGGGGGGGTCACATTCAGAAATGGAATCTGGGTGTGCCCAACACAGCCCTTGACTCACTTTCCCCATGGCTAGTGGATTCGAGGGTGTGGACCGGGAGTTTCCGGGCCCTCCACGGAAGGTCTGGTGTTACGCAGGGTGGCCGGCACTCCCTTTCCGAGCTCCCCAGGTCAGCACTCTTAGTGAGTTTGCTTCTTCTACCTCCAACCCGGGCCTCCGGCCCGCTGTGACTACGTGCTACAGCTGGGCCTGCAGAGCTTAAAATAGCAGGATGAGCTGGCTGTTTGCATGTGGGGAGCCCGCCTGAGGCGTGATGGGGCAGCTGCCTGGAGTTGGGGCTCTACTGGCTCCAACCACCAGGGTGGGGAGTATTCTTTGGGGGTTTCTTCTAGGCTCAGGGCTGGGGGAACAGGGGGTGGTGGGTTGGGGGCTCAGATGTGGGTGGTGCAGAGGGGAAGCAGCGAGCTTGTCTTTCCTAAGACCTTTTAAGGCAATGCCTCGAACCTGACGGCAGAGCTCAGAGGCCTTCGGCTTGGTACTGCCCAGGGTTAGCCATGTAGAGCCCCCTTCTGGCCTAAATGAGGGGAGAAAATGAGGTGCAGTGGTGGGGTTGACTGTTCCTGGTCATGGGAGCAGGATCAGCATGAGAATGCAGGCTTCCCGAGCCCAGTTGGGCAGGCGCTGACCACTGGGCTCCCTCACTCCCTGGCTGCCTCCTCTCGGGAAACCAAGATGGCACCCGGAGGACAGGGCAGGGGCATCCGCCAGGCATTCCTTGGCCCAGCAAGTGCTTACTGAGTACTTGCCGTGGGGGAAGCTAGCGAGGAATGAAACAGACCCAATCCCTGCCCTCACGGAGCTTCCTTCTGGTCGGGGAGAGAGATCGTAAGCCCTCAGTTAACCGAGAAGTTTGTGCCCTTTGCAGAATACTGCGTTTCTCACAAATTGAAGGTGTGCGGCAACTCCGCATCGGGCAAGTCTGCTGGCACCATTTTCCCAACAGCATTTGCCCACTTTGGTCTGTGTGGCACGTTTTTGTGATTCTCACCGTATTTTGAACTTTTCGTTATTACTACATTTGTTATGGTCATCTGTGATCAGTGGTTACAACTGGCCGAAGGCTCAGATGATGGCATTTTTTTAGCAATAAAATGTTTTTAAATTAAGGCATGTATATATATTTTTAGAGCTAATGCTCTTGCATACTTAATAGACTACAGTAGTTTAAATGTAACTTTTATGTGCTCTGAGAAACCCCACTTTCATTTGACTTGCTTTATTGCAATACTTGCAGTATTGTGATATTCATTTCGTTGCGCTATTTGCTTTATTAGAGTGGTCTGGAACCGAACCCGCAACATCGCCCAGCGTGCCTGTCAATTATATAGTATGTTGGGGATAAGTGCTATGGAAAAAGCTGGACAAGTTAAGAGAGATTGCATGTGCTGGGGGAGTGCAGTTTTATTTTTATTTTTTAATTTTTTAAAAATATTTTATTTATTTGACAGAGAGAGAGAGAGAGATCACAAGTAGGCGGGGTGGGGGGGGAAGCAGGCTCCCCACTGAGCAGAGAGCCCTACGTGGGGCTCGATCCCAGGACCCCGGGATCATGACCCGAGCCAAAGGAAGAGGCTTTAACCCACCGAGCCACCCAGGCACCCCGTGGAGTGCAGTTTTAAATGGGGCAGTTGAAGAAAGTCTTCTTGAGAAGGTAGCATTGTGAAGATGTAAAGGAGACAAGAGAGGTGACCACGCAGAGATCTAGAGGAAGAACGTTCCAGTTGTGGAAATAGCCAGCTTAAAGGCTCTCCCAGAAGAAACAGCAGGATGGACAGTGTGGCCATGCTGGAGAGGGGGAGTGGTGTGTGTGTGAGCTTTGTCTTCTACTCTGGGAGAGATGGGAAGCCAGTAGAAGGCTTTGAGCCGACTACTAACCTGGCCTGATTTACATGGTAAGGTCACAGTAGTACAGGAGCTGATTTCAGTTGTCTTTCTCTGTGATTAGGCCACCTGTGGGGCACCCCAAAAGACCAGACGGAGGGCTGCTCCATCCCTTCCCTGTGACGTGTCTGGCCGGCGTTCTGACTCCCACACCCTAACTGTGGGACTTTTCCTACCAGGGGGAGGACAAGACGGGGCTGGGTTTCTTCTCCTGGCCGTGGAGTTTCTTCTGGAGGGAAGGGTGCTGGAGCCCGCGGGCACTGGCTCCCAAAAGCCTATTAGTAAACAATAGGAAAATTTGCCAGCTGTTGAACCATTGGTAGCCTGAAACCGGCCACGATAGGAGGATCACACCATGGAAATTGGCAAGGACTACAGATCATGGCTTTTCCCACCATCTGTGGTCCTTGCCAGGAGAGCTGGTCGTTAGGCATTTCTCAGCCCGCCCCGGGCCTGTCATCTCCACTCCACCTGGACTGTGGCTTTGGAGGACGGGGCCTCTGTTTTCTCTCTCATTTGGCAAAGCACATACATGTGTTCGTGCTGCGTGAGGTCAGGAAGAACGAGGGCCATGCTGGCCAAGGGTGTGGCACGAGCAGGTGTCGGGCATGCTGGTGCGTTGCCCAGGGTTGACGGGGCTCGTTCCCCCGTGCCACGGTGTGGGGCTTCTCTGTCCCTCCTGGCTGGACCATCACCACGCACGCGTGCTCTCTCATCTCATTCCGCCTTCCCTGGGCCTCCCTCTGTGTATGGAGCACGCCACGTGCAGGCCTCCGTAGGGCTCAGCTTTGTGCGGCACAGCAGGGTCCGCTCGGGGTAAGGAAAGGTCTCTGGGCTAGAAGTCAGGGGACATGGGTTCGGTCCCAACTCTGCCGCTAGCTGGCGTGCCCCTCACGTGCGCTCTGGGCACGAAAGCCCCTTGAACTAGCTGGGTCACAGGTCTCTGCTCACCGTGTTCGCGCTTCTGGGACCCCTCTGCTCTGCCCTCCTTCAGCGAGGATGGGGGGCTCAGCATGCATCCCATCTTTTCTAGGAAGCCTCCCTGGAGGAGCACTCAGTCTGTACCCGCTGCTCTGGAATATGCGCGTGTGCTTCTGTCCCCGGCCGCCCTTTCATTTTGTGGCCCCCATCTGGACCATTAGGTCCTAAGGGTTCACGCTCCCCAGGAGCACCCACCGTGGCGGGCCTGGGATGGGCACGTTGCGAGAGCTCAGGCAGTCGTCAGTGATCACTAACTGGTACAGTGTCCTTTATCGAGCTCATATGGAACACACGGGATGGTTCCAGTGTGTGTGTGGATGGCGGGTACTGTCCGTTGGGTAAAGCAGTTTCCCAGACAGTGCCTCCTCTGGCCCTCACAATCGTACCGAGCCCCCGCCCGCAGGCGAGAAGATGGAAGTGTGCTCATTCATTCATTTAGACAATATATACTGTGCTCAGGGAGCCATAAGCCTCTCACCTGGGGCACACCGGTAGTCAGAGCCGGGACCGGAGCCTCAGCCCTGCATCCCGCCTGGCTCCCAAAGCACGAGGGTTTGTCCCATGATCCCCCTTGGTGAGGCAGACAGGGCTGCACAGTGGAGTGGAGCATGCATTCATGGAAGGATCCAACCTGGATAAGCCAGGTTGGATGCTGGTCAGGCCCAGGCTCGGGGGTGGCGGGCGAGAGGGGGGCCATGCCAGTGCTCAGTGCCTGTCCCCGCTGTGTCCGGCCGACCGGCCGAGGCTGCGGGCTGGCATTTCCTCTGGCAGCGGCATGGGGGAGGGGAAGAGCAGGTGTGCCCTGGCATCTGGCCCGACTGGGATATGAAAGCGCCCCTTGGGGCCAGAGCTTGGGGGATGAGTGATAGGCAGCCACCCAGACACACTGGGCCTTGCGGAGCATAGCCGCCTTCTCTGAGCTCCAGGCTGGACATCCGAGCCCTCCGGTGCTGCAGGAGATGGTCAGAGCTGGTGGGTGGCCCCAGAAAGGGCCTCCGGGAGTGAGGACAGGTGGTAGTGAGTTAGCAAGGTGAGTACCCAGCAGAAAGGCTGAGGGCTGTGTCAGGCGTGTCCAGTGCATGGGTTGAGGTGAGTACATACGGTGGAGGCGGGGGTGAGGCATGGGGTCGGGTGTGTGGTGTGGAGGGATTCGGTGAATTTGTCTTCACATTTCTGGAGTGTTCTCTGTGTACCAGGCTGACTCTGCAAGAGGAACACAGGTGCGTTCATCCCTCAGGTCTTCCTGTAGTCTTGCAGGAAGACATTGATGCAAACAGCCATGATATGAGGCAGAGTGAAATTAGTGCCCCAAAGAGAGGTTAAGAACAGGAAGAGGGCCTCTTAGTTTCGGGGGATCCGTAGGATCAGAGTTTCGTTCATGGAGGACGGGACATTTGAGATGGGTCCTGACCTGCCTACTACAGGCGGAGATGGCTGGGGGAGCCGTCGGGGGTGGAGGGCACGGCGAACACCAGAGTGAGGAGCTCCGACCGCGGGGGGACTAGGGCACAGGTCAGGACTCACAGGAAGCAAGGCCCGCCAAGTACAACGTGGAAGGTCTTGAATGCCAAGCTTGAGTGTGTGTGTTAGAGCCCCAGGGAGCGGGCGGAGATTTGGAGCTGGGGCGAGGGGGCGGTGCGGCAGCCGGGAGCCCTGTCTCTGGTCCGTGACAGTGGCCACATGTGGCCGGGGGTCATGAGGAGGAGGATGGGAGGCAGTAAGGAGACTGTGGCAGGTGGGAGGCGGAGTGGGGTTGGCAGTGTCGAGGAGGGGAGGCCGTGACAGGGAACGTGTGTGTGTGCCGTCTGCATTCTGGGCATGTGTTGGGCAAGTCTGGGTCAGGGGAACAGGGCTGGGTTCGCGTCACGGAAGATTGGGTTACAGCAGCTCTGCCGGGCTTTGGAAGAACACTGCGGGATGTCACAGGGTGTGGGTCGTGAGCGTTTTCATCTCGAGAGCTGTCTCCAGGGTTTGGGGTGGCTGCTTCTCTGAGGGCCCTCGGCTGGATGTGCCCTGACCAACTTGGCCGCATGGACACGGGCCTGTGGGCAGAGGCAAGAGAGAGGCTCTGGGATTTTGGCCGGTGCTGCTGCCTCGCTTTACCCAAGTGGCTGACAGGAGTTTGGAGACCACCAGCAGCTTCCTGCGCCGTGAGACTTGCGAGTCCTTCGACAGCCAACTTCTGCCCAGTGGGCTGGCCATATATGTCTTCCCTCACCCACTCGCCGCACACCGCTCACTCTTCAGCTCAGGCGGGACTCGTGCTAGCTCCCTTCCTGCAAGGGGGTCGGAGCTGGTGGAATCGGGGCGCTGTTTTTCCTCCATCTTCTTGAGAGCATCCCCGAGTGCTCCTGGGCCCAGTGGAGGGACGGAGGGGAGGCAGCAGGCGGCCGTTCCTTAGTCGGTGGATGGGTGCCAGCTGCAGGGACCGGCTTCGCAGGGGGGCTGGACGCTGGGTCAGAGGGAGCTGGCCTGGCCGGCAAGGCAGTGCCCTCCACGGGGTAGTTCAGGAATATAGGATTTGCTGGGTCAGTGAATTTCCACTGGTGCATGGCAGTGAACCTCCGGCTTCATCACACTTCCCTGAGCCTGGCGGTCTGGCCTTATCTCATCCTCCCGGAAGCCACCTGCCCTCTTTGATAAGTCCTTATAACAAATCCTTTCTTTCTCTCCGTCTCCCTGGAGCGAACGGCTCAGTGTGTGTGCGTGTGCGGGTCCAGATGCATCTGTCCGGCATAGTTGCCTTGCACACCAGGCCCTTTAGGGAGTCTCACAGGGATGCTGATGGGGCTTAGAAAGAAGATGGTGCTGGTTGGGGACTTTGTTGGGCAAAAGGGCCTGAGAGCCTAGGGTGGGCAGCGGCCCGGTGGGCCACCAGCCTGTGCTGCCAGGGCTCAGCCTCTGCTGTTCCCTCCCCCTCAGAACACCTGCTCAAAGAAAAGACTGTCGTCCTTTGGGACTGGCCATTCTCACTCTGCATAAAGACTTCTCTGCTCTAAGCCAAGGTACATTTTCCTACAGCGTGGCTCTCCCTCCCTCAAGAGCCCCGCCGAGACCCCTCGCGTGCTCAGTGGCTGTTAAGAGCTCCTGCGTACGAGCCATGGTGCCTGGGGCCGAAACTCAGAGGTGACGGCCATGGCCGGTGCTGTCAGGAAACGCACACTCTCGGGCTCGGGGAGGCCGGTGAACAAACATGCAGGGCTCTGATGGGCTCCGGAGCTCCAGGGAGGGGCCCCAGACTTCAGGAGCAGGCCACACGGGTGCCCCCTGGGCGGTGAAAGTTAGCCACTCAGAGCGTGTGGGGAAAGGGAGCTCCAGATGGAGGACGCAGTGACTTCCATGGGCATCCATCTTGGTGGGCGTGTAGGCGGAGGAGGAGGGTGCAGGGGATGGAGGCCACAACAGGACTGGGGGGTGGGGAAGCACCGAGGCTGATTTTTAACTGGCGTCCAGGGTCATCTCTGCTCCAGCCCCACCTCCCTCCCATGTGGACTTTCTGCGAAGCTTTGTTTTGGCTGGGCAGGTGGACGTGCCCTTCCCGGATGTCCTGGGCACTCTCTCCCTCTGGCTTTCTCTAGCCATTCCCCTTCCAGCACACTCTTCCTCCCACCCCCTGCCTGTCCGGTCCCGCCGGACTTTCCACTTCACAGGTGGGGGAATTGGAGGGCTGGAAGTGTGGAAAAGGCCTTGAAGAACCGACTAGCCCAATCCCTTGTTGCGTAGTTGAGGAACTAGCGATCACATAGGTGTAGCCCGTGTCCTGAGGTTTTGTTGCTTAAGTGGCCCGAGGTGACCGTACAACCGGAGGGCCCTTCCTCGCGACGCCGGCTTGCCCTGTGCACGCCCTGCAATGAGCTCCCGTTCATTTGTCATCCGGTATCAATGGAGCCCCGCTGCTGGTCAGGCATCGTGCTGGGTCCACAGCCGTGAGAAGAACAGTCCTAGTCCCTGCCGTCCTCGGTTCGAGGTCAAGTGGGAGAATCAGGCTGCACACTGTCACTCAGGGAAACGTGTGCTTTCAAACTGGGACGAGGGCTAGGCAGCAAGAGGTGAATGATGCCGAGACTGTATTAGCGGTGGACTGGGGACCTGCAGTTTAGCCTGCGAGAGCAGCCAGCAAACCGGAAGAAACGTCTTTGAAGAATTTGCGAGAGCTCAGGGCTGAGTAGAAGTAAGTCGGGCAGTGAGTTGAGAAAGGACGTTCCAGGCAGAGGGAAGAGCATGGGCAAAGACTCGGAGAAGAGGCGAGCTCGGGGGGTTCACTGACTGGGGCATAATGAGCAAGAGACCACTTGCGGGGGAGCTGGCCAGGTAGGCTGGGGCCAGACCTTGAGGCTGCTTCAGGAACTTGGCTCGCGGTAGTAAAGTAGGCTAGCAGACACATACACACAGACACACTC
Source organism: Nasua narica (assembly GCA_028533885.1). Lineage (NCBI taxonomy): Eukaryota > Metazoa > Chordata > Mammalia > Carnivora > Procyonidae > Nasua > Nasua narica. The sequence goes on from CM052807.1 coordinate 32,091,989, forward strand.
CTAATCTTGGGAGAACGAGGGAGCTTGGCGAGGGAGAAGACGGTGTTGGCTGCCCCGTGAAGAGGACCAGGGGCCGGGACAGGGCCCGTGGAGACAGAAGCAGAAGGTGGCTCGTCGGATAGGGCCTGTGTTCGATCGGAGGGGGAGTGAGTGGCGCTGGAGAGTCGTGGGCGGATCTTGGGCTTCGGGCATAAGCAGCAGTGGGGTGAGTGTTCGGCTAGCTGCTAGCTGTCGATGGAGAAGGGGAGGCTACAGCCAGGGGAGCAGGGCTAGGGCAAGGTCAGTCGCTCTGGGGCATGTGAAATTGGAGCTGCCTGGGAGGCAGCTCGGGAGGCTGCCGGATGGGAGCTGGGTATGCGCACTGGAGCCCGGAAGCCAGCAGGCCCAGGTGAACATTTAGGGGACATCAGTAAGTGGACGGCCCTGGAACGGACTGGATGGCCAAGTGCAGGAGTGTTGGGCAGAGGAGAAGGGGGCCCAGAACTGAGGGGAGGAGCTGCTGATGTTCACCTCCGGTGCTTACCCCTAGAACTGGAGCCGCAGAATATTGTGCGTTGATTTCGTGCTGTATCTTTGTTCCACTGCCTTATACTTCGATGGGGACTGGGGCCATATTTACTACAACAATTATGCTGGTAATTATAAGAGTGCCTCAGCGTCCTTGAACATTTCTGTTTCGGACACTGTGCCGTGTGCATTGCGGTCTTCACCTTTAATCTCGTTCTTCTTACTGCCTGGGGAAGTATGCATTATCGTCTCCATTTTATGGTTGGGGAAACTGAGGTACGGGGTGAGTGGGCGTTCTAGGTCACCGGAAAGTTCTAGAGTCACCTGCTCCAGAAGGGGTTTGGACGCGGATCCGTCTAGACTCCAAAGCCCAGAGGGTCGCCATGCCATTACTTTGCTAGAGCTCGGCCGTCGGTGGTGGGGTGACTCGCAGCACTCCTGACCGGGTCACAAGCAGTGCAGTTGGCCAACGGCCGTGACCCTGTCTCCTCAGAGCGAACTGCCTGCGGCGTCAGAAGCACATGCTCTGACCAGCTTGCTCACCTCTCACGCGTGGCGTGTGCACACACAGCTAAGGGCTCAGTGGCCAGGAGTGGCCCCTGACAGGGCTCCTCACAGGCGGTGCCTGGGCTCTGAGACGTGACCGCAGCCCTGGGGAGCCCACAGGGACCAGGGAGTTCCTCCTCTAAGGACCTGCGTGGTCCTTAGAGCTCCTCCAAAAAGCCTGGCCCACGGAGGGCGGGTGGGAGAGGTCCGTGCACAGCTTGGCCTCTGTCTGGTTCCTGTCTGTCTTCCCTGTTTTCTCCTTCCTGCCTTTCCTGAGTCTTCCTCCAAAATGGCCTCCTGATCCGTAAGCTTCTTTATCTATCTGCCTGTTTGCTCACCACCTCGTGCCGCTCCGTGTGTTGGGGATGTGGCTGGGAATAAAATAGTTGACCTTGTGGCCTTTCCGCTCTATTATCTGTCGTTGGGAAATTTAAATTTCCTGAGTTCCCTTGTCCGGTTCTGATGGGCTCAGATAGCCTGCTTTCCAGGAACAATTTCATAGATTTCTGGCTTGGGTCCCATCCTCTGGTTAATCAACTTGGGGCTCTCAGGCTATCCTTAGAGAGGGCTCGGGACTTAGGTATGGTGGTCTTCCTTTCCCCTCTACCTGCTGACCCATTCTGAGTGTCTGCCGCGTGGTGGTCCCTGTGACAGGCCCGGGGGTGGTGGGGGGTGGGGGGGGGCGCAGGGATGAGGTGATTCAGACACAGCCCCTCCCTCCTTCGGGAAGCCCAGTGGCCAGAGCAGAGGCACGTGGAAAAACTAAAATTGCAGGCCGGACAAACAGCTGGGGGCTCAACGGAGGGAGGAGCAAACCTTTCCCCAGAGAACGAGGTACCCGGGTGACCCTTGGAACCCTGTTCCAAGGCAGTTCTAACTGTGAACCCTGCCCCTGCAGCCAAACCTTCTTTGTTTGCGTGTTTTCCTTACAAGTCGCAGAAATTAAACACATAAAAAAAAAAAAAAAAAAAGAACTACCCCTAGTTCTTTTTTACTCTGATCTTTTCACTGGCATTGTTACTGTCCTTCCTGAATCCTGGCCAAGTATGGGAACGCATGACCTCGTAGCTGTTTAATTTCCCTGGCAAAGAGCCTTCCCCCGGCCTCTGGACCCTCCTAACCATTCCTTGCCTCCTGAGCCTTCATGCAAACGTTGTGGGGTATGGGCCCCCTGCTAGAGAACTCTCCAGGCTTCTTCTCGTTTGGCACCATTGGTAGATGGTTTGCTTAGCCATTAAAGCATTTTCTGTGTTGCCGAAAAACGATCCCAATTTTGGAGTTTAAATACTCGGATGGGCTCAGACTCCCTTTTCCTACAGCGGTGGCCCATCTCACACGTTCCTTAGGAGAGCAGGTGTCACCTCGTGCCTAACCTCAGTTCTCCGTGAGGTCGCCCTGTTTGAAGCTGAGAGGTACAGGATGCCCCACGCCATGCACGGTGCCAAATACAGAAATATTCAGTGCAGGTCAGGAAGGGGATCTGCGTGGGCCCGTGAGCTCTGATTGCGTGTGGGTGAGTAGGAGACCGAAGCTGAGCTCTGGCTCATACTGCAGGCCTGAGAAACTCAGGAAGAAGCAGAGAGAGCTTGGCATTTACTCTGAGCCCACATCTCCCCAGCTGCCAGTCAGCGGAGACGCTGCATGTTGATTTCACGTATTCACGTCTCTTTCTCCCCTCTGGGAATTCTGTACTTGCTTCGCTATTTTTTTGGTTGTTGTTTAAAAAAAAAAAAAAAAAAGGCAAGGCGAGGCAGCTCTGCCTTATTCACATGCTCAGAGATCCTCAAGGGCAGGCTGTGTCTTCCAGCTCCCCTGAGCATGGCGAGTGGCTGAGGCTCAGGGGTGGGCAGGAGACGTGGTGACTCAGGCCACCTTTGCTCTCCGGTCATTACTTCCATACCCACAATCTAAGAAACTGGGGCAACCGCAGCGGCTGATCTTCTTACCTCTCCACGCTGCTGCCAGGCCCAGCTTCGTAGGGCCCCAGTGTTGTCATGTGCTTCCACTGCTTGGGAAGCTCCAGGATGATGTCCAGACTTTTCCCGTGTCATGCGAGGCCGTGCCCAGTAGCTCGCTTTGACTCCCAGGCACCTTCTTCTGCCCCAGGCGGCCCTGGCTCCTTACTGCCCCTCAGTGTACCCTACCCACGCCTTCCTGGGATGCCCTCACTCCCCTCTCTCCCTGGCCACACCACTCCAGGGGATGCAAGGGACAGCTCTTTGCTGCTCCTGTCATGGAACTGGCTTTGCCACTTTTCTTTGGGCTTCTCTATGTACGGTCTTGGAATGGGGGCGAAATGACCTTTCAGCAGGACGTGCATTTTCAGGTTCCCTGTTGTGCTTTTAGATTCTGCCTTTTAGACCGGAAGATTCCCCAGTTTCGGAACTAGGGTTCGAGCCCAGGAGAGTGAGGAAATGGGGCTTTGAAATCATCCAGTTTCCTTATCTGTGAAATGGGAATAATAACATCGCTATTCTATAGAGTTGTCACGAGGACTCAGGTACCGTGTGTGAAGCTGGGTGCCTGGGACGTAATGAGAACTTGCAAATCTCTGGTGCCCTTGTCATCCTGATAATGACTAAGCTGGGTGCCCTGATGGGACATCACTGAACTTCGTTAATGGACTGAGGACCGGGACTTCAATGCCCTTCCGAAACGGGTGACTAGGAGTGAGCAGAACTCTTACATCGGGCAGCCTCCTCTTCTCCTTACCTTGTCCTTCACCCCGGCCCACCAGGGCCTCCGCTGCTGAGGGCGTAATTACTGGCCTGAATCCACTTACAATCAGGAATGACGGTGGAATGGTCCAGGGACAAGGCAGAGGTTATTCTTACTGAACAAGGTGTGAGTTGGGAAAAAAAAAAAAAAAAAGACAGGAGGAGGGGGCCAGCCTGGGAGGGCCCGTGCTGACACGGCGTCTCCTTCTGAGGCCAGTGACACCAGGCCCTTGAATTTGCTCAGCGCTCACAGGGCTCAGATTGGTCTCGCATCTGCCAGCTCCCTTCATTCTCCTGATGCCTCTGGGGGGCGGGGGCGGTAGGCTCTATTAATCCCCATTTTAAAGAGGAAGAAATAGTAGCTCAGGAAGGCAAACCACCTTGTCCTTGATCCCACGGCTCAAAATTGAGCTCAGAGTGAAAAACAGGTCTCCTGTCTCACAGTCCAGCTGGTAAACGATGTCTCCTGCATCAAAGAAGTAATGTTTTGGGAATGAAGTGGCAGCTGGGAGCCCCTGGGAGCTGGTCGAGGCTGAAGAGGACAAAAGGCGTTAGCCATTCCCGTCAGGTGGCCGTGGGGTCGGTGCGGAGCCAGCCAGACACCTGGCCCTTGTCGGTGGATAGCATCCAGAGGACCGCTGTGCCCAACCAGGGGACCAAGGTGTCATGGCCATGACGCTCCCTAGGTTTCACTGCTGGGCTGCCCTCTAAGTGTGGAAGGGGCTTAGAATAGTAACGTAATAGAATAGAATAGTAATAGAAGAGTAAATTGCAGGTCCCTTTAAAGAAGCTGAGGGCCAGCCCCCGCAGCCTCTGAGCCAGAAGGGGTGCAGACTCTGCAGAGGGCCACCCCAGCCGACCTGTGATGACGGTCTTCAAGTCCCTCTGATTGGAATGAATGTCCCTCTCTGCCTCGGCCATAGCCAGTTATGTGTCTGCCCACCGCCTTGGTGATTGATGTCCTTCCCTCTTCCGGACTACATTGTGTGTGTCTGCAGGGCAGGGAGCAGCACACCTTGTATCTGCCTCCTCAAGGGCCTGGCGCCATGCTCAGCACGTAGCAGGTGTGGAATACCTACCTGTCTGATGGGATCCAGGTTGGACATATCATACTGCCCCTCGCCCGGAGGGCAGGAATTCTACTATCCGGCCATCCTTGTCTAGCGCCGCCTAGAGGCCAAGCCCGGTGTTGGGTGCCGGGGTACAGAGCCCGGTAAATACAGGGCCCTGCTCTCAGGGGCTCTCAGCACTCTCTTCCTGCTGGCAGAAAGGAGAGGTGGGCTCCTCACCCCCCAAGGCTTCTAGTTTTCTTTGTTTGCCAACTATGGTCGCGCCTGATCAGCTGTGCAGACTTACGCACAAGCCGGGGGGGACACAGGTGCAGTTTTACGGCAGGATGTTCCTCCTCCTGGATGTTCCCTAGCCCCTAGCAAGAGCATTCTTCGTGCTGTTTCCCTTGACCACCCCCTTTTGTGCAGTCCTCACGGGAGAGGACCCAACCTGGGTCCAGGAGCACTCCTACGTCACCCTTGGCACAGGCAGGATTCAGAGTGGCAAGGCAGGACCCTACTTTTGTCACCTACTCTTCTCAGCCCAGCTGAGGGGTCCCAGCGAGCACTGCATCCCACCCGGGAACGCGGAGACGGTGGGGGTTGGGGGTGCTCGCGCAGCTGCAGGAGTCTCGCGGAGCCGCGTGTGTGCTCGAGCGTGCGCGCGCGCGCGGAGGGGGCGGGGAGGGTGGCGCGAGCCCCGCGGAGGCCCCAAGCGCCTTTCCCACACCTCGCGCCTCCCCTGCGGTCTCTTTTCCCAGCGTGCGGTAGCCAAATCCACGTGTGCAAAAGCGTGTGTGCGCGTGTGTTTGTGTGTGTGCGCGCGCGTGTAGCGGGGAGACCGTATGCCTCGGGTCGGACCGGCCCGGTGTACACAGGGGGCGGCGGCCAGCTCGATAGTGGCCGCGCTTCTTTCCTCCTCCTGCCCTCCCCAGCCCTCTCCTCTGGTTTCCTTGGGTCGTTGGTACCTCCAGCCATTCCCCTTCTCTCGCCGCCCCCTTTTCTCCCGTGGAAGAGACCAGCGCCTTCCGATGAGGGTTCTGGTTCACCCCCAGCTCCAGAGCCCTTGACATTTAGCGAGGGCTCGCGCGGCGCACTTGTATAGGCACACAGCAGAACGCTAATCTTATTAAAGATAATGTGTCATTGGGGAGGGGGAGGCTGCCCGCCCCCTGGCAGGCCCAGTGCTCATTGGTCGAATGCAAAGCAGGGGGGCGGGGCCGAGGGCCGGGGAGGGGGCTCCGGGCGATTTCAGAGTCGGGAGTCGGGGCTGGGATTTCGCAGGGGAAGCCCAGCGGTGGCAGCTGCGGCGGATCCCTCGGCACTGCCCGCCGTGCACCCGGGCAGCCCAGGGCCGGCGAGCAGCTCCGCAAAGTCGCCGAGCGAAAGGAGGCGGAGCGCCCGCAAAGTGGCCGGGCTCAGCGCCGGGACTGGGCAGGGAGAGGTGTGCCCGGGGATCTGGATTCTGGCGCCCTTGTGCCTCGCGTGGAGCAGCCAGTGCACCCGGGGAGCGAGCTGACGCTCTGGAAAGAGAAATCAAATTGCAGCCTCCCCAAAGACGTTAAGTTACGCAGGCCAGCCAGTTCCCGGAGAGCGTTCGCGAGCGCGCGTAGAGCCAAGCCGAGCCGAGCCGAGCCGAGCCGCGTCGCACCGCACCGCAGAGCCTTCCAGGGCCAGTCGGCTGGGAGCGGGGCGCCGTTCTGAGGCAGCGGCCCCTGAGCACGGGGTCTGGCCGGGAGTGCGTCCCGGTGCAGAGAAGGGGGCGTGCAGGGCTCCACCAGCCCGCCCGTAGCCCGCGCCCGACTTGGGCGCCCCCTCCGTCCCACTCCGGGAGCGATGCCCCCAGCCCCTCGCGCCCCCCGGGAACGACGTGAGCATGGAGAAGTCGAGTAGCGAGGATTCTTCGATCCACCGGAGTCCATCTTTGGACAGCAAGGACTCGGACTTTGCCAAGCCGTCCACCTCGGGCCGCCCGTTCGGCCGCGGCTTCACGGCCGGCGCCTTCTACGGCACCGCGGGCTCCCGGGGACAGAGCCGCGCCGAGGCTGGCGTCAAGACTGACAAGTACAATGCACCCAAAGGCAGCAAGTACGTGGTGTTTTACCTGGACCTGTCCTTTGTTTTTCTCCTAGAATTTAAGAAGTGCAACATGGCCAGGGGCTGCCTCTGCTGCTTGAAGTACATGATGTTCCTCTTCAATCTGATATTCTGGGTAAGTCCTTGCGTTTCCCTCTTCTTTGCCACCTCCCCTCTTTGCTGCTTACCCTAGCGTGCTCCCCTCTTCCTCCGTGGTGCTGCATTGCCCTGCTTTCTGCACAACGGTAAGTGTGGGTTTTTTTTTCAAATCGTCCCCTCCCCTTTCATTCATCTTTCTCTCTCCTCCGTGGCTGAATGGAGGCTCCGACTTGCCTGTCTTCCAGGAGAGACTTACTCTACTCCTCCGTGGCTGGCAAAGTTTGCTGCCACCTCCTTCCCCAGTCCGAAACCCATGCTTGCAAGTGCCCCCTCCCCCATCGGGTAACCTGCAGAAATCCGTGTGGGGCCAGAATTTTTAATAGCCGTGACCTTGAGTTGAAGACAGGCACAAGTGTGGATGATTTTCAAGTTTCTTCTTGTATTCTTCCTGAATACACAAGAAGACAATCTGCCCCGTTTTGTGCGCACGAAGTGGGGGCTGGGAGGGATGGCCGAGGTCACTTCCTCTCTCTCCTTCAGCGAGTCCCGAGTCCCAGTCCCGGGAAGAGGAGAGGAGCCCCTGTCCCAAGCCAGACACGTTCGTTCGCTAGCCTGCAGATATGCCCCTGAGTTAGGGCTTGTTTGCAAAAGGAGAGTGTGGGAGGGATGCTGCCATCGGGTGGCGGGCCACTGCTTTTGAGGGATTGCGGTGGACTGTGCAGGGAGCGGGCTGGCCATGTGCTCCCACCGTGGAACGTCGGCCAGCCGGCCCTCCCAGGCTCCCGGAGCCCCCCAAGACCGAAGCCCCCCAAGACCGGAAGGGACAGAGGGAGTGCCTCTGTCTTCAGTGAGAGATGATTTTCTAGAGAAGGGGTCAGTGGGTGGGGCAGCTTGGAGCCACTCTCGATTCTCTGTGCTTCTGAAGGCCGCGGGCACACACGTGTGCATGCGTGCAAAAGGAATACAAGTCAGGCAGATTTTCAAACTTCTTAAATTCATATCTCATGGCTCCTTCATCCCGACTGCTTTCTCTGCCTTTCTTCGCCACAGCCCCAATGTAGTCAGCACAGATGTTTGGCTCTGCCCCTGGGTCTGACCTCCTGCCTGCCGGAGGCTGTCGGCCGCCCATGGTCCAGAAGGAGCACTGGGGGCAGGAGAAAGCCATTCACAGTGAGGCTGGGTAGAAGCGGTTATGCTTTGAAGTTCAACACTTGTGCGAAGTGACCTGCTTTAACGGACAAAACTTTTTTGGGTGTGTGTGTGTGTGGGGGGGGTGACCATTCCCACAGAAGGGAAGAGCTCAGGGCTGGGCGGGAAGGAGAAGGGATCTAGTCTTGGTTCTGTGTTAGCTTCTCGTGTGACCTTGGGCCAATCACTTTATCCTTTAAGAACTGGGCTTCCTTTTCAGGCTGGGGGCTGGGGAGGGGAGGCTGTTGTGATGGCCTCCCTCATGTCTGACCTCACTACTTATGGGACGCCCCGCAGCCCTGCATCGTCTCCTTCTCTCCGGGGAGGGAGCCCCTTTCCCGGCCTGGGGCGCAGGCCGCTGCTTCTCTTCTGAGATTGTTGGAGTTGGATTTCCCTGGACGCCTGAATGGTCTGGGGCCCTCCTGGCACTGCCGTTAGCATGTCAACCTGTCCTGTGCGGAGGGTTTTGCGGAAACTGGGGCAGAACCACTGGAATGTCAGGAATGATTTCATGGCCGCCTTGGGCCAGGTGCTCCCCGTCCTCCCAATGATTCGCCAGCCTTCCTTCTCTGCCTTGTTCATAGTGTCAGCCTACCTCTCTGCCTTGGCCCCCTCTGCATATCTTACCACTTATTAGAAAGCCCTTGGTGGGGAAGCTCAGGGCCTTGGCCAACACCTCCCACTCAGCAGCCCTCCTCCCCACCCCCACCCCGCCACCTGCTGGCCAGAGTAGATATAGCCGCTTGTGGCTCCTTCCTTCTCTGGCTGGGTCCCTACTCGGTTTCCCTGTCCTCCGCATACACGGTGCAGGGGTTCATGCCCTGTGCGTTGGAGGCACTCATTATAAGTTTGGGAGTGATTGAATGGACGGCCAGAGTGGTAAATCCACAGGGAGTCCCGAGTCCCGCTTGATAGGGAAGAGAAGTTAGTTCTCAAACTTGCCTGCGTTGAAGGCTCTCCTAGCAACTTAGCTGTGGGGCGACAAGCAACGCTTTTCATCTTCCCTTAAGAGCTTGGCAGAGGTTAATGAGCTGATTGATGGAGTGGCTTTCTTTTTTTGGTTATAGCAGAGAGACCTTGCTGTCTCTTCCTAATTAGGAGCTACCTACCAGCACTCTTTTACCCGGCAAGGAGTCTCTCTCTCTCTCCGAATCTTTGACTTTTCTGATCACTTAGTATTTTCAGAATTCCTGTGACCTGATATGGGCTGGGAGACATTGGATCTCAAAGACCCATTTCTTTTGTGCTAGGTGCTCGTGAGATGATGCAGTAGGAAAGGTGGGAAGTTAGAAGAGCAGTGGAGGCCCTTGTGTGTAAGAGAGTGGGCCACCGTGCTCTCTGGGAGGTGGAAGGACGTAGCAGGGAGTTAGCCGGGATTTGGGTGCGGGGCAGGTCACTGCGCTTTACTTGAATGGGGATGTCCTACAGGCAGGTGCTGGGGCCTGAATCGAGAAAGAGAGCAGATAAAGAGCCAAGTCAGAATAGAAAGGGTGAAGGTGTCTAGGCCAAGGGCAGGTGGGGTGGTTGATGAGGCAGACCCCTGGGCCACTTCTCTTGCTTTCCAGTGCACAAACGAAGACTGGGAGGTAGTGAGAGGGTAGGGGTGAGGAGGGCTGCACAGCTGCTCAAAGCCTGAGCCCTCTGGGACCCAGAGCAATTGTTAGGACTTATGTAGCCATCACTTTTTCTAGTCTCGTGGCTCAGATCCCCCAAGGAGGCTTTTCTAAGGCATTAGAGTTGAACCTGAGGCCCGCAATCAATAGATAGAGATCTTCCTATAGATCCTGGAGCCTACCTGGTATTTCTCCAAACCCACCGCTGCCGCCACGCCCCCCCCTGCTTCCTCGGAGCCTGCTGGGAGGATTCCCAAGGCGGAGGAGAAGTGCAGCTGTCACGCTGCACCCCCTCACGGGCAGGAGGATCCTGGGTCCTGGCCACTGGGTGGAGCTTCTAGGGTTCTGCCGTCAGTGAGGGCCTGGGTGACATCACCGGGGGCAGGAGGGAGGCGGGGCTATGTGGCCAGCGCTCCTCCTCCTTACCAAGAAAAAGACAGGTGACTCACAGGCTGCTGGGCCTGTAAGGGGGAGGCGTCCTGAGGGGCCTGTATACCAGTAATCAAACCCACCCCAGGGTATTTCCCCAGCAGTGCAGCTCCCTCCATCGGCTCCATCGTCCAGTCGTCCCAGGGCCGTCTGGGGGCATACTCTAGGGAGAGGTGGAGTGAATCGGAGCCCTCCAGGAGGGCAAAGGAGGCTCAGAGCTTTAAGCGCTGGATAGAGGGGAGAGAGAGAGAGAGTGTAGGGGTGGGCTTTGGGTGCTGGGGCCCGTGTCCCTTCTCCGCACAGCAGATCGTGATCCCGGCCCAGCTCCTCCCAGCCCCAGTCCAGCTCTTATCTGACGTGGAGGGGCTAGGCGTGGGCCTGGGGTTGCGGGCGTAATTGCCACTCAAGATAATAGTCACTCTTCATGCTTGCCGGCAGAGCTGCCCATCACTTTAAATCAGGGCTGGCAGAGCAGTGACGTTCCGGCTCCATTGGAAAGCCTGTTCCTTGTGGATTGCTCCGTTAATAAAGGCCAATTAGCCAAGCAGGCAGAGGTCAGTGTGCCTGCTGGAGCAGGGGAAAGGTTGGGGCAGGGCGGCCGTGGGTAGGGTGCTGGGAGGACGCCCTGATTAACCTCCCCTTAAGTGGGGTCAGGCCTTTGTGGCTTGGCCCCTCGTAGGCCATTCACTTGCTCTCTGGGTGCTGACAACTTGGTTAAGGCCCTGTAGCCACAATGGAGGCTTACGTTTGTTATTGGCTTGGCTGCGCCGTGAGTTCCTCCGTGGGCTCCCCGCTGGTCCGTGGTGGCCCAGGACTGCAGCTGGACCTCCCGGGTGTCCTGCGGAGCCCGTGGGTTACCTTCTGTCTGGGAATGGAAGTGGTAAGAGGGCGGAGGGGTCTGAGAACGGTCTAAGCGGGTCGGGGACATGGCCTCTCCAAGGAGGAGGCTGGCCGAGCTGGGCCGTAGGAAGAATTTGGAGGCTTCCTGAAAGGCTCGGGTGGGAGGCATTGGGCCGTCTCCCCAGAGCGCTCGGCGAGCAGCCCTTCCGGGTGGGTCAGGCAGGGCTCTGCACGGGGAAAGGGGGCTGGTGCTCCAAGACCCCGGAACGTGGCGGGGGCTGGTGCTCCGAGACCCCGGAACGTGGCCGTGAGGCAATGCCAGCTTTGTGCTCACTTCCTTGCCAGAGCATTAAAAATTAAACTTCCTTGTCTTAATATCTATTTTTAAATCATGTCGGAGCCAGCACTGGTGTCAGTCAAGAGGGGGCGGGGCGGAAGAGGCTAGAAAAGAGAAAGTCCCAGCTGAAACAGCGTGAGCGTTGTCCCCACCGCGAGGGAAGAGCCACAGGTCTGCCCTCCCTTTGGCTGGGCTGCCAGGGAAGAGTCCAGAAAACACCGCCGACCTTTCCTGAGGATGGGGGCCTTTCCCTCCCCCCGCCGTGCCTCTGCGTGCCTGGCTGCCCTTGGCTGAACTTGGCAGCGGACTCTGGGGCTTGCTGGGCTCTTGGGGTCCCAATTGAGCCCATTCACTCATGCCGCAAGTATTTACTGAATGCCCGCTGCGTGCACAGGAGCCTCCAGTTGGTGAGAAAGGCTGACTGGGCTCGCGTAGGGCGGATCAGCTTTCTCGGGCCAGGAAGTCGCGGAATCGAGAGGTCATCTGGACTGTCCTCCACCAAGCATTTGAACACAGGGCTACCAAGGCAGGGGTTAGAGCCGGGCCATCTCCCCCTCCCCAGCCTTCTGGGGAGGGGCAGCAGCCGGCCTGCAGCCTGCTCCCGGGGTGGTCTGACTTGACTTGTCCTTCCCTCTCCCCCAGCCCCGCACGGTGGCTGTCCGATGCTCCCTTTCTAGAATGTTTGCGTCCATCAGAAGTAAAGGGGAGGGCGGAAAAAAACCAGCCTGAGTTTCCTGGGTTGGAAAAAAGACTTAGTGAATTATGTGTCTTTTTGTTTCTTCTACCGAAAGGGCTGACTGGATGCACTGTGGCCAGTGGGCCCTGCGTGCATTGATTGAGCGCCTGCTGTAAGCCAGGCCCTTGAGCTGCTCAGAGTCCCACAGAGAAGTCAGACACACGAACAGGCCTAGTTCCGAGCAGTAGGTGCCCAGTTGAGTTTCTTAATAGGGTAGTTAATACTGCTTAGTAGAGAGGAGATACAAAGGTATCAGAGGAGAGCCGGTGACACCTGGATTTTGTAGGACGGGTAAGAGTTCGCGGGCTAGATGAGGGTGGGATTCCAGGCTCGGGACAAGGGTGGAGAGAGGCGGAGACAAGTTGATCCGGAGCCTGTGCCCGGGGAGAGCTTGCACCCCAGTGGGAGAGACAGAGTATCTTGCACTGGGGAAATGGGCTGAACCCACAGAAACAAAGGGCGCCATCAGTCCGGGTGGCGCCCGTTGAGAATGGCTTCCGGGGTGGTGAGTGTGGCATGGCTTCTGACGACGAGGGGGCCCTGCCCTGCCGTGAAGTGAGCACCTGTGCCCGCGGGTGCTCTTGACTTTGTCCCCTGGGCTTGGAGGAAATTTGGTCTTTCCGGCAGTGACCACCATGACGGGCCTCGCTGGGTCACTCAGGCTGCAAGCTGTTGCTGTAGGTAATCCAGCTTCCGGCGATGCCCCTGTCCTCCCCCTCCTTCCGGCCTCTCCCTTCCAGCTGCGATATGCCCGCTTATTTGGTTCCAGTTAGGAAGCTTTGAAGCTGAGCTAAACCCGTCGGGCAGAGTTAAGTCTTCTGAGCCAGCTTTGTCCCTGCTCACATTTGAAAGCTAATCTGCCAGCAGAAGTGGTGGGGGGTTGGGGCAGGGACATTACAAGTGGCACGTGGTCCCGAGGGTGAGCAGACCTGCAGCTGAGGGGCACAGGACGGGATAGAGGCAAGCTGTTGCCCCCCCCCCCACTCTTTCTCTAAGTAGTCACGGAGCTTCAGGGGATACCTCCAATATCTTTTAATGTCACGAGTCTGTGTTTCTGTCTGGATGGGCTCCGGCAAGCTTTGAAGGCTCCCAGGGGACCCGGAGAAACACTTGGAAGGGAAGGCTGCGGGGTTTCAAGTCTTCTCCCTTGTGTTGGGGGGCTTAGTGCACCGGGGCCCGCAGGGAGGTCCTGTAGTGGGTCTCAGGGTGGCGGTGGGGTCGGGGGGACTGGCCAAGAACAGAGAACTGGCTTCTGCCTTCAGAGCTCTCTGTCTGCCCTGGGGTTCTTCATGACGGTGTAGATTCCGATCAACCCAGAGACCCTTCCTACATGCACAGAGGCCATGTCCCCTGCCTGCCTCTCCCTCCCTCCCACCTCCCGACCTACTGAGTCAGAGTTTCCAGGAACAACGCCTGTGTTTTGAAGGTTGCCTTACCTCTTGGTGCCTGGATTTCTTTACGCTTGATGGTATCAAGTGTCTTCCAGGACTGCGACAAGGCCCAGATGAGGCCGTGGATGCATCCTGAAGGTCTGCTGCTTAGCCGGGCCTGCGGGGTGTACAGGGACCCCTCTCGCAGTGTCGGATGCCCAGAGGCTTGAGCAGCAGTGCTGGGCGGGGCTTTGGAGCCCCGCGAGGGGCCCCACATGTCCCTTTGGGCTGGGGCTTGTTCCGAATGTCTTCTGGTCTTAGGGATACGTGCTAAAAACGGGGACCCTTGAGGTTTAGGCAGATCTGTTGGGATGGAGGATAGGAATGGAAGGCGGTGGCAGAGGGGTGTGGTCTCAGCTCCCAGGGCCTGCAGTGACACCCGCCGCTGTGCACGTACCCCTGGCTTTCCCAGGCGAGGCGGCCCACTCTGCCCCTGCTTCCCTTTGTTGCTGGTGCAGTGACTTAGGCCGGCAGTGGGCCGGCTGGGCCCGTGGTCCTACTGCAGGGTCCCCGTGGGCTTTCGGCCCCGGGTGCTGGAAGGGCGGGTCCCTCCCTCTAGCACGCTCCGTGTTGGACTCTGCTGGGCAGCTTGGCCTGTGACCCGAGCAGACTGGCATACAGGGCACGTGGGGCTCCAGGTCCAGGTCGCCTTTGCTAACTAGGAAGACAGCCGCTCAAACTATTTTTTAAATGTTGGAATACATCCTATGTAAATTCACGTAGTTTAAAAGATTACATAAAGAACACGTCCCCACCATGTGCAGCGTAAGAACCAAAACACCAGCTCTACCCATGAAACCTTTGCCTGCCCCTTCCTGAGCGTGCCCCCAATCCGTCCCCTAGAGACAGCCATTATCCTGACATTTTGTGTTAGCTATGTTCCTCTGTGGTGCTTCCACATACGGAAGCATCCTTGAACACCGCATCATTTGATTTGGCTTGGCTCATTTTAAAACTTTTGTTGGATGGAATCGTCTGTTTGTTGTTCTTTAATAGAGAGCGACTGCACACGTGGAGGGGGCAGGGCAGAGAAAGAGGGAGGGAAAGAGAGAGAGAGAATCTTAAGCAGGCTCCATCTCGCGACCCTGAAATCATGACCTGAGCCCCATATCACGAGTTGGATGCTTAACCGACTGAGCCACCCAGGCGCCCATGAATTTTTTTTAAATCCAGTGTTATGCGTATCGATCGGTTCTTGTCGGTATGTGTGGCTGTCGTACACTTATCGTCACTTTTCATGGTAGTCTGTTGTCATTCTGACGATAAGCATTTGGATTACTTCCTTCTTCTTAAACATACTTCTGCGAACATTCCTGTGCAAGGCTCCTGGTGTACATACTCAGGGGTTTCTCTGGGACAGCTTCTGGAAGTGTCTGTGAAGGAACAGCTTTATGATTTTCGGTTCTCAGTCACGGCTCTGCTGTGCATGACCACCACTTTATATAGAGTCTTGATAACCGGTCAGGCAGATCCTCTTCTCTGATGCTTTTTCAAGAATGTTTTGGCTATTCTTGGCCTTTTGTTCTCAAAAGAGGTTTATGCAAACATGAATTTTGGAATCAGTTGGTCTAGTTTCACCAAAAATCAATCGATCAATCAGCCAACCCCTTCTCCTCACCCTCCACCAGGCAAGCCCTGTTGGGGTCGGACTGGCTTTGCGTTGAGTCTGTTAATCAACTTGGGGAGAATTGCTATTTTTGTATTTCCATTCATGAATATCAATTGTATTCTAGTCATGTGTTTCTATTCATGAACATGGTATACTTGGTATATGAGGCCTTTTTTAATGTCTTTCTGTAAGGTGTCATAATGTTCTCCATGAAGGTCTTACAGGTCTTTTCTTACATAGAGACTTTGATCTTCAGTCCTTTGACACCACCCCACGCTCCCCTCAGAATGCAGCAGAACCCCTGTGCGCGCAAGGACAGAGAAGGGTAGCGCCCCAGGAGGACACCAGCAGCCCTTGTAGCCACTCTTCCTCATGGTGTGGTGGGGCTGCGTCGTTGGCCAGGCACGGTGCTGGGCACTTCCCTAGTTGCTTTGTTCCCTTATCTACTGTCCACAGCACCTGATGAGGTGAGGTAGGATTATTCACATTTTGTGTCCCGAAAAGTTGGAAGCTCTGGCAGGTTAGGGATTTTGCCCCAAATCAGAGCTGGAAAGTGACTGAACTGAGATTCGAAACCAGGTTCAGAGCCTGTATTCTTTCTACGACTATCTCTGGGAGGTCATCCCAATCCAGCTCCTTCCTCTGTTGACTTTAGATCGTGCTTTTCTTGGATCCGTGCTTCCAATCTGGCTCGGCGCAGCCCTGTAATAACAGGATCAGAGTTACGCGTATTTGGATATACCCCATTGACAATTTGTTGCCTTCCCTCTGCCAGTCCCAGCGCCAAACAGAAACGGGTCGGGAGGTGACCGCCTAGTGATGATCAGGGCCTTTCTCAGGTCAATGGATGGTCAGTTGTGTACAGTCTAGGTTGTTCGATCTATTTTCGTGCAGTTATGAGAGTACCCCAGAGCAAAGACTGTTTTTTCACAGCTTCCCAGGAGCATGACCCTGCATATTGTGCTACTGAATATTTCAGATTCCGCTCACCTCATCATGGCGGGGTTTGCCATATGGCAGGGTTCTAACCATATGGTCCTGCTTTTATGTTTCATATCTGGCCCCTCCACTCTGCGAGCATCTTCTAGGCACTTTCAATCCTTGCAGCTACCACGAGTGGGCAGTGGTACCTATGTATGGATGAGGACACTGAGGCTAGAGGCATTCATCACCCAAGACCGTGAGCAGGAGGAGGTGAGCGGGAGGGGCTTTTGTCTTATCTTCCGAACCTTGCTTGCTCGTGATGGGTGCTCAGTAAATGCCTGTCGGTCTGAGGGCTGACCGAAGTCACAGGAATGCTAGGTAAGGGGGGCTTGGGCAAGTTTATAATGGGATGCCTCTTGCAGGTGATACCCTTTGATTACGTTTGGGGTTTATCTAAAGGAAAGGCTCCATTGCTGTGGGGGAGCACACTGGCCTCCCGCTGGAATATCCCGCTTAGCCAAACAGGACCCGTGTAGCCACACGTACGTACACACTGCCTTGGAAGGCGGCTTTGCGACCAGCAGCCTTATCATAGCAAGTGCTTGGAGGGTGTCCCCCTGCGCAGTGGTGCATCAGCGTGCTCTTTCTTGCACGCACCACGTTCTCCCCGAGGACTCTGGAGAGCACCGTTAACTCCATTGCTCTAGTTCCCGGAGATGCTGCCGACTCATGGGGTTTGGTGCCCTGGCCCTTGGCTGGCCATTTTGTCCTGTGACGTGGTTCTGGGTAGGCCCTTGGTGATCTTACTTGATTGCTGCACGATGAGTGATGAGCCCTCGGAAAATTCCATCTGTCACCCTACGCCTCAGTTTCTCTTCCTGTTGGGGAGTTAGAAATTAAGCGGGATGGTCTGAAAATTGATTTCTGGTGTGAGGGAGAAGTAGGAAGGGCCTGTGAAAGGAAAGGCGCGATTAGCTCTGTCCTCTGGCAGGAAAGGAGACGAGGGAGCAGGGGTTTAATTGTGTTTCTGCCCGTGTCAGATCCTGCAGCTGGTGTGAGGGGAGCTGCCAGCCTCGTTGGAGCAGAACCCCAGAGCGCAGTGCTGCTCAGTCATGGCAGGCTCGGCCCCGTGGGCCCATCCGGGGCTCTGCGTGGCGCGTGCTCAAGTGGGGCGGCCCTTCCCACCTCTCGTCCTCCCCCAGGATCAGGGCGGGGGGCGTCCTTTCAGACTTCTCCAGGCCTGCGACCCCACGGTGGCAAAGGACATGCACTGCTTGCCTGTCGAAGCCAGAAACGGTGGCGGCGTTGGGGCTGCCGGCAGGGGTCTATCTCTGTGTGAGGGGTCCGTGGGGGGCACGGACGGTGGGGCAGGTTCCTGACGGGCTCTAGTTCCTTTCTTTCTGCTGATCTGGTTCTGCACTTACAGCTTCCCCTTGGGAACCTAGGCTGTGAGTTGTCAGCGCTCCTCTGTGCTTACACACACACACACACACACACACACACACACACACACACACACACGAGTACAGACGTGTAGACATATGTGTATATGCGTGCATATGTGCGTGCACGTATGCATATAAACACACACCTGGCACATATATATACATGTGTGTCTGTGTATGACTATATAAACTTCAGACACATTTTCATAATGTGAATGGGTGTATGTGTACGCGTATTTATATACATGGTTGACCCTTGAACAACATGAGTTTGAGGTGATATATACATTTTTATAGGCTAGTATTATAAATGTTTTCTTTTGATGTTCTTACCATTTTCTTTTCCCCTACATACTTTATTATTTATTTATTTTTTAAGATTTTATTTATTTATTTGACAGAGAGAGATCACAAGCAGGCAGAGAGGCAGGCAGAGGGAGAGGGGGAAGCAGGCTCCCTGCTGAGCAGAGAGCCCGATTTGGGGCTCAATCCCTGGACCCTGAGATCATGATGTGAGCCGAAGGCAGAGGCTTTAACCACTGAGCCACCCAGGCGCCCCTCTCTCAGTACTTTAGTGTAAGAACACAGTATATGAGGCATGTAACATACAAAATGTGTGTTCACCCACCCTTTATGTCATTGGTAAGATTTCCAGTCAAAAGTAGGTTAATAGTAGTTAAGTTTGGGGAGAGTTGAAAGTTATATGCAGTTTTTTTTTTACACGTGTATAAAATACATTTCTATTAATAATAGCATTTTGTTCTATCAAGGTAATAATTCTGTGAAAGAAATTAATAACCGTAGTGTGCTGTAATTAATACACTCTGGAAAGACACATGTATAAAAGATCTTCCTAAGAATTCTAGTAGCATATTTGAATATGCAGATTCTTGACTGGCAGCGGGGTCGGTAACGGTGTGGTTCAAGGGTCAGTTGTGAATTCAGTTATAGTCCCTCTGAGGGGGTGTGACCCTTGAGAGTGTAAGCTGGCATCCCTGTTTTTAGCTTCCTGTTTCCTGGATGGCTTCTGGGGCTCGTAGTTGCGAGCACCACACGCCGACCATGGCGAACTCAAGAACATCTCTCTGTGAGCACAGCCTGGCAGTGTTGTTTGACATTTGGGGGCGACCCACTCTGGTGGGAATCTGTTGTTTGCACTGGCCTGGCTTTCTTGTCCCTTCTCTTGCTATCTGCAGCCCTGTGTTTCTATCTGCTGATCTTTCAGTATCTGTGCAGAGACAAGGTTAGCTCATGGGCTAGAAAGGAAAGCTGAGCAATAGGCCACACACAGGGACAGGAGCCAGTGCCGCCCTTGGTGTCCGGGTACCAGGAGCTGATGATGACCTTGGTCACGCTGACTCTGTCCATTTTGGGCGCCCGGGGCTCGCTGCTCAGGAATTGGCTTCCCAGGGCGGAGGGTCTGAGGCTGTTTCTGGCCAGGGCTCAGCAGGGCACCTTGACTGATGGAACAGGGCTGTATGCACCGGGGAGGAGGGGGATTCCCAAAGGAAAACAGGGGTGCCGACACCAAAAGAAGGGGCAAAAGCGGAAACGGTAGATGTCCACTGAAGAGTTTTGCCTCCCAAATGCCAGATGCCACTGCTAGGATTTGCTTATCCCCTGGAAGTATCCTCCCCGCCTCCTGGGGAGAGAGGTCAGGAGCAGATGGGGAGGCTAAGACAACCCTCCCCCCACGCCCCCGCCGCCACCCAGCAGCTCAGGCTGTGTTTGCCTGGCCACCGTGACGGCCTCAGGGGGCGAGATTTGGCAGCCTTGGTGCTTCTGTGATCTGCTCTGTGCCCGGCTGGGCCATCTGAGTATGTCCGAGTTGGTCGGGGGTAGAATCCCTGGAGACAAGACCCCTTTGGGGCATCTCCCAGCAAACCATGCGTCTCGATTCTGGTACATCGGCCCCTTTCCGTGTTCCTCCGTCCTGAGTCTCTGAATTCCCCAAAATGGGTTCTCAGCGACCAGCCGGGGAGTCCTGAGTGGTGTTCGTGGTTCGCTGACCCCACGCTACGTGTTGCAGGGGAACAAGAGCTCACTGGGTCCCTGCTCTCACGACGCTCTCAGTCTTGCGGCAAGGAGCCCACTGCTGGCCCCAAGGGGCATGGGAAGGCAGTGGAGTGCGCCTGGGGGCGCCCATGGACGCAGCCGGCCTCTCCAGGGTTAGGGCATTGTGTAGACTTCCTCCGTGTCCCAGCCGCGGGCTCCTCTTCCAGGATGCTGGGGCAGCCGGGACTGCGTTGAGTAGGTGATGTCGGGGTTCCTGTGCCTCTCACATGTAGTGCGCACTTAGGAACAGCACACGTTGTTCCGTAATCTAGCATGTTTGCCATGCGCCTCGGCTGCCGGGGAGTGTGCGCGGTGGCTGCACCAAGTAGCTCGGGTGTAGGGCTGGGTGGCAGGGAAGGCTGTGTGCACGAGGCAGGACTGGAGCCGATCCTCCACGGAAGAGTGGCGTTTCGCCGCGTGGTGAGGAGGAGGCACGGCCTTCTGGGTGCGCCGGAATGTGGGGACAAGGGGAGCCAGAGGTCAGCAGGCCCTCGAGGTCAGGCTCGCCACGGCCGTTGCGTACAGACCCGGTGAGTGAGACGAGCGTGGAAGGTGAGGCGGTCCTCCGACAGGTGCACATTGGGGTGGGCGCCTCTCGGGGACAGGAGAGGACAGCGCGTCCTGAGTACCCGCCGTGCCCCAGCCCGACACTCAGTGCTCTCCTGACCGTGGAGGGCGGTGTCCCCGCGTCCCTGTCCCTGTCCCCTTGATGGAGGGGGCGGGCTCTCAGGGAGTATTTGAGGGCAAAAAGGAGAGGGCCGGAGGACCCAGAGGATGGGAGATGTACAGCTGGGGAGAAGGCAGTCAGGCGAAGGGGTTCTGGACCAGCAGCGGGGGGATCGGGAGGGCGGAGGAAGGAAAAACGGAGTGATATTTGATGCCAGAGAAAGGGGCTAATACAGAGGGTTTTGAAGCAGATTGTGGCGGGCAAGGAATCGCCCCAATAGAGCGGTTTGCTGCTCACCGAGGACCCCTTTGATGACGGCACGTTGGCTGGTACCCGGCAGAGCGTTAGAGGCCGCAGAGTGGAAGGTGTGCGTGGGGAGCACCCTGGGGTTTGGGGAACACGGTGAGCCTGGCCTGGGCTGGGCCCGCGGGGGGGGATGTAAGGAGATTACAGTGGCTGGCGGAAGAATCCGGAGCCTTCTGTGCTCCGACCAGTGCGGGGCAGCCCCCCGGGGGTTCTCTCCGGGCGGTCAGGTGTGCTTTGGGGCCTGACTGCGCCCCCCACCCGCGCAAGGGAGGCTTCCCCTGCCTGTGGGCAAGAGCTCGTGGGACCCAAATCAGAGTGACAGCTTGTCAGGCCGATGAGCCCGAGTTCGGGGCCAGAGCTCTGTGATGTCTGAGCCATTTAGGACACCCATCGTGACCGTTCCCTGGGGCCTGGGGGCCTGGCGGGGAGGAGATTGGGGGACCCTCAGGAGGGCGGGGGAAGGAACGTTGATGCTGCGGGAAGAGCTGAGCGCACAACGTGCTTGATTCGTTACCATTTATGGCAGCCGGAGAGAAGGGTGCGAGGCCCCCATTCCCTCCCCTCTCTGCCTCAAGCCCCCCTTCGTCTGCCCCTTTCTCAGCCTGCCTGGTGGGAGGAGGGGAGTCTGTGTGAAAAGTGCACGTTTCGTAAAAAGCCGCTCTGTGGAGGGTGGCGGGTCTGAATCAGGAGCTGGGGGAGGAAGACTGACAAGATTCCCAGCGTCGCTGATTTGTTTTCTCTCTTCTTAGATGGGGCTCCTCAGAACTTGTTGGGGCTGGGGGGCCAAGGTAGGTTGGATGGCCCCTCCAGCAGCCTGAAAATTCTGCTGCGCCCAGCCACGGATCCTGCATTTCCTCCCCGTTTCTAGAAAGGCAGGAATCCCGCTGTTCATGAAAGCCCTACAGCCAGCCAGTTCTCCGTGGTGCTGTAGTCAAGGGGGCAGAGCGAGAAGGAGCAGGGTTGGGTCATAGACACCCAGTTCCGAGATCCAGCTGCGGGTGACCCTGGACAAGCCACTTCCTTCCTCGGGGCCGGAGTGTCCACTTGTGGAGAGTGATAGACTTGGACCAGCCCATCCCTAGGGTCCCTTCGGGCTCTGACATCCTGCGATTTTATACATTTCTTATGCTGCCTTTGTTTTCAAAGAGCTGATGATTCTTGAGGTATCTTCCCTTCCTCTCCTCATGGTAGCCTTGGTGGAGCGAGGGACCAGGGAGGGCTCCTTCGCAGCTCGCAAGTGGGGAAACTGAGGCCAGAGGGAGGGCCCACTGAGCAGGGCTGGGTGTGTCTGCGGCGTGCTGGATCTCACTGCCTGACCTCACAAAACTGCCTCAGTTTCTGCTCTGCCCGGAGCGTCACGTGCTGGTGGCCAGCGGTGGCTCTGTGTGTGGGCGCAGGGGCTCCCGGGTTCCAGACTGAACGATCATCAGGGGGCTTTGACTCTGTGGACCTTGGCTTCCCTGCTCAGTGCCGAGGAGAGGCTCTCCCCTGCTCCCCATTTCCCGCTTCAGGGTCCCAGCGGGGTCCGAGCAAGAGACGGGGACAGCCACAGCAGCCGGCTGCTTTTGCCTGCCCGCCACCCCCCTGCCCCCGCCCAAGAGGGCCGTCACCCGCTACGCAGGTAATGAGGGGTGGGCCGCTTTATTAAGCACCCTCACCAGGGGAGAGGAGCTCAGCACCTTGTTTGACACACAGAACTGTCTCGGCTCCCTTCCTATTGTTAGAAACCTTAATTACGATTGTTCCAATTCCGCCCTCCAGCATTCATCATTAGGAAGAGCTTTCTTTTCCCTTCCTGCGTTCCCCCCATTCCCCTGAACAGTGTCTTCGCTGTTCCCTTGCGCTACGATGCCTCCCACCTCTGTCTCTCCCCTCTCTCCCACCTACCTCTACTTGGGGCAGTCCCAGCATCAGCCGCCTCCCTGTCCCCCGGGGCCTACCTCACGCCCCCAGCTGCCACCCTTGGAGAAAACAGCCCCCTACCGCACCCCACTAAACTCAAGGCTCCAAGCTGAGGAGGCTTTGCCTTCATGGGGCCTCTTGATCGTGAATTCAGGAACCTGCCTGCCCCTCTCTCTGTGGTCGCGAGGACCGGCAGGGTGGGTGTCAGCGACTGGCAAGCACGCGCACGTTTCCTGGGAGCTCGTTTTCCATATGGGGGGCTCTTTGCCGTTGTTGGCTGTACCTCCCCTTCTGGCCCAGAGCCCCTGGGTCTATCTTTCCTCTGACTTTGCTCGAGGGACCCTTGTCTGGGGGTGGGGGGATGGAAAGAGCTTTGACCAGGAGCATGGGTCCCCCTTACAGCTGCGCCGTGCCCCCCTGGAGGATCTTCGACTTCGGTTACTCGTCTGTAGAATGGGGACGCATCAACACTTGGCCGGCCAACCCGGAGGAATTGTCAGGAGGGTACATTGGGAAGGCGTTCACGAAAATTCTCTTAAGTCTGCGAAGAAGGGCGATGCTAATGTAGATTGTTTTTCTCTTCCTGACTCCCATCGCCTCTCTGCCTTCCTGTTCGGGAGAGCGCGTTAGGCCGTTAGGACGCACGGTGGTTTCTACCCTGAGGCTCTCCTCCATCCAGGAGAGACGGAGAAGTGAGTGTGTGGTTAAGTGCGTGATCATGGCTCCCGCGGGCTGCCTGCCGAGGCACCCAGCGTGGTTGACACCCCAGCAAAGCCCCTTGCGGCTGTCCAGGAAGTGTGGTGGTGGATGGGGGACCCCTCCTTTATCTCCGGCGGCCCCTTCCGGCCTTCCCCAAGTTCTGTGGCGGGTCAGTGGGGAGAGAGCACGTTGGCTGGGCAGGGACCACACCTGGCCCTCCAGATGCGTCTAGCACTGCTCTGTGTGGCTTGTTGAGGCTCAGTTCTTCTGTCGGGGGTTTACAAGAGGACCTGAATCTCACCAGCCCAGAGAGGTGGTTTCATTCTCCCAGTGGCTGATCCATCAGACCCCACTGTCTCCTCGTTTGTCGCCTCGCCCTTCCCGAGGGCAGCTGTGGCCTCAGCTCCCCTCCAAGGAAGAGTCCTGTGTTGGGGTAACCTCCGGGGAGGCCCTTCCCCCACTGGGCCCCAGGGTTGGTCTCTGAGCCCGGCCAGTAAGGCTGGCACTTTGACTGACAGGGATTTGAGCAAACTTGCTTGGTTGGGTTTATCTGCTCCGTGGGGATGCTCAAGCCAGGCCAGTCGTCCTCGGAGGGACAAAGCCGGCTGGTTTCTGCTCTGACCATGGAGATGTGGAAATAGGTTTCGGGGGCAGGGCACGGAGCAGAGCTCTTACATTTGCCCACATCACTGTGGGTGCCTACTGAGGAAATGAACGGCCCCTCTCCTTCCCCCAGAGACGGGGGGCACACCCACCCTGGGCACTCAGGCTGGTTCAGGGGAGTCTGGAGGCCGGCGGCTGGACAGGGTGCGCTGGAGGACTTTTCCAGCTTCAGTCCTCCCCGTGATCCGTATTTCACACTGTCTCTGAGGCACCTGAAGGACATCGTCTCCTCAGGAAGGTTTACAGAGCACCAACGGCCTTATTTTGCTCGTAGGAGACTGAGCTGCGGAAAGAGAAGGCGTTACACCCAGGGTCCAGGTCACACAGGGAATGAACGGAGCCCGCTTGGCTGTAGTGGAATGTACCAGAATGCTGAGTGCCCGAGTGGGCATGGAAACCGCTTTGTCTCAGGTGTCTCACTTTGTCTCGCTTTGTGTCAGGCTCAGGGAGGTGGCTTGGCTTCCAGGCTCTGTGGATCCTTCTCTGCTTCCCAAGGAAGTCCACTGCGGGCCGGTTTCTCCACGGAACTGCAGGCATCCCGGAGAAGTGTGGACCTGCTTTGCCGAGGCCCTGACCTCGGCCTTTAGACACAGACGCCCACGGCCCCTTGCTTCAGTGGGCGCTGGGGTCTGTCTGGGCACACCGCAGCCTCCCAGGGCCCTTGGGAAACTCCAGGCCAGCCACTACCCCAAGGGCCCCCCGTCCGGGGCGAGGCTAGGCCGCCAGAATGGGCTTCTGAACGTGGTTGGAGAAAGGCCCAGGGAAGCAGGGGGAGTGGGCCCGAGGGCCGAGAGATACCTCTGGAGGGGCAACTTGTTGCCTTGCTACTTATGTTTAATTTGCTGGGGTATTCGTCCTTGTCTTTCTCTGCTTGGTGTCCCCAGATGTGTCTTTGGAACTCTCTCCCTTCTGGGTTCTCTTCATCTTGTGGCATTCGGGAGATAGCTAAGGTGAGTTTTCCACGCGGCCCCTGACCTGAAGCTTCCTGACGTCGGATGTCAGGACTGAGGAGGTAGGGCAGAGCTGGGGAGCCCTTCTGGGGAGGCAGTCGTGGGTCTCTGTGCCGATGTTCACGGACTCGGTTGGGGGTTGGCTCTTGCGTTCTAGGTGATGGGAGAAGGAATTGGGGAGCAGAAGCAACCCCACCACAGCCTGCCCCTGATTTCTCCGAAGTCTGTCTGTCTGCCTCATTGAGTCCGTGGTGAGGGGTCGTGGTGTGGGTGGGTGGCCTGGTGGCAGGGACATTGGCTTTAGGGACAGACCGTGGGCTTGGCTCTTGGCATCACCGCATCCTGTCTGTAGGAACCTGGCAAGGTGCTTAATTAACTCTTGGAGCCTTGACCTCCTCATCTGTAAAAGGAGAGAATAATAGAGCTACTTTCTAGGTCGGCTCCGGGAGTGGGGGACACACGTCCGAAGAGGCTTTAGCCTGTTGTCTGGCGCAGGGTGACCGCCCTCGGGTCAGGGGACGTGTGCGCGGCGGGAGTGGCTGTGCTCCCGGAGCGCAGCCGTGCTCCCTGGCAGGCCGGTGCGGGAACATGTGTTCGGAGTTAGAGTGTGGGTGCCTGGTTTCTGTTCTTGGCCCCCACTTCCTCGGCTGGGCCCACTTTCTCTAGGCTTTGTTTTGGCTCTCTCCTCAGCGGAACGAGGCGAGTCACTGCGTCCCTCCCCCTTCCCCCAGCCTCCGGCGGGGCAGGGAGAGCCGGACAGATGAGGAATGAGCTCCCAGCCCCTGAGTGCTTTGAGATCTCAGCCGGAGACGGGGGAGGAAATTGAAGGTGGGCTGTTCTATGCTTTTAGGATGCTCCCTAGGGACTCTGTGTTTAAACTAGGGTTGAAACCTCTCACTGAGCTCTCTCGAAAGAGAGGCCTGGAGGAGGCCCCGGGGGCCTGCATTAGGCAGACCAGCCAGGGACGTCCTACCTGGCCTCGCTGGTGGGGCCGAGGCGTGTCCGTGGGAAGACCGGGTGTCCCATTTAGGGCCGTGGCAGAGACAAAGTGGAAGACAAAAGCAGAACCTGAGCAGGGAGGAGGAGAGGAAAAAGAATCGGGCGAAGAAAGGAGAAGGCACAGGGACAGCTGGCGGGGCGGGGCGGACGCCGGCAGAGCGCCTCAGGTAGCCAGCACCAGGGGCTGAGCCGGCCCGGTCCCTTCCTCTCCGCGGTGATTAAGACATCACCAGCTGCCTCTGTTCTTATCTCCACTGGCTCTCCGCTGCCAATAACAAATGCATCTGGCTGGAATCTGGGTCAGTAAAAAAACAACCTGGTATTTCTCTTCTTCCTTCACCCCCCGGCAATCCGTGTCCTGGATTATAGCCAGGAGCCCCCAAAGGAGGGGTCCAGAGGTCCAGGGAGCCAGGGTGGCTGCGTTGGCTGTCAGGGCCACTCGGCCCAACAGACAGCCACACTTGCTGGCCGTCCGGGTTCTTCAGTGGAGAGCGATGGGCTGGGGGCGGGGGTTTTACAGGTGGATTGTTCTTCCCGTTGGCAGGCTGGGGGGCGGATAGCGTGGTGGCTGCGGTGATGACACGAGCTCAGAGTCGCAGCCTCGGGGTCGGCGGTGATCTACTGAGATCCCCTAGCCGCTCCAGACTCACTTTGTTTCCACCATGAACGACGACAGTGACGCGCAACCTTCCCGGGGGTTGTCGCGTGGGGCTTTCGGGGGCTGTCCCTGCACAGCCCACGGGGAGGGATAACTCTGGCTCAGTTTGCCGTCCTGATCATGTTGCGTCCGTGGAGTAGCGGAGGGAAGGAGGGAGCTGCGTTGGCTCCACCACGGGGCCCCGGGTTGGGCTGGGCACCCGACCGAGACTGAGCTGCGGGAGAACAGATGGAGAGGGGTCCGTGCCGCCCGTGTCAGGAGCCAAGGACTGGCTGGACAGGCAGCTCTCCTAAACCGAGACCCCTCTTAAGACTGTAAAGGTTTGTTTGTACATTTCGCTCTGATTTTATGCATACAGATAAGGAGGGAGAAGTAGAGGGAAGGTGGAAAGGATGGTTTACAGGGAGGGAATAAATCAGGGAAGTTTCTGGGGCTCGGCCTGAATTCTGGTTATCTGCAGCTTCTGCTTGTGGGGGCTTCCCTGTGCTGGGCCCTGGTCCGAGCTCGCCTGTGCTGGGCCTTCTGCGGTCCCTTGTCTGGTTGATTCCAGAGGCTCCCCTGCTCCTAACCACTATACAGCCTTCCCCCACCATCCGAAAGTAGAACCTTCCTATGAAACCTTTCACAGGCGGAAATGGCGTAAAGCAGAGAAGCGGTTACCGTTGATTTATATGGAAATAATTTCCGAACATTCCCAGATGCAAAAAATAACCTCTCTTAGGCTTTTCTGATACCTGAGGACACATCTTGCTAACGGATGCACAGAATACATGGAGATAAAGCACAGATGCTCACAGATAGAGCTCAAAGCCCTGGCAGCTTGGGGCCGAGACGCTGCGTGTAGTTCCTGGGGACAGACCCGATGGGGCCCCTCTCGCGGCCCCGGGTGTGCTCTGCCTCTAGGATGGTGGCTGTGAGACTAACCCCGAATGCTATTTTCACTTCTTCTTCTTCTTGTGTAAAAGCAAAAAATCCTCTTTGGATTTCTTTCAGTTAGCGAAAAT
Source organism: Nasua narica (assembly GCA_028533885.1). NCBI lineage: Eukaryota > Metazoa > Chordata > Mammalia > Carnivora > Procyonidae > Nasua > Nasua narica. Next base: position 32,119,437 of record CM052807.1, read on the forward strand.
AGGTACTGATGTAGGTCTTGCGTAAAAGCACAGGGGCACGCTGCGAACTTTCAAAAAGCAGGGGATACCTAAATTGCCCTTTTCTGTTCCAGGCTGATAGACCAAGGGGTGTGACCTCGGGTAAAGCCGTCAGGGTTGGCAAGGTCCTGCGCGTCGTCACAGACGTCCTCCAGTGGCGGCGGGGTGGCCCTGTGGCACCTCGCTGGGAGGCTGCAGGTCTCACGGACGGGGACCCGCGTGGCAGCTGCCCCTGCCCCAGGAGCCAAGCCTCACTCCGCCTGTCCCTCCAGCAGCACACCCAGAGCCGCGTCCCAGAGCAGCTCAGCGGGTGTCGGCCTCGCGTCTCTTTGGAGTAGGCAGAGGTGATAATTTTGGTGAACCTGGGGGGTTTCCTGGGGAGTGGGGAGCTTGGGGGCCGTCTGCAGAAGAATCTGGTACGGAGGTGTTTTCCTGGGACTGGCAGGACAGCCCAAGCCCTGAGACTTAGCCCTGCTGTCCTGGCCCGTGGGGGCCGTTCCTGGTCTGCCCGGTGGGGCTGCCTCAGTGGGGCCCCGGGGACCAGGCCAAGCCACCAGCAGAGGGGTCTCGGGTGGGAAGGGCGGGCCATTTCCAGATTCTACCCTTCAAAGGACAGGGACCTGCTGGCCATAGATCTTGGATGAGGGATGTGCTGGCCTTTTCCTGGGAGACCGTTCCTGACTCCAGAGCCATCCTTCACCTGGTGCTCTTTTCCAAAGATTCAAAGAGATATTTCAAGTCACCTTTCATGGCTCTGGGACAGGAAAGCCCTGGAGACCTGGCATCAGGTTGACCTTTTGCAGGCGGAGCCGCTGTTGGTGGGTGAGGGAGGGGAGAGAGAAGCCCTGGGGGCACGGGGACCCGTTCATCACCCTGAATGCACAGTCAGGGCCTTCCAGGGCCCCCTGGCCTGCCGGCGGTTGGGAGCATGCCCTCTTGTTAGGACCACTTCCTAGATTTCTCACTCTATCCTTAACAGCTCTTTTCCCTTGTTTGTTGGTTCCTTATTCACTCATCCAAATACCTACTGTGCCGGGAAAGACAGAAACAGGGCTGGATCGCAGTCCCTACCTTGTGGTAGCGGACTGCCTTGACATATTGAGATGCTAGTTTGTATTAAAGGGAAATATGAGAGATATCTGAGCACCTAATTGAAGCCTGTCTTTTGACACGGGACGGCGTGTTGTTTAAAGACCCCTGAAGGAGAGTATGCTGGAAAGAGAGTGAGCAGCTGTCTTAGGCGCTTTGTTAGGAACACATTTCCTTAGAGCTGTGCGGGGTTCTCCAGTGTCTTTTCCTGACAGTTCTTCCGATAACGTTATTGAACTTCTCCGGTGCCCAAGGCACAGCCCGGGTTCCGCTCTGCTGGGGCGCAGAAGGGAGGGGCACGGCCGCAACTGCCCTGAGAAGAGGGGGGTGTGTGAGTAGGGATCCCCACCGCCTGCCCCTAGGGCCCTGGCCCCATCCCAGGTGAGGCCCTTTGGCTTTGGTATAACTTGCCCTTCCAGAGTCAGCAACACCAGCGGCTGGCGGGCTCCGGAGCCCTGCCCAGGTTGGACTATGACGGTGGCAAAGGGGTGGGTGGCAAGTTCTTCCTGGGTGTTTACCAGCACAAACCTCCAAGCCCAAGGCTTTCCCCTTGCCAGGCTAATAGTCCCCCCGCCCCCAGCACCCCATGGATCTGTATCTGGGAAGATTCACAGGGGTCTTAGCTCTTAGCCACATCCTAGCCTGATGCCACCAAGGTGATCCTGATCGGATCGTGTGTGGGGTCCCGTGTGATGGGTGGCTTATTTTATGTCTTGGCGCTGGCGGACCACATTCCTGCCAAGAGCATACCGGATCCAAGAGCCCTTCCTCTAGTGGGTCTTCAAGAAATATTAAGCGGGAGTGAGCATCAGAGAGTCAGGTTCACCAGAGCTGGTCTCTGGGTCCTTGTTCTCCCGCAATATATGGTTCTCTCCTTAAATCATCCCCAGGTGTCGTGCTGGGACGTAGGACCAACCGACTTCTCCTCCGCACTGTGGGTTTTATCCTACAGCCGAGAGCAGAGGGGGGCCTTAATCACAACTGGCTCTTCGGACCTGGGGAGGGGCCGTCGGAGATGCACATGGAGGCCAAGGCCGACAGACGGGCGGGGCCCGGGGAGGGCAGCGCGGGTCCACCTGGTGGAGATGGACCCGCAGGGGCCCAGGGCCCGAGCCGCCCTCCCCCTGTCTATTAACTCCCCATTAGCATGCGGCACTGGCGTTGCCTCGAACAGTTTGATTTATGCCACTGAGGTTTTGCTTACAAATTAGAAGCCGCTATTGTGCTAAGTCGGCTTTAAAATCGATGCAGAGTAATTGCAGTACACGGGTAGTTGGACGACATTAACATGAGAAATGTGCTGTCGTCGTCATCCTCGGAACAAACATGACCAATTACGGTGAAATCCCGCGCCCTCTCCCCGGCTAATTTGAACACAGCCCGGGGCCAAGCCCTCCGCCGGCGTGGCCAGCCCTGAGTGGAGACGTGTCCTGAGTGGATTTGTTGGGAGCGGGGCTGTGAGTGATCGTGTCGAGGTCCCGTGGCGGCGTGGGGCAGGGACCTCGTCTGCTTCATCGCCTGTTCCCAACCGGCCTTCGCGGCATGTTTTCTCTGCGGTTTGCTGCCGAGATGCTTTCGGCCTGGAGCAATGGGGCTAAGAAGCTTCATGGATGTGGGCTGTGTGTGTGTGTGTGTGTGTGTGTGTGTGTGTGTGTCTCTGCCTGTCCTGCCTTAGAGTAAAACGAAGTGCTTGTGGGGCTCGCTGGTCACCGTGCACCCCGCCTCCCTACTGGGTCCTATCGTCCCTCCCGTCTCCTCACCTGTAAACTGGGAGAGGACACCGCTGTCGCACGGGGATCCAGTACTGGGAGAGAGAGCGGGAGTCCGGGTGCGGGAACGCCAGAGCGTGGCTCTGCCGGTGGCAGCTGCCGTGGCTTGTTAGAATGATTTCTCCGGCGGCCGACGGGGCGGGCGGCCCCCAGGAGGGTTCTCCGTCTTCTCTGCACAGCGGAGTTGCCCAGTGCATTTCAGGTAAAATACTGATGCTGACTTCTGTCTTCAGAACCTTTGGCTTAATTGGGCTGAGGCCGTGCCCTGGGCATATGGATATTGAAACACACCCACCGCTCCCCCCGCCGCGCCTGCCTTGCCAAAGGATTCGCTGGAAACCGCTGCCCGTCCATTTCCCTGTCTTCGGATGGGTGTGTGCCGCTTTGGGTAGGACCCATACTGATCATCGTTAAAGGTCTCTGGAAGAAAGAAAGAAAGGTTTTCTAACTGACAGGAAGTTCTTCCATCTGCCCAGAAGCCCCCTACTTTGCATTCTACCCGCCCCTTCCTCCCTTAGCTGACTGTGCGACGCGACCCCTCCCTCACTCTGTCTGGCCGATGTCGGGCAACACTGTCTTTGACCCGAGCATCTCCTTTTCCCGGGACTCTCGCCGACTCGTAGATGGGACAGTGAGGCTTTCCCCTGGGAGTGCGTCACCGAGGGTTGTCCCGCTCTCCTAGGCTGTGTGGTTGGCCCCTTCACAAACCAATGAGATGGGGTTCAGAGCCCTCAGGGTCCACAGGGGATGGGAGGGATGGGAGGGAAGTGGCCAGGGAGTCCAGCCCCCTCTTTTTACACACGAGGAAGCTAGGACCCAGAGAAGGAAAGGCACTGGGCCTGGGGGGCAGAGCAAGTTGGGGGCAGAGGCAGGACTAGCACCCCAGGCCCAGGCTCCTAGTCATGGCTGTTTTCCTGCACCATCCCAGCCCCGGCTGGGGGGAGGCGGCCCCTGGACCGCGTGTCTGGGGAGGCTGTGCCCAAGGACGCAGGCTCCCTCCGCATGGACGTTTCCGAGCAGCCGTGCGTCTGAGATAGGCTGAGTGCCCGCTTCCTCCCAGACACACGCATTGCGCCAGGATGGCCGCGTGATGGGCTCGGGGAATGACAGCTGTTGGGTCTGGTTTGACGTCAGTGCAGGCCCCCTGACAGATTCCCCAGTTCTGTCAGCTTCGCTGTAGCAGCGTGCTTCCGGTTTGGAGAACGCCGGCCTGCCTGCGATCAGCCCACTGGGCGGGCGGGGGTGGCAGCTGGGGGGAGCTGGGTGACGGTCAAGATCACAGGGCGGCCGGGGCGGGGGGCGGGGGCGGTGAGACTCGTCCCCGTGGGGCAGTCAGGGCCTCAGAAATCATTTGCCCTCGCTCAGTCACCACTGAGCGTGAGTGTCACCTTTTCCCAGCTCCGTGCTGGGCACCCAGCCTAAGAGCTGGGGTCTCTGGGGAGAATGTGTTCATCTGCACCCAGAGTGAAGGGAGGTAAGTGACTTGAGGCCAGATGGGGCTTTGTCGTCTGGCCCCCGGGGCCCTCCCCAGCCTGCGGGCCTTCCCGGCAGCGCGGGGGGGCCCCCGAGGGGCTGGTCGGCAGCTCTCTGCGCACCTGCCCTTGACCTGAGAGTAGCGCGGTGGGCAGGCCACCACACCCGAGACGGGCCTGGCAGCCCCAGCCCGAGCAGCCATCACGGGCACCACGCTGGTCTGGGGCAGTTTGCCGGCTGCAAGCAAGGCAGGGCCCTGTGGGACGTTGGCCCGTTGTTGCCTCCTCATGAGAAGATGAGCAATGTCTCCCTGCGCACCGCCTGACTCACGCTTGGTTCCGGAGCTTTAGAAAGGTGGGAAAACAGCCCCCTCCCCTCTACAATAACAGGAAGACGAGGGCAGAGGGATTGCTGTAAGTCTGGGCAAGCAGGGTGGGGGGGGGTGTTGTTTTCCAGTAGGTTCTGCTCATCAGAGGGACTGGGACCAGGGCCAGTCTGTGGGCCCCAGGCCACCCGATTCCCTGAGTCCCTGGGAAAGGTGGAGCAGTTCTTTCTCAGCTGGGAGAACAATCCTGGGCCCCGGGGGTTACAGAGGGACTGTTCTTCTGTGCTCTCTCCTGGGGGGCCGGGGGGGAGCCAGCTGGGGATTGGTTCTCGTTTCTTCTGACCGCAGTAAAGCATGACAGGCCCATCAGCGTGGATGGGGGAGGAGAGGGTGCTCAGGGTCGTCTCTCCCGCCACCGCCGTCCGTGCTGGCGGGACACCAGAGCGGGGTGGAGGCTGGGGTGAAGGAGGGCGCAGGGGGTGGCTCTGGCCGAGGGTTGGGGGAGGAAGGCTATATGTGAGGAGGAGAAGGTGGTAGCAGGAAGGGACGGCAGGAGCAGAAGGGAGGGTTCCTTTTTGTTCCCAGAATTGCACACAGGAGGAGAAACTTCTTCATAGGCCAGAGAAGATAACCTTCCATTCTTGGTATTTGGGCTTTGAAAGGAGAAATGTTCCCACTTTGTCCACAAGTTCAAGGAGATTGGCCAGGATATTTCTTAGGGAACAATGAGCTCTTGAAAGGTCAGATCCACATATCAGCAGCCTTGAGGCGGGGGTGGGGGGAGCCCACCTCTGAATCCTCTGGTCATGAGGTCCTTAGGGGCTCACCTAGTCTCTTCTCCTCTTTGGGTGGAACAGTGACTGCCCTTTACCTAGCGGTGGAGAGCCCCACGCCTCCCAGGTGTGTGCAGATTTTAGGGTTCCCTCCTCCTTTGTGACCCGAATCCTTTCCAAGGACCTCAGAGGGTTCCCACGTGGTAGCCCTGACAGGTGAGGGGGCCGGGTCCTCCCCCCAGTGATGAGCGAGATCCCGAGGGGGCAGAGGGGCCACCCAGCACTTCCCCAGCAGGTCCGGGTGGGTTTTGGAGGCCAAAACGGAACCCCCTTGTGCGGATCTCTGCCTGCGGACACCGTCTGTATTCTAGCGAGAAACACCACCACGGGCCTAGCCAAACGATGGTTTAATGGTGAAAAATTAAATGCGAGAGCTGAGGCCAACAGTAATTTTAACCAACACAGGGAGACTCAGAGCCCCAGAGCAGCATTAGAAGTCGTCTGCCTCGCGTGTGTCCTGGGTTTCTTTCCGGGCCCGAATGTGTCCCCCAAGTATACACAGTCTGGGCTTCTTTGCGCTTCTGGGGAAGGGCTGGGGGCTGCTCAGCCTCCTAACAAGCTCTGTGTGTGTGGTTCCTGTACGCTCCCGGCTTCCCTGAGACACCAGCGGGGGAGGCCTGAGGGGACAGAGCCGTTTGCAGGGGGCAGGGGGGGAGGGCGCGGGCGAGCAGTCATGCGGCAGGCTGCCCCCCCCCCCCCATTCTCCACGCGCCCGTTTGCTCCGGCAGGGCCGATCCTCCCCAAGCCAGACCCGCGAGGCAGGGCCGGCTTCCCTCGCAGCTGGGGCCAGGTGCCCCGGGGGCCTCGTGAACGGGAGGGATCGCTCCCTTGTGCGCAGGCCGCGGCAGCCACGAGCTTGGCTCCGCCAAGTTAGAACCCGCCACAGCTGCCCCTCGTGGGGGGGCTCCGTGTTGAGCAGACGCCTCCCCAAGTGCGGCCCTTTTTCCCTCGTGTGGCCTTTCAAGGACGTGACAATGGCAGCTGGGTTTAGTGAGCAGCTGCTGTGTACCAGGCACTGTGCTAAGTGCTTTATAGGCATGAAAACAAAATTCTGTCATTACAGCCGCCTTGGGACATGGTGCCAGTACAAGCCCATTGTCTCTGTGAGGAAACGGACGCCCAGAGACGTTGGGGAGCAGGGCGCACGGGTTATACCCGAGCCGTTGGGCTCTGGAGGCCATGTCCCGTCCCGCCCCGCGTCTCTGGCGCCCAGGCCTGGAAGGGAGCGCGTCGGACGCAAGAGCCCGCCCGGAGCCTGGCTGCTGGTGGGATGCGGAGCGGCACCTGCTCCCAGACGGCGGCGCCCGTGTCCAGGGGGCAGCACCTGTCCCAGGTGGCCGAGCCTGTTCCCAGGTGACAGAGCCTGTGCCCAGGTGGCCATGCCATTCCCAGGCGGCAGCGTCGTTGGCAGGCAGCAGCGCCTCTCAGCCTGGGCACAGGCTGATGCCCAAGCCGGTTTCTTGAGGGAAACAGTCCAGTTCCCTTCCAGGGTTTCCAGCGGCTGCTGTAACAAGTTACCACAAACGTGGCGGCTTAAATACCACAAATGCGTTCTCACCGGGCTCTGGAAGTTAGAAGACTATCGAGGTGTTGGCAGGGCCCCCTTCTCCGCAGGCTCTGGGGGAGCACTCCTCCTTGCCTCTTCCAGCTGCCAGCGGGCCTCGGCTCGTGGTCGTCTCACTCGGAGCTCTTTCTCCGTGTCGGAGGACCCGGGCTCTGCTTGCACCTTCACGTTCTCCGTGTGTCCACTTCCCCTCCTCCTCTCTCTTGTGAGGACACTTGTAATGCATTGAAGGGCCCAGCAGAGGAATCCGGGAATCTCATCGTCCCTAACCTTGAGCACACGTGCCAAGACCCCTTTTCCCGACAAGGCCACGTTCACAGGTTCTGGGGATTGGGACACGGACCGTTCAACCCACTACCTGGGCCTCCTCAGGTGCTGAGGGCACGGGAGGCAGGAGTCGGTCCCATTTCAGACCCGGGCAGGGGGTGCGGCCGTGGATCTGTACCTGTGCCCCCTCCCCCGCAAGCGGCAGCCAGTAGAACCAGGAAGGTCACTCCTACCACTCGGTCTCCTCAAACCATGGCCTCGTGGCTCGGCCCTCGAGCATGCCCCGGACTCTGAATGTGCCCCGGGCGTGCAGCCTTGCTCTCCCTTCTTTCCTGAGGGAGAAGCACCCACGGACTGTCTCGCCCTGGCGAGCACTTTCTCCTTACCTCCAGCCTCATTGCCCTCTGCAGCCTTCCTGCCTGGGGCTCGCTGGCGAGGGGCTTTCGCCAGGACCTGTCTAACGCAGTGACAGCTGTGGCCAAACAGAAAACATTGTGGACACGGCTGTGTGGGTGTGGAGTGCTTTGCCTCGAGGTCGAGCTGTGTGCACCTGCTGGGTTTTGCTGAGCTCGGGAAGAGAGGTGGGGAAGCACGTTCGTGGAGGCATCTCTGCCCCACCCGGTGCAGCCCCGGCGGAATGCAGATGCAGCCCCTTGCTGGCCGCCCTGGCCCCACCCAGCAGCCCCTGCTCTAGCAGGAGGGCCCTCTTGCGCCCCCTTCTATTGCAGGGACATTCGGGAGCCCTCTGCTGTGGGGGAAGTCAGAGCCAGTCCTGGCCCGTGTGGGCCAGATGAGTTTGCCCCCTGTGGTCCCTGAGCGGGAGATAGGGATCTGCATCCCCCACACCTCCACGCCACCTGTGCCCCGCCCCGGATCGCCCCGAGCCTGCTTGGGCTTTGGTTAGAGACGCTAGGGACCCGAGTAGAGGTGGCAGATATCACAGGTTATCTGTGGGTGAGCGGTTTGGGAGACTAGGAGGTAGGGTCAAGTCCCAGCTCTTCCTGTGTGTGCCCTGATGCACAGTCCCGCGGCCCAGCTTCCCTGTCCCTTGTGCTGTCCCTGTCTCACCATCTCCTCTCTCCCTGGCCTTCTCCTGCCGCCCCCCAGGCAGCCCTGTTTATTGCTCCGTTGTGTGCACCGGGGCTTTCCGTTCAGGCCCTGGAACCGAATGTTTCTAGAGCACAGTAGGGCACTTGCCTTGCACCTGCCTCTGCAAACAATAGGTGCTTACTAAATGCTCTTCAATGCTTTGGGCGAGTCTTCTAAAATGGGGGTGGAACAGTGGTTTCTCAGCTCTGGGAACCCAAAGGGGCAGGGGTTCCTCCTAGCCCACCTTTGCCAACTGTTCCCGCACCCCCTCCCTCCCTCCCCAGCACACCCCTCTTCGTTATTCAGCTACTGCTCGTGTTTCTCTGAGCAAGTACCAATTTGTTGGAAGGCTTGCTTATTCCTCGGTCACCCTGGAGAGCCCTTAAGGATGCCATGGGGCTTCCCTGATCTTCTCTGGAGGCCCTAAAACAATAGGATCTCTGTGTCCCCCCTCCCTGCCCAAAAGTGTAGAGATGGGGTGGGACTGGGGGGCTGTGTGCCCTCAGGGCCCAGCTTGACCTCCATAAGTCTGCTGTCCCTTCAGAGGTGAAGGACACCTCAAGCTGGGGACGGTGCTTGGTCAAGAGAATGTGCACCTGGGTGTGTAAGGATTGTGGGTTTTTTAAAGTCATTTAAATTTCTCGCCAGGGAATGCCATACATTCTTTCTCTCTCTGCCCTGTGGAACCTCTTATGCCTGCAAAAGGCAACAAGACAGCAGGTGCAGAGAGGAGAGAGACAGATGGGAGGGAAGGGGAGCAGGGACAGTCCCAGGTCCCCTGGCTTTGTGACCTGGGGCCAGGCACCTCCCCTGTCTGGGCCTTGGCATTCCCATCAGTGCCCTGACCCTTTGGATTCCTTCAGGTGGAAGATTCTGGTTCTGTTGCCTCCACCGCAGACATTAAACATGACTTGAGAGGGGGAGTGAGCAAGGACGGCGCTCCTAGCTGGGCCTCGCTCTGGCCTTGGCTGGCGCGGAACCCCTGGCCCCGGCCCCGTTGCACCAGCGAGAGATGCCATGGGTGAGAGCTTAGAGGGGGTTCACCAAATCCACACGTTATAACTTGGCCCTTCTCTACCCCGTGCCAGGCCCACCCTAAAGAGGTCAAGCTCAAGGGGCAAAGAGGAGCTGGGAAGGGTGGGGCGGGTGGAAATTCACATGGAATTGGCCAGCCTCGGTGCCAGGGCAACAGATGTTCGCTTTGGAGCCTGGATGGGGTTCGCTCCAGGCCGTGGGCGGGCGGCGCCTTCAGATGATCTCCTGGGTCAGGTTTCTCGTTGGCAATGGGCAGGGCCTTTCACTTTGGGGGCCGTCTGGCCTCCAAGATTCCTCCCACCCCTGCCTTTCCATCCGCTGTTGTGTGCCCGCCTAGCCAGCAGAGTTGGCCGCTGCACCCCCGGTGCTGTGAGCTCCCTGAACTTGGGGCCAGCTCTGCTTGGGGCTGTCTCTGGCCGGGGTCCCTGCTCCCCTCCGCCCGGGGGGCTTCCTGCCCACCCCGAACGCAGGAGCATGATTACGCGCGCCCCAGGAGGGCCCTGGGAGTCTGCGGGACCTCAGCCCCAGCTTCTCCAGAAGTCACCTCCATCTGGTAGTTTGGGGCGCCCCGGCTCTCCCTTTTCGGCACCGTGCTTGCGGGCCTGAGGGTGGTGAGCTTCGGAAGTGAAGCGGGCATGGGCTTTCTAGCTGCCGGGTGACCTGTGTAACCAGGGGCCTGCTCCTGGCACACGTTATGGTGAGAAATGTGTGCCATCTCCTCTCAAAGCAGTTTCTCTCCGAACCCCCAGTTTCCATTATAAGCTTGCTTCACTTTTTACCATGAGATTTATTTATTTGCTTTTAAAATCCTTCCAATAGCCAGAGGATATAAAGCCTCTGTCACTTTTTTATTCATCAAGGGACCAGAAAGCTGGAGGGGACAGGTGTGGGTTGGGCTGCCAGAACTTGTGAGAACCAGAGCACGGCCCCTGCCCTGACTGCCTCCCCTGCTCCAAACCATCGGTGCCATTGGTCCACAGAATCCTGAGCTAAAACAATTTTTTTTTAATTTATTTTTTAAAGATTCTATTTATGTGTTTATTTGAGAGAGAGAATACATGAGCAGGGGAGGAGCAGAGGGAGAAGGAGAAACAGACACCCCGCTGAGTGGGGAGCCCAACGCGGGGCTCGATCCCACGACCCTGAGATCCTGACCTGAGCCAGAGGCAGAGGCTTAACTGACTGAGCCACCCATCAGAGGGCGTTAAATCAGGCTCAGATGATTCAGCTCCAGCTTCTCCCCACGGCCCCCTGTGGTGGATGCCCACAGCCTCCTGGAACTGCTCCCTCCCTTGGAGGACGTGTTAGCTGTAGCTCATTCTTTCTCGTTGGCCCCTCTCTGTCCCCCGGCGCTACCCAGAAAGGTTCCTCTTCCTCTTCTCAGGTGGTGACCGCTGTCACATCCCTCCCAATCTGGTCCTCTGCGGTCTGCACACGCCTGCTGCTCCTCGTGCTTCTCAGCCAGAGGAGCAGGGAGAGGAGACCGAGGGAGAGGCGCCCAGGAGTGGGGGCTGGGAACCCACGTGTTCCGGAACCCCTTCCCCCCCCCCCCCCGCCTTTCCTTGTTGTTACGTAACATCGGTAGGTTGGCTCACTGACTTCTCGAGCTTCCACGGCTGCGTTAAAGTACTAATCCGATAAACGCACAAGCTCATGAAGTTGTGTTATAAAGTAGTATTTGATAAATACAAAATAGACGTGTGAGTTATGAAGGAATAGAAGGAATGCCCCTGGACCCCCCCACCTGACCCGACGCCAGGTCCTCGCCACTACATTGCCCCTGGCCCCATCATCGTTCCTCCCTGTGTGCCCCTGGCCTCTCCCCTCAGTGGGGACCCATCTCCTGACTGCCGTGGTTTGGTGGTGGTGTCACACGTGTGTATCTCCAAGCAGAACATCTATCATTTTGCTTGCTTTCGAGACCGTATGCGATGGCGGGGAACTCTGTGTAGCTTTCGGTGGCTCTCGTTTCTTTGACACGGTGTTAGGTTTCGAAGATTCATCGTGTTGTCTGTAGTGCAGTTCACTCATTTTCCCGTCTTCGTGACACTTCGCTGTGCGACTGTGTAGTCTGTCCTTCGTTACCTGTTTCGGCCGTCGGGTTCCTTCGGGCAGCCCTGGGTCTGAGCCCGCAGCGGCCTGTGGAGAATAGCAGTCCCTTCCCAACCGAGCGGGGATGAATGGGGGGTGTGAGCGTCTGTGAGCACACACGCATGTGCGTGTGTGTGTGTATGTGTGTGTGTGTGCGCGTGCGTGTGCATCTGGGGCTGAGATGTTCTCATGGATCTAATTTATTGCTCCGCTTTCCCATCGTGGAGCCTCTGCCAAGTGCCTATAAAAAAGATGAAATATTTAGCTAAGATCGGGGAAGGAAGGATCGAGGCAGTCTTCTGCATTAGCCGTGGTGTTGAAGAGGTAGTTTGGGTAATTTCCTTCTTTCCCATCCCAGATCTAAATCCTGGCCGTCCTTCTCCATCTCCCTCATCATAGTCCATGGTCTGAATGAAATCTTTCTGTTCCCGGGGGCAGGTACCTCGCGTCCCTCTCAATTGCTCAGCAGCACTCACCATCAGGGCCGTAGCTGAGACTGTGGGACTTCCTGCCTCAGCAGCCGCTTCTCTTGCCAGATGTGTCTCCTTCCCTCAAGCAGATCGTCGGGCTCCTGAAGGCAGGGCCTTTGTTGTCTCCCAGTCCATGGTGCCCCCTGCAGCCCGGGCATGGTGGTGGGCACTCACTAAATACTGTCATTAATTGACTAATTAATTGGCTGGACCCACTTCAGCCACACGTGTGTCCCTGAGAGCTGGGTGACAGGCTATGTTCTTTCCCATTCCTTACTGTGTCCCCTCCCCAAATACCATTCCCAGAGCCAGATTTCTGGGAGGCTCAGATACTTTTTTTTTTTTTTTAAGATTTGTTTATTTATTTTACAGAGAGAATGGGGGGGGGGCAAAGGGAGAGAGAGAGTCTCAAGCAGACTCCCTGCTGAGCGTGGAGTCCAGGGCTGGGCTCGATCGCACGACCTGGGCTGAGATCGAGAATCAGACACTTCACCTACTGTGCCACCCGGGCGCCTCTGGGAGGTCGAGATGCCTTATGTGTGGGGCTTCTGACTTCCATATGCAGTCGAGGGGTCAGTTCCAGACCAGGGGTCCTGCGGGCAGGGCGGAGCCTGGAGCAGTGTGCTCTCTTCCCAGCGCCTGCTCGGGGACCAGCCGCTGTTGGCTGTGCACTGCGTGCTGGGAAGGCTTGGGGAGGGGTGCGTTCCTCTTCCCCGTCAGGTCATGTCTGATGTAACCAGGGTCTTGGGGTCAGCAAGACTGGGTGGGATGGGCCCATGCGTGTGATTGTCCCCACCGGGGGAGGGGTGGTAGTCAGCGACGTGCCCCCTGCATGCCATCTCCCAGCTTCAGTCGCTGCTGGCTGTTTGCGGATAGAGAAGGTCTCCCAGAGCTGGGTTTGCACAACAGCCAGAGTGTTGAAAGTAGTTGTTTTCCCATCACGTGTGAAGGCTGATGGCTGGCCTCACCTTCCCAGTTTCTGGTGTGGGGGGAGCAGGTGCCTATCTAATCAGCTCTGGGGGTTTGGCTTAGCCGCTGCGGCAACATTTAACTTGGGGGAGCCCAGCCAAGCCTCTCTAGTTGGGACTTGCTTAGGCTACGCCTCAACTTTCAGGGGGCTGCTAAAGTCAGAGAGGGGTGGAGGGACCCAACCCAGGGTCCCCAGCTGCTTGGGTCCTATGACTTGAGGCTGTGACCTTCCCCGGGGGTGAGGACACACACGGCTGCGTCTCTGTCCCTTTAGTGTCCTCTGCGAGCCCACGCTCCTGCCAGATCAGTGCGCCCGGAGGCAGGAGACCTGAGTGCAAATCCCCATCTCTGGCTCCGGAGCAGCCGCTCTGTGGCTCTGAACCACGTTGTCTGACGTCTCTGAGCTTTGCCCTCCTCACTGGTAGAGAGAAGACAGTGGTACCTCGAGGGACCGATGCAGTAATATTATCATTTACTGGGAGCTCCCTAAGAGTGCCGGCCACTTGGTAAACACTTTACAAACACGATTTCAGCGGCAAACCCGAGAGAGAGAGGTGGTGTGGACCGGGGTTTCGTGGAGGGGGCAGCTGCAGCTCGGAGAGGTCCCACAGCTGGTGATTACAGAGTCGGTTCACAGCCAGCCACCGCCGGTGCCCTTCGCGGCCGCCATGTTGCTCCTCTCAGTAAATAAGGTGATATGTGAGGAACGTCTGGCGCGGTTGGCTGGCTTTGAGGCTGCCCTCGCCCGTGGTATTTACTGAGAGATTAGCGGGGGCTTTCTGGGACCGGAAAAAATGGGGTGGGGGTAGAGAAGAGACTCGTCAGCCTGGGTGTGTGCTCCCCAACCCTCGTAGGGGAATCATCTGTGAGTCCCGGCCTTGGCGTGCTTTTGGTAGCGCACTGATGACTCTTCTCCCAGCTCAGCAGGAGGCAGAGGGCCGGTGACAACGCGCAGGCGTACGCCTCCTGCCACAGGGTTGTGGGAAGCTCTGCGTGCTCGCATCCAGTCACGGAGGTCATCGCCGGGCACGCTCTGGGTCCCTCGTACTGCGGGGAACACTTGAGAAGTGGCCCTCAGATGAGGTACCAGAGCAGTGTAGTGGGAGGGCTGCCATCACGGCCCATCAGGGAGGGCTTCCTGGAGGAGGTGGGACCACTCCTGAAGCATGGGTGGAGTGTGCCAGGAGAGGGAAGGGGCTGAGGCACTGAGGTGTGTGGAGAGAGAGGGGGCATCTTGAAATGGGGCCGAGGGCTCATTGTAGTATCCCAATCAACCTTGTCGGTTTCATCGCATTTGTAAAGTATTTATTGTATTGGTGGCACGGACAGTCCTGGGACCCTGCCTCCTCGTGGCTCACCATCAAAGACAGATAGGCTGATGCCCGCTTTGGTGCAACGAACTGGGCATATGTTTGCCGCAGGTTGGGTTCCCGTGATGACAGAGGGCTCGGCAGTAAAGCCAGGAGGTTGGGTTTCAACTTCTCAGCTTCACCGGGAACCCTTCCTCTGTTTTCTGACCTTCCCTCCTCTCACCCCCCCACAAGAAGTCTAGAATGTTCCCCTGTTTTTACATGACACTGTGCTTATCTCTCTCCTGTAGTAGAGAAAGTGTATTCTTCTCATTTCACAAGTAAGAGAACAGAGTGATTGACCTAAGACTGATGGTTAGAAGTAGCCAAGCTGAGCTTCGAACCCACGTCCCCCATCTGTATCCTTTTCTATTCTCACTTTGCTGGACTCCCTCAATCTGGCCCGCGGGATAGCCTCCTTCCCTGAGCATCACTCAGGGATCCCTTGGCCCCAAACCCCAAGGACACATGGGGCTGAGCACAGTCTGCAGCTGCTGGGAGGAGGGGTGCAGGCTGCTTTGTGCTGAATTGTGCTTTGTGGCTTGTGTTGGTTCCCACGGTGCCCATCATGAATGTCATGGCGCTATCAGGACCGGCTCCTTCTCCTTGTTAGCAGGTAAACCGAGCCCCAAATGGTGCTCTGCCCAGGAAACTGTGTCAGCTGTTTATGTCTCCTAGGGAGAGCCTTGGCTAGGAGTTGGGACTTCTGGGGTGGGACCCAAAGCCAACGGTCCTTTTATCCCCTGTTCGGGGGCAAAGTCACATGCCCTCATTTCCCTGCTCCAAAGAAGGGGGTGAAGATTATTACGACTTTAGACTTCAGTCCCTAGCTGGGCCGTGTGTGGATGGGTCGGGAGACGTGAGCTGAGGCCGTCTAGACCACAGCAACTGATGGACAAGTTGGTGCTTAGCTCCAAGGAGAACGTGGGCCACCAATGGCCACCAGCCCCCGGGCACACAGGCCGTGTGTGTAACACCTTCGTCCCCTGGGTGTTCCCTGCTGTGTCTTCTCTCTAGTGGCCTCAAAGGCCTGGTCCTCCCTGCAGAAGGTCAGGGAATGCCCAGAGAGGGGTAGGTGAGTTTCTCCACAGTCACCCACTCGACAGAACGTGGTGGAGTTAGACCCGAGGGTTCCCAGTTCATCCTGTGATCCTGGGAGCCTCCCGTTTTCTGGGCCTGACCCCCGTCATCCTGAGAGGGAGAGGAGGGAGCAGCCCTGGGGCTCAGAGGGCAGCCGGGATCCCCCCTGGGAGCGCTGCCTGCCCGCCTCCAGCCTCTGTCTGTGAGGGCGCACACTCGCACACTGCTGGGGAGGACTACGCCCCTGGCGCCTCTTCGTTTCCGCTTTTGTCCCCCATCCCTGTTCGTATGCTCATTGGGCCCGTGTTCCCGGCTCCCTAGCCCCTGCAGGTGGGAGGAGCGTTTGCCGTGGGAATCACCTTATCACCGCCCCACGAGTGACACCCACGGGCAGGCTCGAGAAGGAGGTCGAGGCCTCTTTTTTCACCTTTGCAGAGTAGCAGCGGTGGCTGCTAAAAATCCCTCCGCGGGCTCCAAGGAGCATCCACTGATCCCAAGTGCAGAGAGGTTAGATGTATAGGTGAGCACCGGCAACAGCGTGGCTGAGGCCGAAAGCCACGTGCTCCCATTCGTCATCATCGGCTGCCCTGGACTTGGCCTTGGAGGGTCATCGGGAGCTTCCGACAGCATCTGGTAGGGAGGTGCCGCGGAGGGAGAGAAGGAAGGGCTGAGTGGGGGACAGGAGAACAGCTAGGAGTTTGGAAGTTTTAAAATGGCCTAAAGGCAAGAGAATCTTGATTGTACTATAGGGTGCGAAGAAGGAAGGTGTCCCCGAGATCATAAGTACAGAGAAGAGGTCTGACCAAGTGGGGCCAGGGATTATGAAAGAGTTCCTGGTTTCCTTCTACCTTTTCACCATGGAAATTTTCAGACAGGAACAGAAATAGAATAGTGTAAGGAACTCTCATGTTGTCATCACCCAGCTTCAGTGGTCTCCTTGTCCCCTCCCTGTTTTCCTTCTGGGGTGTGTCGGAGCTCTGCCCCAGGGGGCATTTTCTGTAATCTCCACTCCCCACCTCTTCACTGGCAAACGGCAGTGAGTCTTATTGAGTGGTTGCTGTGTGTCAGGCATTGTTGTAGGCACGATATAGGCACGATCCTATGTCAGCATTCCCATTTTATGGCTGTGGATTGGGGGCTCAGAGAGGTTAGGTCACAAGCCTAAGCTCACACAGCTGGGCAGTAGGACAGCAGAGGGATTTGAATCCAAGCCACAGGCCTCCGGAGCCCTTGTTCTTGTGTGTTGATACAGAAGACCTCCTTCTGATGTGAGGCTTTGTGGGCAAACATATCAGAGTTGCTTTCTACCTGGCCCCTGCGTGGCTTTTGGGCTAGCCCAGTGTTCTGCCTGGGGGGAGGGTCTCTGCGCCCATTAAAGGGCTTGTTTTCATGCTTAAAGGGGATGGTTGACTGATCTCTTCTGCCAGATGGGCGGGTGGCACCTTTCCCCACCTGCCTATGTCTGGGCTCATTGGCTTCATCCGTCTGTGGCCCCGGAATGACACTTACATGGTGGGAGGCAGAGCAGGAGGGAGGCTCTGGGCTTCCTGGCATTAGGAAGGTGCCAGGTTTGTGGGATAGACACTCTCCACTGCCAGCCTTCAGAGAAGGGAGTTGGGGAGACATCTAAGCCATGAGACTGTGTCCGAGGGTTTCCTCTCTTGCCCCAGCCTTGCGTGGAGAGCATCGGCCTTTCCCCGGAGCATGGTGTGTGTGTGGGGGGGGGCGTCTAGGCATCTCTGTTTCCCTCTCCTCTGCTCCGTTAGAATTGAGCCCTCTACACAGGGGCTGGGACCCCCTAAGTCCGAGAGAGATCACTCTGGCTTCACTCAGGCAGCTTCCTGCTGCCCTTTGAAGCTTACTGTGACACTGAATTTTTTCTTGTCTCCTGGGGAGAAAAAGGCACTGGGTCCATTCCCCTCCTTCCCCACTGATAACCCTCAAAGGGTAAGTGCCCTGTTTGTAAAGTGTGCATAGTTGGGAAGACCTCCTTCTGATGCCACACTGCAGTTTAGCTTCATGGCATCGTAGCCCGCTATGACCGGCATCTCCCTCCCTCTCTCCCTCATGTCCCAGGACAGGTGCCCAGCATGTTGGGCCATTCTGTAGCACCCGTGGCGCCCACTGTCTCTGCTCGTAGAGCACCGCAGGTGTATGGTCCTACACTGAGTGCCTCACCCGGTTCACGTGGGGACCCCGAAAAGCAGTTATCATAGTCCCATGTTCTAATTCCAGAGCAGATGAGACTGAAGCTAAGAGAGGTTAAGTAACTTTCTCAGGGTCACACAGCTGGTGCCTGAGGGTGTAGGCATTTACACTCAGGGCTGTCTGCCTTGAAATCTGGTGTTCCCGACCGCTGCCCCACGCCTAGTTCTACTGTACTCTGGTATTAAATATGGGCGTAATATTAACTCCTGGGATAGAATATAGATTTGATATATTATAACAATAACACTGAAATGGCACGGACATTTGAGAATCGTGGCTTGCTGGTTGTTGCTGTAATTAACTTTGTGTGAGAAGAAATATTAGTGATCAATATGCACGAGAAAGAAGATCAGTAGTCATCAAAGAAATCCAACTGTGACGATGACACTGTGTTCTTTTTGTGTGTTTCCGATGTGCCCAGATTTTCACACGGATTACCGCCAGTGTGAGGCAGCCCTTCAACATAGAGCTGGGGGCGGGGCGGGGGGAGGGGTGCGGGGAGGGGAGCATAATGTTCCGCACCCTTCGCGCTGGACAACTTCGCAGGGAAGTATGGAGAGCCTTAAACTCAGCCCTGGCCTCTGACCGGTGACTGCACTTCTGAGAACGCACCCTGAGAAACTGATCAGAAATGCCGTCAGATGTCATGTGCGCACGCGTTCGTTACAGAGCAATTTGTAGTAGAGGAAAACTGGGAACAACGGGAACATCACACACCAGAGGAACGGTTAGACCAAGTGCGCTACGTCTGGGGTGAGCGGGTCTGGGGAATCGTTATGCATGACGGGGCGGGGGGAGACGTTTGCTGCATAGGGGACTTTGCACACCGTGAAATGGGTTCCTTAGCGAACAGCCCCGAGCGCTACAAAACGCACGTAGTCACATCGCTAACCCCCCCCCCCACCGGGGATTCAAGCGAGGAGGAGTCGTTCACTGCCGTGTGTATACAGCGAATTCCAAGATGTCAGAACACGTACCTGTGTGTGTGTGTGTGTGTGTGTGTGTGTGTGCACACGCGCACCCACGCCCGCAGGGGACCCCAATGGCGTCATGGAACGGAGATCAAGCGAAATGGTCGAGGAGGAATGGGCAGCCTGATTTGGAAACCTGGGTTTTCCTTCCGAGTCTTGGTTTCTAGCCTGCAAAATGGTGACGCCGGGCGGCCAAGCTCTGAGCCGCGCGCTCAGCCTAGCCCTGGTCTGCTCGTGGGTGTGGCTCCGGGCCCGTGACAGGCCCTGACCTTGGGTGGAGGTACTGGCCTTGGGGTGTGCCCAGTGGGGCTGGGGAGGCGGTCGGTGCTGCCAGCCCGGGGCTCTGCTGTGTCACTGGGCTCAGTATAGAACGGAATGCTGCTAGCCGGGGCCGTGTCCTGACCAAGAACAGTGGAGGGCAGAGGCCTCTCCCCTGCGCCCTCCTCATGGCCTCGGCCAGGCAGCTGCTCGGAGTTGGGGCTTCTGCCTGTGGGGGGCTTCTGGCCTTGGTGAGGAGGGCTCCTGAAGACCTTTCTTCTTCTGGGCAGGGAGCAGTCCGAATCGAGAGAGAACGTTCTGCCCTTCTGCTCTCTTGCCGCCTCCCTGCCCCCTCTGGTGTTCCTCAGGCCGTCTTCAGGGGGATCTTCCTCTCGGGGCTCCGTCAGTCCGCTGGGGCCGCGTTATTATGAATTTGATCCCAACTGGACCGGTTCTCAGGAGGTCGAGACCGGGAGAAGCCTGCATATGGGACACTGGCCCCAGAGCTTCGGAGCTGCTTATGCAAGGCCCTGAGCCAGGCGGGGGGCCGAGGGGGCAGCCTGGGAAGGGGTCTCTTACCTGCCATCCCCTGCATTGGGGCAGGTGTGCCTTGTGCCTTGTGGCCTCTGGGATTGCACCCAGCCTGCCCCTCGGCCCGAAGTTTCCTCTCCCACCCGTCCTAGCAACCAGCAAGGGCGGCTCCTGTTCCGGGGGGAGGAACGGCTTCTGGGAGTGGGACGTGCTCAGGCTCCCACCGTCAGTTCTGGGCAGGGTCCCTGATGGCCAGGTGTTCTCTCCCCTCCTTGCCTCCAGTTCCCCAGGTCGGGACGGTCCCTGCCCTTCTCCGGTGCTCAGCTGCTGGCACGCGATGGCACGGGGAACGCAGCGGTCCGCAGGGCTCCCTGTGCTCTGGGCGGAGGGGGCGCGCTGCTGTGGTGGGGAGCCCCGGCTCCCCCCTGAATGTGCCGTGACGTCTGCTGAGCTCCACCCTGGGCCTGGCCACCCAGTGACTATGCACGGGATCTCCAAGGACCCTTCGTGCTCACTCCTGGCCTCGCAGGATCTCCAGCAGCACGGACTGTGGGGCATCGCGTGTCTCTCTGGGGCGTCTGCTCCCCGTACCCCGTATGCATCCCCTGTCGCCCCAAAGTGACGTGTGAGCCTACCTTCAGAGGCGGGGCATCCAACAGGAACTACAGAGGAGGATGGAGGGTCCCCAGGTCTCCTAGCACCGCCTTGGAATCAGTCTTAGAAAGTCGGGGTTTGGGTGCACTGATATTTTGGAGAGATGGAGTTCAGGATGGGCCTTAAACCCCAAGGTAGATAAAGCTGACTCAATATGGAAGCATCCCTCAGGCCTGTCCTTCTCCCTAAGTGTGCGGCCATTGGCTTCTGCACCTCATCTTCTGCTGGTCTAACCCATCGTGTCTCCTCCCGGCCGCCCAGCATCCGTGGCGCAGCTCCCGTGGGCCAGGCGCAGTGCTGGGCCTCTGCCCCCACAGCCTTATGGAGTTGCAGTTCCAGCCCGAGGCGGCTGGGCAGCCCTGGGCGTCGGAAATGGGGAGAGGCCTGGCTTCAGGCTCTCCACCCCGGCTCCCCCTCTGTGGGCCCTCCTTGCCCAGGTGTGAACAGGGACATGAACACCCCATTGGTTTCCTGTCTCCTCTGATACAGGTTCTCAGGCCGGAGGGGGCATGGGTGCCTGGCCTCTGATGGGTTGCAGGGATGCAAGAGGTAACCGGGTTCAAGGCCACTGCCTTTGAGAAGCCTTCTGTGATTGAGTTACCTACCCCTGCCAGCCTTTAGGGGTCTTCTCTGTCCCCATATATGCCCTCTGGTTCTACCCTCCTGGAAACCTAAGGCTTCCCGACCAGGCCTTGGCTGGTCAGTCGAAAAGCACTCGGGCCTCTGTTTGCCATGCCTGGGCCCCAGGCACGGCTGTGTCCTCCCGGTATGCTAAGGCTTATACCCAGCAGGGCCTGTCAGGGACACTTGGCCTACAAACAGTGAACTCCGAGGAGACAGAGGCTCCGGTGACATGATTTTTTTACCCCAACGGTCTGCTTGGAGGCAGGGAGATTACTTTGCGATTCAACTTTCTTGCCCCAAACGCTTGTCCCCTCTCCACGAGACTCAGCTGCAGGGACCCTGGTCCCCGTGGAGAAGTGAGTTTAGGCAGGTCTCGTCCCCACCCTGGGCCTTCCTTTCTCTCCCCGAACTTCCGTATCCCCGAGACAGCCATTCCCGTAAAGAGATGTAGGGAATTACCCCCTGCTGCCTCTCTGCACCGTCCAGGGGGAGGCCAGAGCCCGCCAGCCACAGCCCTCCCAGCCCTCCCTGGAAGGAGGCACGGGGCGCAGCAGTGGGGGCAGGAGAGCCTGCTGCTGGTGTGCGCTGGGGCCGTGGCGAACACCCACCGAGTCCGCTTCGAGAGGAGGCGCTCTCGCACCCCCTGTGCCCCCTTGGTCCCTGTGCTGCAGACAGGCAGCGTCGTGGCGGCAGGGCCCACCAGATGGTCAGCCCCCAGGGGCCCCCCCGAAGGGGACCATCTGCTCGATGGTGTCTTTAGTCATGGGCGTGAGAGCCCGCGTAATGGAGGAGAAAGGCGGAGTGGAGCCAAATCTTGCTGAAGTTCTACAGCCAAGAAGGGAGGGTATGGGGTTCACTAGGTTTGCGCCGCCCTCGCCAGGCTCTGGAACATTCTCCCTGGAAGAGTGGCTGGACTCTTCCCTCCCTTTCCCGAGGACAGCTGACCCAGCTTTGTCTCTTAGTGTCCAGCGTCCTGCTCTTGGAGCTTCATGGACCTGCTTCTGCCAACTCTCCCTCCCTCACGGAGCCTTAGCTTCTCCATTCCGTGGCACCCAGGCTTCTGGGGCAGACACATCTGTGGGCTGTCTTGTTCCTGGATGGAGGGAGGAGAACAGACCTCCCTGAGCCCAGGTACCCTCCGTGCGCCCCTCTTGCCCCTGGCAGGGGCTGCCCCTCTGCCTCTCGCTGGCAGCGTCTGGTTCTGGAACTCAGCACCACTCTGATCGGGCCATCCTGAGGCGGCCAAGCGAGAGAGCAGATGCCTGGACCAAGGCACGTTTCTTGCACCTGCTAGCCGGTGGAACAGCCCCGGAAGGTGCCAGGCCCGTTTCCAGTTCTCGGGCTCCTGCCAAAGGGAGGTGCCCGGGGGGTGCAGGAAGGACAGACGGATGTCCTCAAAGCTGCTTCTGGGTTTCCGCCCTGAGAATGGAAAGGGAAAGTTGACTCTTGCCACGAGAAGTGTTTTTCAGTTTTCTTTTTCTCAAGTCACGTTTGAATGTTCTGGAGGAGGGGAGCAGGTTGAGCGGAAGGCTCGCTGTGTCAGAGGGAAAGGGAGTGAGTTGGGACAAAGTTTGCCCTCGATTTGCCCTGTGACCGTGGACAGCCTCTTGGGCCCCTGCTGCCTCTAACCGTGTAGGGAAAGGGCTCCCTGCTCCCTTGTGCTCCCCGCTCTGCTTCCTTGCAGTATGTTGGCTGCCGAAACAGTAACCAGAGGGATGATAGACCTCAGCTGCGTCTCCCAACCCCCAAACATCCTTTGCTGATGGCGCCAAACTGCAGCAGGAGGGGCCACAAAGTGTAACTGACATTGAGATCGATTCTGTGTGTGTCTTGTGAACTCCAGTGATTGGTGGGGCACTCCAGTTTTGTGTACTAGAGTTTCTGCTGGGCAGACTGGGGCATTCTCCTCGGAGTCTAGGGAGCATGGGGGGCTGCCCACCCCTACTCCGGACCCCTTCCTCTTCCCAGCTTCAGTGACCCCTTCCTAGGACTCTGATGACCTCAGTATAGCCACCCTGGGGATAGGAGGACTATGTGGCAGGAGTGCTTGAACCTAGGTTACCCACTGAGAATGCTCCCTAGAGGGGAAAAAGGCCCATGGACATCTGGCAAAATCTCCCATTTGAAAGGTTTGGGATTCCGAGTCCATTCCCCTCTCAACGCCAGGGAATGGTAACCCAGTTTCCTGTTATCTGGGGCAGTGCACCCACGTCTGTTCTGATCATGATCCTTAAATTTCTGGCCTCGTAATGGCCTCATTTGGGGCAGGGCGGAGCCAAACTAGCCAAACTTGGAAGAGCTGATGGCTCTTCAGAACAGTCCTGGGGCCTTCCGGGCTCCCCTCTCTGAGTGCTGCCGGCCATCCTTGCTGGCCCGGCGTGGGGCAGCTCACGGACATGGCTGTGGGGCTCCGTGCTGAGGGTCTCTCTGCTTCTGAGGGTGTAGGTGGAGAGGCCGAGCTTGCTCTGTGGGCCGTGGAGTCCTAGGTGACGTGGGGCAACCTCCAGGATAGATTGTCTGCAGCGTGTGTAGGGCTCCCGGGTGATGGCAGTCTGAGAAGAACACGATTCTAGGGGAATACTGGGTGAAAGGAAGGGTGTGGGCTCGGCCAGAGCAAAGAAGAGGAGTGCTGGGCTCATAGAAGGTGCTCGAGAAATGTGGATTGCTTTGGACACCGATGAGTTTATTGAAAAAGCATCTTGGGAATGACCATGGGCCTCATCTAGGAGTGGCTGCGGGCAGTGAGAGAAAGCAGAAACGATCTGACCAAGGCCCATGAAATTTACTAAAGGTGGAGTCAGGGAGAGAAGATTCGCTCTTCCGGTTCCGGCTGATGGGATTTACTGGCCCACATGCCCCCAGGGAAAGAGCAGAATGGCCAGTCGTCTGTTCTGTGGGACTATAGGTCAGCGCGGAGGCAGGAGGTGGGCCCAGAAGCCCTCTGGAGGTCTTTCCTGCTTCAGTTCTCTAGACCTTCAGAGCAGAGAAAGCACGGGGGAGGCCAGAGAGGACGTCAGGCCAAAATGGCTGGCGAGGTCTCAAAGCCTCCTCAGAGACAGACTTGGCGGAGGAAGGAGACCTGGAGAGGAAGCACCGAGAAGCACCCTGGGGCGGGGGCACCCACGGAGCAGGTGCCGTCAACCCGTGGCGGCCTCTCTTCTGTTCAGGCTGTCGGGTTGTGGGGACAGGCTGGTCCGGAAGGTTCGGACCCCCTGAGCCGGCACGTGTGCCCAGCCCCCTCTGCGCGGCTCCCGGAGCCAGCCCACTGGAAGATGTGCTCACTGCCGTCTCCTTGTGCCGTCTCCCCCTTCGCTGCTTGTTTCCCGCTGCTGGCTCCCGGACTCACGGAGAAGCCCCATGAGTCTCTTGCAGAAATCCCCCTCGGCCTCCCGCAGCCCCGCTGCCCGTCGGCTTCGGTTGCTAGAAGGGGGCGGTGTGTGCGGTCAGTGCATGCATGCCGGCGTGGCCGCTGGAGGACGCTGGAGTAGGAGGATGCCTCTTAATGGGACGACAGCCCTCCTGGTTTCCTTCCCCCTCCCAGAGCCCTGCTGGGCCTCTGCGCAGGAGAGCATCAGCCACTCCATTATAATCAGGGAGCAGACGGCTCCCGGATGCCTCCCCTCTGACCCGTCTGTCCCCAGAGATGTGTGAGCGCCTCACTTGGCCACTCACACGCGCCGTTACCGCTGCAGGAGTTGTTGCTTCGAGGGGCTGCGGGGAACCGCGGCACACCCTCTGCTTCCCTGTGACGCTGTCCTCCTTTTCAGGCTGGGCCGAGGACAGTTGTTCCTGGAGGGGCCTCGGGGGTGAGGGGGTGGTGGCGGGGGCTGGCCGTGTGGCTGCGTGACCCTGGGCTGCGGGCAGCCCGTCTCTGGGGAGATGATCCCACTCTCCTTCTCTGAGTTTTGAGATGTGCCATCCTGGTTTCTCTGCTGCTGCTCTGCTTTGTCCGTGGCTGCTTCTCGCTCGGACCTCATGTCCCCGAACGGTACACCTCTGGTCCGTCCTCCCGCTTGTCCTCCCCCCTCTCCCTTGGCAAAGCTGTCTAGCCTCTTGGTTTTAGCTGTGAAGCCTGAGAGTCACAGCTCCCATTTGTCAAGTGCTTTGTAGTTTGCGGTGTGTCTTTACGGATGTTACGTTGGCCCTTAATGATGAGCCTGTAGAGCGAAGTAGTTCGTTCATTTTTTTCCCGGACGATCAAACTCGGGCCCGGCGTGCTGAAGCCACAGTTGGTTGGGTTACACTCGGAGGCCACCGGGTGCGTGGCCAAACCGCATCTTCCAGTGCCGGCTGTGCAGCCCTCCCTCACCACGCTTCCCACTGCGTGCCGGGGTCTCCACGTGCACCTTCCACCGATGCCTCAAGCCGGTTTTGTCTTCCTGCTTCAGAAGCCCTTCTTTGTCCCACCACCTGCCCAGCTCTCAGACCTGAAACTCTGCCAGCCCCTCCCCTTCTGTCCTGCGCCCGTTTGTACTGCCGTTTCCCGAGGTCTGGACTCCTTCACCCCTTACGCGCTCATTAGGTTCTTTCCTGATCTTCCTTGTCCCCGGTTTCTCTTAGATCCTTTGAGTCACGACTGCGGGGTTCTTCCTCCCGGTGCCTGAACCCTGTGAGCAGCCCTCTCTCCACTCCTACGCAAGATACCGCCGCTGTCACCATCACTCGGAAATCAGCAGAGGCCGTGCTTCCCATCCTCGTCACCGGGACCTCCCCAAGCCGGAGACACACTCCCTTACTGACCTCAGGCACCCTGCGGACCCCCCCTCCCTGGCTCTGGCCCCTCCCGTCACACAGCACCCCGGGTGGCCCCCAGGAAGCGCTCAGACGTCATTTCCGGTTCTGCTTCCTTCCCTTGTGGCTCCTGCTCTCCTTCCTGCCCGCGGGTCTTCCCATCGCACTGATCTGTACACGTGACCAGCCCGTCCCCTTTCCCTTGAGGAGTCCATCTCCAGTGCTACTCCTCTTCTTCCCTGAAACCTGCCCGAACTCCTCCCGACAGAACCTCTGACCGCCTTCCACGTTCTGTCTGTCCTGCAGTCCTTACTCCTTCTCCCTCGCGCTGGGATATTTACGTGCGCCTCCAGCGTTGCCATGGGCAGAACCACGTCCGATTTATTGGCGAAGTGAATCTGGATCCTTGTTCGTGGCTATTTCCTGCCCACCCCCCACCTTACAGGCACTGTCCTCAGGGCTCATGTATGGTATGTGGTTTAATTCTCAGATCCTCCCTCTACAGAAGATCTCCTTCTCTTTATTTTGCAAACAAGGGAACAGCCCCAGAGACGTTAGGTAACTTACTCAAAGCCTCCCGGTATGAGCGGCGGAGCTGGGATTTGGACTCTGGGTGTCGGACCCCGCAGCCTGGGTGCTGTCCCCTCACCCTGCCCCTCGTGGGTGAGCGGTGTTGATTGCTTATGGGGCACGTGGGGAGGGCTTCCCGAGCTCGGTGAGTGGCTCGGCTGTCCGTGTTTGCCGCAGGGCCGGCCGGCCGGCGTGAAGGTCATAAGCACTCCTGCTTCCCTGCCCCCTTTAATGGCCCAGTGTGGTTCTGTCACCCCTGGGTTTATCTGAGCGGTCTTGATCGGAGCCATATTTTTGTCCTGTGCCACCCCGCATGGTAATGAGCCCCTTGCCTTTGCCCAGGTGTAAAGCTGAACTGCTTTTTATTTGTCCTCAGATAATTTTTTTTTTTTTTTAAGCTTCGAGGGATGCCTGAGGTTCTATTTCGGGATCTGTTGGGCAGATTTGCGTCGGCTGTCTCATTGTCCTTCAGGATTTTTGCAAACTTTGATCTAATCCCCCGCAAGCTTTGTGTTTCCAGAATGAGGAGGTGGCTGCTTTTAGAATCTCCCCTCATGCCTCACCTTTTCACTTGCCTCTCGTGTGTCCGCTGTGTTGGGTGTATGCGGGTGAGCGGCCCCTCGGAGTCGGGCATGCTGGGGGCCGGGCTCTTGTGCCCCTTCCCCGGCCCTGCCTGTGTGGGCGCAGGCCTGCCCCGGGAAGCCCTGTCTGCTCCTGCTCCCAGGCCCGGCCTGCCCAGCCTGAGGCCAGCTTCTCCGCGGTTGTGGAGGTGGCCCGTGCCAGGGTAGCTGGCTCACGGCATCGCGCCTGTGACACCAGAACCCATTTCGGGTGCCGTGACAGAGTGCCTGAGGTATGCAGCGCTGGGCTCCGGGACTCCTATGCCGACCGCAGGCTGCCAGGCCGGGGGACGGCCAGGTTCATGGCCGTGATGGGCACGGCGACCTGCCCCGAGAAGGGGCTTGGCGCCCGGGAGGGATTAAAGGCGGCGAGAAGTAGATGGGGTGGCAGGTGGGGATGGCCTCCTGCTCTAGCCCGTGGGCTCTCTCGTCTCCTTTCGGCCTTCCCTTCCCCCTCGGCTCCCTTCTTTCACCTTTCTCTTTCCCACCCATGTTTTGGGAGTCACCGCAGTGACCAGTGTGCCGAGAGGAGAGCCTGGATGTTAGCTCTGACCCTTCAAGCCGACATGTTAAGTGTCGAAGGCCGTCTTTGGAGATGGCTGGGGGGGGGGGCTTGCTGGCATGCAGAGCAGCAGCAGAGGCCGCCCAGGCTCACGGGGAGGAGAGAGCGTTCAGTGTGCACCTGCCGTGCCCCACGCCATAATGCAGGTGCCCCGCACCTGGGAAATGGGGAGGTCCGGTGCTGTTGCGTTCCCAGCAGCGATGAATGGCCCTTGCATCGGGACGTTCTTCCCTAGGGGTTGTGAGTGTGCCAGGCCGTATGGGGAAAAGAGGGTGCAGGTCTCTGACTAACCATGGGAGGGGTCCGAGGAAAGAGGAAGTTGCTTCCTCTTTCAAAAGTTTATTTCTGGTCATAAAATTAATATGGGATTGCTGGAGATGATTGGAAAGGATAGAGAGATTAAAAAAATACAGCATTAATTAAAATCACTCATGAGGCCATCTTTCCGAGGTAACCCCTGTTTACCTTTCGATGAGTTTCTAGGTGGATGGGTAGGGTGGGGTGAGGAGATTTTTGTTGGAAGGACACCTTTACTTACACAGAATGGAAGGACCTGGAGGCTGGTGGGTTCTCAGCCCCCACCCCTCCCCTGGGCTGTCCGGGCCCCCCACTCTGACAGCCGAGTGCCCCTCGGAATGGGGCAGCTGCTCAGCACCACGCTGGAGTACAGCTGGGCTCAGTAGTTCTCAAAGGAAAGCTCTGGGAAGTTAAGGTGGGAGTGGGCAGTGCCTGGGACGGCCACAGGCTCTGGGGACAGCCCCGACCCCAGAGCAGAGGTTCCAGGTCGGCAGCCATGGCGTCTCCTCCCGGACTTCCGGGGGCGGCCATCATGTCGGTCCGCTCTGGGTCTCTGGGGGAGTGAGGCTAAGGGGTTGTTTTTCACCTTGTAAGTTCTAATTCTGGGTGCCCGCCCTACCCCGCAGAGCTTCATGGAGTGAGTGCAGACAGTGTGAACCCTGGCGGTCCTTCTTGTCCCTAAAACGGCACCCATGTGCCTTGCCACCTGTCCGCCAACCCCGTTGCACCCCCACACCCTCATGGGTGACATGGTTTTCACGGGCTGCATGGCCGGGGAGAGGCGGGGCCTCGGGCAAGGCTTCCTGGAGCAGGTGAGACGAGAATGGCGTTTGGAGGGTACGGCGATGGCAATGAGATGGGGAAGCCCATTCCAGGCCCGGGAATGGCACGCAGGAATGTTCATCCGCGGCAGGTGTGCGCGCAAGCCTGTGCGAGTGGGAGCCCTGGCCGGGGCCAGGCAGAGATCCCAGCCCCCTGGGCTCCCCCCAGCCCCATACCCTTATATAGCCGTCCTCAGGCTCCCAGAGCTCCGGGGGCGGGGTGGGGACGAGCCCTCCCCCTACTGTACTCCTGCAGGGCGCCCATAGCAAGCTGGGCGGGAGCCGACTCTCTCAGGATCGTCTTGTCATCACAGCCAGAGTCAGCTGTTGGCTCGGGAAGCCTTCCCTGGTCCAGTGTTGCGCTGTGCACAGCCAGAAATATAACCCTCCTGTTCGCCAAGAGCATTGGATCTTGGCGGGCATCCGCGTGGCCTATTTTAAACCAAAGGGAGCCGAGAGAGGTGCCTCCCAGGCTAAGCCGAGGACCCTTCCTTTGTGGGCTCAGTGGGGCTGTGGGGGGCTCGTCACTTTCTCCCTCCTTGGGCTGGTGGACAACTGTCTCTCGGGGAGGGTGCAGGGGATGGGAAGTAGGGCCGTGTCGGGCCGTCTAGAAGAGGCTTCATACGGTTACAGGGGAGCCCCCAACTGCCCCTGGCGGATTCGGTTTGTGTGCTCTCCTGGGCTGCCGTGGCCGTGTGCAGGCGAGCTCTTGGTCATCTGGAGAAGGCGACCTGCCCTCTCTTGCAAAGTGCTCCAGTGACCTCGGCAAGCGGGACGTCCCCTGAGCCCCTGTCATCCTCACTGGCCAGAGTCCTAGGCAGAGCCTCCTCGAAGCAGACCCAAGTTTCTAAGCAAACCAAATAAAAGACAATAGAATCCAACTGCTTACGAGGCTGCGTGCCGGCTCAATGAACGAAGTAGTCACGATCACTTGTGAAGGATCCGGCAAAGGCCAGTGCTCGGGATCTTAGAACCTGGATCTGACTGGCCGAGCCTCTCAACGGGCAAGTTTCTTAATCTCTGGGAGAGCCTCAGTTTCTCCTCTGTGAATGGGGATGATAGCGACAGCTACGTCATCGGTCGTAGGGGGGTGCAATGCGTTAATGGGTCTGAAGGGCGGGCGCCTGCCCCAGAGAAGGGCCATGTGAGCTTGGCCACGGCAGTGGCGGCTGCTGGGACTTCCGTAGCCCGTGCAGAGTTCCCGGAATGTCACCATGGGCCGTGCTTGCGGTGGGGCCGACGCCCGGAGAGCACAGGCCACTGACGGGCCCAGGGTTGACTTAGGTGGAAAATAGCTATCCTCCATTAGGCGTCCACAGAGCAGCACGTAAGGGTGTCCCCCAGAAGCCCTGTCACGGGGGGTTGGATGCCGGTGGTGGTGGTGACAGGGTGTGCATGCCCAGCAGGGGACCGGAGGGGTAATGACGGTGGAGTCGCCCAGCGCTGGGACGGAGCCTGACCGCTTGGTCTCGGATGATTGTGCCCGGCTCCTCAGGCTGGCGTGGTACCGAGCGGACTAAGGCCTCTAAACACCCAGCCCAGAGCCTAGCGCGGGGGCCTGTTCTCCAAACGGTGACAGTGGGGGTGAAGTCTAAAGCACGGGCGCAGGGGGGCCAGGGGGCACTCCTGTTGGGCCCCGCCTTGCCTTCTTTGGACGGAGTGCTGCCTGCCTCCGAGGACTCCAGCTTCTTTCCCGTACCTTTTCAGTCTCAGACGCCCTCTTCCTTGCCCTCACCCCTGCAACACCCCCACATAGGGGGCCTAAACGGAGGGGGGGGGCCTTCTCATCTTAGAGGTGAGGAGGATGGGGGCCGTGTCCCCCCCTCCCCCGGGTTGGGGCGGCAGCTGCCTTCTCAATCGGCTTGCCCGAGCCGCGGGCTCCCCACGGGCGCTCAGCACATTTCTCCACCAGAAAGAGCTCACGTGAAGGACTCACGTGCGTCTGCCGGCAGTGACGGCGACATTATCCAGTGCCCGCGGGACCTTTACTGGGTACCAGACGCTGCTTGAGGTGCTTTCTGGGCCTCAACTTGTTTTCGCTTTGTGATAGCCCCGGAGGAGGTTAGCAAACCCATTGAACAGATGCAGCAGGTTGAGTCGCGGAGGAGCTGTGAACGGGGGAGGGCCTTGTTTCCCCGTGTGCCTTGCCCTGGTCTTGATTCTTTCCGTATCGGGTTGGAGCCCGTTTTCAGGAGTGGCCCGCCGCTGGGGCCAGGACGTGGACGTCTCTCTCGGCAGAGAGCACCGCGCGGGAGGGATGCTGCGGGCACTGTTGAGCGAATTGTATTTGCTGGTTTCCAGGGGACAGGGGAGAGGCTGGAGAGAGGGCGGCAGCTGTCCCCTCGCCAGGAGAGCTGTGCCGACGCCAACCTGCCCACCCTGTGGGCTTCCTGCTGCAGTCGTCAGCTCCCCTTTGTCCCCCCAGAGCCCGGAACAGCCGTGTGCAGTCAAGGGGGACAATGAGGAAGGAGGCACGTGGCTGGGCTGGAGGGCTGATGGGCACAGGACGGTCAACCTTGGGGCTTCCAGCCTGGCTCGGGCCGCCCCGCCAGCTCCGGGCTTTTTATAGCGAGGCTGCGTGAGGCGAGCCCAGCGAGTTCGTGCAGGGGCCGCGTCTGACGGCAGCATGTGGACCCTTCGCAGGGGTGGCCTGAGGAGACACGGCCCCTGGGCTGACCTGGGTTTGAGTCTCCGTAGCAGCTGACTCGCCCTGCCCACAGCCGGTCAGTGCCACTGAAAAAGGAAACGGGCCATGCCCTACCCAGCTCTATTATTAAACTTTTCTCCAGCACTTTCTCCCCACTCAGCCCTTTGCCACCATATTCACGAGATTGTCCCGGCGCCACCCCAAGGGGATGTGGCCGTGGGAAGCCGGGATAGGGAGGACGGAACAGGTGCTGAGTTTGGTTTCACGGAAGCACCATTGGGATTTCCTTTTTTTTTTTTTTTTTTTTTTTTGGTGGCAGAAGAATGACTTGTTTGCAGAAGGAACTTCTTCAGAAACCTAGCCCCATAACCCATAAGTCATAGAGCCGTTCCCTTCAGGTTACTCTTAGCATAAGGCAAGTCTCGTTTAGACTGGACGGACGTGCTGTTGGGAACTGCTGCAGGCCAGTAAGAGTACCCTTGAAGATATGGCGGTACTGGGAAGTCCACGTTCTCATGGGTCCAGAGAAGAGTGTCTGGTTCAGCGGACGTGTGGCCCGTGCAGGAGCAAAGCTGGCTTTCCCCTTCGTGTGTCTGAGGCATGGCCTTCTGCTCTTACTCTCTCCTTGAACGGAAGGGCAGTCTTTCCCTCGCCAATCACATCCTTGCAGGCTGGGCTGTTAGCTGGACACTCACCCCTTCCTTCCTGCCCTTCCTTCCTTTCCCTTCCCTTCCCTTCCCTTCCCTTCCCTTCCTTTCCCTTCCCTTCCCTTCCCTTCCTTCCCTTCCTCCCTCCCTTCCTCCCTCCCTTCCTCCCTTCCTTCCTTCCCTCCTTCCTTCCTCTCTTTCCTCTCCTCTCCCTCCTTCCTTCCTCCTTTCCTTCCCTTCCTTTCCTTCTTTCCTACTTTCCCTCTTTCCTTCCCTCCCTCCCTCCCATCCTTCCTTCCAGGAAGTTGAGGTTTACAACAAAATTGAGAGGAAGGTCCAGAGGTTTGCGACGTACCCCCTGTCTCCCACACATGCAGAGCCCTCCCCCCGTCAACATCACTGACCGGAGTGGTGTATATATATACATATATATTTTAACCAAGTATCAACCCGTGTTGACTCAGCAATCCTCCAGAGTCCATAGTTTACTTTAGGGTTCACTCTTGAGGGTGTGCCCTCAGTGGGTTTGGGCAAACATACAATGTCACGTAGCCGTCCCCGGGGTATCATACCGAGTGCTTTTACTACCTTAAAAATCCTCAGAGCCCCCCTGCTCATCCCCTCACCCCTGCAACTGCTGATCTTTTTGCTGCCTCCGTGGTTTGGCCTTTTCCAGAATGTCATATGCTTGGAATCACACGGTATGGTCTCAGATTCGCTTCTTTGACGTGGCGACCCGCACGTAAGTCTCCTCTGTGTCTCTACAGGGCTCGGGCGTTTGTTCCCATTCAGCACCGAATGTGATCCCATCGTCTGGATGGACCTCCTCTTTTGCAGAAGTGGGGAGACCTGCCCCCCCCAGCTAGACCCATTCCCCCATCAAGACTTATTTCCAGAAGCGTCTCCACCCACTCCCTTCGTGGGTTTGCCCTGGCTTTCCATTTGTTGGGCGTCAGGAGCTGGGGAGGTGATGAATGAGAAGGAGGGAGGAGGGCGGTCGGGGCGCCAGGAGTTGGAGCGGGCAGGACAGCCTGGCCCGAGGCCTAGCGGTGAGCCGGTGAGAAGCCGGGGAGCCAGCCCCCCACCAGTGGGGGGCCTGGCGCTGCCCAAGGAGTGGAAGACGCTGTTGAACACAGCCCTCAGTGCCTCCGAGGTGGTGAGGCAGGGCCGCTGGGAGCCTGGGGAGACCCCTGCAGGGGCGTGGCGTGGCACGGCCACAGGCCTGGTGCTCGGTGCCTCGCTGTGACGGGAGGTATCTGGTTCCCTACAGAAGGCGAGCGGGTTATAAATAGTGGATGACGGGCTGCTGTAGCGTAATCGTCGATTTTGAGAGTGCCCTGGCTACGGTCAGGAGGGAGGGACGAGGTTAAATTCGGCCCCGTTGGCTGATTGGCATTTCTTGAGCAGGGCGCTAATCCCTTCAGGAGGTCAGATAAGCTCCCTCCCGGCGCCCCTGATCTTGACTTTGAGGCCAAGTTAACTCTTTCAGGGGGACTGCCAAAGCACCCCAAAGTCGTGACCGCTCCCCGTTGCCTAAAACAGAGCAGAGGGGGGCTTTGACCCGGCCCGTCCCAGGCAGGGTCAGTTCCTGAAATACAGAATGCACTTCGCTATGTGACCAGCGCTCCAACCAGGCCATCCAAGCGAGGGCGGTTCTGGGCCAGGCTTGTGGTTAGTGAGGACGGAGACGACTTCTCCCTGGGACGTAGTGGAGGCCTCAGGGGGCCTGACTCTGCTGATAGCAGGGGTGAAGTGAGGGAAGGCTCCTCGCAGGCAGCACCGAAGGCTGGGGATTCCTTCTGCCACCGGTCCTGTGTGCCAACAGCACCCACTGCCCGAAGAGTTAGGGGACCCCTCCCAGTCATGTTTCTGATGACCCTCAAAAGTAAAAGCAGAAAGCTTCCCTGCTGCAGTTCACTGGGATTTTGGGGTTCCCCACTCCCGTCTGGTCTGCTGGAGGCACCCTGTTTGCAGAGTGAGGGGAAGCTCTTGGCCCTGCTTGCCCCCCAGCGGACTCTGGGGCAGCAGGTAGGTAGTTCTCTGCGGCCAGCTCCTGGGAGGCTCGGTCCTTCCCCTTCAAGCGTGTGGGGCCCTGGCCCAGCTTTCCTCTCCGAGTCTGACCTGCTTCCCTCCCCAAGCTGGGGGTTCTGCTCTATTTCCTTCCATGATGGATAGGCCGTGCTCGCGGGTTTCTTGGAACCTCCTCTTTCTCGGGCCATAAAACGCGGTCCCCGCAGAGTGTCGCGGCCCCCAGTGGGCCGTCTTCTGCTTTATGGCTGCTGGGTCTCGGCGGTGCTCAGTCCCCCGCCACAGAGCTGTGGCGTCCAGGAACAACAGCAACTGCTCGTTCCATTATAAACTCAACTAGCAGAGACCCGCTGAGACGCGGGGGGGAATAAATTATCCCCAACAAGCTCTCCGGTTAAAAGCCGGGCTCCTCTCCACCGCTCCCAGCCGACTCCCCTTTGCAGGCATCTCAGCAGGGTTTCCGGAGCCTGCCCGCTGGCCGTCCCCTTCCAGTGCCCTCCTCCCTGCTGTGATGGCTTCTCTCTAGCCACCCAGTGTGACAGGTCAGGAGGCTGTGGGCAGAGGACTAAAACTGCCGGTGCCCAGGAATGGAGAGGATTGGATTTTAGTCCTTCGGTGTCTTTCTGCTCTTCACCCGAGAAGGATGCCTCGGGAGCCGCGGGATCTCAGCTGGTCTCACAGGGTGACTCAGGACAAGGGGGGGTCTTCCCGCCAGGCAGGGGCTCTCCGGGTGACGACGAGTGGCTCACGACGGGTGTACTAGGAGATGAACCTGTGCTCAGCTCGCGGGGGACCTTGACCTTGACCGTTCGGCCAGGGAGTTTGGACTCCTCACGCACGCGGCGGGCGGGCAGGGAGGTGCAGGAGAGCTCCTGAGCATAGAAACGACACGGCAAAAGCAGTCTTAGAAAGAATAGAAAAATCGGGGCAGGGAGGAGAGGGGTGCTGAGGTGATGTTGGCAAGAATGGGGGTCTCAAGGGCCCGTTGAGAGCTGACCCATTGCAGGTGTAGCTTGATACCGTGTCAGGCCCAATCTGCCCCCTGCAGTCCTCACCCACAAACTTGGGGGGTTCGGGAAGGGAGAGGCTTCGCGGCTGAGTGCTGGGGGCCAGCACGTGTTCTCTGTACGTGGGGATATAGTCTGGGGCTCACAGTCTCCTTGGTGTTGTCTCTGCTGGGATGGGGAAGGACAAGGCGAGCCCCCCTTTCCCAGAGGGAGGCAGACCTCAGGGAGCATTTTTGGTGTCGCTTGTCATCTCTTTCCATGAGTGATGAAGGCCAGAGGGAGCCACGACTCCTTCCCTGGGTTTGGAGCTGCTAGTTAGTATTTGAGACCAAGACGTCGGGTGAGTTGGCTCTTACCCTCCATCATCCCCCTCCCGCTGAGGTTGCAGGCAGCCTGGGGTGACCCCAGATCCCGAGCACCGGGGGGTAACACCGTGCTGTGACCTCTCTCCTGGAGCCCCGGTGCTTGCCTCCAGGACATTCTGCCATGGTTGGGGCTGACGGGCGGGTCTGGGAGCGGGCTTCCCTCCATGACCCCCAGCAGAGGTTCCCTGGAATCTGAACGCACCTGGTCTCCATGGAGACCGGAGCCCTCTGGCAGCTTCGCCGCTCCCCTCCTCACTGCCTCCTGGGCTGCGGGTGAGGGCCCAAGACGAGGTGGCTGGGACGTAAGTGATGGTGACACCCAGACGGCCCAGCACCTGGGGAGGAGGAGGGTGAGCTTGTTTAATTAGAAAGAACGCACAGGTCTGAGCCTTTAGCATCCTTGCAAGAAAAGAATTTTACGTGAATGTCTGCTCTCTACCCAGCGCTGTATTCGCACAGCCTTGTGAGTTTGACATGGCCTCCGTTTTATAAATGAGAGAGCAAGGCCCAGAGTGATTAAGTAGCTTTCCTAAGGTTGGGGGCCAGGGTGGGGATTTTAACTCAGTCGAGGCCATTGACTTCATAGCCCCTGTTCCATCTCGTTCTTGTCTGCGGGGGCTGCTTACCTCCCGTGGTGTTCTCTCCGAGCACCCTGCCACTGGCCCCGGGTCTTGGGGATGCCCCTAAATGCTGCTTTAGAGCAAAGTTCTCAGGGACAGAGGATTTCCAAATCCCGGTCTCCTTCCTCCCTTCGCCCCTCCCGTCCACGGATATCTATTGAAACCTTACTGCGGGCCCGCCGCAGCGCAGTACCCGGCACAAGGAACCAGTCGGAGCTCCCGCATCTCCTAGAATTCATGTCCGAATAGGGAAGACAGACAATCGTAAACAAACACTCCAAGTCGTAACAGATTGTCATACAGGATGGGAAGGAAGCAAGGGAAACTTTTTTTTTTAAAGATTTTATTTATTTCTTTGACAGAGAGAGAGATCACAAGTAGGCAGAGAGGCAGGCAGAGAGAGGGGGAAGCAGGCTCCCCGCTGAGCAGAGAGCCCAATGTGGGGTTCGATCCCAAGACCCTGAGATCATGACCTGAGCTGAAGGCAGAGGCTTTAACCCACGGAGCCACCCAGGCGCCCCACGCAAGGGAAACTTGAAGGGTAAGAAGAAACCAACCGCGTGACTACCTAAGGAAGAACATTCTGGACAAAGGAAACAACAAATGCAGAGTGGCGTGGGGCGCTTTGGGAGCCGACAGAGGTCGGTGTGAACAGAGCGAGGAGGCGAGGAAGGCAGAGGCCCGATCACTCCGGGTCTCGCAGGCCGCGGGAAGGGTTAGAGGTGGGGAGTTTGAAGGAGGATGGTTGGGGCTGCTCTCTGGAGAATGGGTTCGAGGAGGGCAGGAGTGCCGGTGGGAAAGCAGAGCAGGAGGCCAGCGGCTCAGGAAGAGACGGTAGAGAGAGCGGGACGGACCAGAGATGAAGCTTGGAGGCAGAACCGGCCGCACGGGGGTGGGGGGGGGTGGGGGGGACGGGATACCTGGATGGCGGATGGCGTGGGACAACCAGGTCGGGCAAAGAGCCGCCGGTGACTCTTGGGTTCCCCGCGGTGGGAGCATCAAGATTTCTCCCGTGAAGCTACTTAAGGAGAGATGCCCGTGAGGCATTCGGATGGAGAGAACAAGTAGGCGCACGGGTCTGGAACCCAGAGAGGGGACGCCCCCTTCTGCCCCGCGGCGGTCCGGCCGAGCCCTCTGAGATCCTGGGAGGATCTGTGCTCAGTACTCAGTGCTCCTCGACAGCGTTCCCGTCATCGTCTGTGCTTAATGATGACCGTGGAAAGAAAGCAAGGTGATGGCGTGCCTGAGTCGCACACAGGAAGGACCTTGGTAATCCCTGTGGTCACGTGCGGGGGGTGGGGCGGGGGTGTGGCCGCATTGGATAGGACATTGCTGGGCTGCTGAGGAATTCGGATGCACTTGGTTATTCACGGAGGGGAGCTTGCTTGACCTGTAAGGTCCTGAAAAACGTTACCTTTTGGGGGCCTACTGGCCGCGAGGCACCGTAGGAGATGCCAAATGAGAGTTGGCTTCGGCAGAAGCAGCAAGGAGCGAATCGTTGCGGGGCGAAATGTGTTGGTCCCGTGAGCTGTCAGGTGTTGGAGTGCAGGGACGTGGAAGGATGCGGTGGGGGGAGGGGGAGGTTAGAGACCCTTCCTGGGAAGGATGGGCCTTGCTGAGCAGCAGGGGGTGACGGGAAGGGCATGGCTGGTGGGGGAAGAGCTGGAGGAGAGGCACATGGGCCAAAGGCGTGGGGTGCGTCATGGAGGGAAGAGCACCCGCGTTGTAGGGGACAGGGGTGCACTAATGACGAAAAGATGAGCCCATAGAAGGTCTCGAAAGAATGCCCTGCTGAGGAGTCCCGGCCACCTCGTGGGGGCTGCAGGAGCCCTCCAGGGGCTGCGCTATGGGGGACTGTATGCTCCGGGCAGAGCGTTGAGGCGGTGCTGATGACAGAGAGGAGGTGGGGCGACCAACAGGGGCGACTCCCAGTGTTCCGGCCCAAGGGGTGAGTGCAGGAAGTGCGCTGTGGACGTGGTGAGGACGAGGTGCACGCAGGAGACGGGCAGGGGTCCGGCCCACGGATCTGAGATGGATGGGATGCATAGGGTAGTGCCGACCGTGACCATGGCGCGCCTCGATGGTGTGAGGCCATGCGCTGGCTTTAAGAGCTGTACAGTTTTACTCTATAATTTTCTCAACTGTCTTGTAAGGTCAGTTGACTACATGGGTTTTTTTGGAGCTAGCACTCTTCGCTCCATTTTACAGCCAAGGGTCAGAGTCCCAGAGGCCGGCCAGCCCCATTACATTTGGGAAGGGGGAGAACTGGGGCTCACAGCCCACATGTTCACTCCAGAGCCACGTTTTCAGGAGGCCAGGATGGACACCCCGATTCGGAAGATGTTCAGAGCACCAGGGATGCCACGGAAAACAAGTACCGTCGTTGGGGCAAGCAGAGGATCTGGGGCATTCTGTGGCCCGAGGGGCGGCATGGGCACTGGCGTGGGGGGCGCGGTCCTCACCCGAGTCTGGGGTTTCCGGTGTGCTCAGCGTCATACCCACAGACAAAGACTGGGGACCCCATCGTGGACTCGCACCGCCTCTCGCAGCGGCGGTTCAGGCACTGGCTGAGCACCCCTCGTCTCCGGGCCTTGGCGACCTGCTTCTGCAGGAGGAGCGGCACCTGTAGGACGACCTGGGAGGCTCACTTTTACAGAGGGGTCAGAATTTTCCTGAAACGAAGCCAGGCTCTCGCTCTCCTGAGCAGCGGGTACCACGGATGTTAACGGTTGTAGCTCCGAGTAAAAATTCTCTTTTTTTTAAGGCGACTTCTACTTCCAAAGATGTAAAACTGCCACGCGAATGGGAGCGGCACCTCTCCCTATTAATTTGAGGGTGTCTGTTTTGTGGGTGCCCCTGGAGGCAGCACCCTAAACCGCTCCACTCACAGTATGATTTTTTTTTTCGATTTCTTCTGACTCCTGTGTCAGCCTGCATCTCAAAAAACACTCTTTTGAGAGCTTAAGGGAAGTGCTCAGCCACAAAGTGCAGGCGTCTGCATTCTGCTGTGTCCTCGTCCCTCTCTGGCTCATGCTCTCGCTCGCTCTCTCTTTTTTTTCTGTCGAATAAGCAAAAGCAAGAGCAAATGTATTCCTTGGGATCTCATAGGAAGATGCGTAGCAATTGTTTCTTTTTGCTATTGT
This sequence comes from Nasua narica, assembly GCA_028533885.1. Lineage (NCBI taxonomy): Eukaryota > Metazoa > Chordata > Mammalia > Carnivora > Procyonidae > Nasua > Nasua narica. The sequence continues at coordinate 32,158,162 of CM052807.1, forward strand.
CAATATGTTTCTGTTCCATTCCCTGAACTTTGTTCTCAGGGCGTCCTGCCAGCTCACAGTTTACTGGGTAGGTCCTTTCCCCTCTGTTTGCTCGTTATAAAATGGCATCATTTGCCTCCTCCAGGTCTGGGTGAAGAGAGTGCTTCTGTGTGTGTGTGTGTAGGTGGAGGGGGCGGGGGGGGGAGAGGGGAGGGAGGGCCTGCTGGGATTTGGGATTTGCTTTAGAGCGAGGCCTCCCCGGAGCCCAGACTTGATCAAAGCCCTCACTTTACTCTGCTCCTTCTAGGTATGGGAAGCGCCTGAGCTCAGAAGCGGTCGATTCTGATTTATATCCACGTTGGGGTATAATTAGCAGTTTTGATTTAATGTCACTGTGGCCTGAAACTTTTCCATCCCTTCCGTTTGAGTGGATGTGCATGGTGGGTTCCCGGGGCAGGGTCCTGAATGGGCATCCGACTGAATCCTTGCCGGGTGCGGGGGGACCCCAGCAAGTCTCCTGTCCCAGTGCCCTCCATTTCCTTAACTGGGGGTTTAGATCACGGGGTGAGCGGTAAACGTAAATGACACAGCCCTTCTCAGGCCCAGCTTATGGCCTGGCAGCTTCCCTGTCTGCTCCATTCTGCGAGAGAAGTGGGGCCCCTCATCCCAAGGTGGGGGCCGGGAGGCAGGCCCGCGGGGGTAAGCAGGTCTCCCAGCCCCGAGGGCCTTGGCCTCTCCCCCCAGAGAGTGGACTAACTCAGGGCTAGAGTGAGGCTGGGGCTGAGCTGAAATCCCAGGCTCTGAGGGCTAGGAGGGATTTGGGGTATTATTAAGTCCAGCCTTCTGTGTTAGGGGCCGGGGAGCTGGGAGAGGCAGGGAGGGCAGATCACTCGCCGCGGTTCGCGGCTGTTCCATGCACCGTGGCAGGTGCTGCGAGGTCGGGCTCACCACGCGGCTTCGGCTACAGGCTCACCCGTCAGACGTCTGACTCCTGCACTCGGGCAGAGCCGTGCGCCTCTCTGTGCGTGCTGGTGGACAGTCAGCTGGCCTGTGTCCCGCCACAGGCTCGGCTTGCTGACGAGGGTCGGGACGGAAGGGGGCTGTATACCGTCGCACCGGGGCTGGGGAGGCACTCCTGTCGCTGAGCTGAGAACCGGCCTTGCTTCTGCGTTCCCACGGCCCTCCCTCACCTGGGCCGGCTGTTAATAAAGGAGCTCAAGACCGAGGTCAGGGCCCAGGCAATGCGCAGAGGGGTGTGACGGACGGCACCTATGAGCAGCCGTCGGCTGGAATACACACCCGGCAAAGGTCAGTACTGGCACGCTGGGAGAAGCTTCTAGGGCTGATGAGTTGTCAGACCGCCGAGCCACTGCAGCATGTTGTGGTCAGGGCGGGAGGGCGGGGGCCAGCCTGGAGGAGGAGGCAGGGCATCAGCTGGACCTCGAAGGCCCCGGGCTGGCTTGAGAAAGGTGAAAAGGAACCCAGTCTACCTGGTTGTAGGCGGGGGAGAGGCTGTTGGCAAGACATGGAGGCAGAGGCGTGCACGGTGCGCTTGGGGGGCCTGGTGGCTCATGTGGGGGAAGCTTGGCGAGAATGACATTTTTGCTTTTAGAGGTGGCTCTCTCGTGATAGTAATGGGGCAGGCCGGGGTCTGATTAGATTTAGCTTGTCTAGCACAGTGACTGGGATCGTTCTTTGGGCTCTGAGCATTGCTGAGAGCCTGACGTTACCAGGGACCGTCACTTGCTTACCTGCCCCGAGGACGGAATGGGCCCCGAGGGACGCACGGTGACTTCCTGTGTCTCCCCCTCTCGAGAAGACCGGGTCAAATGGAGCCCTTGGGATCCAGGGAGAGGAGGCCGTGAGCCCTGCTCTTGCTTTGGATTGACTTCGGGCTCTTCTGGGTCACAGAGCGACTTCTGGCCCGCCTGCCCGCCCGCCTCAGCCCGCCTCCTCCTGAGCTGGCTTTCCGCTTATCTTAATTTATTGATGAAAACTTGTTTTACGGTCCAGAGCACAGACGGCAGCAGCTCCCTGCCAAAAGAAAGCAGCTCACAAATCGGGAAAGCGAGCTGCCTCCCGGAGATGGGTGGCTGGGGAGCGGGAGGACGGCAGGGTGAGTAAAGCATGTCTGGGCAGACGTGCTGGGCGCTGTGGGGGGAGGACGGCCGGCCGGGGCCAGGGCGAGCGGGCTGGGGGCTGGGACAGCCGGGCTCCTGCGCTTACCACCGTTGCCCCCTGGCTGACAGCTGCCCCGCCTGGTCTCTGCGACCGGGGTGAACGAAGACTGCGGCCTGTAAATACTAATAATGACTCCTGTTTATAGCTTTGTACGTGGCAGCATGCTAGGGAGTTTATTTTCACGAATCTCATTTAATCCTAACTACGACTCCTGTTGGTAGGTCCCCCCGACCCCCCATTTAAAAGCCAGCACTGGGAAGGTTGTTTTCCGAGATGCCCCCACCGCCCCCTGTGGGTGAATGAACTGGTCTCTCTGGTTCCAAGGCCAGAGTTGTGCACAGCCTTCCCCGACCCGGACACTCAGCCCTGGTTGTGTATTCGTGTGTCGTGACTGGCTCCTGTCTCCTAGGCTTGCGTGTCCAGCTGGCTCAGATGTTCCTGGGGTAGGGACCCCATCTCTGGCTTGTGTGCTACGGGGGCACCTGGTGAGAGACTGGTGGCAGAAGGCTCTGCGAACAGGTCAGCAGTCAGGCCTTCCTTGTTCGTCCTTTCTAAAAAGTGGATGGTCTTTGAGTCGCTTTGTGAGTTGCTTTGAAGTTCTATTTCCCAGGGGTCAGATGAAGCTTTTCTGCCGACCACATCGGCTGGTTACGGACACGCATGAGAGGAGGGCTTGACTCCCTTGGGCTCATTTATAAAGTGGGGTGACCCCTCCTCATGAGGCTGTTGGGACTGCATGTGTGAGAGACACCGTGTATATGAAAGAACATTCTAGAATACAAACGGCCGGTGATTGTGATTATTTCTACCATCTCCCCTTTTGGGGAAATATATGTGCAAAAAGAAGGCCTCTTGAGCTCCAAATTAGTTTATTTTGTTTCTCCTTGGTTCTTCTTGCAGGGGTAAAGCCAACAATTTTTATAACTCTGGCGAAATCAGCGAAGTAGGTATATTACTTCGGCTGGACTTCGGCTGCCCCGACCCACGTCCGCCCCATACACACACCCCTTGCCCGTAGATGGGACACGTCTTCCCCTCTGCTCGCTCCCTGTCCCCGCCCACCTCCTCTGCCCCCTACTCCATCCAGCCGTGGCACCCTTGCTTCCCTCCCTCACGCCGGACTCTCTTCCTGGGTCCCTCCACTCTTCAACACTCCCTTCCCCTCCTCCCTTGACTCAGATCAGCCTAGAAAGTTGTTGAGAAGGTTTAATAAAAGGAGGTCTTGGATTTTTCTTATAGGAGTCACAGAGAGGTTTCAGCCACAGGATGTGGAATTACATCAAATTGGATTAAAATCCCAGGGCTGCCAGCTCCATGTGCTTAGACGAGATACGTAATCTCCGACCTTCGTTTTCCCGTGTGCACGGTGGAGGGGAGGGTAATGATAGTAACGCTCCTGTATGGCTTTCGTGCGGAGGGGTTGGCACAGTGCCTGGCCGGTGATGCGGGCTCAGTAAATGCTGGCCGTCTCATCAGGACTGTTCTGTCTTCATCATCGTCGTCACCACCCTCGACGCCACCCCGTCGCCATGGCCACTGTCCACCGTCACTGCCTGTTTTCTTCCTGCCCCACTCCCCCAGGCACAAGTAGGCTTCCAGGCCGTGGAGCCTTGCGCCCGCACACCACGCCACAGCCGGCCTTGCTTCCTCCAGATCAAGACCTGTGTAGACGGACACCCTTTCTGGCTGTTTGGGGATGACCTAGGTTTGTGCGGTGGGGCATGGCAGGTCAGAACACAGTTTCTGGAGTCTGACTTCCTGGGTCCCTTCACTGCTCAAGCTCCTTGCCCCTCTGTTCTCTCATCTGTAACTCGGGGAGGACAAAATAGCACCCCCGCCCCCCGCCACCGAAGAGGCCAAGCCCTGGGAACTGCGCTGCACCTGGCCAGCGCTGGAGAGCGCTTGCGTGTTCCCGCCCCAGCAGCGCGGCACCGAAGGGCCAATGCAGGGAGGTTAGGGGCAGGGGCGAGGAGTGGGGCCAGGCTCCACCACCAGTGAGCTCAGTGACCTCGGGCAGGTTTGTGTGGCCGGACCGGGGACAGGCAGCTCTCAGGGGAGTGCCCTGAGCCGTGTGCACGTGTGGAAGAGCAGTAGGGCGGGCCCTGGTCTCTTGTGCCGCCGGGCGGGGAGGAGTCGTAGGGGCTCGCTTGGGTTGCTGCCGAGACCATCTCTGACAGAGGGACCTGACCGTCGCCGGCCTCTGTCCCCCATGAAGCCTGTCAGAAATGCCAAGTCCTGGCATGGGTAGACACGGCTCCCATCTGGCGGAGTAAATAATCAGGCCGTGGGCATCGCATCCCCGGAGAGAAGACAGTCATGTGGCGGAATATGGGGATACGGCGGAAGCGTGCGTGGGCGGCTGTCCGGGCCACAGATGGGCCCGGTGGTCAGCCACCATCTCTCCTGGTATCTGCACGTGTAATTTGCCAAACTTGAGCTGTAGACGATTATTCAAAGGGCAGGCATCCGCGCTTGCCCGAGAGTAGCCGCTCGGGGACATGTTTGCACCGTGCGACTTCTCTTCGCCTCTCTGGGGCGGGGCGGGGGGCACCTTTCCTCAAGCCGGAGGACGGCCCGTTCTCCAGGATGAGTTACAGTCTCATTTGAGCTCTTTGCCGGGAAAGATGTGATGGGCATTCAAGGGGTCCTTGTCCTGTTTCCTGCATTTTCCAAGGAGTTTGAATAATAGCACAGGATCGTGTATGGTATTTATATTCCGAGGAACACAAAGCGCTCGGCAGGCATAATCTTATTCATCCTCTCTGCGTCCCCCAGTGCTGGGGAGCTAGTTTCTCTCTCCAAGGCCTGTGGCCGAGCATCATCCCCGAAAGGCCAGGTGGCCCACCAGAGCCACGCAGCGTGTGGCTGTCCCCGAGGCCACCGCCCTGAGATGCGGGTGTGTGGTGTTCTGCCTTCTCCAAGAACCCCCGGTGGCCGCCTCTGTCACCGGGACCCTCGAAGGCTGCTTTCCTAAGCCCGTCCCTGCCTCCCACGGCAGCCCGGGCCTCACGTGTTCCTCCACGCTTTGATGCTGTCAGAAGTGCCTTACTCCCCAGATGCACAAAATAAAACAAATGCAGGACGGAAAAAATATGCTGGTGATTGGAAAATCCTTTCTCCAGACTCCTTTGACAGGTTCTTCTGAGTCCTTGGCGCCTTCCCTCCCAATTTACAGCGACCTTGGGAGTGAAGAGCGTGCCTCCGGCTGTGGTCCCCGCGTGGGTCTGCCCCAGGGGCTCAGGCCGTCACGGCCCTGGGGGTGCAGGTCAGGAGAGCTACATGTACGACCCCCACCCCAGCGCAGACAGCACCCCTTCCCATGCCGGCCCCCTGCCCGAGTATGGGACGGGGTGCAGGTGGCCTCAGGCTCTGGGCTATTTCCTGTCGAATGTTGACAAGTTCCGGAGGGGAAAAGACAGGTCCAAGGGTCATTGTCCCCCTCGCCCCCCCCCACTGTCCCAGTAGGGGGCAGTGTGCCAACTAGCTCCGGGAACAGAGCCTCTAGAGGGGGCCGGGACAAAGGACTGTCAGCTTCCCTCTTGGGAAGTTCTTCTCATGCCTGCCCCGTCCCTTCAGCGTTTTAGCCTCCTTCCTCTTGCGCGTTCCTCGCCAGGGACATGAAGCAGCTGTGTGCCCTCCCGGGCGTCCTCTGTCCGGGGCCTCGAGCAGACTCGCTGTCGGGGCCCCCGGTCTCCCGCTCCAGGGGGCGCGGGATGGCGGGGTCAGTTTGGGAAGCGCTGGGCTGCAAGTGCCCCTGTGTGAGTCCCTTCTCCCCGGCACCCGCTCTGCACGCTTGGTCGGTCCAGGAAGGGCCGCGATGGTGGCGGGATTCGACGTTTATGGACTGGTGAATGATCGCCGCTGCTTTATGAGGCTGGCCAGGGCTCTGTGTCATCCACCGCTCCTCGGCGTCCCGGCCACACATCACGCTGTGGGCCTTTCAGGGGCTGTTCCTCAGGCTTCCTGCTGGGCCCCCATAGGTGCCTCTGGGCTTATCTCTGCCTCCTTTCTCACTCCGCCCTCTCCCCTCCCCTGCAACCCCCTTGAGAAGCAGGAAGATGCAGGCACCTGAGGAGGTTACCTGGGACCTGCTGTCTGACCAGAGGCTTCCAGACGGCTCGGGGCTGGGGTGCAGGAGGAGGCGGGGCAGGTGAGCCCCAGTACTCTGCCGGCCTTTCTCCCAGACAGAGTAGGGGTTGCACAAGACCAGCGTGTAAGGGGGCTGTGTTAGGATGGGGCAGCGTGGCCTCTCCTTGCTCTCCAGGCATCAGATGTATCAGGGACTAGGCCCGCTCTTGGCACCCCTACCCTGGCCTTTGAAGCCCAGGGACAGACCCAGACTCTCCCTGCCCCCGGGCGGGTCAGTCTGGAGTCCCGCAGGTGCCTTGGTTCGAGTGAGCCCCTGGGCGGCGCAGATGCCCTCCGTGCTGCAGCCGGGAAGCCCAGACAGATGGGCAGTGCTTCAACAAAGCCGGCCTCCTGCCCTCCCAGGGTCAGAGGGCACCGAGCCCTCTGTGCTGCCGGCTGGGGGCCAGGATTGCTGGTGCCCTGACCTTCACGCCCAGCCAAGACCTTCAGCAGGGCTGACCTCAAAGTTTCAAGTGGGATTTCCTTCATCACAGACTCCGATCACCGTGTATTTCTTAGAGTTTGAGGGTACATGGTAGGACCCACTCTCAACGAAGAGTGGGTCTCATGGGGGGGTTACCATGGTCTTGATGTCTCTACAAAACTCGCAGGGGAGAATTGAACTCTGGAAGCATCACTGAAGAGCTCTGGGCACCTCCGAGCCTTGCAGCAACCAGACGCAGCACCCCTGATGTTGGGCCGTGTCTAAGTGCTCTCTCCTAGAACCATCTGAGAAAATAACCTCATTCTGCAATCATCAAAATGTAACTGGGTTTTAGATATGCAAATGCTTTACGTAATGTTTATTTGGAGGAAAATTCAGCTCAGAAATACGAGTGTGATCTCCCTGTCACCTATGTAAGCTGGTGATATTGGGGGCTGCGAGGTGAAGTTGTGAAGAAATTGGAGGCTTTGAGAGAGAAAGTGTGGGGTCAGAAAAAGAATGATCGAGGAGTCATACTGTTTCACTTTAAATTACGCACAAGCTCAGTGCGAGCCAAAAACATGGGGGGCTGCCCGCCAAGCCAGGAGGGCTGCGGCTGGATTACTAGAAGTATAGAGCTCAGAATATAGGAGGTGAAAGGGGTATCTGTACTCCGTGCTGTCCCCTCCATCGCAGGAATCTGCAAGTGTGGGACAGGGATGAGACAAAGATGTGAAAGCCATGGAATGGACCAGGAGAAGACTTGGGAAAGCATGGTAGATACAGGCCTGCAAATATTTAAAAGCCTGTCACACTCGTGTTTGGTGGGCTGCTTGGGCAAAACTAGGTCTGATGTATGTCAGCCACAGGGAAGTGCATTCTTGAGTTTCTAAGAAAGAATTCTTGATGAGCCAGAATTGGGCAAAGGCGGGATGGTGGGTACGGATGGACATCTGTGAGCATTGGGACCCTGGGGACACAAGCGGGGACTGTGTGCCCGAGGCCAGGGACAGCCTCCCAGGGAGACTTCTCGCCCAGTGTCCAGCTCCCTTCTGTGCTCTGATCTTCCTGCCTGCAGGGCGACTTTGGCGAAGACATTGTCTGGCCCCACTCCCTCCCCACCGTTAAGGCTGTGACCCTGAATGAGCTTTAGGGCCCCTTGGAAGCAAGGGGTGTCTGTAATACAAAGTGACCTCCCCACTCCTGGTGCTGATGTATTGTCCCTTTTCCCTGGGATGAAGTTCTTGGCAGGCTGGCTCCTCTCAGGGCCAGGCTGGACCATTACTAGCTGCACGTCGGGCTGTGAAATGAAAGTCATTCTGGTTTTCTTTTTAGTTCTCCACGTCCACTAATTTAGTAAATGCCATTAAATGCTGCACTTGGGGGACGCCTGGGTGGCTCAGTTGGTTGAGCAGCTGCCTTCGGCTCAGGTCATGATCCCGGCGTCCTGGGATCGGGTCCCGTATCGGGCTCCTTGCTCCGTGGGGAGCCTGCTCCTCTCTCTGCCTCTGCCTGCCTCTCTGCCTGCTTGTGTTCTCTCTCTGTTAAATGAATAAATAAAATCTTTAAAAAAAAAAATGCTGCACTTGGCCGTGGCTCATAGAGAGCGCTGGGGAGTGCTGCGACCTAGCATTTGAAATGCTCTTGCAAAGCAGAGGGGGTGAGGCTGGTGGGGCGCAGGGGCCGGGTTGGAGGGCTCTGCAGAGACACACGGGCCCGCAGGGATGAAAACAAGGGGCTCTGAGGGGAAGTGGGGTAGACGAGCGGGCGACTTACCCAGGCAAACGAGGTGCTACGGGGGACAAGTTGGAGTAACTCGAGGCACTTGGGGGTTCTAGGAGTGGAGATGAGGGGGTGATGGGGGCTTTTTATCCAAGTGGGTTTGTGTTTCTGGGTTCAGTCCTGCTTCTAGGCTGTGGCCTGCTCAGGCCCTCCCACCCCCTTCTACCCATCTGTCCATCCATCCATCTATCCGTCTGTCCGTGAAGCAAATGTTGATGTCGTGTCCGAGGCGCGTTCTAGGCCCTCGTCTCATGGAAGAGGAATGGACGAACACGAACCTGGTCCCGGAAGCTGGTGTTTTAGTGGGGGTGGGTGATAAGTCTGCACGGAAGGCTTGGCAGGTCCCTGAGGGACTGCCCTGGGCCCGGCCCTGGTACAGGAGGTCACCCTAAGGGCAGGCCAGCCCTGCATGGGGGACAGACTGCTGGCGGCGATGAGGGGAGGCGGGAAGTGGGCATCCGCTGGGCTAAGTCAGGGGCAGAAGCTTAGAAGAGAGGTTGGTTTGAAGGGGAAATTATGGGATTTACCCCCAGAGAAATGGGAGACCCACATGAAAAATACATAAGGACACGAGGCGGAAACATATATTAAAACTACAAATCAATAGGATTCAAACTAAAGAGGAGGAAAAATGCCTAATTACAACAGGCTACAAACGGCTAATTACAACAGGCTTAATAAAGGAGGTGAGCTTGGAGTGCTTGTTCGCTATACGGCCGGAGCCTGGCTGGGCCTCAGTTTGCCCAGTGTGCATCTGGTGGATGGGCCCAAGGGTGACGAGCAAGGTCCTGAGATGGCCGTCGGAAAGGGCCTGAACCCTCTCCCTTCTGCAGTCCTGTAGGAGGGACACCCAAAGCCACTGCCAGGGACGAGGCTGTGTTCTAGGCTTGGGGATTTAGCAAGGAACGAAACAGACCCAGATCCCTGCCCTCAGGGAGATCAGGGCCTCGGGCAGATGCAAGAGTAGGAACTTGTTTTGTCACACTTGGATGTGGATTTATTTGGGGCACAGAACGGAAAACACCTAGAAATGCCCTCAGTTGAGGCAAGGGGCAGGGAGCAGGAAGGCTGCACAGTCAGGATGGCCGCTGGGCCTCCCCGGCTGGAGAGGGGCGCTGACCGGGCCTGGGCCACGCCACGGTGGCTGGTGACCTCGGGTCGGTCTGTGCTAACCTTGGCTAGATCCTGGTTTGACCGTGGTCCTTGGGTTTGACTGTGGGTCCGTCCTCTCGGCTGAGACAGCCCTCTGGTTTTGGAAGGGAATTTTCCCGAAGGCCCCAGCTAAGTTCTCTGGCACTGAGCTTTGGCTGTGCCACCGCGGGCCGCGTCTCCCTCCTGTGCGGGGCACCTTCCACGTGGGCCCCTCTCCTCCCTCCTTCCCCCCTCCCACTCCTGCCGCACCCTCCCAGCCCCTTGCTCTGGCTTCGGAGGCCTGCTTCCTGTCTTCTTGCCCTCCCGCCTGGCAAGCCTGTTCTGCCATCAGCTCTTCGCTCCTGGCCGTGGCCACGCCCCCGACATCGGCCCCTGCCCTGCCCCGCCCCGCCCCGGCTCTCCCCAGCTTCCCAGACGGAGTCTTGTCAGCGCTTCACCCCTCTCGCGTTTTATTGTCCCTTCCAGAACGAGGACGCGGCTCCAGCCCTGGAGGGGACACACCAGGTTCTTCCTGTGATGGCTGTCTTCTCGAGGCGGCAGCCAGGGCGGGACGCCTGGCAAGGGGCTGGGGCTGGGACAGAGTTTCTTGACTTCTCTCCACCCTTGGGGCTGGGCAGTTCTTTGTGGTGAAGGATTCTTCTGGCCACTGTCGGTTGTTCGGCAGTGACCCTGGCCTCTCTTCACTCAGATGTCAGCAGGAGCTCCCCCACTCTGAGCTGTACGATCCAGAAATGTCCCCAGACATTGCCAGATGTCCCCAGAGCAGCAAAATCGCTCTGGGTTGAGAACTACTGGACAGGGATGTGATGGCACCGCATCTCAGGCTTGGCTAAGCCCGTGCTGGCAGGGACCTGCAAAGTTCTCTAGTCCAAAGCCCACATTTTAAAGGAAATTGGGCCTCTGAGAGCTAATGAGTTGTAAGGTCACACAGGGGAATGGCCTGATGAAAGCAGCCTCTTGGAAAAAGGATTCAGGCAGCTCCGTGCAGGCTGGGCTGAGATACAGGCCAGAGGCAGGAAGGGAAGCGTGGCTGGGACCTGGGCGCAAGGCAGGGACAGAGGCAGCGCCTTCCGCCTGTCGGCCCAGCCTCAGCATGCACTCAGCCGTCTCCTGGAGCAAGGGTCAGGGAGAGGCCCTGCACCAAGGGCCAGGAATCCAGGTGTGGGCCCAGCCTGGCGGTGAGACAGCCTGAGACAGCCGCGCATCCCCTCTTGCTGTTCTTATCTGTGAACTTAGGGCCTGAGGGTTTGTTCTCTTGCTGCCTGGAGGCTCTGCGCGTGCGTCTGAGAGGAGAGCAGAGGCTTTATCTCAGCAGGAGAGCCCTGAAGGTATGGAAGATGGCTGTGGGGTGTGCAGCAGCCCCCCTCTTTGCAGGGCTGGGGCATCATTCACTCAGCAGACTTTGCGTGCAATGCCCCCTACACCCCAGGACCGAAGCACAGGCACTGCCCCACCTGTAGGCAGCAGGGCTCTCCCGGGATCCAGCCCAGGGCGCGGTGGGACCTTGGACCGGGAGTGAGAGAGCAGGGGGAATGGGGCCAGAGCCCTTCTCCTGTGCGAGAAGGAGGCTCCTGGGTGGGGCTTTGGGAAGCTTGCAGACCAAATGGAAGAATCTGGAGCATGAAGTCAGAGAACTGTTTTGAGAGAGATGACCAGGTCCTGGGAGTTTCTGCACCGTGGAGGTTTTCCCAGTTAGAGGCTCTTGGACCTCACAGCTGTTCTCCCCAGGAGGGAGATGCAGAACGGAGGTACAGAGGGGCACCTGCCGGGCCTAGTCCCCGCGGGAGCTGGCTTCCGGGGAAAGATGTGCTGCAAGAACTTTCCAGGCCCAGGGAGGGTCCTGGGGGTCCCAGGGTCCCCACCACAGGGCAGTAGCCGCGTCCTGCGGCTCCTGGGGTCCCAAAGCCGGGTCTCTTTAGCAGGCTCCTCTACCGATGGGGAGTGACCCGGCAGCCGAGGGCTTCCCTCTCAATCATTCTGGGCTCTGGCTTTTCGAGCCATAAATCTTCAGCATGAAGATCATGAATTTCCATGGTGTGATTAATGAAAGAAAAATTGAGACGGCAGTATAGAAACTGACCAGATTGAAAAAAGTCAGCCTGAGAAGTTGGAGGAACATTTCAGAGCTTCTGACCCGGCCTGGAGCGCCACCTAGTGGTCCTGGGGATGGTGGCACCCGTTCCCCCTGCAAAGCTGGTGGTGGCCCATTGATTGGGTGGGTGCTCTCGGCCCAGTGTGCCCTTACCTTGGGAGCCTTGACGTAGTTCCGCTAGGACTGCGCCCAGGAACAGGGGTCACGGGAGCACTCCACAGTGTGGGCGACCCAGGGAGCCGCTCCGCTCACTCCCATTCCTCCCCAGCTGCTTGAACCATCTCTGCCTTAGGAATACACGGGAATACCCCCACTTCTTTCGTCCTGCCTAGTCTGGGTCACCTTTCTGGTTCTTCATCCATGGAAATCTTACTCATCTTTTAAAGCCCAGCAAGTCTGTCAAGCCTACCTTGTTGTACTGCTGCTCGCCAGTCCTCAGTCCTCCAGAGCCGTCTGGTAGAGGTCACCACCAGCGGTGCCTGATCCCTGCCATGGCCTCCCGATTGGCTTCCTCCCGGCTTTCCCCGGTGTCCCCCGGGGGCCGTCCCTGAACAGCAGCCAGAGCGATCTATCGGAAACATACATCATGTCACTCTCCAGCCCTCGGGCCTTCCCAGCATGCTAAGAACGCCACCCGCCTTGTCTTTACTGATGCCTGCAAGATCTCGTCCCATCTGTCTCCTGGTCCCCTACCACGTGTCACTTCCTTCACTCCACTGCAGCCACACGGGCAGCTTGCCCCTCCCGGAGTGGGCCAGCCTCCTTCCCACCTCAGGGCTTTTGCACATGCTGTTCCCTCTATCTAGAACATTCTTCCACCACATCCCCTCTTCATTTGGGTCCTTCCTTAAACGCCACCTTTCTTAGAGGGCTTCTGTGACTACTCTGTTCCCCTGAGACTTTCTAACTCCTTGCCATCCTTATTTTTCTTCATGGCTCATGCCATCGCCTGAAATCGTGTTACTTGTTTGCTTATGGAACAGAACGTCCCCTTTAAGAAGAGCCTGTTCATGGCGGGGGGTGGGGGGGCGTGCTGCTCATCTCCCCCCCCACCCCCCCACCCCCGTCCCTAGCACTCAGAACAGGCCGTGGCACTTGGTAAATGGGGCTCAGTTTGGGTGTGTGGGCTGAACGAGGGAAGAAAATGCCACTTTCGGGGGGCAGCCTCTCCCCCTGCCCCTGACCTTCCCCACACGCATGTGAGAACCGCTCTGCCGACTCGCAGGCTGCCTCGTCTTCGCTGGTCCTTCGGGGTCTCCTCTCTGGAGCTAGAGCAGCTCGAGAGCAGGGGTGCGCTCAATTCCTGGGGCCACCGCGCCGCTCCTGGCACCCAGGGGCTGCTCGGTCAGTGCCTTCCCGAGACCGGCACCTGCCGCTGGCCACCCGCTTCCCAGGCTTTCTTCCATTTAAGTTCTCACAGCAATCCAGAAGGCAGGCGATCTGTAGGTCATTGGACCTACAAGGAGTTTGCAAGATCGCACCACCAGGAAAAGCTGGAGACGGGTGTCAGATCCCAGTCTGTGCCCCTACCCCCCCCCCCCCAGGCCCTTGCGTGTCTGCTTTCACCCTGCCTGGAACATTCTTGTCCCCCGCACCTGCCCCGAGTCCGCCCATCCTTTGGGGACTGACTGCTTCCTCCAAACAGACATCACGGGCCGGGACAGTGGGTGCCTCCTCGCCACTGCTGTACCATTTATTTGGCACCCGTGTAGACTGCCTGGGGTCGATGCTGCTTTTTTAGTGTTCCCCTCCAGCCAGAGGGAGGTCCTAGGAAGGCAGGGCTGTGAGGAGGTCGTAGCTCTCGTGGCTCGGGATGTGACAGGCTGCAGGTACTCAGTGAATATGGGCTGACTGATGACGGATGGGCTTCTCAGACTCCGCATACTTCCTCGGGGCTGCCAGGGGGAGTTGGGGGGGATCGGCTCTATGGAGCGTGAAATCAGGCAGCTGCAGAGTCACGCAGCCAGTGAAAGCCAAGTGTCCCCAGGTGAAGCTCAAGGCATCGCAGCCCTGGTGGCACCGTGGAGGGGTCGGTTTTCGGGCTCACGTGGAGGGATGGCCGAGGCAGTGGTGGGTTCGCGCAGCCTGCGTGTCGGCCAGCCTCGGCCAGCCCGACGGGTCCCCTTCTCCTCCATCTGCAGCAAACCTGTTCTCCAGGCTCCTGAGAACAGCGGACATGTGGCCCTTGTGGACAGGGAGGCGGGACACAGGCGCCCGGGGGTCTGGCTCCGAGATTCTTCCTGGCCCCCGAGACAGGTCCTGACTCTCTTTCCCTGCCTGCTGTGCCCCACCTGCCAGACTCCCTCCTGAACGCTGGGGCCTCTCCGCTGACAAGTGGAATAACCACGACCTCCCGTGTGTGTCTGGGACCCTCCGTAGTTGTTACAGGATTTTGCCGCGTCTTTGAAAATCAGATCCCCAGAGTGACCGCAGGAGGTTCGTGAGGCTAGCGTAGAGCCGTTTGCCAGACGGGGAAGCGGAGACATGGAGAGGCCGAGGGCCTGTCTGGGTCTCACAGCCGCTGAGCCGTGGGCCCGTGGCCCTGTCTGACGTGTAGCGCCTTCTCCCCCTTCCCAGTCGCAGAGTTGGGGGGTGGGGCCGTGCAAACTTCGGGGTGCACGGAGCTGAGCCCCCGAGCAGTGCTGATCTAACGGCTGTCCTTTCTCTCCAGCTCTGTGGCTGCGGGCTGCTAGGAGTGGGCATTTGGCTCTCCGTGTCCCAAGGCAACTTTGCCACCTTCTCCCCCAGCTTCCCCTCGCTGTCTGCAGCCAACCTAGTCATCGCCATCGGCGCCATTGTCATGGTGACAGGCTTCCTCGGCTGCCTGGGGGCCATCAAGGAAAACAAGTGCCTCCTCCTGAGTGTAAGTTGGACCCCAGATGCCCCCAGCCCCCCGAACTCCCATCTCCCTGCATTGGGGCCACTGAGATGGGCAGGTCCAGGGACGGCCATTGGCCTCCTGGATGCCCAACCCGAGCCCTGGGGAATTGTTTCCAGAGTGTTCTTTGCCTGACCACACCCCTCGATCTCTGATTGGGTATCCCTGCCCTTCAGGTCCCTCCCACTCCTTGGTTGGCTGTCTCCCATATCTCCCTCCCTTCGCTCTCTGGGATTCCTCAGAAACAGCTGGTCTCCCCCGTGCCTGGGAAAGCCCAGTCTAGGGGCCACTTGTCCCCCGCCCCCCTGTTCATCCTTGTGTGCACCCCATCCCTGGCCATGACCACTACCATGTGCTCACATGGATGCTTTCTCTTTCCAGTTTTTCATCGTCCTGTTAACCATCCTCCTAGCAGAGCTGATCTTGCTTATCCTCTTCTTTGTCTACATGGACAAGGTGAGCCTTACGAGAAGGGAAGGGGCATACGGAGTGTCCCTGGGGTGGGGACCGGGCCAGCCAGAGGAGAAGTACGGACAGGGAGGACCTCTGAGGAAGGGAGGAGGGAGGATGGAACCAGGGGAGCTAGGAGAGGCCCTGATGAAAGGTTTTAGTGGAGGCAGCATGCGGAAGGGGAGTTTGGGGGGCATGGGTGGTTTATTACCTGTGTAGTCTTGGGAAATAGAATCCTCTAAATTATCCCGGGAGGCAATGGACTGTCTCTGGCATTAGTGAGCTCCCCATCACTGGGAGCATTCAAGCATGGTTGTGTTTCCCCTTGGAGGAGGGATTCAGGTGTCTGCCCTCAATCTGACAGGTGAATGAGAACGCCAGGAAGGACCTGAAAGAGGGTCTGCTGCTGTACAACACAGAGAACAACGTGGGGCTGAAGAACGCCTGGAACATCATCCAGGCCGAGGTCAGGAGGGGGCGGGGCCTCACACTCTACCCAGGGCAACCGGAGAGCTGCTGGGGGCTCACCACGCAGCGGGTGCCTCTGGGGAGGGCAGTAGCGGAGAGAAGGAGGGTGAGCGGGATCTGGACACAGGAGCGTGTGCGTGCCTTAAATGGGCACAGGGAACTCGGGAGGACGGGTCATCTTTATTTCAGCAACATGGTTGCCTCCCTGATGGGGGCTCAGGCAAGGAGGTCCCGATTCTAAGAGAAAAACAAGTCCATGCAGCCCAGAGGCCCCACGTCAAGCCCTGGGTGGGGGCGGGGGCAGCCAGCTTGGGACGGTTCCCAAAGCAAAGCGGGCGGGGTGGCGGGTGAGCAGAAGGCTGCGCGCTCCTGCCCGGTGGTCGGGGTCTGGGATGGGAGCCAGCTCAGACAGGCAGGTGGGCGTCACCTCCTCTGCGCTCCGGCCTCCAGGGAGGCACTGTCGCTTCCTGTTTGGGTCCAGCAGAGGCCCTTGCCTCCTCTGCCGACCTGCCTGGAGGCAGCGTTTGTAGGACGGGGCTGGCCTGGGGGATGGGAAGGCACAAGGGGGACAGCGGCCGGCGCGTCTGACCCGGTGGGCTCGCACCCCCAGATGCGCTGCTGCGGCGTCTCCGACTACACGGACTGGTACCCGGTGCTGGGGGAGAACACGGTTCCCGACCGCTGCTGCATGGAGAACTCCCAGGGCTGTGGGCGCAATACCACCACCCCGCTGTGGAGAACGGTGAGGCTGCACGCGCTGCTCCGGGGCCTCCTCCCGGAAGCCTGTGTGGGGGACCCTGTGGCCAGAGGACAGCGGGGGCAGGGGGGCCCACCGGGGACATAGGAGTTGGCTTAACAGAGGTGGGGTCGGGGACACACAGGGCTGGAGCCGAAAGGCAGGTGGACCATAGGACCCGCAGTTGGGAGTGTCAGAAGGTGGGAGGTTGAACCGGGTCAGAGGCTGGGCAGTGGGGCCTTGTAGGCGGGCCCCTGGGGGAGGGAGGGGCGGGGCTGAGGGGCGGGGCGGGAGGGGAAGGGAGGTGGGGGCTGGGGGGGGTGGGCATTGCCATTGCCTTAACCTGCGCTCCCGCTCCGCAGGGCTGCTATGAAAAGGTGAAGATGTGGTTTGATGACAACAAGCACGTGCTCGGCACGGTGGGGATGTGCATCCTTATCATGCAGGTGAGAGGGCGGGCTGGGGCCGAGCCGCTCGCACCCCCATGCATACCCCGGCTCCGTCCCCAGGCCTTCTCACTCACTGCCTGTCCCAACCCAGGAGGCACAGTGGGGCCCGGCTTCCTCCGCATTCCCTCCGGCTTTCCCTCCAAGCCTTGGGCCCACTGCGCGAATGCCCTGGGTGGGTTTGCTTGAGAGCACGCCTGCCCTCCTTCCCGGGGACCCTTATTGGCTCAGGACTGAACCAAAAGAAAGCAGCGGGCCCCGGGTAACACGTCTGAGCACAGGCTCCCGCTCCACGGGTGACCATCCCGGCCACATCCCCTACGAGATGTGCAGGAGCTGGGCGGGCTGCCTCGCTTCTGTGCGGTAGTTTCCACATCTGTGTGATGGGCATGGTCTCCTGCCGCCTCTTAGCATTCAGGGAGCTCAGGACGCATCTCGGGCCACCGAGCAGGACCAGGCGGCTGGGGAGGGCTCCAGCCCAGATGCTGGAGAGGAATGAGGAGGGGAAGCTTGCCTCCCTTCCCGAAGATGAGCCTGCGCGGCTGGAGGGGAGCCAGAGCCCCCTGACCTTTCTGGGACGAGCCTTTCCTGGGCTCCCTCCTCTGTATGGCTCCAGCCATTCCTGAATGACTCCTCCAAGTGGGAGTCTTCAGTGCCTGATTCCCCTGGGAGCCCTGCAACTCGGCTGGCCGGTCGGTGCGAAGGTGGCCGACCTCCCGCAGGAAGCGATCTTTCTTGCTCTAAACTCTCAGGCCCGCAGGTCTGACCAGGTCCGATTTACGGAAGAGTTTTCAGGCTCAGTAGACGAGCAGGCGGCCGTTTCCCCGGAGCTCTGAGAGGACGCGCGCGCGCACGGGGGCAAGCCTCCGTTCAGTATTGGGACCCGGGCGCCTCTTGGCCTCCTGTGACCACTCCCGGACCGGGACCAGCCAGGGTCTCCTCCAGTTAGGTCCCGACTCTGTGAGCGCCAGCAACTCGACACGGCTTTACCGTTCTCGCCACCTTCCCGTCCCCTCCTCAGTTCCTTGGTAGCTGCCACTTAGGACAAGTCCTTTGTGCGTGTGGTCCTCACCACATGCAGTAGCCCGATTACTGAGCCTCCGAGAAGCGTGTGGAACTCCGTGCCCACAGCTCTGAGGGGCTGAGCCCCCTGGGGGGCACGACCTCCTCCTGCCCGCGAGTCTCAGACCCACAAGGGGTTGTCCCTGCTCGCTCCGGGTGCCCCGTGGCAGACCCCAGTCCGCGGGCTCCGGTTCCAGGCCCTTTCCCTGTGTCTTTCAGATTCTGGGCATGGCCTTCTCCATGACCCTCTTCCAGCACATCCACCGGACTGGGAAAAAGTACGACGCCTGAGCGGGCTGGCGGGGAGCGCCCCGGCCCTTCCCACGGACACTGTGCCTGGGAAAACGATTTGAGCTTTGTGTTGCCTGCCCGCGCTCTCCAGACTGCTGACCCCTGCACCCGCCTCCCCAGCCCGCCCGCCTGCCCCCAGCCCACCCGCCTCAGCCTTCTTGGTGGGTAGAGGGCCAGGGAGGAGGAGGCGTGGAGGGAGCACACGCAGACCTTGGGGTGTTGGAGGCGCCTGGATTCCCACATCTGTGTATTTGCCAAAGAAGACAGGGTGGGCCGGGTTCGTGCTCCAGGAGCCCCCCAGCACCGATGCGTTTCTGCCCCTGCCCTTCCCCACCCTGCCACTTTGTCCCCGTGGGGGTGGGGAGCGGAGCGCTCCCTCCTGGTGGAGAGACTGCCCAGCGGAGGCCGCTGGCGCCCACGGCCCCCCCACCCCACCCCGGGGAGAGCCGGCGGGGGCGGGGGTCCGACTGCCTCTGGGCGAGGCCCCTGGGAGCCTCTTGCCCAGGCTTTTTATACCTTACAGTGTAACTTTTTTATTTTATTTTACTCTGATTATGATTATTCAGGAGTATTATCTCTCAGATAAGTTTAGGGTTAGCTTTCTGATTTATAACTTTTTACTGTGTTGATTTCTGTAATGGTTTGATTTTTTTTTTTCTGAGGGTAGGGGACAGGTGGGGCGAGAGGATGTCCGTCAGGTTGCAATCAGGACGAACCACTGTGCCATGCTCAGGAGGCCCTGCGTTGAGAGGCGCAGGGGCCGGGCTCAGGAGATACTGAGCAGGAGGACGGGGGCGGGGCGGTGAGGACAGGGGCGGGGCGGTGGGGGCCAGACAACCGCGGCCCAGGGGCCTGGAGGAGGCGCATGCGCAGAGGGGCAACCTGCGCAGGGATGAGGCCTTAGCTGATGCCGGCCAGGGCGGTTGGGGGTCCTCTGGGGGGGGGGGGCGCTGGTGCAGTGCTTCACCGGGAACGTGGCCAGGGCTCTCGTGGGTCCTTCTTCTTCAGAGATGAGCAGTCTTTCTTGTTTCCCTTCTTCCTTCCTCCTGCCCTCTGCTGGCGACGGAGGCTCCCCCTTCCGCCCCACGCGGGCAATCCCGCGCCACAGGTTCTGCAAAGCCCAGTTACTTTCACAGACATTCCTGCTAGAAACTCTCGGACAAAATACCTCTCTAGTTCAGATGCTGCTCACTTTCTCACATTGCTTCTGGAAGGGGAAGCAGTCCTTATGTTTTGCTGCTCAGACAGGGGCAGAGGACCCGTTGACCATCAGAAGGGGAAGACGGAGCTGAGGCCTGTGATCATTCCAGCCACATTCACTGGGGGAGGGGGGGAGATGGCCGTGGGGCCCCAGGACCCTCATCCCCTTCCTTGGGGTTCAGGGATGGCGGAGTGGTGACAGTCATGTCCTCCATGGCCCCCGGGAGAGGCCCAGAGAGGTCAGACCGGGTCTTGCTACAGCTGCGGGAGGCAGCAGGCAGCCCATGTCTTGGAAGAGGAGCTGAACAGTCAGGGTGGGGGGTCTCACTGCCACCGGGGCCCCCACAGGACTTAATGCTGGCCCGAGGGAGCGTTTTTGCAGTTTAAAAAAATAAAGTCAAGAATTCACGTGGCTGAGCCCGGAAAGGCTACCCACAAGCCAGCAAGGGTTGGTGCCCCTCCCCGACGGGGCCTCGTGTGGGGCAGCTGCCTCTTTCCTGCACCATTTGGCTCCGTCCCTCGATTTCCCACCAAGCCCACCTCTCCTCTCCAGCCTCCACTTGTTTTTTCCAAAAGCTGAGGCCTGCCCCCCCCCGCCCCCCACCGTCACCCCAGCGAGCCCTGCCTCCATTGGCTTAAGTAAAATGCAGTCGGGACCAGAAGCACAGAACTTTTGGTATATTCAGGATTCCAGATTTTGGGGGGTGGGGTGCGGAGAGTAAGGTGGTCTCAGCGAATCAGGCAGAGAAAAGACCGCCCTCCCTGAGACAGGCACAGGGGTGTCTCTGGGGAAGCGGGGAGGTGGGTCCTCCTGGTTAGGAGCCGCGGCCGCCGCCTCCCCGCAGGGCACAGGGCCGACGTGCCGCCAGGCCACCGCGGACAGACGCTCGGCAACCAAGCCCTGGAGTCGCCGGGTGGGACCCGGTGCAGAAGGACCGCGTGCGTGGGGGTGGGGGGGGGAACGGGGCGGGTTCGCTCATGCCTATCAATGCAATTTCAGTTTTTGTTCAAATTCGCAGTAAGAGCCTAACACCTGGGGGCCAGGGATGCGTATAGCCTCCCTGGCAATCTGACGTTTCTGGAGCTTCGGGGGCGTCCTCTGGCCCCAGAGCCTCGTCCACAGTCCCCCTCTCCCCACCAGCGCCCCCTCCCCTGTCTGTCCTCCTTGTCCACGGTCCCCAGACTGCCTTGCAGCCTCACCCCGTGCTGGGCGGTGTAGGCATTCGACTGAGTCTCCCCTGGGTGGCACGAGTGGCTGGGGTGCCCTGCCAAGCTCCTAGCCCTTCCTGCAGGTTAGGACCCACCGCCCACGGAAGGCCACGTCGCATGATGTCTGTGTGGTGGCCCTGTGTCTCCTCAGTTTCTCCCGACTGTGATCTCGATGGGGTGAGGTTCCCTGAACGAACCCTCTCACCTGGGGCTTCCCTCGCCCAAATCCGCGTGAGTTCAGTCAGCTGTGATGCAGGTGGGTTACAGATTCGACTTAGAAGGTCAAGGTTCTGTAGACAGCTTCAGGGGAGGGCGGGCCGGAGACTCGGCCTTTTCCTGCAGCCGTCTTGCAGAGGAGGTGGGCGGAGAGGGACTGAGAATTACCTTTGGGGGGGTGCTGGAGTAGATATCAGGGGCCCATCGCCACCTCCACGCCCCAGCTGGAGTACTGTCCCCCCGCTCCCCACCAGCATGGGCCTGCATCTTGGGCTCTCGCCCCAGGGAGATGACTGACCCCATGTGGATATTCTGGCTTCACGTGGACCCGGGTGGCCACCCCTCCTCGCTTTGGTGGTCCCAAAGCAGTCCAGGTGGCTGGGAATGACCGTCCCCGCCTCTGCAGCCCCCTGCCCACCCACACCGGTGGAGGTGCTAACCAGCAGGGCCCTGGTGTAGGACGGGAGCTGGGTGCCGGGAGCCCCCCCTTTGTCCCTGCACCCTCCCACATCCAGCCTCCCGGGGTCCTGGCCTCCCATCTCGCTCCTCCTGCACCCCCAGCCCCAGGACTGCGGGAGCGGGGGAGCCCTGGAGCGGGGGAGCACCGGGCCAGCTCGCTTGTTGGGGTTCAGATGCACTTTCCTGCTTGTGATGCCCTCTCTGTGCGCCTCCTTCATCCTGGTCCTGGCTTTCTTGAACACCATGTTTTTAGCATGTTTTTAAATAAAAACTGATAACGTGTCGAAAGCACAAACAGGTGTTCTTCTCGTGCTGTGTCTGTGCTCGCTCGGCCACAACTGCCTGACTCGTCGCGGCGGCTGGGGTGAGGGACACACACACAGGGCAGCCACCGGCCCCGCCGTTCGCCCAGGACTCCCCACAACGAGGACTTCCTCTCCCCTTCTCGGGCCCAGGTCCCAGGCCTGCTGGGCGCGGCGGGACTCGGTGCCCTCCGGGGTGCCCTATGCCCGGTGGCTGAGTGCAGGCCTGGCTGGGGACCTGTCCCAGAGGCCCGAGCTCTCTGCAGGAGAGGTAGCTCCCACCTCGGTGTCACTGGTCACACGCTGGGGCCCGGCCTGCAGGAAGGCCCGGAAGTGTGTTGGGGGAGGGGCAGGGAGCATGTCATTCATGGCTTCCCGGAGGGGCAGGGGCCATCGGTGTTAGGTACAGCCTCTCCCCAGTCCCTCTGATGCTCCTGGAGTCCATTTGGGCCTGAATGTCTTCTAGGAGTGGGGGAAACTCACAGCATGACTTGGCCTAGGCTGTGCTCTCTTGGGGGGGGGGGAGGCTCTGAGACAGCCTTAAAGAAGGCACGGGAACAGCAGGTCAGGAGCCCCCAGACTGGAGGTGGAACCCCAAGGGAGAGTGTCCCCTGGCTGAAAGCTGGGGACCCAGGAGAGTATTCTGGAAAGGGGAGTCGGTACCTGGGGGGTGGCAGTGAGCTGTGGAAGGGAGATGTGCGGGCCCGGCGGGGGCGGGGTAGGCAAGCTTCCCCCCCATGCCTCCGTTTTGCTCTGGAATGGCTCAGGAGCAGCACTGAAGACTCCGCAGAAACAAGAGGGAAGTCAGATTAAACGGCCGTCACTTTGGACACCGAAATATTGACATTGCGACGGTCCCTTCTAAAGCACTCAGCAAAGAGGAGGAGGCTATTGATTGAGCCATCTCGTTTTTGCTGAGTTTAACGACAGCTGTGGAGATGGACTATCGTGGCTCCTTAAGCTAACAAAAAGCAGAACGCCACGCCGCAGGGCCTGCCAGGGCCGGCTCTCGGGAGCTGCCTGTGGAATGTCCCCTCCTCTGTGGCCGTCCAGACCGCCGGGCAGCGAGAGCCCGGCGGGGCAAACTGTGGGCACTGCCCGCTTTCCCTGGCTGTGCCATTACGCAGAGCAGGGTGGGGACCAGCGCGCTAGAGCAGGGCTGCAGGGTGGCCTGCGGCTCAGAGATTTTCCTTCTGGTGGCTGCGGAGCTCTAAGACCTAGACTCGCCCAGCAGACCGAGTGGGGCCGGTCCAACATGCAGACGAGGTGGGCCCCACTGCCGTCATTCAGTGGCCTCAGGAAGCTCCTTGCCCTTTGCCTCCCTCCTCGAACCCCCACTGACACCCCCACCGGAATTCCTGGGATCCCAACATGTTCCCAATACGCGTCTCTTCTCTGGAGAGGGACGCCAGTTCCCGAAAGGACTCACAGGTTGGGAACTCAGGAAGACACCTTGAGTTTGACCTGATCCCCAACTTGGGGATCCTCCAAATCGCAAATAGGGATTCATGAGCTGCTGTCAATGTTTTTGAAGTCCCGGGGAAATTGCTCACGACCTCGTCACGGTGCCCAAGCTAACGGGAACTTGGGTCTGGCTGCCCTGATCACGTCCTCAGTGCAGTGACGCTGTTGGCACCTTGCTGATGGCAACGGTCGGATGGAAGCTTTTCTCTCTGCCCTCTTCACCCCTGGCCTGATCCAAAGGATCCTCCTGGGTCCGGGTTCCTCCCAGCACCCTCTTCTTTGTGCTCAGTCCTTGCTCCATTGGGTTTCAGCCCCGGGACAGAAGCAGGGGGAAAAGGGAGGTAGGGGCTTCTCATGTATTTGCTTTTAAGAAGAAGGGAATGGAATGATCTAGGCTTTTGGACCCTGTGTCTCCCCCGCCCCCACCAACCGTCTCTCTATTCTCAGTTGGGGAGAAGGAGTAGGAAGCAGGGTCCCAGCTCAAAGCGAGCCCACCTTGCAGCGACACGACAGCCTGGCATTGAGGCGTTGGCACCTGCTGGGAAGCAGTGGCCGCAGGTGGCACAGGGCCAGCTGGTGGACAGCTTCACAGGGCTTGCTGCTGCCCACCTGCCCGAGGCCCCTCCTGGCCCGCAGAGCCTTTCTAGACGGCAGTGACGCTCACCCGCGGCGCTGTGAGGGAGGCGGGGGCCCAGACGGACGCTCGTCCCTCCCAGGCACGCTCGTGTGGTTCTCTCGTGCTCTGTGCATGTGCACACGCACGCACCCTCACAGGGATGCTGGAGGAGACCAGACGTCTGGGTCCAACAACATAGGTGACCTTGGACGGGCCCTGGGCAGAGTCCATTCCCCAACTAATATGTGAGCCATCAGAGGGCTGCTGCTGTGATGGTCAGAGAATGAACTTGACCCCGGGGGCGGGGGAAACCCACGAGAGCTGGCCAGACCTGCAGATTAAATCTGCTTACATAGCAAGGGAGCAGGCCCCTTCCAACTTCTCCCCTGGTGAGAGGCTCACGTCCCATCTGCTTCCCCAGCCCACCCTAGTCTCACCATCTTGGGACCCCCAGAGGCCAGCTTTCCTAGGACTGTTTGGGCTCGCCCACTCACCCACCCCACCAAGGTCCTTGAACAGACGAGTGGATGAGATCGGATGAATGGTTCGTGTCATCAAAGCATTGACTTCTTGTGGCTCTGCACTGGGCAGCCTGATGCCGTCCACTCCTCTGAATCCTAAGATTGAAGTCTTACTGCATTTGGAGGAAAGAAGGTCCCACTCTGGATCGGGGGATGGAGACCAGTTCGCTGGTCCGGGCACAGAAGCACCGTCAGTCTGGAGTGAGATGGGCTGGGGGTCCGGGTGGGGGTATGAGCATGTGTCTTGGCTTCCGACACTCAGGTGGGAGCCTGAGGGCCAGTGGTGGGGGCCCCTTGCCCCCGGCCCCGCCCACACGCAGCCCCTGCTGCAGCCGCCCCGGGTGATGCCCGCAGCGGGACGTGCAAACGGCAGGTGCACGGGGCCGAGTGGTGCGGGGACCCCGGCTGGCCGCAGGCAGAACTTTCGGAGGAATGCAGTCGGAGCCCACTTGTGCGAGCCTGGCTCTCACTTGCAGCCAGGGGCCAATAGCACGCGTGTAGGCAAGGCAAGGCCCGTTCAAACAAAGATGAGGTGGGAGCAGACCACATAAAAAAGGGGTAGGCAGGCCCCCGATCAGCGAGGTCAGTGGATTTCCTAACAGGGCTCCCCCTTCCTTTCCTTCTCCCCAGGACTAATGTGTGCTCCAGCACGTACGGGGGGGGGGAAAGACATCTGATGAACCGATGATCTGAGATTTCCCGCAGAGCAGGAAAAAAGCAGCAGAAGGTAGTCCTAGCTATGAGTCCTTTATTACGGCGCCCCCCAGCAGGTGAGGCCAGGCTTCCGCCGAGGCCGGCTGAGGACAGGATCGTGTTCACAGCCGCACAGCAACTTCTCGATATGCAGGAGGTTCAGGCAACCCCCCGGTTTCTAGAATACTGTGTCGGCCCATATCCATGGGCCAGCTGGTTCCAGAAGCCCGTCTAGCCTAATCCCGGGCTGCCTGGAATTCTAGTGGCACTTGTAGGGGGTGTCTCGGGGGCGGCAGCAGGAGGGGAAGGGGACACGGGGGAGGCTGGGGGATGGAGAACAGCCAGGGTGGGGGCCGTCGGGCTAAACTAGAAAATGGGGGCGACGAGAACGGAGCGGGACTCTCCCAAGGCACACAGAAGACGGGGCTGGGACCCTAATCTGTTCCCTTCCAGGAAGAGGACCAGGCACCTGGGCTCCCGGCCACAGTCACAACCCAGCACAGACCCCCACAGAGAAGGCACGGCGGGAGGGGCGCGAATGGGCTGGGCTCCAGCCAGACATCCTGGCGATGCTGAGGGCTGATGTGCATACAAAGGCAGGTGGCCAAGCGTCCTTGGTGGGGTGGACCGAAGCAGCGGTCCTCAGAGGGTCGGTCCCGGGGCCAGCGGCGCCAGCATCACCTGGGAACTTACTGGAAACCCCGCCCCTGCAGAGGTGACGCTCCGGGGGTGAGTCCTCCCGGCGGCCTGACGCATTCTCTGGTTTGCGAACTTCTGGTTCTGAGACAACACTAGCACCCTCGGCCATGTGAGCGCCACCCAGCAGCGTTGTCTCCGGAGCTAGCCTTCCCCTACTCCTCCCCTTCTCCCCCCAGGCCCCCAAGCGGCCAGAAGTGGAGATCCAGAAGTGGAGATCGTCTGCAAGGCTGAAAGTGGGGCGGGTGGTGGTGAAAGTGTTTCAGTCCGCTTCCGCTGCCCGCAAACCGTGGGACGGACCAGAGGGGCCGATTTGAAGACCCAACCTGGCTGCAGGGCACGAGGATGCTGGGGGCACATCACCGCCCCCCACCCCACCCCAAGTGCTGCGCTGGCCCTTCCAGGACTCAGTGCTTATGGCCCTGCAGCGGCTGGGCAGCCTGAGGACATTCCAGGCCGTCAGGTCAGCCGTGTGAGACAGAGACCGCGCTCTTCCCCCGGAGCCCCGCATGGGGCAGGGAGAGGGGTTTCCCGCGCCCTCACCAGCCCTCTGTGCCCCCAGATGTGATCTCCGCCTGAGCACGAGATTGCGCACTGCTGAGGTCCTGTCTCCCCTCACCCGGTGCCAGTGATGGCCCCCGAGGCGACCGGCGGGCCACTCCCCTGAGCAGTGGTCCCCCCTCCACCGAGCGGTGGTCGCCAGCGCCCCCGCCTGCTGCCTGAGCCACCCCACCGCCTGGCTGTCCGTGGGAAAGAAGCCAGGCCGCTCTGCTGACTGCAGATGCGATGGTGCCGTGCGCCCCGGGAAGGGGGGCCCGGCTGCTGCCATTGGACAGTGCCCCCCTCCACCCCCCGGACATGCTATTCCTGAATGTCAGCCTGACGGCTTCCCGCGGGGAGCGGAGGACGCCAAGCAGCCAGTGGCGGCTCCCAGCCCAGCATGACAGCAGCCCTGGCCACTGAGCCGCCCCTCTCTCAGCAGCTCGGAGCCTTAATTTCTCGTCTGTAGACTGGGATAAGAGCACCTTCTTGTAGCGACCGCCAGGAGAGAAAGCACTTATGGGACTAATGGGTTCTAGGCACACAGGAGGCCCTCAGCCACCACCAGGCCCTGGACGCTCCCCCGTGGCGAGGCCTGAGGGCCCCTCCGCCCCCAGAGTTGGGGCAAGGATGTGGGGAGACGTAGGGAGAAGAAAGGAGCGGTCACAGGCCTTTGAAGCAGGTCTCATCTCCTCACCAAAGGCCGGGTTTCATTCCTGCCTCCCCAGGAATACGAACGAGTGAAATGAACGAGAGGGGTCATCTCGAGAGGGGGACAGGCCATGCCCTCTCAGGGTGGCTGCCCCGGGGCGCGGGCGGAGGGGAGGCCACGATGTGTGACTCAGGCCGCGTGGGTTCCAGCCGCTGCCACGGCTCGTTTCCCTGGGCCCCTGTGTGCTCACACACGACTGATGACAGCCTTCAACAGTCGTGATGCCCTTCTCTCTCCTCCCCGAGGAGCTCGTGGGCACCAAGGCCTCCAAGCAGCGCCCTGGGCGCCAGTCCGCATCCTCTCACCCCGTCTCCCCTCCCGCGCTGTGGGCACGAACCAGCAGCCCAGCGTTCCCTAAAGCTCTGGATCGTTCTGTCTCTGCAGCTCGGACCCTCTGTCCCCCAGCTGCCGTTGGGGTGGGACAGTGCCCAGGGTAGAATCACAGCTAATCCCACTCTCCGACCAGACGGCTAACCCCACGTGGGGGCCGGGGACAGGGATCCCCGCCCATCACCCAGTCCCACCTCCGCAAGCCCCGCTGACCTCAGTCAAGAATGCAGGGACTCCAGCAGGGGCTGGTACGTCCACAAGACCCAGCCCCTCCTGGGACATCACCGCCTCCCGCGGGCCCCTCTAAGAAAGAATGCGCCTCTCTTTCAGCCCTCCCTTGGGAAGACCCGTTGGTCTGCCGCCTAGCCCTGCGGAGAGCTTGGGGGTCCGTCATTTCCCAGTTGTCTGCATGAGTCCTGAGGAGTTGGAGGGCAGCAAACATAGTCCCAGTACCAGGATTTCTGGAAAGCTGGTTTCCCTGTTAATGAGTCTGCACCAGCAACCCCAGGGCCCTGGGGGCAGAGGGGATAAGCCAGCCGGGGTTCCAATAGCCCCTGGAGGACCCCCAGGGTCAGGGAGCCATCTGCCCTGGGAAGCTAGGCCTCCCTCTGTGCGCATGCGTAATCCGTGTTCTGAGGGGGCAGTTTCTGTCCAGCTGGGGGCTGTGTCTGGGGGCAGCAATGACCTGTGTTCGGGAGAGACGGTGCCCTTCGCCCACGACTGATGCAGTCATCAGTCGTGAAGAGCTGTGCTCATCACACCGAGGCCTGGAGGGAGTTGGGAGGCGAGGTGTGACTTTTCTTCCCTCGGTCTTAGCAACAAGAGACCACCCTCTCATGGTGGGGTGTAAGAGGGTCCCCAGCGCGGGCAGGGCAGCACAGGACCTGGAAGGTCCGGGAGCGGGGGTGCAGGCTTCTCCCCCTACAAGTACCCACTTGGAACAGCTACGGGGGGGGGTCCCCGTGTCTGACTTCCAGGTTGACACTTGTTCTTTGGAAAACTGCCAGCATCTGTACCGTGCATTTTCCAGGGTTTTCTTTTTGTTCCATTCTCCCTTAGTATTTGAGAAAGTTCTTCCTGAAAAATTCCCTGCCTGATTCAGAGAAAAAAGGGACAACCAAAGGAAGGGATTGTTTTCACTCTGGGAAGCAGAGCAAGGGCTCCTGGAGGCGGCTCGGTGGTGGCCATGTGGTCAGGGACTGTGGGCCCAGGAAAAAACAGGGTTCAGGGCAGAGGACCCCTCTACTCAGAGCTGCTCCTTCTCTGTGGCTCCAACTTTGCAGGGTCTGTGATTTGGCCTAATCAGGAAGGGTTTTTCACTCCCACCAACAGGAAGAGCTGGAGATCATTTCAAAAACCCGGCATTCCTGAGAATCAGGCCATAGGGAAGAGATCCCCGAGGGACATATTACTGTGGTCTGGGGCTCAAGGCTATGGTCTCCTGGGGGACCTCTGCCAGGGATGGCTTCTGGGCAGTGCACAGGGTCCTGCCCCAGAACAGGGGCACTTTCCCTGCCTTGGTCCCCTCCGTGGCTGTGCCACCAGCCAACTCTGCCCACTCCCAGCTCTGGGGTCTTCAACCCACACCTCTCTACTTCAGGCCCCGCGGAAAGGAACCAGTGCCCCTGGGAGGGCACTCCCTTCCAGGTGAGAAGGTGTGGGTGTGGGCACATCAGAGGGCTGGGTCTTCTAGGGGCAGAGCTGACCCTAACTGCCCCCACTCCAAGCATTTCCCAGTGGGGAGAGAAAAGGACACCAAGCAGCGATAAGAGGAGGGGTGCTCAGCACCAGTGGGGAGCTCACGTGCCCAATGCAAGGGGTCCCAGAGGGGCTGGAGTCTTCAGATCTTCATTCCAATGTCCGGAGCTGGGAGGGAGCTGAGGCTCTGATTCTCACCCTCCTGCAGTCCACGGGCTCCCCACGGCTGGCGAGGGGCGCCGGCGGATGGGTCCCCGGGTCGGGGATCCTGGCAGTGAGCGGGAAGTGGACGGGGCGGGGGGCTGAGGGCCCCCGACCCCGGGTCAGGGTCAGGGTCAGGGTCAGGGTCAGGGTCTTGGGCCCTTGGTGGGTCCGAGGGGGCTAGGCACAGCGGAGGGGCCGTTTCTGGGAGTTTCTAGGCAAGCTGCGGCTGACTCCGCAGGCCTGGAGGGTGGGATCTGGGCACCTGCCCTCGTGAGGGGTCGTCGGAGGGGGACGCAGTTGGCGGTTAGTAAAAATGCAGCTGGAGCCTCCGGTGTAGGCAGCAGGTGAGAACCATCCCGCAGATCTGCCGGGTGGAGAGAGCAGAGGAGCAAAGAGAAGTCAGAAGCCCTGGAAGCTTCTCTCCCTGGACTGCCCCGGAGCCACTCGGGTGCACACGTGAGGACCTTGACAAAGGGCAGATTCCAAGTGCGGAGGCCTGGGGTTGGGCAGGAGAGTCTGCATTTCTAAGGAGCAGCCCACTAAGGGTCTGTGCCACCCCCCCCCCCATGTAATTTAATTAGATCCTGCGGGGGGTCTGGGGGTCGTCTTCCTCTCCTCACTGCTGCCTTTCTCTAGGAGAGATTCTGTCCGTGTCTTGCTGCTCTCAGACTCCAGAGCAAAACTAAGGTTTGTAGTTGATTCTCTGGCCCATGTACCGCAGCTGCTGGGGAAACTGAGGCTCTCAGAGAGGCGCACCGCCAGAGCTGTCACCAACTTAGCCTGGAAATCAGCTTGGAACGCGGCCCCAGCCCCGGGAGCTGCCTGACAGTCCCTCTGTCACATTCACCAGCGGAACGAGGAGGCACGAGAGCGTCCTGCCCAAAGCAGGACAGTCTAGGAGAATCGCTGTCCCCCTGCGGGGTCTCGCTTTGCCGATCTCTAAAATGCAGGACAGGAAGCTGGGGAGGTGTCAGACCCAGACCCAGGACGCCACTGGATCCCGACTCCCCGTGCACAGGACCGAGGGGCCGCCAGGGCAGCCCGCGGAACTTTCCTGCGGCGCATGCGCAGAGGTGGATTTCCCCAGAGACGGGGAACACCACCCCCATTGCTGCCAAACGTTTCCAATAGCTACTGCTGACCTGATCTTGCCCGAGCAGCTCTGACCAGTGGGAGGAGGGGAGGCTGATGGAGACGCCTCGGTGCTCGCAGGCATGTGGCTCCTCTTTGCAAGGCTGGCTTAAGGGGGGAGCACTGCTTCTCGCCCCTTCCGCCGCGCTCTCCATCCCCGCGTGGGAGGCCAGTGGAGCCCCGGGAGCACAGCGTTCAGCTTTCAGACTCGGCACTCAGAGCCGGGCTGATCCACATCTAGACTCGGCACCCCAAGCTGAAGGCGGCCCCCGAGGTCGTCTCCTCTCCCACTGGGTTTAAGCAGGGGCCACCACAGCCATGCCACCCAGGGGGGTCGTGAGGCACGCCCTCTTCCCTGTCCCCACCTTGCGCTTTGATGGCTAACCTGTGGGGTTACCTGGGTCTTTCTGGTTCTTGCTGAGAGGGAGGCCAGATGGGAAGAGCTGGCCCGGCACAGGTTTGTGGCCCCATCTTGTACCGCGTATGGTCCCTGCCAGGGGACCGGGGGAACACAGCTTCCTTCCAGGGAAGGCACAGTGACCGGGGAGGTGTGTGGGCCAGAATCTCACGCACACTGTCCCCTGCCCCCCGACACATGCAGAGGGGTCAAGGAGGCACTCATCAACACACGCGCGCACACACACGAGCTCCCGGATTCATATAGAGGAGTGCGGGACGCCATCGGATCCCTGAGCGAGCCTCAGCGTCTCCTTCCTGATGGAGGACATGGCGAAATCTGCAACAGTGGCTTCAGGTGGCCAGCCCAGGATGA
The DNA here is from genome assembly GCA_028533885.1 of Nasua narica. NCBI lineage: Eukaryota > Metazoa > Chordata > Mammalia > Carnivora > Procyonidae > Nasua > Nasua narica. The sequence continues at coordinate 32,188,994 of CM052807.1, forward strand.
GCAGAGAAAACACGGGACAAGTTGAGTGCAGGAGCAGCAGATGTGGGGGGAGGGGTGGCGGGGACGGGCTGGGGGGCGTGGCCCAGCCCACGAGGGGCAGGGCTGCATGGTGCACAGCGCCCTCTCCCGGCTGCCTGCCTAAGTACAGCATTTGCCACCGATGGGGCCCTTTGAACACGGAGGGAGCGGGCTTTCAGCTCCTTTTGAGGTGTTTGGGCCAACACCTGATTGTTATCCAGAGCATCAAGGAAGGGCCAGCGAGGTCCCAGGAGGCCAATCCAATATGATCTTTCAGTTTCCCTTTTAATGACATGCAGACCCCAATCTTGGCTGTCCTGTGAGTTTTCCTGGCTCTGTGACATGTTTCCATCTTACAGTCTGGAATCTTGGGGTGGGAGTAGGGTAGCTTCTATTTGGGGCTGTGTGATCTTGGACACAGTTATATCCCTCTCTGAGCCTCAAACTCCCTCTATCAATAGGACAACCTCCAGTCTGTTCGCCGGTTGATTGCCTACCCTGAGAGATTCTTTAAAAACTAGGATGACAGGAACAACATCACGGTTCTCCTCCCACATGCTGAGCCTTTGAAACCAGACGGTGGCTCTCCTGAGCCCTCAGGATAAAGCCCTCGCCCCACAGCAGCCAGCTAAGGCTTTGCAAATCCAATTCCCTCACCCTGTCACTCTTCACCCCCTTGTTCTTCTCGTCAAACTTCTTCAAGATTTAATTATCTATCACCTCCTCCAGGAAGCCTTCGCTGACTACCCATGACAGGTTATGGCCTCCTATGCGCTCCCCCAAGCCCCAGGTCTCACACTTGCACAGCGCCCCTGACTGCAGGCGACAACCTAGGTTCTACGTGTCCCCTCCCTCGAGTGAAAGCCCACTGATGGCCCCGGCACTGGGCACAGAGCAGCTCTCCCTTCAGCCTCCTCTGCGTGGAGGCTTCTAGAATGTGTGTGTGAGCAGGATGGTAGGAAAGGGGGCTGAGGACAGACATTTCCCTGCCAGACTAGGCTAGAAATGAGCTTCCAAGGTTACTTCAGCGTGGAGGGCCTCCAGAGTCCACCCACAAGCAGGGAAGCTGGTGGCTGTGTGGCCGCGAGCCGGTGACCACACCACAGGGCTGGGTGTCTTCAAGGGATAGGAACAGGGTGAGCCCAGAGTTCTCTACCCCGGCTGCACACGGGGATCGCCTGCCGGACTTTAAAGAGCACCCATGGCCAGGCCTCACCCTGGACAGTCTGAGCCTGATTCCGTGCAGCTGGGGCTCGCTGCACCTTCCAGAAGGAAGAGTCTGATTTGGAGGTATCTCCAGACCCTGGCTATCCCTTTCCGGTCTAAAAATCCTGAGTCATGAGTCCCACGCCCGGGACGGACAGAGGGGCCCTGCTGGGTCTGCTGGAAGGAACAGGGGCACACCCAGAATGCCCAGCTGCAGCGTGGGAGGGACGCCCCGCTGCAGTGTCCCGGCCAGCCCCCATGCCCCCCAGCTCTGCTGCACCTGCAGCCACACACAGCTTCGTGCTCCGCAGGGACCGCTGCTAGAAAATTCCCATCACTAACAAATTCTCCCGTCTGTCTCCTTGTAAATTCCGCCTGTGGCTCCTGTCTGTCCTCTGGTCCCTCCTGGGAACGTCCCCTTGCTCCCCCCACCCCCCACGCCTGCCTTCGGGTGCTTAAGGACGTCAGTGATGGTGCCATCTTCTCCCTGGCCCCTGACCTCTGCCACGTCTGACTTCCGGGCGCCCTGTGGCTCCTATCACTCACGTGGGCCGGTGTTCTTGGCCTGGCTGCACAGCTTGGCGGGGGGGCCTCCCCGCCTGTGCAGCCAAGGCTGAAGCCTGCCGCCGTGGAGGCTCGGTGGAGATCCTGGGTCCCTCCAGCCCGCCACCATTATTAGTGCCTGGTCCCCAGCCATGGGGCCACAAGAGACATGTGGCCAAACCCCAAACAATAGTCACATTTTCTGCTTGGCGTTCACAGAGTTCGCAAGACGTGCTTTAACGTTCTAGAATATTGCAGGACATCTGCCTCACGGAGATGGGGTCCTTACCAAAAATCACGGAACCTTAGAGCCCCAACTCCTGCTTCAACCTGAGTAACACCTCCCTGCGTCTCACCTAGGTGAGATTGCCACAGATTACAGAAGACTGCCTCTTCACGGAAAGCTCGAAAACGTCCACCTCCTTCACTTTATAGGAAAGGAACCCGAGGCTCAGAGAGGGAATGTGACTTCCTCAAGGTCACATAGGAAGATGGGAGGCCCTCTGACTTCATAGCAAGGTCTCCTCTGGTCCTGGGGACCGGGGAAGCAGGACACCGGGTTTTAGCTCCTGAGCCTTGGGGGTCTCGGAAGGGCCAGGCTGGGCATGGGTGTGGAAGGCGCCTGGCGCCCACTCCAGCGTACGAGGGCTGGGAGCCTGGGCACAGCCTGGCCTGAGTCCTTCCTCCCGGCGGGTGGCCAGCCTGGACTGGGGCAGCTTAGTTCCAGCATCGGCCAGCAGAGGGAGCTGTGATCGAGGCTTGGCTGCTGCAGCTCGGGCAGGAGCCGGAAGGAGGGGAGAGGCGGGACAACGGTGGGGCCGGTGGGGCCAACAGCAAGGGCCAGAGGACGCTCGCTCTGAGGGACAGTGAGCTGCGAGGACAGAGACTTCATGGGGGTGTGCGTGAGGAGGAAGCCTCTTTGGGCCTGCCCGACAAGATGGACCCCTGGGCAGCATCCACCGCCCTCCTCCTTTCACCTTGACCTTAGGCTTGGAGCACTGGCAGACTCACTCCCTGCCCCGGGCCTCACTGGCCCTGTCTTCAGTTTCCACAGGCTCCCAAGTCCAGAGAGTTCAGGAAGAAAGGGGTGCAGAGTGTGGCCCAGGCCTGGTCAGTGTCCACGCTGCACAGGCCCCGCACACCTGAAGCAGACATCAGGTTTCCGGAAACTTCAGTGGACCCAGAGCACACAGCATCCCCTTCCTCAGCCCCCAGCGGCAACTGCTCCGCCCAGTACGTGGGGCTAGGGAAGTGCAGAGAGGGGCCGTCTGATGTCCCCCCGGGGCTCCTGGCCTGCCTGCAAACCAGTGGGGCTGGAGGGGCAGGAAACAACTTTCTGAGAAGGCTTTTTCGAGAGACAATGTGCCCACGTGGACATGAATCAAATAATGATGGGAGAACATTTATTGAACACCTGCTATCTGCTCAGCGATAGCCAAGTGATTTACATATACATTGCTAATCCTTATACCAAACTAGGGATAATTAGCCCCATTTTCCAAACAAGGACCCGAGGCCCAGAGACGGCATCACCAGCCCCGGGTTGCCGGGCGCCCCCCTCCAGCGGGTAGAGCCCCGAGGGCGAGGCTGCTGCTAGACCCCCGGGCACACGGGCGGACATGGCCAGGCTGTGTGGTGATCGGGAAGGAGCCAGACCCTGGCAGACTCCCCACGCCGGCTGCTGCTACTGCCCCTGGTTTGCTTTTCCGTGGAACTCTCTGTCGGCAGTGGTGGGGGGAGTTGGGGAAAGCAAAAGACCAAGAGCCAAGAGACCTGGGTGCCAGTTCAGGATGTGACACCCTCGGGAAGTCTTTTCTCTGGGTCTCAACGTTCCGATCTAAAAAATGGGAGAACACGGACACTCGCCGGGAGAGGGTCTCAGGATGCGGCGGGGATCCGATGACAGAGAGAACCTGAGACCACCCCGAGGTCTACAGACAGCTGGACAATGGCCGCGTGCACTCATGGGGAGGCCTTCACGTGTGCCGGGCACAGCGAGTGGCTCACGTCCTCGTTCTTATCTAGACCTTACGTGGCTGGGGACATGATCCCCATTTTGTGGGTGAAGCCGTGGTGGGGCAGGGATGTAAGAGCACTGAGGGGCACAGGAGCAGAGGCGGGGTTGGCTCCGGGGCCTCTGACGCCCCAGCCACTGCTCTCACCCGTCCCCCAACACCCCCCGCCCCCCGTCAGTGTTTGCGGTCCTAGGAGTAGGAAGGGCGGGGCAGCCCGGAACTCCCTCTGGCACCTGCTGGGCCCCCGTCCCCTGTGTCTCCCCCACCCCAGGGTGCCCGTCCTGACTCCTCTCTACCGAGCCTGGACTGGAGCCACTGTGAGAGCACCACTGACATCCTGGGGGGCAGCGGGGGCTTGGGTGGAGCCCCAAGACAGCAGAAGGCATCGCTCAGAGCGGGGAGCTGGATGTGCACGGGGAGCGTACGTCCATCGGTACACATGCACGCGTGTGCACGCACACACAGGGATGAGTGCATGTACATGCACACACACACACGTGCACAAGCACACCTACACACATATCCATGCACGCGGCCCCACGTCTGCCGAGACGCATGCGGACAGCCCGCGGCCCCACACACGCCCCGGCAGGCTGTGCACACATGCCCGCGTGCACACACACGTAGGGTGCAGGCACATACCTGAGCCCACACGCACTCACACTCCTCTCAGGTTTCTTACAAGTTCAAGTGGGCTCCCGGGCCCCCGGGCATTTTCCTTCATCTTTTCTGGGGAAGAGAGCAACCACGTGATTCGCCCTCGGCTGCCACCGCCCTCTCCTCGGTGGGGAGAGGAGGAAGGCCGGGGAGGGCAGCACAGAGGTCAGTGATTTGCGATCCCCGCCAACGGGAGAGGGGTTCCCGGCTCTTCTAGACAAGCCCCTGTCCCAAGCCTGTCCCCCCAGACTCACCTGCAGACAGGCCACCCCGATGCCCACGGCCCCCATGAGCAGCAGGTGGTCAGCGAGGAACTGCTCCAGCTTGGTGACACAGCCTCCCTGGAAAGTAAGGGCACGTGACACCGGGGGGCCCGGGACCTGGCGAGGCTGGGGTGGGGGGAAGGGAGGGCTGGCAGGGGAGCTGCCGTCCACCCAGCTGAGGGCAGGCCAGGGGCTTAGAGGTTGTCCACAGTTGTCCACAGGCTCCGCGGGCGACCAGGGGGCCCGCCATGGTGTCCCAGAATCCCCCAGGGCTTTGCGCAGCCCACCGAGGGCCTCGTGTTGCCTCAGGGCCAGTGCGTAAGTGGGCCCCGCTCCCCCCGCCCCCCAGTCCCCGTGTCCCCGTCCCTCTGCCTGAGCCTGCCTCTCATGGGATGGGGGTGGGGGCTCCTGGATGGCCGGGAGCTTGGGCGCTCGCTCACCTCCACCTTGTAGATGTTGGAGGGATGGGCCCTCTGGCCACAGCGCGTCACCACCGTCTTGCAGCAGCTGTCCGGCACCCGGCGGCCCTCGGCCTCCCGAGACAGGATGTAGGCGCTGTGCTGCCAGTCGGCAGAGCTGTTACTCCCACAGCATTTGAACTGGAGGGAGAGACGGAGGCTGGGGGCCAAGAGCGCGCACGGGGTTCCTCCAGCCCCTCCGTGGCGGGGCCGCAGGACCCATGATTCGGACATTAACCCGAGCCCTCTTTGTTCCCCCTGGGAGTTTTCCTGTGCCTATTTTGGGCAAGGAGCTGGTCTCTTGGGGCCCTTCTCTCCAGGCAGGTGCAGAAGCCGGCTACAAGACCCCTTCTGGCCACCCAAGTCCTGTAAGGAGATGACGCTGGGGGTCCCGAGGGCAGGGAGGGTCTGTGAGAAGATGGGTGGGGAGTGGAAGCAGGGGGGTCCCTGAGGGAGTGGGGCTGTGTCCCCCTGGGCAGAGCCGAGGGCAGGGCCAAGACCACACAGCAGCGGAGGTGGGTGGGGTTTCCTGGTCACCCAGGGAGGCAGACCCCAGGGGCTGGGACCCAACCTTGCTAGAGGCTCCTAGACCCTCATTCAAACGCTGAAGGCTCAGAGCCCTCAGACCCGCAGGGACACAGAGGGTCCCAGGGCCCCAGAGCGGGCAGGTCAGTGTTGGCCGGGGGGCTCCGGCACAGGAAAGCGCCCGCCCGGGGCTCCGGTGGTGAGGACACACAGGACATCGCTTCTCTCTTGCCCTTCTGAGTGGAGCGGCCGAGACCCCAAGTCCCCACGTGAGCCACAGAGCCAGCTATTTTGAGGCCGTCTCAGGTGTGCAGGGCGGGAGGTACCCTCAGTTAACAAGTGCGTGCTAGGCACCTACTAGGCGCCAGGAGCGAAGCTAGCCAGGGCTCACGCGGGTGTCATACGGTTCCCCGCCTTCTGACGCGTCTCGGTGGCTTACTAGGAGAGACGCGGGGAGACAGCGGGAGCTGAGTAGCTCAGAGGAGGAGGGGCGAGCAGCTCTGCTCACTGGCCCCGAAAGGTCCCACGAGGAAGAGGAGGAACCCCGAGGAGGCAGGCAGGATGAACAGCGCACGGAGCCGGGAACGGCAGGGGCTGTGCCAGAAGTCCCACGGGGTCATACTTCTGCGTGTCCCCTGCACAGGTGACTTAGCCTCTCTGGGCTTCCGTTTTGTCATTTTTGTCACCTGTCAATGGGGCTAACGAAGTACCCCACGCCGTGTTGTGTGAGGGCCAGGAGAGGCGGTTCTGGGAAGCCCGGAGAAGAGAGTCCTGCAGGGCTGAGCAGTTGGGAAGAGACTCCCTCTACTGCGATGCTCCTTTCCGAGTACAGGGCGCCATGGACACAGGGGCCGTGGCCCGCGGCACAGACGCTGGCCCTGGCCTCACGCCACCGCCTTCTCGGGGCTGTCTCCTTAGGCCTAGGCTGCAGGCGGGAACCAAGGTCCCTCATGCCCCCTGGTTCCGGCTGTGGCTGGCACGGGTGGGGTGGGGGCCACATACTCTGTTGCCCATGGAGGCCCTGGGCGGTGGCAGACGCTGGCTCCCGGCTCTGCCCTTCCTCGTGCTGTTCCCCACTCCCTGACTGCCCTTCCCGTCCTCTCCACTGAGGCAAACCCGGGCCCTCCTTCCTGGTCCCCCCAGTTGGCCTCCCCAGCTCTTTTCTCCACTCTGAGGGACCTCCCAGCCTAGCGCTGACTGGCCCTGCCTGCTGCGTGCAGGGCTCCGGGCGTAGGCCCCGAGGGCAGGGATTCAGGCTCAGTTTCTCACGTGGGAGGCCCCCTAAGTGCAGGCTGAGCCTCGGACAGGGCTGACCAGCAGGGCGTGTGTGGGTGTGGATGGGCGTGTACCTGTGTGTATGTCGGGGCCCTTCGCCACCAGAGCAGAGGACTGGTCTCCATGCAGAGCCTACTGGGAGCTAAGCCGGTCTCGGGGAGATGGGCCTCCCCACTGAAGTAGGATCCCTAGATCCTCGATCCCCTAGAGCTCCGAGCCCCACTAACCTCTGCTTTGCCTACGTTCCCGGTGTTCCTGGCAGAAAGACCGAGGCCCCAGGCTCAGGGTAGGTCTGTAGATACAGAGATGGCAGGCTAAGGCTGGGGGGGGGGTACATGGCAGAGGGGAGGGGGACCAGAGCGGACAGGTGGAGTTTCCTCAAATTCGCAGACACTGAACGATCAGGGGCCTGGAGCCACACTGTCCCACAGAACTTTCTACAATGATGCAAACGCCTTTTACCTGCGCTGTCCAAGTTGGTGCCACTAACGATGTAAAGGTTATCGAGCACCGGAGTGTGGCTCCCGATTGAGGAGCTGACGTTTCTAGTTAAATTTAAATATACATAGCCACACATGGCTAGCGGCCACCGTGTGTGGGTCTGAGCTCCATTTGGCCCTTCTCTATCCCCGGCAGGACCCCGGGACTCACTGGAAGGATTTGCTGAGCCTCTTCTTGGAGAGACCCCCTTCTGTCCCGCGGCGTTCGGCCCCACGGCCCACCACTGGGAAGCTCTTACAGTGGCCTGGCTCCCTGTTTCAGTTCACTCCGGGTGGACCTCGGCTCTGCTCCCAGAGGAGGAGGCAGGCAGCCTTGCAATGGAAGGAGCCCGGATCCTTGGCCAGGAGGAGCGTCCTTCCCCTGGCTTGCTAGCTGGCTGCCCACAGGGGCCCAGCAGGGAAAGGCAGCAGGGGTGAGGCTTGGAGGAGGCGGTGGAGGAGGGAGGCTGTGGGGCCCGGGGGGGGCAGGGGGCAGGGCACAGGAGGGGGCAGGACAGGGTACGGGCTCAGTATGTACTTTTCATAGCGGTACGGACTTCTACATATGTGATCGTACTGAAGGCCCAAAACGCCCTCCGAGGCTTCATCTTAGAGGCAGATGAAGCTCAGAGAAGGTTAGTAACCTGGGCAGGGTCACACAGACAGGAAGAGACAGAGTGGGGATCTGGACCCACGTCTGCACGGCCTTCGAGCCGGCGGGGCGGGTGCTTACGTCCTGCTGGAGACGGTCTACCGACGTTGTGATGTCCGAGGCTCCGGGCTGCTTGTAGTTCTCCGCCAGAGTCCGGGCCAGGTGCTGCTTCAGTTCGTCGCTGAGCTGGAGAGCGAGAGGGAAGGCGGCATCAGCAGAACCGCTCGCGCCCATCCTGCCCCCCAGGCCCATTCCGAGCCCCGCCAGCTCCCTCCAGAGCACCGAGGATGCTGCTGGAAGCGGGACAAGAATGAGGACCCGGATGTGCCAAGCACTGATGGGGCCTGGGAGACAAGGACCCCCTCCCCCCCGCCGGGATGTCACTGCCCCAGCTCCCCCATTCCTGCTCACCCCGCCCCATGCCGTCGCCTCCAGGGGCTGCTGATGGGGAACCCAGCAGGATACCTGCACTTACCCTCTGGTAGTACAGGTGGGCCAGGACCCCCGCCACCAGCTCAACCAGGAAGATCACCAGCAATAGGCAGAAATACTGGGAGAAAGGAGGGAAGGTGGTCACCATGAGGATCAGGCTCGAGTAGGCAGACGGTACTCCCTAGGACAGATGTCTCCTCCAAAGCAGTGATAGGGGTGGGGCATCCCAGGAACCCCATCACTCATACCATCTTCCTCGTCTTCCCAGCAGCTCCGGGTAGACCCGCCTTTCCCAGCTGCTGGCGCGGAGCTCCCCACTCACCCCTTCACCCACTGGTCTCCTGTCAGTTCCTTAGTCCATCCGCCCACCCAGTGCTCATTAAATACCTACCACATGCTGGATATCCTAAGTAAGATAGTCTCTGCCCCCAAAGTTATGGGTCGGGAGCACATAGAAGTAAGTGGTTACAATGCTGTGTTGCAAATGTTACAAGAGGGCAAGCCCCAGAAATGATGGGTGGTCCTCATTTGGGGAGGGGAGGGTGGGGGAGGGCAGTCAGAGAAGGCTTCCTGGAGGAGGTGACACCCGAATGGCATCTCTAAGGAGGAGCTTCCAGGTGAAGAAGGCAGGAGGCATGTGCCAGGCAGAGGGGAGAGCATGTGCAAAGCCTGGAGAGTGCAGAGGGTAGTGGAGGGAGCAGAAGAGGCTGGGCAGCCACCAAGGCTCAGGAAATTGCAAAAGGCACCGGCCTAGGGAAAGGCGGTGTGTCTTCTGGCCCTTCATGGCCCTGCAGCGCGTTATAAATTCCTGTCGCCACCACCGCGTGGCCTAGTCCAGGCTCGGGGCTGCTCTGCACACATCCCAGCCTGCGGGCTTGTTTCCTGGCTGTGCTCTTGGCTGTGACCCTTTCTGTGCCCGTCAGCCTTTACAGGCAGGAGGCTCCGGGACACTGTTCCATCCCGGTGTGTTCTCGCCGGGGCCACCAGGTCAGACATGAGTGTCAGGCCCATGTGGCTAGGAGGGGACAGGGGAGAGGACAGGAAACAGGCTCCAGGCAGGGGAGAGGGACAAGGGGAGGGAGAGAAAAGGAGGAGCAGGAGAGTGCCGCTGTCTGAAAGGGGGGCCCCTTTTGCGGAAGCCCAGCCCCCACCCATGTGCAATGGGGACACCTCCTTCTCCCCCAGGCGCCACCTGTCAGCCCAGCCATGGTCACTGGGATCCCGGGATTGTAGGGGACGCCCAGCCTTGGAAGGAGCCCTGAAACTCCAGAGCTCCTCCAAGTAAGGGAAGGAATGGCAGCAGGAGGGGACGCGAGTGAGAAGACAGCTGGCAGGGCAGGGGCCGGTTGGGTGCAGTGAGAGTCCATGGGCCCAGCACGGAGCCTGGCACGGGCAGGACTTAAGAAACACAGAGGGAGGAAAGGATATTCCTTTTCACGAAGAACATTCCATCCAGGGGCAAGGCTTCCTTTCGAGTCAACTATGCACCCTGCCCACAGCCATTTTACTGAGCCCACGGCCTCCCAGGCTTGGAACTGCCGCCATCAGGGCTGAGGCAAGTGCTCCCGGCTCTGAGTGATGGTGGCAGGCCTGCCCATAAGGCAAGAGTCCAAAACGAGGTCCCTGGTACCCCCTCCCCCACCTGCCCCGGGCTCAGAGCCACCCCAGGAGAGGCCTGTGGCCTGCGTGTCCGAGCTCGGTCCATCCCCCGCCGGGATCAGAAGCCCCCCGGCCACCCCCGCGTGAGGCTATGGAGAAGGCTGGGGGCCTTGTGGAGTGTGGGGGACGCAGCAGCTTGTCAGCCCCTGTGTGGCCTCCGGATGGAGGCTCAGGCTGTCGGCAAGCTCCTGGGCACCTGGGATGAGGTCTAGAGACGGGGGAGGAAGCTGCAGGCCCACAAGGGCATATTCCCTGGGCCTCGGGGGCTTCTCACGCTGCGGGGAGGGGTCTGCATGAGGAAAGCCCTGTGTGCCTGGGGCTGTGGAAGGCGTGGGATGCTGTGCAGGTGAACCGAGGCAGGGGGCTGACGAGAGGCCTGTGGATGGGCCCTCTCTGCCTCAGCAGGCCTGGAAACCTGAAGAATGGCGGCGGAAGGTCCGCGGACTCAGGTGGGAGTCAGGCTCTGCCGCATCCGGGCTCTGGGAGCCACGGGGCCTGGAGCTCCGAGAGTTGGGCGAGCTGGATTTTGGCCCTCCTGGGCCCTGACATCCAGGGCCCATCCAGGGCCACATGCGGTGGCCGGGCCTGTGGGACCGAGCCCGTGGATGGGGAGAACGGCCCCCTCGCTGTCCTGCCCACCCTGAGCCGCTGGAAGGACCCAGAGGGAGGAATTAGGCTTCACGGTGGTCTGACCTGCTTCCTGCTCTCAGAGCTTGCGGGTGACAGCCTGAGGGGGGCCAGACTCATCAGCCCGCGGTAGGCCCGATGGCCTGGGCCGGGCTGTTCCCCTCCTGCGACCAGAGCCCAGAGCCGCACTGATACCCCGCAGCTACTCTCGGACTTCCTGCTCACTCCACACCGCCCCCCAGTCCCCCCTCCCCGAGCCCAGTGCTCGAGGCTGCCCTTCTCCAGCCACATGGGACCCTGCGTGCAGGGTCCACCAGTCCAGTCAGCGGCTCCCAGGCTCCCCCCTGCACCCCCAGGTGCCCTCTGGGGCAGGGGAGGCAGAGCCGAGGGGGCCCGAAACTGAGTAACTGAGCGGGAGGACACAGGCCGCTGGCAGTGAGGAGCGTCTGGCCGCCTTTCTCCGCGGGGGTGGGAGAGGCTCCTCTCCCCCTCACGGCTCATGATCCCCGACCACGGGGGACTGTCAGTGGAGAGTCACGCTGGATGGCGTGCTGCTCCCCAGGGAAGTTACTGTCACCGCTGGGCTGTCACTGTCATTGCTGAAGCTGGGCTGGGGGGGGGGGCGGTGACGGGAAGGGAGAGAAACTGAACCACATCACTGACCTTACGGCAGCCTAACCAGCACTTGCCAGCCCCTCAAACCTCTTGGGAGGCGTCACTCGGGCCACCCCACCCGACGGAGTTGTAGGAGTGGGGAGAGGGCTCCCTCCCGCCCAGGAACCCCAGCTGCTCAGAGGCCCTCGGGGTTTTGGGGGGCCGACGGCGGGGTGCCAGGGAGAGGACAGGCTGGGTGCCCGGCGGGCATGGGCACGGGCCCCAGGCAGCCGCTTCGGCGGCAGGAGAGCTGCAGGTGTGTGACTCACCAAGGCCGGGGAGGCCCTGAATCACGGCTCCGGTGTGACAGTCCCCAGGAAGCAGGCAAAGGGTCATGCTCGCTGGGAGGGTCCTGGCAGCCCTGCCTCCGGAGCTGGCGGGCTGGAGCCCGGGGCAGTGGGGCCAGGCTGGTGGGGCTTTGCCGTGCAAGGCCACAAGCTGTGACACGTGCCCCGCCTCCGCCACTCCACCTTTCACTGTTAGCAAGCCCCCTGACCCCCTCAGTCCAGCCGAATCACCCGAGCACGTCTCCGGCACGAGCTAGCCAGCCACAAATCTGCACGTGTGGTTCCCTACACGTGGGCCGAGCCCTCCACCTTCCATGTATTTGCCCTCAGTGTCCCTGCCTGGAATTCCAGGGCCCGCCTGTCCTTCGTGGCCTCCCCTGAGCCCTCCCTGGGTCCACAGGGGGTACTAGCCCCCGGGCCACAGGGCACTCCATCTGCTGCTTCAACACAACGTTCTGCGTGGCTCCTTCTCCCCAACTAGACTCGGGCTGGCCCCTGCATCAGCCCTCGGCCGGGCGCACTGCTCCTCATGGGCTGGGTGGGCCACGCAGCCTTGCCCACTGTGCTGTGGTGGTCCCCTCGCTTCAGGGGCTATGGCCCTGTCTCCCCAGAACGCCTGTGGCCTTCTGGTGCTTCTGGCTCTCCCCTGGTGCCCGGTACGGGGTTGGGTTGAGACGCATGCTCGATAAACATCACCGGATCAAGATCTGTGGGTGCCCTTCTTACCAAGCATGGTGGGAGGCCAAGGGGACCGACTAGCGCAAGCTGGCCCTACACTGGGGGGCAGGAGCTCGGCCGTCTTCTGATCCGGGGAGGCCGCAGAATTGTTAGTGCAGTTTAACTGATACCGGTGGTTCTCGACCGGGAACGATTTTGCCCCCAGGGGACATGTGGCAATGTCTGGAGACCCTTTTTTTATTGTCACACCTGGAGAAAGGAGGCCTCCGGGCATCTTGCAGGGAGAGGCCAAGGATGTGGCGAACATCCCACAGCACACAGGACAGGCCCCGTGGCAAAGAACGATCTGGACTAGAGTGTCACGGGTGCCAAGACTGAGAAACCAATTCACACACTGAACTTCAGATCTGAAGGCTGCCGATTGGCCTACGTGCCCCTCTGCCCTCTGGGAGACATGAAAAGGGAGGTCTGGGCCAGGCTGTCTAGTTCCCGAGACACCTGGGCCTGAACACAGACAGAAGCACATTAGGGGCTCCCTGTGTGCCTGCCTCAGAGGGGACTCTAGCAGGAAGCAGCTCTTCCTGACTCCTGGAAGGACCGGGGAAGCCTCCAGGGCTTCGGTTCCCAGGCCCTGGGGCACTGGGGCTGTTGTGGGGACGCTTAATAGCCCAGGTGCCTCCTGAGATGTCACAGCTGGCTATCCCCTGGCTTCCCCTGTGGGGGCCGGGGAGGGCAGGCTGCTGCTGGCTCCAGGAAATGCGAAGACAGCTCGGTGAGGGGGGCCGGTGAACAGAGCTCAGACACCTGTGTGTAATTCGGAGGTGTCCCAGGATTTCTTGGGCCCCAGGCTGTCTGGCTTCCCCAACAGAGGACCTGTCAGGATTGCTCAGGAGGCAATAACCCAGCTCAGGGTGTGCCTGCCGCGCTTCCCAAGAGCAGAGGAGACGTCGTCCCACCAGAGCGCGAGGGAGAGCAAGGAGCCCCTCCTCAAGGAACAGAGGGAGGATGAATGATCAGGGCCAGGGTCAGGGCCCCACTCACCAGAGTGGCCCAGAGCACACAGTGGGGGCTCCGTGGCAGCGAGGGCCCCACTTATGAGCACTTCTGCCGGAAGTGAGCACGGCCTCACTCGCCGCGTGGTCGGTGAGCACCACGTTGGCCCCCCGGGGGAACCCCGAGACGCGCGCACCGGGAGGCAGAGCCACGGGTCTGAGGTCACGCGGCGAGAACATGGCTGAGCCCAGCAGCCGAACCCAGAGACGGCGCGCTGAGTCGCTGTATTGTCCCCACTAACCTGTGATGGGGGGTGGATGGGGTCATCGCGAACCCCTGGGGTGCATATGGTTAGATCCTTGGCCGCAGCCCCCAGTGCCAGCCGGGCAGGCCAGGCGTGCTCCAGGGGGGCCTCTTCTGGGCGGCCCCCCTTCCCGCCTGGGCCGGGATCATGGCCACAGGTCCCACCTCAGAGCCCAGCGGCCTCCGGCTGTGCGGCACTCCCCGGCACTCCCCGTGTGTGTGCACACAGCGCCCTGCACACCGGCGAGGCCGTGGCCTCTGGGCCACTCTCCGTGCCCCTGCCTGGGACTTGCTGTCCCGACCGTGTCTGTGTCACAAGTCGTTGGCCATCGAGTCTCAGCTTAGGCGAGGCCACCCCAAACCGCCCTCCCGCCCCGCCCGTGCCAGAACTTCCTGACCATGACCTCACTGCAGACACCCTTGTTTCTGTGGGTCTCACGTGTGCCCTGCTCCCCAGCACTATGGGGACTTTGATCCTCGTTTGCCCTCCTGCTCTGACCTGTATCTTGTTCCATCCTCACAGTGTCCGGGGAAACTTGGGGTGAACCGGACCCACCCCCCAATTCCTCCCTGACCTCCAAGCCACACTTGGATTTTTGTGACCGGCTGGTCCCTGAGCTCGGGGCTGCCCCCAGTCCTTCCAGAAGCAACCATGGAGGCCTGGTCTGAGAGACACCAGGAATGAGACTTCTACAGGAAGTTCTTGTAGCCTTTGCACCCAGCGCCCTATAAGAACCAGGCCACTTCGAACTCCGCCACAGTGGACCCCGAGCACGGAAGGAACCAGGCTGCTAAGCACCGAAGGGGACCCAAACATTCATCCTCCCTCAGTACCCCCTACCTTTTTTTTTCCCTTTAATTTTTAATGGTACGGTTTGGACTAGAAGCAAAGTTGGATATTTTCTAAAGCTCTAGATCCAAAACGAAGCTGGAACCGCACAGCGCTGTCTGAAGCAAACCAATACTTTCTTTAAGGAGCAGCTCGGCGGGAGCTGTGCGGAAACATTTCTCAGGGTGACACTCAGGTAATTAATTAGCGATTGCATCTTCAGATGGGCTAATACTGCATCGGGGCAAGACACAGTTTCTGGGGCAGAGTCACGGGGGCCATGAGCCCAGACAGCACGGCACCAGCTGTTGCCCTCCTTGCGGTCAGTTTGAAGAACTTTATACAGTGGGACTTTTGGAATTCCTCCTCGGGCTGATTCTGCCACAGAGAAGGGAAGCTTTCTGTCCCCTGCCTCCTCCACTCTTCTGCACCATCAGAGACAGAAACCAAGCCTCAGCTGGCAAACTGAGGAGGCGTGGCGGCCCGGCAGGTGGGGGGGGGGGGGGAGGCCCATTCTCAGAGCGGTGCGGCAGCGGAAGAGGAGAGGGGGCTCGAGCTGCTGCCAAGGTTAAGTTGCAGGGGGAAGGGCACAGCCGGGGGCTCCCTGGGTGGCCGTGTGTGGGAGAGAGAGGGTGCCAGCGGCAGGCCGCAGCAGGGTCAGGGAGCTGCCGACAGCCAAGGCCAAACAGGAAAAGATGGAGTCAGCTGTTGAAGCGGCGATGACCTCAGGGCACATTATTCTCTGGTTATTAACCACCGGCCGGAGGCAGTCAGGACTCAGAGGTGCAGCGGCCGGACTGTGTGCACAAGAGAGGGGATGTGGGCTCGAGAGCCTCAAGCCGTTCCTGTACGGGGATGTCACTGTTGGGAGGATGAAAGTGACCTCTATCCCTGCGGGCCCTGGCCCAGGGCTCACAGCCCCCGCCATCCAGCCCCTCCACCTTGGGGGGAGGGCAAGACGAGGCCGGGCTCCTGGGGGACACAGCCCAGAGAACTCAGGGCATGCTTCTGCCTGAAGGATGGGGCACGGCGGAAATGGCTGACTGCTGCCCCCTACTGTCCCCCTGGAAGCACCCAGACATTCTTGTTGGTGTCTTCTCCCCCCAACCCCAGGGGCTGCCGGAGAGATGGGGCGCAGCCCGTAGGCACCTGTGCAAGCGCTCTTTCGAACAAATGAGATTGCGCACGGGGCCAGGGAAGGACCACGGGTGGGACCAGTGATGACGGGTCCCTGGCGATGGTAATTCTAGCACAGGGTTGGCTACAGGGGAAAAGGGAAAGCTGAACAGGAGAAATTCCTACCAAACCTGGAGGTTAGGAGAAGTCCTGAGGTTCAGAGAGGTCAGAGGCTCTGACCTGATGGAAACAGGAATTTAACCTCCCCCCCCCCCCCCGAGGGTTCTTTATCTTTTGAAACCGGTGTCTCGTGTTCCTCACTCGACTCCAAGCCAAGAACCAGGCTGTCGGCCCACGCGTGTCTTCCCGGCTTCTCCTGCCTTGTGCCCAGCAGAGCAGGAAATTCTGGGAATACGCTAGACCTGCTTGTTGAGGTCGATGGCAGCCCTATCAGGGGAACACGGGGCATGAGTGGCAGGACACGGTAGGGGAGAAGGCGGAGGCAGTCAAGCGGCCGTTAAGACCTGCCCCGCATGGAAGATTCACTGCGACAGGCAGGTGGTGATCATTTCCACCCGCTGCAGCCTCAGAGAGGGGGATCTTGAGCCTAGGATGGTGCTGGTCGGAGAAGAGTGATGTCACACAAGGTGCCCTGGCCTAGGGGTCTGGGTCCAGCTTGCCTCTGGGACAAGTGGCTGTGTGACCCTGGGTGAATCACTCCCCCTCTCTGGGCCTTCTGCATGAAATGTGGGGCTTAGATGGGGAGAAACGTCTCGGCACTGCAGCCTCTTCAGTCTGTGCCGTGTAGGGGCTTTGCCTCCTTGTTCCGGCCTCCTGTGTCTCTGCAGGGACAGCGAGAAGAACACCCCTGCCCAAAACCCATGCTTCTCTCCTCCTTACTCACTGCTTGTCCTATCTGTCCGGTGAGTGGGCCTTCCTCCTTCACCTCGGGGCCAACCTGTCCTCAAAAGGCCACCTTCTCTGCTCTCCAGCATGCCATGACTTGAGTGGGGCAGTTCTTAGAAAGGCCTACGGGCCTGTCTCGACCAGAGCCGACCAGCTGCCACAGCTTCTGGCTGCAGCGATAAAGCCGCATACTCCAACCAGCCTCATCGGTAATGAATCAGACCTTTGGCTGCCGCCTCTCTGCCTCCTGGGTCTTCCTTTTCAATTGACCATCAACTCCCCTAAAACCTCTGTGTGATGCGCGGGGAGACGGAGTAGGGCACCCCAGGCCACTATGGAGGCACGGCCTTCCCGAAGCCAGCGCCACGACCCGGCAGGCGAGGAGCCCGTCCAGACGCCGGTGCAGCCACCCCTCCTGTCCCAGGCCCAGGGGTGCAGGGAGGCCCGCGGCCCCGCGACGGGAACGAGGTGTGGATCAGACACCTCGCCTCCTGGATGGGAAGGGGGGGCTCCTGCGCTCCGTCTCCACCCAGGGCTCTCAGGGGGGGCAGGACCTCTCAGAGCCCGACAGTGGCCACTGCCCCCGCCTCACTGGCCACGGGAGGGAAACGTCACCGGGAAGGGTGACACACCTGCGTAGACCCACGGGCTTCCAAGTAAGTTGTGAAGGGCGTCGTGGGGTTTGGATCCCCTGCGCCCCCCCATCCTCAGGGCCAGACGGGGCTTCATGAGGGGCGAGAGACTCTAGCACATCTCCTTCCTGTCATGTGGCTAAGCTCGGAATCTGCTGAGGAAAGAAGGAGGAACCAGGTGACAGAGAGGGAGTCATCGCGAGCTAAGTGAACTCTTGGATTTGGGTTACAAAAGGCTGATGTCTAGCGGCCATTCCTGCAGCGCGCACGCGCACACACACACACACACACACACACTCGCTGTCTCTGAGCCTCCTCGCTCAGCCCTACTCTGAGGGAGGCCCCGCTATGGGGTGATCGCCGACCCACATATGGCTCGAGCTTTCTCGAGCTAGGCCAACGCACTGTCTGTGGCGAACCACCAGAGCGGCTTCCTGCCACGCCGCCTGCAGCTGGATCGGGGGATAGGCAGCCGGGGAACCGACCCCCAGCCCTCAGAGGGCTTTGCTTTTCACCTGGAATGCAAACCATAGGTCCTGAACCGCACGAAAAGTGAAGGCCCATTCCCTGTGCTGGAAGCATCCGAAAGGGTGGGGGAGGGGGGCGGTGCAAAGCTAGCCCCGGGGCAGCAGGAAAGGGCCTGGACCCAGACTTGGGTGTTGACCAGGCTTTGCCGGTTCCTGGCTACGTGACCTTAGGCAAGTCCCTTTCCCTCTCTGGCTAAGGGGGTAGGTGGAGAGTTCGCGTCTGAGCGGCCGGCAGCCCCTTCTGCACGGGCCCCCGAATTGAGACTGTTGAGAAGGAGGCTGATGGGAAAGACTTGCCAAGGTCTTGAGAGGAAGAGGGGCCGCGTGTGTGCCTGTCCGGCACGGAACAGGCCTTTCTCGAAGGATCTCAGCAGGCCCCAGCCGGGAGAGGCGGGGCGCGGGCTGGCTGACTGAATGGGTCTCTTGAGCAGCCCTCCGAGGCAGACCCTTGAGGATACCTCCATCCTACTTCCTCATGAGGCGCCTTGGCGAGAGTCGTCTTGCCCATTTGCCGGCCTCCGCTGCACCAAACCATACAGGGCCAGGAAAAGCTCTCTTGCTCTGACAGAGAGGCGTCGGGCTTCTCAAAGCCTTGGCCGGAGAACCCCTTCTTTTGAAGTATGTGGGCCATCAGGTCAACGTGCCACCAACCAGACGAGGCTGTGGCCACCCTGCCTGGGTGGCTGAGGGATACTGACAAAGTAAGGAGAGGCTGACAGATGAGCAATGGGGAGATGAGGTCCACAACCCGCCCCCATCCCCGGGCACTGGAATCCCGTCAAGGAAGTGGTCCCGCCCAAGCTGTGGGGACCCGGGAGTAATGGCTCTAAGAATAACTCCATTTATTTAGGTTCCTTCTCAAAGGAGCTTGGTTATGGCGACGGTGATGGAAATGATAATTATAGCTGCATTGGATGATCTTTATATAACGTGGTGACTCGTTTCCTCCTTAGAACACTCTCTCATCCTCATCATACCTTACCCCCAGAAAAAGACAGGGATCCCAAGATGGCCAGAAGTGGCCGAGTGACATTCCCGAGTCCCGGAGTAAGTGTGGCAAGCTCTGCTACAACCTGCCTTTGAACCACAGTCCTTGAATCTAGACCTTCTTGCCCTGGTTGATCAGCTCCGGATATATCGGGAGTCTGGGGTCTCCTCATCATCAGAAGTTGGTTCTAGCACTTCTTATGCTTTACTCCATCCCCTCGATATAAAAGGGCCTGTGACGAGGATCCAGTTTAGCCCGACCTATCCATCATCATCTTCATTTGGCTTAAGACACAAAAGTTTTCAGAGCCCATATTCGAAACTCTAAAAATATCCCTTCTGATCAGGGCGGCGTCCATCCTGGTCCACTGGCCTTAGGCTTAGATGGCCTGAATTATCTGGCTTCCACATGCAGCCTTCGCTAAAACAGAAGATCTGGCGTGAATAATTTAAATCCCATTCCCTTTCCCCTCCGCAGATTTCCCACGCCACACCGGGCGCTGTTTCAGCGCCAGCGAAGACGAGATATTCCTGTCCCTGATGGACACTTCCCTCTTGGGAAAGTGACTTTAGGGGCTGCAGAAATGCTACAGAAGGGCTCGGACCAGGACAGGCATCACGCCATATGAGCCGGACCACCCCGCCCCGCCCCGGCTCGATCCCGGGGAACGTCGGATGTCGGGCCTCCCCCTCCGCCCGACCCAGGCTGGACGCACATCGCGTGGATGGCCGGTCTTTCATCTTTCCCTTCCCTCTTTGGGGACCACTTTGTGCAGAGCTAGACTCACTGCACTCCTCCTTTGGAGTTGCCTTCAGCCTTTAGCTGATGAAATATTTCAAAGGGAAGTTAGACAAGGGGCGGCGGGGGATGGGGAACGAAATGAGAGCAGCAAGGAGCCTCCAGGAACCACAGAACCCTTCCAAACTGCCTTAACCATGTCGCTTGACCCCAAACGGGAGCCTGGGTTGGAAATTTCCGACTTGTCTTAGCCACTTTCGTGGGGAAACAGTCAAGTGCTCAGTGATTTGGGGGCTGAGCGGCCAGGAAGGGGGTGCCTCAGAACCACCGCTTCACCTGTGTTCTGTCCTCAGGACGGTTCCGTCTTTGGTTCTTTTGGGGAGGGGGTGGGGGGTGGGGGTGGGGAAAAGTGAAGGGAGAAGATTCCAGGCTTCCAGAGCCCTGGGCCGGCGGCTGTGCGTGGGCACTCTTCCCTGCCCTGGCCTCCAAGCTGGTGATGTGACTGATGGGCCACGGACCCCAGCGGCCAGAGGCGTTGGATCAGTTCTTTTGGAACGGAAGTGAGAGCAGGCGGGGGCGGGGGGAGGGATAGGGAATCGCTGAGAAGAAGGAGGGCGTCTAGCCCCTGCCCCTGTGCCCCCAACCCTGCCTCAAGGCCCAGGGGGATGAGAAGGCCTCTAGTTTGTTGACCCTCTGAAGCTCCGAAGGGCGAGCTGAGAGGTGGAGGTGCACTTGCCTGTAGGCAAGCCCAAGGCCCCGGCCTTCCAGAAGTCCCCATATCTTCCCGGCGCAGCCCTGGGTATGGAGCTTGGTTCCCCCAGGCAGGCCGCGACTGGACGCTGGAGACATCAGTTTCCTTAATGGCTGGGCCTGGAGGCAGGCCGTGCTCATGGAGGCAGCAGGATGGGAGTAAGGAAGAGGGAGCCGTGATGGGCGGCTCGCAGAGCAGAAGGCTGCCCATTACTGATGCTTAGGCTTTCCTTCTGATCTTCGAGACTGCCAAGCGGAAGAGCTCTTATGATCGGACTGGGCTCCAAAGAAGCCGAGAACGCGGAGCACCCCCCATTAATGTCTGGGTGACCCACACTCTCCAGCCCAGTGTCTTCAGACGGGAACGTCTGGATGGAGGGATAGAGCCAATGGCCCTCAAGGTCCCTTCTGCATGGGGCACGACCTGACACACGCCATTATTTCCATCCTATAATGAGCGAAGGAACTTCTAGGTGCCCCCTATCCCCACCCCCCGTCTCCTGCCCTAGTATTCTGGTCGGGCCCTGCAGGGAGCTCCCTCTTGTCCCCGCCCAGGCCGCTGAGAACAAGTGCTCTGTGCTGACATCCGCAGATACGGGGGACGGCGCGCCCCTCCGCCCCACGTCACCCCCTCGGTCTCCTCCCGGCCTCCCGTCCCCCTGCCGCCCATCCTGCAGGCCTCCCTGGGACGTGTATTCTCGGCGATTCGAACAGACTGGGCTTCGCGGTTCAGCTCGGGCACTGACTCGCGCCACACCTCTGGGGCCAGCTGGCTCGTGGGCACGGTGGGGTAGATAACGCCTCCTGGAGGCGGGCTGGGGGAGGATGGGAGCTCTGGCCGGGACACAGATCCCGCTGCCCCCTCGCGGTAAGGCCTCTGGGAAATTGCTTAACCACCCTGCGGCCCAGCTTCCTCGCCTCAAACGCGCGCCTTGTGAGTAAATACATCACAGGGCTGGGTGCGGAGCCCACTTGTAAGGACAGAGGGAGGCGGCTCTCAATGCGCAGTGCCCGTTCGTGTTATAATTACGCCCGCGGTGGAAAGCGGGGCGCTGCTTCCCGGGGCTATAGGGGACCACGGTCTTAGGGCCTCCTTTAGAGCCACAGACAGCTCTGAGTGAGAAGGAAGGTTCCCGAGAGAGGACCTCTGCCCTCCTTCCTGGGTTGGAGTGGTGAGTCCTGCGTCCTCCGCAGTCACAATAGCTCGTGGAAGGAAGGGGAGCTGGTGATCACACGGCTCAGCGGCCTGCCTCCGTGGACTGGACGGCTCAGCCCGAAGCCCGAGGTCAAGCTCAAGGCCCCCGGTGCGAAAGGGTCAGGGCTGAGCAGAGGAAAGGCCGACCCATGGAGAATGCAGGGAACAGGATCTCTCTGGGTCCAGCAGCCCCGGGCCCCGTAAACCTCAGTCCCCAGCTGGGTAGGAGCCTCTCTGCTGCCCCCCGTCACATCCCAGTGACTCTACTCAGCTGATGCCAGTCAGATCGAGATGTCCCACAGGCTCGCGAGGACGCATGCCGGGCCACGCGAGGGCTGGCTGGCAGGGGTGGGGCTGGCCCGGGGCACACCTGTGCCCCTGGCGTTAGGATAGCTCATGTCCAAGCCCGCGCTCTGGTGGCTGCACCCCGCGGGATTTCACCCCACTGGGATGCCGCCATCCACCTGAGCTGCACCTGAACTCTGGGCTATCTCTCAGAGCAGAATCAAAGAATTTTCTCTAGGCAGGGGACAGCCATCCTGCTGAGCCCACACACAGGGGCTTTTATAGCCACAGCGAAAAAACTAGGTCACCACCGGTGAGAGAGGCTTCAGGGCCGGCCCCTCGGCCGCCCCCAGTTCCCCTGGTTGGATGTGCAAAGGGCACAGGGAAGCGGGGTGGGGAGAGCACAGCCGTCAAGGCTCCTTCCTGTGACCTGATTCCATTCAGGCTCCACCTGATTTCTCAGGGAGTCCTGGCTCTGGCCCCTCCCTGCTAAGTCCACAAGGTCTGCAGCCTCCCCCTGCTCCCACTGGGCTTGGCCCTTGCGAGGCGATTAAAGTGGGGACACGACACCCAGGTGCCAGGGAGCCTGCTGTGGCCAACGGTGCACGGATGCAAGGCCGTGCGTCTGCCTTCTGCCCCGGCCGGGCCCACCCTAGCTGCCTTTCCCGACACGATGAGCTGGCTGTGGATGGACAGTCTTCCCAGCTTCAAGGAGCCCGTGCTGCCCAAAACCTCACCCGCGGCCTCCCTTTGCCCCGACAATCCAACCTGGGTCTGATCAAGCTTCTGGATTCAACTGCCGGGAGAACACGTTACACAATGTCACAAGCATATAATCAGAAAATCCATAGGACAGATGACCTGGTTCCTTCAACAAATAGATTGCAAACAGGGTGAGAGAGAGAGAGAGAGAGAGAGACGGTACAGCTGAGAGACTGAAAGAGATTCAGGAGACAAATTGCCCAGTCTTAATACACGGACCTAATTTAGGTTTCGAGTCAAACAAATGGGAAAAAGAAAAGAGAGCAGTTTACGGGTCAGTTGGGGAAATTGGAAACTGCCTGGGTATTTCATATTAGGAAATGACTGGTAATTGTTTTTCGGTGTGATCATGATATTGTCATGTTTTCTAAAGAAGGACCCTTCCGTTCTAGGGGGGACGACGCACTGAAATATTACAGACCCCCTGCCGTCTGGGAGACGATGGGGGAGGGGGAGGAAGTAGGGGGGAAACAAATGAACCAGGAGAGAGGAGCGGCTGAGTCTGGGTGATGGGACGAGGGCTTCATTATCACCTTTGTTTCTGCATATCTTTGAAAAGCATTGTGATAAAATCTGGAAGGAGGAGGAGGAAGGACATGGAGAGGTAGGGTAGAGAGGCCACCACGACCGGCTTTGGTGCTCAGAACCTGGAGACTGTGGCCACCACCAGACCCGAGGGTGACCGTCCCTCTCCGGCTTTCCCGAGGCCTCGATTCCAGGGGCCTCTACCGTGGGTGGGGTTCTCAATACAGGAGCCCGATGGGGGGCCGGGGGCAGGGCCGGGCTGCAGCAGGGCACTCACCGTGGAGAGGCAGCTCCTGTCTTCCCGGACGATGGCACCGAAGCCCAGGAAGCCCGTCACCATGACCAGGGCCCCGGCGAAGATGAGGATGTAGGCAGACGCGGCGAAGGTGCTGGAGGCCAGGACGCTGAGGTAGCCGCTCTTCTCCACCAGGGTCCAGACGCCCACGGCCATGACGGCAGCCCCGCCCACCTGCAGGCAAGTCCGGGTCAGGGCAGGGGGCCACCGCGGGCCCCCAGCCGCCATCGACAGAGCGCCCAGCATGGGCCAGGCACTTTCTTTGCACCACCTGATTCGGTCCTTCAAAGAGCCCGAGAGAATAGTTCGGTCCCCCATTTCCCAGATGAGGAAATCGAGGCACGGAGAAGTTAGGAGACTCGTCCTCAGTCACACTCCTGAGCAAGACGCTGGGACGGATTTTGAACCGGAGGCTGACTCCTAATTGCGGTACTTCTTACCACAATGCCATTGTGTCCCCGTGAGACACGACACCCTCTCTACCCCGCCCCCCTGCCCCCCGGGCTCCTGGGGCTGGCCCACGTTTCCCGGTAGGGCGCGTTCACATGCGCCTGACGTTGTGTGCCCATGTGGGGGGCATGCCGGGGCCCACCGCATCCCCTCTCATCTTCAGATGACAAAACTGGGGCCCGCTGAGGAGAGGCCACCTGCTCGAGGGCCCGCCTCTGGTTAGGGGCCGCTAGGGGCTGTGGCAGGGCCAGGGCGCGGACTCAGAGCCACACTGCCTCCCTCCACCACGAATGCACGCACGCCGCACCAGCTGGAGCCAGTCCTCGGCTGCCGGACTGGGAGAGATTTCTTCCGTGCTGACGGTCCCATTTTCTTCCAGCCCCGAGAAGGAGGCAGGGACAGCGCACTGCTCACTGGCAGGTCGGGCGGCTGGCTCCCGAGGAAGGGGACCTGGGACACAGAGCTGGGGTGGCTCTCTAGCCTGCTTCTTTCTGCACGGAGGCTGAATAGCCCTTTCTGTGGTGTATGTGCTCGGTAGAAGCGTGTGTGTGTGTGTGTGTGTGTGTGTGTGTGTGTGTGCGCCCATGTCCTCAAGGTGCTGGACGGGGTGGTATTAGGGTGTCCGCCCAGGGTCTTGGTGGGGGGCAGGACCCCTGGGACCTCTGACCATCTATCTGGCCCCTAGGCTCCCTGCATCACTTAGAGGTGCTTCTCTTCCACCGTTGGGTGGGGAATCTGCCTCAAGTGTGTCCAAAGCTATAGAATCCCCCCTCCCCTGTG
>CM052807.1:32213595-32235311 GCA_028533885.1 Nasua narica
CAGTGCCGGCACTGACCATGGCCGAGGCACGCTCTCTTCTGAGCCTCTTCGGGGGGGGGGGGGGGGCGGGAGCACGTAGCTCCGTTTCGCAGATGAAAAAACTGAGGCTTGCAGAGAAGAAGGTGCTCAAGGTAACACCACTAGAAAGCTTCAGAATCGAGATTCAAAGCCAGGTTTTCTGAGGGTCGATTGAGGACTCTGTCCTCGGATTCCACAGGCTGGGCTGGGTCTGCTGTGCTACTCACTGCACTCCTAAAATCCGTTTTCTTCCAAGTGCTTTTTATCCTCCTCAGCGTCTCCAGCAGGTGAGAGAAACAGGTAGAAGGACATCACACAGCTGCGCCGCTCCAAATGGAACGGGAGAGGCGAAGGTGCCGCATTTCTTCAATTCCACGATGCACATCTTCCCCGCCCCCCAAAGCCCCTGCCTTTAACATCGCTACAACTGAGATCCATCCTACGATTATACTTGGCTGCACGTTTTCTTGGTGGTACAGAAAACAATGGTGGTATCTTGGATTCAGTGAAATCCTGGACTATGACAGGGTTTGAGATTCTCTGTGAGTGCAGGCTCTCTCGGGCCTGTATAGCCTTCAGGACCAGGGAGGAACTTCCTGACTCTGCCTCGGGGCACTGTGTCAAGTGAGGCTTCCTGGCAAGAAAGCGTGCACGTGTTCTTTCTGCACCCCCCGACCCCCCAGGGTGGCTAAAAGGCTTGGGTGAGGGTCCCAACTTCGCAGAGCTAACTGTGTGGCGTAAGAGAGTCAGTTTCATCTCTCCAAAAAGGGGCTGTATCAGACTCGTGGGGCTCAGCCTAGAACCACCGAGGACTCCTTTGATCATTTTTTCCTGTGGATCTTGTGTTTTGAAGGCTTTTGCCTACCAGATACAGTGCATTAATTAAGTAATAATTCATTTCTCATTTTTTATTAATCAAAGGCACACGAGAGTGCCAGGAAGAGATTCCGAGTGGCACGAAACAGTCAATGTGACCACTTTGCATTGATCTTTTAATGGGTGTAGTCTCTTTACAGAAATATACACATGATCCATTACCCATTAGGGCTGTCAACCCCACAGGCTGAGAATCAGTTTCAGGAACCCCCGTCTGGGCAGGTGTGGAGTTGGCTGGGGACGCTCATTGAGGGACATGGAACCCACTGGAAATCTGATGAAAAGTTCTGGACAGTTTGGCCAGAGAAACGGTAAGTCACAGTAAATAATGTCTTCAGGTCTGGGGTCTGAAGTCTAATCCTGCAGCACACAGTGAGCCCTGGTGTAGACGGGTCTCTAAGGCTGCCTCCTCAGCCTGGTTGCACAGTCCCCTGGGAGTTCCCTGAAACCCAGGCCACACCCCAGGGGAATCTCTGGGAGTAGGGTCCGTGCGTGACTATTTTATGGAGTTCCCAGGTGGCTCCGGAGAATGAGTGTGTAGGGTCCATAATTAATGGGGGGGGGTCAGAGTGCCCTGCCGCTCTCCCCCAGGAGGTGATGCGGTGATGAATCGCACAGAAGACGCTGCTTCCTGGAAGCTTCGGGGCCCCTGCCCTCGCTTTAGCTGCCTGGATAGCTCTTGGCACTTGTTCCAGACTTGAACGCCATCCTTTTCCCTGTCTGGGGGAGGCTGTTTGCCTCGGTAGGGGCTTTGAGGTTGAAGGTGGGATAGCAAGGAGCAGACTTTCCAGTCCAAAGGGATGAAAGTCCTATTATGAAAGGGGGGAAGGAAAAAACCAACCACAACCCGTGGGGCTCCCAGGGAAAGGAGTGGGGGGGGGCCGTAAGAAATGGAGCCCCAGGAGAGGAGCAGTATTGGTCCCACTAATGGAGGGCTGCTCTCCTGCCAGTCACAGAAAGGGCTGGAATCTTGCAAAGCGGGGAGAGGCCACAAGTCAGCCGGGGTGGCAGCAGGGTCCCCAGCCATAAGGGAGGGTCTGGAAGTGATCTGAAGGGACCCGCTGCCCTGATTGAGATCCAGGGGACACATTCACACTCGGCCTGATGTCCATGGCGATGCCAACCCTTCCTTGGGATGTCACATCGGGTGGAGAAGTTAGCATCTGCAGGGGACACTGAGAGAGATTTGCCGGCAGCAACAAGAGGGTTTCAAGTCCCCCGGGCGTTTCTTGCTTCAGTCCCGGTCAGCTCTTTAGAGAACAATCGCGCATCCGGACAGGAACAGTAAAAGCTGCTAAATGTTGGAAGGGGTCACCAGAGGAGGACGGGGAGGTAGACGTCAGCGGGCCTAGGTTCCAGCCTTGGCTGTGCCCCTGCCCCACCATGCCATTGGGTACCAGACGCTCCACCTGGCTAAGCCTCAGTTTCGTCATCTGTAAAATGGAGCTGCCATTTCTTCTGCCGACACTCCTCCAGCAAGAGGCTTCTGGACCAGCGGCTCCAGGCTTTCATTTCAGCCGTGTGGAGACTGCCTAGATCGGCAGGGAGAGCAGTGGAAGGGGAGCCTTGAGGAGGACTGGGGGACGGAGGAGGAGGGAGATCTGACCCCGGTGAGCTATTTCAACTGCCGTTTGCAGACTTGATTCAACGGTATTGGGCTCTTTACAGAAACTGTGGAATATTAACTACATTTTTCAAAACCAGAGCCTGTAGTCGATTAGCCAGAAAGCCCCGCAGAGGGTGAAGCCGGCCTTCTTCTTGCCAACGAGGACCCAGGCGGTCCAGGAGGGGCACGGCAGGTCACCCACGCCTTGTAATTTTAGGAACTTCCCATCTATAGAAAAGAAGCATCGCCAGGAGAAGGATTAGTCTGAGCAGCCACACGTGGTGGGGCCTCAACAGACATCAGGGAGCAGCAACCCCCATGCCCCAAAGCAGGCAGAGGATATAAAATAATTGCAGGATTTGCTTTGTTGAAGGGTTTCTGCGCTGGGATCTGGGGGCAGGACTGGTTGGCGGGGAGCAGGGGTCAGGATGGGGGGGGCTCTCGATAAGGAAGGCAGAGTCCCCTGCCTTCGGTGAGAGGAAGCCCGTGACACGGGGACGCAGGAACACACAGGGGGGCCGTGCGGTTCACTTCTGTACGTGTTTGTTGGGCCCTTCGTAGCTGCCCAGCTCCACGCGGGACTGCGAAGATTCTGGAGCTAAATGGGTGCCTGCCCATTTAGAGCCACGCTGGGAGCTCCTTCTCCCCTGGTCAGTCTCGTCGATGGCCCACACCGAACCCCGAGAGTCACTACGGACTCCGTACTCTCCTCTCAGGGACGCTGGTGTGCGGCTCCCCAGCCCCCAGAGTGCCCAGACCAAGCTGGGCCTGCCTCCCTATCCCACCTGAGCCGGATCAATGGCCAACACCCCCCAGGGCCCGGCCAGCCTTTCTCCCCGCTCCCCCGGTGTCCCTGTGGCCCGGGTGCCAATTCTGTTTGAGCTGAATCTTCAAGGCTAGGCTTGTCCTGCTAAAAGCCACTTTCCGCTTCAAGGCATCCTTTTCTTGGCTCTTGGGCTTTAAAGAGTCCTTGGGAAAAGAGATCACAGCACTACTTTCCCTCTCTCCCCGAAGCTATCTCTACCTCTACAACAAGAGCAGAGGTCAGGGGATTTACTGAGGGCTAGAGCCGGGAGGGAAGCTGTTCCTCCTTCGAACCCGGCTCGGAACCGGCAGGGAACTTGCCCCCAGTCTTGCAAATCATCCTGTCCTCCCCATGGCTTCCCCGCCTTGCTCCGGTTTCTAGAGGGATGCGTGTCACGGCGTACTATTGTATTTGTCACTTCGTCTATCTCCCTTTTAGCCTCTTGATGAGATCTCGCTCACCTCAGGGTCCTGAGCAGAGCCCTGTGCAGCGTAGTGCCAGGTCGCTCTCTCCGGAAGGAGGGAGGGAGGGAAGAGGGTGGGAGGGAAGGGGGAGGGAGGGAAGGAGGGAGGAAGGGAGGGGGGAGGGAAGGAGGGAGGGAAAGAGGGAAGAGGGTGGGAGGGAGGGCAGGAGGGAGGGAGGGAGGGACAGAGGGAAGAATCAAGTCTGGCCCCTTCTATATTCTGGATGAAGAAACAAAGGCCCAGAGAGAAGTGACTTTCTAAGGTCCCGTAACCAGCCAGGGGCCAAGCGGGGACTAGAACTCAAGAACCCCATGGGCCGTGTTACCAGCCAGGCTGCTGACCCACGCAAAGCTCCTCTGTCCATGAAACAAGCCACCTTGCCTAGGGCTGTCGCCGCAGGCATCCCCCTCGGATCGGTCTCACCCACAACGGCCCATGCAGATCAAATGTGCATCCCCGCCCCCCCATATGAGCCCGTCCCCCAGCAGACCCAGACGGCACAGAGGGGTGGGATGCCCTCACCCCCACGGGGGTCCTGTGACTTCAGGATCTTAAGAAGGGATGCAGCCGAAGAACCAGCCGTGGGACCCGTCTGTCACAGATGACATGTCCTGGGCGGCCGGCGGAGGCCGGGTCAGTGGGATGGCCACATGCGGGTGCAAGGTCTTCTACCCCCCTCGGGAAAGTGAGCAGAAAGCCTTCCTTTCTAGGCTCTCCGTGGGAGTCCTAGAGAGATGTCCTCAAGTCACCCCTACGCCCGCGGCCGGGGCATGAGTCCTCCACCAGCCCTGTCTCCTGTGTTGGCCCCGTCCCTCCTAAGGGATCGCGGGGGTTCCCTGGAGGCCAAGCCCCCCTGCTCCCCAAGGGAAGTACCAGCACCCCAGACAACACCCCGGGGTAGCACAGAGCCCCGGGAGCAACCAGCTCTTCCCACTGTTCTCCCAGAGTCTGGCATAGCTCCTGGGAGGCTGGGAAAGTTTTGATTATTAACACAGCCAAGCAGCTAATTAAAATAATAAATTAGAGAACAACATTTGCAGGGGTGATGGGAGCTGTAAGGAGCCGTGCGGGAAATGGGAGGGAAGAAAAGCATTTCCTAGGCACCACATAGGGGAGCCGGACGTCATTTTCTTTTTAGGGTCAGAGAAGGGGGCGTTTTTGGTTCCTGACCCAGAGCTGTATCCAAGGGGGCATCCCCTGCCCAGGGAGATGGTCCCAATCAATACCGGGTTAATCAAAAATCAAGGGGTCGGGTGGAGTGGCGTCAGGGATCGGGGGACAGCGAAGGGTGGGGGATCAGGTGTGGGTTGAGCACTGGGGGCCGGGGAAGCCGAGGGAGGAGGGAGCTCGGGCACAGGAGAGGAGTGTCCCTTGTGGTGCCTCCTAGGTCTTGCTTAGATTTTTCATAGTCTGCATGTCTGAATGCCCACCCCCCGGGAACATCCTAATTCAGGTTCAACCTTGAACCTTGGGGACATTCTGGATTCCAAGTAAGCATCAGAGCAGCGAGTCTACGGCTGTGATTATTGGTCAGTGATCTCTGCAGATGGGAAGAGCTCTGGACTTTGAGTCAGAAATCCCAGAAGCGACATGGGATTCTGCCAACCACGTGAGCCTCGGTTTCTTCTCTACAAAACGAGGATGGAGAGAGTAAAGAGCGGTTGTAGGAATCACTGCAAAGTGTAAACTGACTCATGGCCTTCAAACTGTGCAAGCATGGCACGGCGGGCTGGGTTTAAAGTCCGGTTGAGACCGCCAGGCAGGTGGCACGTGGCCACCGACCAGCACCTGCGTCCTGCCCGTGTCAGGGGGGAGGTAGGGGCCGTCCACGCCATCCGACTGCTCTGGGTTTTGCAACTTTGCCATGTAACCCATCAGGGCTGTGACATTAATTTGGTGGGTTGTAACCTGCATCGAAAAACAGAACAAAATGCCACAAAGTAGAAGAGAAAGTAGACTGCATTGCGCATAGGAAGGGTGAGCTTAGTTTTCGGAACAATTCTTACACCGGTCATGATCCCGGGTCTCAAAGCCAGTGCTATGGCACAGAAAACTGTAACCTGGCCCCCTCGAAGAGCTACACACAGTAGCCAAGAGCCGAGTGCGTGTCAGAAACTGTGCTATTTTCCCAAATGTTCGTCTTACAGGCTTTTCTTCCTTCCTTCCTTCCTTCCTTCCTTCCTTCCTTCCTTCCTTCCTTCCTTCCTTCCTTCCTTCCTTCCTTCCTTCTTCCTTTCCTTAGATTTATTTATTTGAGAGAGAGAGAGAGAGCAAGCACGAGTGGGGGAGCAGGCGGAGGGAGGTAAGTGCGGAGCCGGACCTGGGGCTCGAACCCACGACCCCAAGTTCACGACCTGAGCTGGAACGAAGAATCAGATGCTTAACCAACTGAACCGCCCGGCGCCCCTCCTTCTTACAGGTTTTGACACTCCCGTGGACCGTATCAAATAAGTGAGGCTCGGTGAGATTAAGTGATGGGCTAATATTTTAGTCTGCTCAGGCGGCCATGATAAAATCCCGTCGCCGGGCGTCTTCAACAACAGAAGTGTATTTCTATCTCTCACGGTTCTGGAGGCGGGGAGTCCCACCATAAGGGGCTCACTGATTCAGAGTGGGAGAGGACCTCCTTCCCTGCTTACAGACAGCTGCTGCCCCACTGTGTGCTCATAGGGACTTTCCTCTGTGCATGCTTATATAGAGGGCGCTCTCTCTCTCTTCTCTACTGGTGGGTCACCAATCCTCTTGGATTAGGATCCCACCCTTCTGACCTCATTTAACCTTAATTACCTGCTCAAAGCCCTATCTCCAAATATAGTCCCATTGGGGTTTAGGAATCCAACGTATGAATTCTGAGCGGTCACAATGCCGTCCTCAGCAACTCATGTCCCATGGCAAATAAATAAGATCTGAATTTGAACTCAAACTTGAGCCCGAGTCTTCCCGACATGCTCTGTTATCTTACTAATCCACACCCTGCTTATGCTGTCTCTCTCTCTCTCTCTCTCTCTCTCAAATAAATAAATCTTTAAAAAACAAAACGACCCAGTTTATGATACTCCGTTACGGCAAGCCCTAGGAACCTAATACACGGCGATGTGGGCAATTTTTATTTTCTTTTTTCTACTTCTCAGTATTTTAGGGATTACAAGTAATGGAGACATAGACTTTTATGATTGGGGAAAACATATTTATTCTAAAAAAAAAAAAAAAAAAAAAAGCCTCAGTCGGCAAGAATCCTAAGGGCTCTATTGGATTTTTCTGTGAGAATCAAAACTGTCTGTACCCACACAGCTTACTGTTCACATCGGCGTGGCTTTATTAGTCCACTGGCTTCATCAAGCCAGCTGTAGCATTCCAGGAAACTCTCACCCGTGAAGATAAAAGTTGCAAATACAGTAAGTTTATTGTTTGTTTCAGGGACTTTGCAAAAGACATTTAAGCAAACATCTGACGATTCTATTTTTAACAGATAGCATCCAATGGGTGTCTACTCTCCGAGGCTCTCCCAAACCCTGGCCTCGCCGTGCCCATCAATCTTTAACTCCTGTGTCATGGTCCTTCGGGGTCTTAACCCATCGCCTCATCTCAAGCAATTTAATTAGTCTTAATGCAAGACCCTGGACACGTAGATATAACCTATCTTTGCCTTTGCCTTTCCAAGATGTTTCTTTTTTTTTTTCTAGGGCATCTGCTAATCAAACTGTTAAGAGATAAATTGAAGTATATTAAGCATTTTAAGAGTTTCTTTGAGCACAAATTGATTGCAGTCGGGCAGCATCCAATCTAGCAGATAGAAAGGAGCTCCGATGCGCTTGCATCAAAGCGAAGACTTTTATAGCCAGGAGGGAGCAGGACTAAGGATGCAATGCTAGGCAAAAAAGCAGGATGGTTATTGCAAGCTTACTTTCCTTTAGGGGAAGGCAGGGGTCTAGCAGGTGGATTCCGTAACTCGTGTTCATCAGGCGGTTCCGGATTGACTGGTTTAAGATGCCACTTCTGGGAGAGCCGAGACTGTAATTAAGTCTCGGTTTGGTGACACGAGGCTCAGTATTAAGGGACTCCATTTGGGGCCTGTTGTCTTGTTTTTAACAAATCCTAGGTAGTTAGAAATGATTCGCTTTTCGTAGCTGGGGAAAGAGACTCAGCCAATGTTAAGTGGCTTGCCCCAGGCAGCACATCGGTAAACAGAGCTCAGCAAAGCCTGCTCTCAAAGCCCCCTTCCACCTCTCCAGATCTAGGGAGATTGTAATACGAAACACACACATTCCAGTCTGGAAGACCTCCCTGGGGCAGGCTTCCTTGGCGGGGGTGGGGGGGTATGGGGGTGAGGGGGGGTGGGGGGGTTAGGGGGTGCGGGGGTGAGGGGGGGTGGGGGGAGATTACCATGGAGGCCGTTCCCAACACCGGGCCCGGGGCCCCACGACTGCTGTTTCTTGGCCCCGGGACCTGGAGAATGTTAACCACGAAAGGCAAAGAAATGGGTTTCGGCGGAGCACAGGCAAGGAGCAAGCACATTTCCCACAAGGCACTGGTGCAGCAAGTTAGGCGGGAAGAAAGAGCCGGACTGTTTGCACAGCAGGGGGGAACACAACGCTCATTGTCCTAGTTACGAGTCCCCTGATTCAAATGCCATGTGGTGCGGACTCCACGCCAACCTGCAGACCAGATTCTTTTCTTCCCCCTCAGTAGCAAATGTACACATTTGCTTTAAAGTGGGCAGAATTTGCCCACTGGGTGGTCTTTGATTTGGAAGAAATCAACCCGAGTGGTGACTCACAAAAAACAAAGGGGGTCTGACTCACTCCGTGCTGGGCCAGGGGATGGACGCGTGTGCAAGATTCACTCACCCAGAAGAAGAAGTTAAAGACGAAGAGTAAATACTTCAGGTAGACAATCAGCCAGTCGTCCTGCTCTGCCTTGTAATGAGCCATGGTTGCTGGGCCTGCGAAGAAGACAGAGGGGGCTGGCAGGGGGCCCCACAGGGAACCACCCCGCCCTTCCCAGAGCCTGAGCTCCTTCCTAGCCTGTCTGGCCAGGTGGATCTGAGGCTGTGGGTATGTAACCTGGGGCAAAGAGCAGGGAAATGCAAAGGGTATCACTGGATGCACAACAGAGGTGAACTGCATAGAATTTTCTAGAACCTTTGGATCTCGGTTTTGCCCTTTTGCCATAACTCTAACCTACAAGTCTTCCTACAGTAGGAAGTGTTTTTATTCCCCTCCCCTGTCTCATCAGGGTTGTAGGGCACAAATTTCCCTGGCACTCTGCATCATTTGAAGGGGCATGAGCCCCAAACCAGACGGTCCACGCTGGAGAGGACGTCAGCTTCATCCGGTCCGCCGTACCGGCCCCCTGCACCATGACCTTCCAGATGAGGAAGCAAGGGAGCAGGCCCAGCTGTCTGGCAGGAAGAAGTACAAGAGCTCTGGAGTCGGACTCCCTGGGTTCAAACCCACGTCTGCCACAAGATACGTGAGGTTTTGGGCAAGTCGTGCAACCTCCCATTCCTCCCCTGTGGCAGACAGAATAATGATGGCTACATCTCGGGCTTGTTTGGAAGATTAAGTGGGATGGTCCGGGTAAAGTGCTTAGCATAGTCCTATGGGGAGGAGAGGGGCAGGCAAAGCGAGAAGAGACACTCTTCTCACAGTACACAGTAAGCACTCAATAGGTGTTAGCTATTAGTAGTGGTCTGTGTGGCAGGGATTAGGACCCAGGCCGTGAGCCCCAGAATTCCTAGTTCTTGCCCCGGAACCGTGCTCCCTCTCCTTCTCCTGCTGCCCCCTGCTGGAGTCTCTGGGAACCGTGTGCGACATCAGTCCGGTGGCATAGGCAGGGGAGGGTTATGGCGCCCGTAGTCCTGTGTGCTCCTTGGTGGGTCTAGACAACAGCCGGTGTACTTTCTGCTTCTCCTGAGCTCCATGTCCCCTGGGCACCTGTGTGCGTCCTGACATTCGCCGAGTGGCTAGGTGCTCCTCCAGGAACTCGCTCTCTCGAGTTATTCTAGAACCACAAGCAATGGGGCACTGATTTTGCTCACTGTCAACTCTTTCTCCCTTATTCCCCACCTCCAGTCAGGCCCTCCTTGCCACCGCCCCGCTCCTTTTCCCTGGCCGGTGCTGGACCAAGCTCAGATCATTCCTCCTAAGCCATCATCCTGCCTTTTATTTCTAGCTCCTGGGCTCCTAAGACAGGGAGAGGAAGAGAGAGCGAGAGAGAGAGAGAGAGGAAAAGGTGGCTGTCTCATTTGGGATTTCTATTTCAGAACTTGAAGAAGGTAATTTAAGAGTTTTAGTCTTCTTGGTTAAAAAAGGACAAAACCCATTTTTCTCCAGTTTCGTCTGAGAGGCAGTGCGGCGGAAAGGAAAAATACAGAAGGAGAAAAAAGGAAGCCTACAAAAAAGCGTGAAAAATGGTGACAGATGGGGTCAGTTGGGTGAGTGGGACAGCAGCTATTACGCGGCCATCGCGTGGCCTGATGAGAGCTCTGCTGGGCCACTGTGAGCCATTAGCAAATGGCCAGTTTGGGTCCTGGCCTCTCCTGTCTGTGTCTCTTCTCGCTTTGCCTGCCCCTCTCCTCCCAAATGGGGCCCAGGGAACCACGCTACAGACCCTTCTATACCGGTAAACCAAGGGGTCAGGAGCCTCTAAAGGAAAACTGTATTTCTAAAAAGGGAGTTGAGCTGAAGACGGGATTAAATAAAAAGAAACACATTTCTAATGGTAAAATTTCAGCCATCAGTGGTAGAGAAGACGGAACCACAGAATGTCAGGGTCATGGGAAATTCTGGGCTCATAAGTCAACCTTCTGCACAGGGAGTGGGGAAGTTAACACTCTTTACAGTGACCTGGCTAATCAGTGGTAGCAGTTTCCTATCCCCCATCTACCCCCACTACCTAAAGTGCTGGGGGTGGCAGAAGCCCCGAAGGGGTGTCACTACCAGCGTGAAGCCAGATGCTTGGATCTGAAAGCTAGCCTTGTCATCTATCAGCTGTGTGACCTTGGGTAAGTTACTTAACCTCTCTGTGCAGCTAACATTTCTTGAGCATTTATTAGGTGCCAGGCACGGAACTAAGTGCTTTACACGTGTCATCTTATTCCATCTTCCCAGTAACCTCAGGAAGTACAGGTTATTCCCACTGTGAAAGGTAAGGAAACTGAGGCCCAGCGAGGTTACATAAACCATCCGGAGTCACACAGCAAGTAAGCGGCAAAGCCAGGAGAAAATGGGGAGCACCTGACTTGGCCCAAGCTCTTACCTTTGTGCACTGTTCTCTGGGGAGGGGACGAGGAAGGGACACAGATGGCTGGTTTCCCTAATATGTGTTCTCCCCTTCTGCCTTAGGGTCAGAGCTGAGTCCTTTAACAGTGATGGGGGTGACGGGTGGCACGGGGTGCACAGTGCTTGGGGGCAGACCGCTGAAATCCCAGGTAAGTACCGTCAGCCCCGGGTCCAGCCCCATCCTCCATGCATTCAGCAAGCGTGCACGGAGTCCCCATGAGGTGCCACGAGCTGTCCTCAGAACCCCCGGAGTGGGTCCTGTGGGGCTCACAGCAACGATGGGGGTGGGGCACAGGCAGGCAGATCCCTCTACACCCTGAGGGTGGCCCAGAGGTTGTGACACTAACTCTGCCACGCTGGGACAGTGGTGGGGGAGGGGGCATTTAATCTGGTCCTTGGGGACAGGTAGGGCCACCACAGGTAGAACAGGAGAGGGGACGGTGTGATAGGAGCCAAGGCCTGGAGGTCTGGCGGGGCACCGTGGCTGCAGAAGAGGCTGAGAAAATCAGGTTATGGGCCTGGGGACCATCCTGCTGGCCCCACTTAGTTGTGACTTTTCCCTTTTCCCTAAGCTCTCTACTCCCGGGGTCTCGCCAACCTCTTCTCTGTCTGCTCCCATTCGCAAAAAAAGCTCAGGTTGGGGGGTGCCCTGACTCTTCATTTCCTAAGGGGTGAGCACCCCATATCTGAGGTGGGAGGGGGGCTCCTGGGGGAGCTGTGTGATTCTAAAATAAACACAAAACCAGCAAGCGTTGGCTGGAGAGAAACCAGGCTCCGCCCCTCCCCCACCCCTTCTGCTCAGTAAGCGCCAGTTTCCACCTCTGGGTTCCTGGCCAACGGGCGGCCTTGCCTGCAGGATGGGCAACAGCAGTTGGAAAGGAAAAACACAAGCGAAGTGGTTGAATTTATAACTTAATTTAGGCTCCTAATGAAACCTGGTCGACGTCCTGCATAGCATGGTTCCTTCCCCCACGCAGACAGCTTTGCCCTTCTGTGTCCTTGTCTTTCACTCATTTAATTTCCACTTGCCGGACCCATTCCTGGTGGGTGGACGGTCCCTCTGAAGCAGTCAGGGAAGTGGGGTTTTCTCCCACCCTCTGAATGGGTCAGCTGAGAGTTGCTAAAAGGGTCACTAGTTTGGCCCGTCTGAGAACGGAGGAACCAAGCCTGGCCAGGGGTGGGGGAATGGGGGCCCCACAATGGGGCCAAAGTCATGCTGCAAATGGGTAGCCCGGGAGGGACCTGGTCTTCTAGCTCCACGGCCACCAACAAGATCCACTGGCTGATACGATAATAATAATTAAACATTTCCTAAGTGCTAACTACATGCTGGGCACAGAGCTACACGCTGTATGTGCGGTAATTAATACTTATAATGATCCCATGATGGTGTCCTACCCCTTTTACAGAAGAGGAAACCAAGGCACAGAACTAGAACGTGGCACGTGGAGGCGGATGTTTTACTTTTGTCTGGGCAGTTCTTGCTTTGGCTTCTCGTAACTTCTTGCAGCTTGGCAGCCTCTGGTTGAAGCTAAGAATGAGGGAGGCTTCCCCGGGGGTAGAGAGCCCAGGCGGGGGCTGCGGGGAGTGGAGGGGCCAGCATCCCTGGGTCGGAAGTACCGTGCTGGCTGTCTCCACCAAGATACCAAACTGCTTGGGGGAACCCTTTGGGGGGGGTCACCCTCTTCTGCCTGGTCGTCTGTCTCCTCGACTTCCGGCCTGGGGAACTGGCAGCTGTTGGGCTCCCGCGGGGCAAGGGCTGGCCCGGGGCCTCTGGGCCACCACCGGCTGTGCCTTTTATATCCCCATAGTTGTTGTGTGCAGGTAAATGAACATGGGCCACTCTTCCGGACCAAACTTAAGGTTCGATGGCTAACTATAGCGTCATGTGGATGGTGCTGTAGGCGGTCCCTGAATTAAAATCCTAGCACTCAGAAGTCTTAGTCTTTATGCGCGGGGAGACACGTCTTCCCTAATACATGAGGTATTTTTTTACTTCATTTGCAGGCGCTAACATGCATCGTATGATCAGTCGGGGCTCCCTCCTAACCTGAAGCAGGGGGTTTGGTTTTTTTCCCCGTTCGGCGTACTTACAAACTGAGTTTTGGACTCTCTGCCTGGGGTTAGGTACCACCTTTTGACATGTCTTTCTGGGTCTTTTTGGAAATCGAGCCTGACCCAGGGAATGAGGACTTGGATCCTCATTGAGGACTCAGACCTAGTGCCTCTGATCAGAATCAATGAACACAGACAGTAGCAGTCAGCAGGTCAGAAGACCGGGCGTGAATATCGGCTCTCGCCGAGAGCAGTGTGACCCTGGGCCTCAGTTTCCTCCTCTGTAAACCTAAGGCTGATCCAGTACTGTCTCCCTTGCAGGCGGGTGTGAGGATCCAATGGGATGGAGAATTCACGAGAACCGTGCGCCCTATTTTACCGGCTCAGTGCCACATAAGCGCAAAGGAATCATTACCACCAACTCCGTACAGCCTCTCCAACGGAGGACGATGTGTGGGCGCCCCTCCGGAATATATCAGCCTCGGGCCATGTACCTGAGGGCTGGAGACAGAGTCCAACAGCCTCTGCACCTAAGCCCGCCCACCTGCTAGTGGACTTTACCTAGACGACGGTGACAGGAGACCCTGTTTTTGGGTGACATGAAGAATTTACTGCAGGGTCAGGATCTTACCTGAACGTAGCAGACTGGTTTAGACAGGAAAGTCATTTTAAAAGTAGAGGGATACAGGGGCGCCTGGGCGGTTCAGTCGGTTACGTGTCTGCCTTCGGCTCAGGTCATGATCATGGGGTCCTGGGATTGAGCCTCATGCCGGGCTCCCTGCTCAGTGGGGAGCCTGCTTCTCCCTCCTCCTCTGCCCCTCCCCACTGCTTGGGATCTCTCTCACTATCTCTGTTTCTGTCTCTCTCGAATAAACAAAATCTTTTAAAAAATTAAAATAAATAAGAGGGATACAAACATTAATAAGATTTAACAAAGGTTAATATGAAGGTGAGACTCAAAATCATGAAAACCTACCAAATAACCAGGGGTGGAAGGAGACAGGCGAAGAATTTTAGAGAATTATATTATCTATAGAAGCATAGAAGAATCAGTTACACGTTGGAAGGCAACTCATAGTGGTAGGGGGGCCTTTTCTAAGGGTGATCCTAGAAGTGGCCCACTGATACCGGAAATGAGTTCCTGGGTTTCTACCCCCTAGGATTAAATCTTAATTTATGAAAATATATTGGGATATCATTTTTCCTAGTCTTCTCTCTCTCTTTTTAAAAATCACTCATCAACATCTTACTGTCTAAGCTCTGTTTCACCCCACGTGACCTTAAAATGCAATTTTCGTATAACCTCCTGCTGGATGGGTTGGCCCGAGGTCCATTCTATTGGTTTCTAAACCCTCTTACACTGACCATTGAAATTTTTCAGTTTGAACGTGTGACAAAAAATCACTTTAGTTAGATAAGTCTTTCTTAGAATGTAGATATAGTTGTGTCATTACTCACTTGTATTTTCGTGTACATTTGTTCCATCCGATGATTTCCCATTTTTTTTTAAACTCTTAAAATTAAAGCTTAACAAACACCTGGTAAAGTGCAGAGACCTTAATTGTAGAGCCTTTCGATCTTTTTCAGAGCACATACATGCATAGAAGGCTACGTATTTCCCTCTGAGACTACTTTGGCTGCTGTACATGCTGACTTGTGGCATTTTCGCTATTCATTTTAAAAGTATTTTCTAATTCCCACTGCAACTGCTTTTTTTTTGCTCCAAGAGTATGTGTGTGTCATTTGATTTTAAAACATTTTGGGAATATTTTAGTAGTCTTTTTCTTGTGGATTTCTGGCTTGATTCTGCTGTGGCTGGAGAAGAAACTCTGTGTGATTTCAGTCCTTTGAGATGTGTTGAGACTTGCTTTATGGCCCAGAAAACCATTTCTTTCCGGATGTTCTACGTGCATTGAAAAGAAATGTATTCTCCAGCTTCATTAATCATGTTACTGAAACAATAAATCATGTTATGAAATAGAGGTGGGGGGAAGGCAAGCATTACGGGGATCATGAAGCACCTCGTTTTGGCAAGGCACTACGAAAGGAGCACCTTCGGTGGGGTGGGAGGAGGCCCTCAAAAGCAGGGCTACAGCCTGGGGGCTTGTGGGGGGCTCCATGGAGGGAGCGCGGGCAGCGTCTCTGCCATCAAAGCACGGCTAATGAGGTCATTAAGCCCAGAAGATTCCCTATCTTCTCTTTAGTGTCTCCATCCCTACTCCTGTGATTCAGAGAGGACTAGGCTTATACCTACTAGTCCCCCTTCTGTTTCTGGGCTGTTCTAGGATCTTGAGCCTCAGTTTCACTCATCTGCAAAAACAGAACGACTATCTCGTTCACTGCGCTGGGTAGAGATGCCACTCTACTCCAGGACTTACTGCTGGACCACTTCTGTAGCACCTAAGGCTCTGTGCATATGATCGTGTCGTGTGCCTAGTAATAACAATGGCTAATATTAATTGATCATGTGCCATGAGTTGGGGGTGGTTCTAATGAATGAACAGATGACCACAGGCACTAATGGGCCATGGGAAAGCTCCCGCTCTCTTTAAGAGGTCATATAAATATTTCTCACCCAGTTCCCCAGGACACTGGAGTCAAAGATGATGGAAAAGAGAGAAGCACAACTCACCCCATCCCTTCTGGGTCATGAACCTGCATGAATGAGGAGGACCCTGAGGTCAAGCAAAGGGCTGCCCGAGGAGCCTGCAGAAGTCCCCCAGGGACTTGCTCTGATTCTCTCCAGAGCTTTCCATGTCCCCTCTACATTGCCCCCTCTTTCCTCTCCCGTTTTAGTTCCAGCCCCAGGTGAGAAGTGCAGACCTTTGTCCAGGGTATGCCAAAGTAGAAAATCGTTTCGAAAAACACACAGATGACAGGGACAGGACGGTCCCTGCTGGTGGGACACCCCTGGGGCATCGTCAGGCACTTGCTCATGGAATCAGAACTCAGAACACATACCAGGAGGGGCGGCGTTGACAGGTTTGGAAGGTGAGCGTGCAGGTGACCCCCTTCTCTGAGCTGCACGCCCTCTTTCCCTTGCCTTCGCTCCAGCCCTTCCAGATGGCTGTCCAGTCGGGGCTGGGAAAGTCCGGAGCCCCGGAGGCAGTGGGATCTCTGCGCTGACCACATGCGGCTTCCTCCTTACGACGCTCAGCAGCCGGGCAGCGGAGCTGCGAGAGGTCAGAGTGTGTGCACCCGGGCTCATTAAATAAATGCCTGAGCCGAAGGAGGCGGGTCACTCTGCCTGTGTTTCGGAAACATAAGATTTCCATAGTCAAGAAGACAAGGTGTTTCAGGGCCTTGAGAAGCCACTTCTGGCCCCGGTGCCCCTCCTGGACTCCCCGGCCAGGAGTCGGAAGCCCCGGCCCCCAGCAGTGGCAGCCAGGGAAGAGGCCAGGGGCCGGCACCCCTACTGTATAACCGAGGGAGCGGAGGCTCCTCTGGCAGACCCAGGGGCCCATCGCTGGTGTTGTTGGAGTCAAAGGCAAGACTTGTCGGGTCTGGGCTTTCATCAGGCTTTGAGGAAAGAGAAAAAGTCACTTCCAGCCAGAGCCATTTCTCTGCCCAAGCTTGATACTTGGAGCATGGAGATCCCACCATGAGAAGCCTCTCCCAGCAACGGTGGAGGTGTCAGAGGTGGCCCATCAGGGGGAGCTCAGGATCTATATGGTAAAGAGCAAGGGCAGGAGGAAGACCCCAGAGGCCGAGGTGTTGGGGTTCAGCAAAGGGGTGGCTCCCAGGAATGCGACAAAGACAGCGCAGTTACATCCCTCGGTTCCAGGGGGCGCTGTACACATCAGGGGCCCCCGGGAGTGGCTGTCCCTGGAGTTGTGTCTGACACAGTCTACGCTGGTGCACACAGCTGCTCATTTCTGGTCTTCCTTCTCTCGCACGTTCCTTGCCGGGGCGGGGTGCCTTCCATCGGATGGAGCCAGCTGGGTGAAAGCCTGACTTGTGATTTGCAAACAGCCTGGGCAGCACAAAATATGCTGGGTGCGCAGACCCTGGGGGGCTGGTACAACTGAAAACCTCCCACCCCGACGTACCTTTCTAAACACATCACCCTAACTTTGATCTGCATGTAGCTATCCTCGTCTTTCAACTGGAGAATAGGGGGCAGGGGTGGATTAAAACCGGTCTGTCTGATTCCTAAGACAGCCAAGACTGTTAGGGGTCCATCAAAAGTTGTTTCCCCCTCCCTCCATTATAATGGAGATGTAGCTGGGTAAGTGGTCGCCTCGCCAGCAGCCACATTTCCCGGGGGTCTCAGCAGCTACATCTGGCCGGGTGGTCACTCCTGACAATGGGATGGGAGTGGAAGGGCCGCGTCCACGCTTGCCCTGGACTATCACAAGAGACAGAAAGCAAATTCTTTGTCCTGTTGGGTCTCTGGCACAGAGACTCCCAGCTTTGTCTCTGAGTCCTGTCTTCGGGAGTCGGAGTCTTCGCTGTATAATGTCCCGCTCCAAGAGGAGAAGAAAGGAAGGCCTACTGGAGCTCCCTGTCTAAGAGGAACGAGCCGGTCCCCAAGCGGACTGCCGCCCAGAGTGCGCTCCCCCCCGGGGCAAGGTGGGGGACCCTTCTTTGTGCTTTACCTCCTGTCTCTCCTTTTCAGCCTCACTCGCACCCAGCTCTGCCTGCGTCTCCCAAACTGACGGCTCTCAGAAAGCTGCGGGGCGCTAGGCTCTCTCCTGTGGCCACAGGTCCCTGACCACCAGCCCAGGGGGAAACCGAGGCAGTATCTC
Organism: Nasua narica; assembly: GCA_028533885.1. Taxonomy (NCBI): domain Eukaryota; kingdom Metazoa; phylum Chordata; class Mammalia; order Carnivora; family Procyonidae; genus Nasua; species Nasua narica. Next base: position 32,231,451 of record CM052807.1, read on the forward strand.
CCCCGCCCACCCGGCCATCTGGTATCCCTGAGACTCCCAGCCAGCCACCCACCCAGGGCACCAATCTTCAGGATAACATCCCACTCCTCACTTTTTCAGTGTCACCACTTCCTGGCCCAACCCTCACCACCGCCCCTGGGTGACCTCTGCCTGCCGCCCTCCTTCATCGACCTCTAGTGAGCCCACTCACTCTGCTCCCCTGTGACCCGCCCACCGCAGGCCTACCCCTCGTTTCCTGCTGCGGTGGTCTGGCTGGTGCTTCATGTATCTCTTTTCCCTTCTGAGATCAACTAATTAATTCATCTGTTAATTCACCGAACACTCGAGACCTGGCTATGTGACGTAGCAGGCTGGAGAGTAAAGAAGAGAATGAATGAAGCAGGCCCCGACCGCAGAGAGCTCACGGCGGGGGAGACAGTCACAATCAGTGCCCTCCGACCCCATGGATGTTCAGGGAGAAACGTGTGTCCAGGAGAGGAACCACTAGTGAGAGATCAAGCACAAGTAGGAATCAGGCACAGAAGGCGACAAAGCAGCCAAATGCCCGCTCAAGATTCTGGGCTTTATTATGAAAGGAATGGGGACCCGTGAGCTTTCAGATCCCGGGAAAGATAGAAATAGAGTCACTACTTGCAAAGTTAGGTTAAATAATTACCCAAGTGGTTTAACAGGTTATAAAGCAGAGCCTAGGGGTCGGGAAGAAGCATTCCTTTCAACGCATTTTTAAAATCCGCCATGGAACCCGGGCATGTGAAGGGAGAACCAGGCCTGTCTGGTTGATTCGCTGAGGCCCTGTAAGGCCGCGGTGGACACGGTGTTGTCTGGGATGGTCAAGGGCGGGCCAGCCCGGCCCACCGTCAGTCCCGGGCCTGGGCTGACTACCTGGACCAGCAGGATCAGGCTAGAGGAGCAGAGGAGCTGATGGCGAGAAGCAAAATCTTAAACCCACCAGGGAAAATCGCCGCCTCTCTGAACAGAGAGCACAGGGTTTTAATTTTGACACGTTAGGTCTCAAAGACACCTTTTAAGAAGAAAAACGCATTGCCTAATATACTTACTGCTCCCTCTAAAAACCTGCTTAATTATAGTGAAGAATACAGTCTATAATTTTTCCCACACTCGGAGATGGATCTATATTATAATTTCCCCAATCTTCGTGAATGAATGGATGTATGATTTCTACCCAGAAAGCGGCTCCTCTTTTCATCACCCACGTGGAGACACGTGCTCGGGGCCGTGGCCGGGTGGGGGCTGCTGTGTCATCACCCCCAAGGGAAGGCTGGTGCTCGGCATGAGGGGAATTTGATCGGGGAGTGGGTGTGTTCCTAGGACCCAGGAGGGGACGGCCGCTAAGGGCGGTCCTCCCTTCCCCTGATTCCCGAACCAAGGGGAATTGCCAGAAGGAAGCTAGGGAATGTCTGCTGACACTGAGGGATGACATTTAGGGAGGCATTATCAGATGGGGTTTAGCTGGGGGGGGGAGGTGAGCAGAGGCCCGGGTGTCAAGGGGTCTAATTCAGGATTTCCCTCACTACTTGTCAACACTTTGGGCAAATCACTGCCTCTCTCTGTGCCTCATTTTATGAGAAAGCTGGTGTTCTTGCTACATTCTTTCAAAGAAATTTGTGTGTAGAACCTAACATATAAAATAGATCATTGCTTCTCTGGCTAAAGGGGTGTGCTAATCCCCTGGAATTCCCCCATTCAAGCCCGCCTGATCACTGCCTCCCCTTCCCCACTCACCCGAGAGCTGGAACCATAAAGAACCCCAGCCCTAGCACTCTATAAGACCAAGATGTGGGCATTAGCTGTTGTATTCCTTAATTGCATATTCCTCCCTATAGTTGTCCCCAGTCAAAAGTGAGCGGAGAACTGCTGGGTCTACATCGTAGAAATCTACATCCCATATCATACGTTCACAAGATATTTTTAGAACTGGAAGTGATCTCTGAGATCACAAGAAACCCTTCATTACTGATGGTTCTACTTCGGTTGACCCCCACCTGGCCCCAGTTTCACCCACTGTTTTCCTTTTTTTTTTCCTTTTACTGAGGGAAAATGCACATCACGTAAAATTTACCATTGTAACCATTTTAAAGTATACGATTCAGCGGCCTTACCGGCATTTACAATGTTGTACAACCATCACGACTGTCTAGCTCAGAACTTTTCATCACCCCAAATGGAAACCTTGGCTAGCACTCACTCCTCATTCCCCCTCCCCCCAGCTCCTGGAAACCTCCACTGAGCTGCTCTGTGGATTTGCCTACTCTGGATACTTCAAATCAGCGGAATCACAATATATGATTCTCGGTGTCTGGCTTCTTTCACCTAGCATAACATCTTCAAGGTTCATCCATGCTCCAGCATGAATTAGAACTTTATTCTTTGTTACAGCTGAACAATATTCAGTTGTATGTGTAAACCACCTTTTGCTTATCCATTCATCTGTTGGATAAGCAACATTTGGGCTGTTTCCACCTCGTGGCTCTAGTAAATAGAGCTGCTACGAGCATTCATGTACACGTTTTTTGTTTGGACACCTGTTTCCAATGCCTCTGGATAACGCCCAGCAGTGGAATTGCTGGGTCACGTGTTTAAAATGACTGAGGAATTGCCAAATTGTCGTCCACAGCCCCTACCTCACTTTTTTCAATATGGCGTCTGTCCCGGGCAAGTGGGCCCGAGCCCAATGGGGAACAGCAGCAGCCCTGTATGTTGGCACGGGGTTTGCTATTTCTGTCCTCTCCAGGCTTTACCTCACTGGTTGCTCGCACAGAGGATGGGAATAATAATAATAATACTTGTAATAGTGATGACATAATTATCACAGTACTTGTCACAGTAACTAAGAGGTGGGCCCTCTTAGGAGGCCCATTTCACAGATGGAGAAACTTATTAAAAAACACACAGCCTAGTCTGAAATACAGGGCCACCCTCCTCCCATCTACTCCCTATGCTGTTTTAGAGGAGCCTTACTACCCACCCCCCCAACCTCCAGTCTGGAGAGCCTCCTGCCCCAGCTCCTGATGCCTGCCTCCCGGGAGCCTGCCCTCGTCTGGCTCCTGCCAGGCCATTTCTTGAGCTGGGCTGCCTTCCAGGTTCTGCCAGCACGTCAGGCTTCTCTGATTAGCGCCCAGCTCCTAGCTGACGATGAGCCCACCTCTGCCCTGCAGGCTTCTGGCCCAGCCGAGCGCTGCTCTCCGCCCTCAGCTAGGGCCCCGGGGACACTGAGGCACGCCGATGGATAGAGCTCCTTCTCCCTCCCCCACAAAGCAGCTCCCAGTGCATGTGGGCTCACGCTGCCCATGACAGCTTTCCAGACCCTGTACACAGCCAGGGAAACTGAGTCGGGGCAGGTCTTTGGAAGCTGCCCCTGAGCAGCGGCATCTGAGGTCACGTGATTATGGCGAGGCAGAAAGGCTGCCCAGCACAGACAGGCCCGGGCTGCCCTCCCTGCTCGGTTCTGCTCTGCCCCCTCAGGCGCAGAGCTGGGATAGAAGCAGCAGACCCTGTCGCCCCGCCATGTACCCACAGGTGGTCCAGCCAACAGGCAGCTGTAGGTGCCTAACAGAAATTCGAGAAGGCCAGAGGGCTGGGTGGCCATGACTCTGAGAGCAGAGGGAGAAACTCCCGGACATCCCCAGTCCCCAGTGAGCCAGAGAGAAGTGGGAGATGCCCTGCGCCCCGTGGGCCTCCCAAGCTTGCATTTAGGGCTCGGACTGGAGCCGGAGACCCACGGGGCATCTGTTCTTAGGGACTGTTGTGTGTGTGTGAGGGCGGAGGGCTGTAAGACACGGCTCTCTGAAGCAATCTGGAGGATGTCGAAGGCGCTCTGGCCCCCACATCAACCTTGACCCC
>CM052807.1:32235811-32262729 GCA_028533885.1 Nasua narica
TTTGGATGGTGTGGGCTCACCTCCTGCCACGGGAGACACTGGGCGAGAATTAGGAGAGCAGGGAATAATTGCTTTCTATGTCCACAAGCTCACCCAGTGTAGATTTACTGAAATGCCTAATAAATGGACAAGTTTCCCCACCTCCCCACCCTCCCTAATTTTGAGGCCAGAACTCCCTGGGTTTGAATCTCAGCTCTGCCATGTGTTAGCTGTGGGGCCTGGGGAAGGTCTTTAACTTAGGTGTGCCTCAACATTCACGGCTGTAAAATGGGGGTGACAGCACTGATTTTGTAAGGTCTGGGATGATTACAGGAGCCAGCATATGTTAAAACCTCACACAGTGCCTGGAACATAAATCCGATTACGTTCCTAAATGCTCCACGTGCTACACTGTTGGAGGGCAGGCGACTGGGCCAAGTACCCAGTGGGAATCCCTAGAGGGGGCAGTTGTGGTAAGAGGATTCACCCATCCTTTATGGGGTGCCAGTCAGCAATGCAGCTTTCCTACTTCTTGGGCACATATATGTTTATTTACATTCTTTCAAGAGAGTTCAGAAATGGGTTTAAACCCCTGAATTGACCAAAAGGATACCTTCTGTAAGTTAAAAGATAAACATATGTAGTAATGAAAAATAGAGCCCAGGGCTAAAATTATGGAGAAGGATAACTTTCCGAAGGGAGGGATTCATAATTGCTGTTGGTGGTGCTATTCTCATCCCAAGTTCTGCCTTCTGAAGCTCACGTCACCTTCCAGGGCCTCAATTGTGGGCAGAACAATTGCAGTTATCTCCAGCTTTAGATTGCAAAGCAAGGCTTGGAGGCCTCGCTGTGCCCCCTGGCCAGCCTCCCCCTGGCCTCCGGCGCTCTCCACACCCCCGCCACCCCACAGTTGGAACAGGATGTTTGCCTGGCTTGGCAGGTTCCGGTTGGTTCCGTGGTCCTCCACTTTGAGAACAACTGCCTCCGGGCAGTGTTTTTCAATCTTAGCTGCACCAGAACCACGTGAGGACTTTGTAAAACTCCCGGTTCCCAAGCCGCAGCCCCGGGGGAATGAAAGAGGGGTCTCAGAGGCAGTCGCCTGAGAGACCAAGGTTCCCAGGCCAGGCTTTCCTCTAGCACAGGCTAGCCCCTGTGCCCGCGCTCAGTGCTCTGGGGTCCTTGAGCTGTCGGTCAGCACAGGACTGGGGCTCTGCAAACTTTCTGTTAGAAGCCCGGTTAGCAAGTCTCCCAGGCTCTGGAGGCCCCGTGATCTCGGCTGCATCGTCCTCCTTGTTCTTCGGTTTGTTTCAACCTTTTAAATTTTTTAAAAAGATTTTATTTATTTATTTGACAGAGAGAGATCACAAGGGCCCAGCTTCCCTAAGCCTCTCTGTGTGCAAAAAGCCCCCCAAAATGTGGAGTCACCCAAAGAGCACCTCCTTGCTTGCTAACTAAGCCATACCCTTCCCCGTCCCAAACCTCTGGCTTGGTTTCGGTATAAAAATGGTCATGCCTAGAACAAGCTAGCCAGTATCTTTGAACAGACGGAAGAACTCCTAGAAGCTTTTTGCTTTCTGGTGCATTCCAACCTTCAGACAAAATGGGTCCTGGCCCCCTCTACTCCTGACCTCTGTTCTTTCCTTTTGAGCTTCTTAAACCCGCTAGAACCTGTGAGTAAATGATCTAAGCTGACTTTTTAAAAAATGTAAGTGATTTAAAGCAGAAGGATGGAGACCTGGATAAGGAGACGGAAGCCTTGGCTGTTTTCCAAAGATCTCAATGACTCTGAGATCTCAAAGATCTCAATGCCCTGGAACCCGAGGGCACTTGAATGGCCCGCTCGTTTAAAGGACATGTTCTACCCCAAGTGGGCCACAACCATCTAAAAACAGGACCAAAACGGGTCAAGGATTGAAACCCAGATGGCTTCACGAGCACGCGTCCTACTCAGAACTCACAGTGTCCGTGCAGAGAAGGGCCTTGCACCTGATTTAATGCGCTACTGTTGGCATCTTGGAATTTTTAATATTTTTATCTTTGAGCTTGTGTTTTGTAAGTGAAGCCCCATGGGACGGTGGGCATGGCTGTGAGAAGAGAGAAATGCGCAGCGTGTGTGTGTGTCCACTGTTCCTTGTTGATCTCATTGGATCCACGATGCCCCATAAGCACATAATTCCGGGGGGTCCTCTAGGCGTGGCGCTCAAGGAGTCTCAAAGAGAGTACGAGATAAGGTGTTCGATTTCCGATGGAACAAGGGGATCTGATGTCCCAGGGAGGTCACGCTCCCTGCTGGAACCAGAGCTGGGTTCAAGTGCAGAAAGCAAGCGATGTATTGTAAAAAACACCAACAACCAAGGACCCTTAGATACCCTGTCTTTCCCTATTTGTGGCACTTCCAGCATTAGTCATCTACTCGCCCTGAACATGATGAACAGAAGGGAAGCGGAGCCCGTATCCCTGCTGGGCATGGTTGCTTTTCCTTCCAGCCCTTTCTTACCCCTTAGGCTGAAAGTGGGGTGGGAGAGTGTGTTGATGGAAGGTGCATCCATCAAGAAGGGAAATAAAAACATCGAGGCCATTTGGTGCATCATTTCTAGTATTGAGAAAAATGAAACATGAACTAGGACGTATGAATTGTGTGATTTTGGTGATTCTACATAGGAATTAAATGCTCGTGTACTTGCATTTATTTTATTTTATTTATTTAAGTAAGTCCCTACACTTAACATGGGGCTCAATCCCACAACCCTGAGATCAAGGGTCGCGCTCTCTTCCGACTGGGCCAGCCAAGGTGCCCCTACTTACATTTAAACCTGGCATCACACACTATCAGGATGAATTAGTAAAATTCATGCTAATAATTAAAACTAAATTAAAATTAAAATTAAATTAAAAGTGAAGTTTTAATTTCTCTTTACTTAAAAAGCCATTGAGTAGCAAATAAAACCCACCATGACAAGTCAAGAAAGAGACCATGGAAGGCAGGAAAAAGCTGTATATTTTAGTACTCTTAATGACCCTTTTTCCTGCTTTTTGAGACAAGCATTTCATTTTGCACTGGGTCTGACAAATTATGGAGCCAGCCCTCGTTGAGGTACTTCTCCCTCAGGCCTGGTCTCAGTGATGACTGATAAGCTCCCTCCTGAAATATCTTTTCTATGGACCCTGACTGAACTCCTCCTGTTTGCCCAATTTGGTGCTAGTTGTCAGAGACCAAAAAAAAAAAAAGTCAGTAAACATAAATTTCTCTCCTCATGCAGTGGTGAGGAATATAGTTCTTATAAATTTCTCTCCTCACTCAGCGGTGAGGAATATAGTTTTTTGGTTTTTTTTTTTTTAAAAAAGACTTTATTTATTTATTTGACAGAGAGAGAGATCACAGGTAGGCAGAGAGGCAGGCAGAGAGAGAGGGGGAAGCAGGCTCCCCGCTGAGCAGAGAGCCCGATGTGGGGCTCGATCCCAGGACCCTGAGATCATGACCTGAGCCAAAGGCAGAGGCTTTAACCCACTGAGCCACCCAGGCGCTCCGGTTTTTTTTTTTTTTTTTGACAGAGAGATCACAAGCAGGCAGAGTGTGAAGTTGGGAAGCAGGCTCCCCGCTGAGCGGAGAGCCGGACACGGGGCTCGATCCCAGGACCCTGAGATCGTGACCTGAGCCGAAGGCAGAGGCTTTAACCCACTGAGCCACCCAGGCTCCCCGAGGAATACAGTTCTGAAACAATGGTATAGGACGTTGTTTTCCAGGGATCAGAATCCTAGTACTTGTCTGCTGAAGGGGGTCTGAGAGAGAAAGGTCTTTACAAATTTTCACGAGCACTTACAGAAACATGGGTCTTTGCCCGTCAGAAAAAACGCTTCGGAGGCTAGCTACCACACCTACGTGATCAAACAGGATAACGGAAAACTTTTTATAATTTCGCAATCTGTCCCACGCTTCAAACAAATTGGGCAACACCAGCCCAGTCCTGTTCTTTGTTCTTTTCTTTTCTCTTCTGAGCCTTTCACCACGCTAGAATCTGTTGGTTAAATGGTCTAAACTGATCTTTTAAAGATGTAAATGATAGAAAGCGGAGAAGTAGACTCTGGGTAGTGAAATCACTACCACTTTTATGGTCTTTGATCCACTGTTTCCAATAGAGAAACAAATTTTCCTTTACACTGAAGTGTGGCTCACAAAAATCTTTCAAAACATGAGATCCCTGTTTAAAGAAGAAGAAAAAGAAGAAGAAACTGGAAGTCAGGACACAGGTGAGAAGCACTGCAGGGTTCTCCCCCGCTGCCTGCCGTCAAAGAGGGTCAGGGAAGTCTACTTTAGTTCAAAACTTACAACTTCAAAACAGATCGCGGATCGTCAGAGCAACTTCCTCTAACGTTTCCCGAACCTCGGTAAGAGCCTCAGTTCTTGAATTCTTGGCATTCTGCAGTAAAGCCCCGTAAGCCGTTAAGAAGAGCCGATGCATACACAGGGCAGTGAGGCACTTCAATCCAGCCGCATCCTGCATGCGGTTGTGTAGGGAGCAGAATGGCCCAGGGGAAAGGCACCCAGAGGAGGAAAGGGGTGGTCGGCTGGCCCCGGACGTACCCCCGATGACCGGCATGCAAGATCAGGGTTGGGACGCGTGGTGCAGCGGTCACCACCTGGCGGGCTCCCTTGTCACCGCGAACACTTGTCCAGAGTGCTCACCTTGGTCACCCCACACCTGGGCGCTCTGGGCCCCTCATCAATCCCCAGGCCAGCCGGGAGGTAGAGATCCTTTCTTTGGTTGGCAGAAGAGGAACCGAAGCTCAGTGAGGTCACGTGACACATGGAGGGTCACCCGGAAGGAAGGGGCAGGGCCTGGATTCTAGGCTGGAGGGCCTGGCCCAGAGCTGGGCTCTCTGCCCTCCCCCACCCCCCGCCCCACTGCCCCGGGTGTCCTTTCGTTCCCTGAGCTCCGGCTGCTACGGTGAGTGCCGCCCCAGGCAGTGCGCACTCCTGTTTTCTCCTCTCTTCCTGGGAGGGACTTCAATCTCCTCTCAGGGAGATGCCTGAGCTCAGGGGCCAGGCCTTTGGGTATTCTCAGGCCCGGAGGCTCCGGGGAGGCTGCATCGGTGCACATAGACCAGCCCTCCCCTTCAGCTCTGCAGCGCAGCCCCCTGTAAGTACAAACCTCAGAAACCTGGAGCCCGCGAGCAGCCAGAGGGATGGCTACAAGAACCAAGGCCATGGTCGGAAGGAATTATGGGGGGGTGTGTGTGTGTGTGCATGTGTGTGTGCTCCCTCTCTCTTTTCCACTTCTTTCCATAGTCTTCTCTCTCAGCCATGCCCCCCAAACAACCCAATCAAACAACTGAACCTCCTTCTCCATTAAGCGGTGGGCTATTAATATATAATACTGCCATTACTGGGCGCCTGGGTGGCTCAGTTGGTTGAGCAACTGCCTTCGGCTCAGGTCATGATCCTTGAGTTCCAGGATCGAGTCCCACATCGGGCTCCCGGCTCCACGGGGAGTCTGCTTCTTCCTCTAACCTTCTCTCCTCCCATGCTCTCTCTCACTTTCTCTGTCTCTCAAAAAAATAAATAAAATCTTAAAAAAAAAAAAATACTGCCATTACGTGTTATGTACTCTTAGTACATACTATTACATACTCTATATAGGCTATTAGATAACTATGTATATTATTAGATATTATATATTACTATATACTATATAGCTATAGTATACTATATATACTATATATATAATTATATATTAATAGTAATATAAATAATAATAATAAAATAATAGTAATATATAGTATCTAATAATATATAGTACTATAAATAGTATACAATAATAATAGTATATATAGTATATAGTAACAGTATATATAGTACATACTATAATACATAATATGTATTTATATATTAATAGCATATATTTAGCATATATATTACATATTATATACTATACATCAATGTAACTGACATAATTACATATATATGTATTTTTTACATATATTTTTACATATATTTTTTATATTTTTTATATATTTTATTTTTAAAATATATTTATTTATTTATATTTATATAAATATATTATATATTACATATTTTTATATAATATATTATAATTATATATATAATTATAATATATTAAAATATATTTATATATTTTAAAATATATTTTATTTTATATATTTATTTTTTATATATTTATTTTTTATATATTTTACATATTTTTTTATTTATATATTACATAATTACATATATATATTATGTTCTATAACTATATTAGAGTATACATGTCTTACACTAACTCCTATGGGATTTAACTAAGGTGGTGGTCAGCATGGATCCCGTGCCAAAAACCTGGGCGCAGTGCTGGGGACGAGAGACACAGAGCCACCTGCACACGTATTTATAGGAAGAGACGACCTTGGGGCCAACAGGGCTGCTGTAAATGCGGGTCAGGGCGCACCATCACGTCGCTGTCTCCCAGGCTCAGGAATGGCTCAGAGAGAGAGCTCGGTCCCACCGCCAATGACTCAAGAATAAAGCACGCTGAGTGGCCATCTACTGGGCAGGTGGCCCGTCTGGACGGTCCGCCTGGGGACACCACTCCCCGCCGCGGGAGGAGGATGACAAACACGGTCGCCCTGAATAGGCAGCTCTCCAGTGGCAGAGCGTGGCTTATCCGCTTTGCAGATAGTCAGTGTCCCCTCCCGCCCCGCTCGTCTCATTCATGGTTCAGAGTTCCCACGGACCGCTGGCTGCTGGGCTGTGTGCAAAATCATTTTCATATTAACCTTGTCCAAAAGGTCAGGAAGTCAAACCAGTTGCGAAAAAAAATACCCTATGACGACTTCCCTGGCCAATCAGAAGTGACATGTGGGATGTGAGTGTCTGAATCATGGCCATCGGTCCTCCTTGAGGGCTGAGTGGACACTACGTCCAGCTGGAGGACTATGATTTCAACTTGGACCTGAAAAGGCCCCTAGACGTCTTCTGATACGATGGGTTCCCAGTTTTATCTTAGTGGGAGGGCCCTTTCTTCAAAGGAAATCCTACCTGGACGCCAGCCCATAACTCGGATTAACCCCCAGCTGCTGGAATGAGAGACCCACGGCCCTGCTTATGGGGCTCACTGCCCTCTCAGAAGCTCCTAAGAGCACAATTTGAAGAGAGCGCCGCGGTTCCCTGCTTATTATTTGCTCCCTCACTGACACAACCTTTTTTGACTACCTACTATAGTCCAGGTGCTGGCGGGCCAGCAAGTAGGAGGACCGGGGAAGGCCCTGCTTTCCTGAATCTTCCAGTATGGCTGGAGGTAGCAAAGTTAAGTTCAGACCATGGTAAGTGCTATGAAGGGAATAGATCAGGGCAATGTGCTTGTGGCCTGGGAGAAAGCTCCTTCAGACAGGGGATTGGGAAAGCCCTCTCTGAGGAAGTGAAACGTGAGCAGAGGGCAGAACAACTGATCAGACAGATGCCCTGCTTTTGAGCGGTGAGGAAGCGGACCCAAAGAGGTGAAGTGACGTTCCCCAGGACACACAAGTTGAGAGCCGAGCCAGGACTTGACCCTGGGTTTCCAGGCCCCCTGGTCAGGGCTCTTTCCTTTCTCTGTGTTTACTACACAGCTGCCCTGTCACAGGGGACATCCAAGTGCCCACAAAGCCCCAACCCTGCCCTGGGGCTCAGGGCCGCCTGCCCTCCTCAGCGGGTTTCAGCCTGGCTCTGTACCCCAGAAGACGGCACCAGGAAGCTGACATCCCACACCCATTGAAGGAGCAGAGCAGGGCGGGTTCCTTTTGCTTACACCCGCCTTCTTGTGTGTGGACCCCCTGCAGGACCTGCCTCTGGGAGGGTCTGAGTGTGGCTCAGCCCTCCCTTGAGCTAATTAGCCCAGAGGGCCTATGGGTTGGGTTTGGGTTAGTCAATAGGAACGTGGAACCCCTGCCTGGGAAAGAATATAAACCCTGCCTTTTGCCTGCCAAACTTGTGCGCCAATTCTGGCCAGGGTGATAGGCTAGATCAAACAGTTACTAAGCAACATTCTGTGTTACAATTTCATTGGCCACTGACCCCTCTAAAACTGTTGTGCTTTTTGAAGCACGCTCTCTTTCTCTACACCACGCCGCTGTGTCGGTGAGTGTGAGGGAGAGCTCAAGCTAGCTTGAATAAAGGGCTCTTTTGCTTTTGCATCGGACTCGGCTCCCTGGTGGTATTTGGGGATCTCAAAATCTGGGCATAACACCATGACGTTGCTTGGGAAAGCGTCCTCCTCTCCCATCTCCCTGGCTTCAAACTGTGGAAAGGGCTCCTTACTGCTTCTGTTGGCGGCATGAAGATAAAAGCAAGATGGCGGCTCACCTGGAGGTAAGCTCTTTGGAAAGTCCAGCTGCTCTACAGTTACACAACGTAAAGACCAACCATGCCAGGTTTCCTCCTGGGCTGGAGAAGGCTTTCACACAAAACCTCCGGCACCGTATCTCACACACCAAGAGTCCAAAGCTGGGCTCTAAGCCCACAGTCCTCTGATGCCTAATATGAGGGGAAGCAGTATGCAAACGGCTCCCTTTACTACCCTCAACCAAATAGCTCCAGGCCCTCGAAGCAGCGCTCCCCAAGCCTCAGACTCCACCCCGTGAGCCCAGCATTTGCCCTTTGCCCTAGCAGCCTAAGGCTGTCCCAGCCCTTTCCCAGGTGTGAGCCTCCAGGCTCCAGTTTAAGTCCCATCTTGCACACAAAACTACTGAGCCCCAGGGAGACCTGTGCAGGGAACATCGCTGAATCCTGATTCAAACCCAGGGCTCCCGACTCCAAAGAGCTATCGTCACACTGCTTACGAATCAACCACTCTGGCCTAATGCCACACTCATTCCCTCTCTCACCTTTCCACCTACATCTTATGCCCTGGAGGGTACTTAGGAGGGTTTCCAGAAGCTGCCTCATCTCGCTTGCCACCCCTGCCTCATACCGTGTGCCCCATGCTGGAGAAGTCTGGAGCAATTTAGATCCAAGGTGAGATGCTCTCCTGCCCCACCCACCGGCTGACCTCTCCACCCTTTCATATTTTTTGGCCACTTCACGCTTGTCAATACTGCACAGATCACTGGGACAATACACCCTAGAACCGTCCACATCTACCTTCTTCCTGTGCCAAACCAGCCAACTGCACCTGCAGGAGTGGACAGGCAAACACAGGTGATGGGGCCTGCATAGCCATGGCCCCACAAAGGCACAGATGTGTCCCCATGGCACACAGACAGGCAGATCTGTGCCTGCAGAAGCCACACCAGCTGCCAGCATTTAGCAAACTGTGTTCTGCAAGGGGGGACTGAGCCAAGGTCTATACAATTCTAGCTAGGATTACTTGGACCGGTCGCCCCGGGGCTTATGCCTAAGAGCCAGCCACTAGAATTCAGGTGGACAAAGAGAATGACATTTTGAGCAGAGACAGGCCCTGAGCCTGCTGGGCCAGCACCGGGCACTCAGAAGCCCAGAGCCCTGTCCCAAGGCCCTAAGTGTAGAGAGGCGGGTCCAAGAGCATAATTAGGGACACAAACGCTGCGACCCCGGCAGAGCCCTGTGTTCGCCGGCGTCCATCTGGAGGGACCCGCGGCCTCCCGTCCCCACTCCGCATCCAGAGTCGGCTTGCCCGGCCCGCCCGGGCCCGCTAGCGTCAGGCTATGCAAAGCGGGCCGCGGCGCCGGGAGGGAAGTGGGGGCGCCTCCTCCTTGCAGGGCTGCGGCGCAACCGGCCTGCCGCTCCCCCTTTCCGTCCCCGGTCCCCGCGCGCCCCCGCCCCGCCCCGGCCCTCCCGAGCCCTGCGTGCTGCTCCGCCGCCGCCCGCACTTACCCGACCGCGGGCCGCGGGGCTCCGCACGCAGCGACGGGAGCCGGAGCCTCGGGAGGCGCGGTGGCGCTCGCTGGGCACTACCCCCGGCACTTCGGGCGCTCCCGGCTGGAGAGGGTCGGGGTGCGGGCCGCCCGGCTCCAGCCCAGCCCGCCCGGGCACTTCCTGCCGGCCCGCCCCGCCCCGCTTTCCGAGCGCCCACCCTCTCGGCTCGCCCCCTTCGGATTCCCAGGCTCCGGTCCTCCCAGCCGGGCTGGCCTCGCCCAGAAGCCCCGAGCTGGGCCGCGTCTTTGTTTGGGAGTTGGCCTCTCTTCAATTCGGAGCTCCCAGAGCCAATTAAGTCGGACTTAGGGGCAGCTGTGTGGTTGCCCGGGGATCCCTGCGGGGAGGGGAGGGGCGGCTCACAAATCTCACGTCTGCCCGCAGCTCCCCCCGCCCCACCGCTCCCCCTTCCCCCGCCCTAGGGGCCCCTACCAGGTCTTGCTTTCCCCTAGGTCGGTGCATAAGTTGACCTGGGGGGGGAGGGAGCTCCCAGGGACTATGGGCTCAAAGCCCCTCTCCCTCTACCTACTCGCTATACATAAGGAAGACTTCTATCAGGGCCCTGTCCCAGAGAGAGCCCAGTGGACCACGGGCCTGGCTTTCTGTTTCCTGGGCCCAGGGAGCGTCAAGACCTCCTCCCAGCCTGGAGAAAAGAGGACAACGAGTTGTCACAGAGCACGGGCCATGCCATGTCTGAGAACAGGTGCAAAGCTGCCCAGAACTGGCTCTGCTCTTCCCCCAGCAGCGTATTATTTCTCAAGGCAGCCAAGGCCTGTACTTACCCAACCACGTTCTTCTGAAGCTTGAGGGCAGGAAGCTGGGTTACTCATTTACCAGGGGGCTAGGTCAGGGAGGCCGTTGGAAGCAGGGATTGCTGACAGAGGCATAGCAGCGGGGCAGAAATCCGCAGAGCGGACCAGGTGGAGGTTGCAGGAGGTGATCGCAATGGTCCCTGTGAAGGGCAGGCCTGAAATGGGGGAGAATGTGGAAGATGCAGTGGCGGTGAGGGGAGGGGCGCGCCACTGGGCTTGCCCTGTGTGTTGCCAGTGGAGGGGTAGCCAGCAGGTCTGAAGAAGGACCATGCTGCTGCCGCCAGTGTGGAAGTCTAAAGGAAGGAGTGCGGTGAAATGGAGGGAGGACAAGATGGAGGGAGTCCGGACAATGTGGGGACGGTCAGGCTGAGGACAGAGCCCAGGTCGAAGCTCGAAAAGGAGCCAGGAAAAGAAGCTGACACCATCTAGGAGGGTGAGCACTTGTGCAGGATGCCCAAATCCAGGAGAAGCCGGGGCTATAGGGACACTGAAGCGGAGGGCGCCCAAGAAAACAGATTGGAAATAAAGAGATCTTTGGGAAACTTGTGAGAGAATCATTTCAGGAGTGGGGAGTATAAGCCACATTGCCTCTCCTCGGGGGCATCTGGTTCAACAGTTGATGAAGGGATACAAAGGCACATCCCCTTACTTTTATACCGGAGGAGCCCAGCTCCAGAGCTTCCCGAGGGATCAGCAGAGGCCTCCGTGGAAACTGCACCTTCGTTCAAGTTCACTCTCTGTCCAGTCCCGGTTCCTCATTTCTTACAGGTGTTGTTCCCGACTACTTCCCAGTAGACCTCCTACCTGCAGATCTCCATCTCCATGCAGAGTCCATTTTCCAGAAACCTGACCTGAGATATAGGGTCAGAAAGAAGGGGAGAATGACGTAGAGGGGGTGAAGACAGAGGGCATGAACATCTGGCACCAGCGTTAGGGAGGGGAGGCACAGCAATATGGCGGGATAGAGGCCTGAGCAAGCACGGACTCTGATGGCCATGCCCTCTGACCTTCTTGCAAGACCTCTAGTGAAGCAGATGTCTTGTGAAGACCTTAACCTCTAATAAAGTATTTTGAAGAGATGGAGGTCGTCAGAAAAAGTCAGAGAAAGGTGGTGTTAAAGGATAAGACAGAAGTGGGGAGGGAGAGAAGAACTCTTCACAGTAGAAATGGACTTTCCAAGGCCAGGCAGAGGAGAGAAGGGGGAGCAGGTCCGAGGAGAGAGAATGCTGTCGGTGGGTGAGGACGAGGGAAGTGCGCGTTCACAATATGAGTAACATTAAACCTGTAATTCAGAAAGAGGGTTGGAAAGTGTTCGGCAGGGACCTTGTAGCAATATGAGAGGGCAAGTGATGAATGAGCCACTGGGCCAGGATATCCCCTCTCAGGCACTATCCCCAGGAACATTAAACATCTAGAGCAGAGAACCAATAGAAATACGATATGAATTATAATTTCCCAGTAGCCGCATTAAGAAATGGAAAAAGAAGAATCAGGTGAAATTAATTTTAATGATACAATTTTATTGCACACAATATATCTAAAGTATGTATGTTCGTTTCAACATGCATCAATATCAAAATTATTAATGAGCTGTTGTACATTTTCTTTCCGCTAAGTCTTCCAACTCTGGTGTGTATTTTACACTCAGAGCACATCCGAGTTTAGACACTACATTTTCATCAGAAATACTTGATCTGCATTTAGATTTCGAAATGGTTGTGGTCGAAGAAGTAGAGTTACAAACCTCAGTTGCATACTTATGCTTTCCAATAACAAAATGGAATTAAAATGAATCGAAATAAAGAATGTAGTCTTTCTGCTGCACTTAGTGTACCCAAGAGCTCGATAGCTGCATGTGGCCAGGGGGAATCACACCCCAGCAGGCAAGTCTAGCGTGCGAATTCCTGAACTTCCAGATTTTGTCTTGTTTTGTCCTCACCTTCTGCGAAGGGACGGGCCTTGCCCCCAGCACGGCTCCACTAATAAGATCCTACTCTGTTCCATTTTATTTCACAGAACACACTTGAAGAAGACGAGGGAGCAGGCGGAGAATCTAAGATCCGTGCGGAGGGACAGGGGGTCTGGCTTGGGCCAGGTCAGGAGTGTAGAGAATGGGACATGAGTCGGAAGTCTTTGGTTCAGTTACCCTGTGTTCATGGGAAGGACGTTGTCATTTCTTTGTCCAGGGATTGAACTGAGAAAGCACGAGACAGCTCTTGTCACGGTCTCCCCAAGTGGTGGCTTCCACTGAGCTCCAGACACTGGCCTTGTCACAAACACTTGGGTGTGCCTGCTAGGGTCTGGGCCTCAGTTTTCACATCTGCAAAATGGGAAGAGCAGTCTCTTATTTAGGAAGAAAAAAAGGGAGAGGTTGTGAAGTCCTGGGCATGAAGCTACAGTGAAAAGGGAGTTTTAGTCCCAGTTTGGGAGACCTGTGCTCCTCATCCAGGCCCCCTGCTAGGGGCCAGCAGCTTCTGTTTTCAGTCCTCACTCTTGCACCATTTGCCTGTCTGACATCTGATAGAGTGATCCAACAGGGACAGCTGGAGTAGAGAGGTTGTAGAGACTTTCTGACAGATGTAAAAATAGTATCAATAAGGCTTAGACTCCTTTGCTCTAAAATGACCTGCCCCTATTACTTGGAGTTACAGGGTATACCTATGGGATCCCCTCCATGCCGGCATAGGGCCTGATATCCCTGTCCCCACCAGTGGTATCTGTATCTATTCCTAGAAATTGAATTTCTATATCTATTCCTTGAAATAGAGAAGAATCACAGAAAATACCTTTGTGTGCGTATGGATGGTCACACATATGCACACACACACGCAGGCACACCACGCCACACACACGAGTATGATCTGCTGTTGTTGGCATCCTCCGGATGTATGGCACGTTAGCTTAGTTTAATATTCAGGTTTTACCATCGCAGGTCAGGAAAGATAAAACTTGGATGTCTCCATTCCCTAAGCACAAGGCTGTCTTTGAAAGCAATTCCCAGTCACTCCCTAGGAAGGGTGCAAGGAAATGAAGGATCCCTTCACGATCTCTCCTCCTGCCTCCTTGACTTTCCCGCTAGGTTAAGCTCCCGTGCTGCTGTGGTCCTGATAAGAACCATTTGTACAGACTCTGAGCCGTTCCCAAGAAAAACAGCTGTGTTCTTGGAGGTAGAAAAACTCAGGTAGAAGTCACGCCCCTCTGCGTACACATCACACAGTGTGTCTGGTAGCCTATGGCCCCTTTAAATCCTTAAAATGGGGAGAAACTCTTCCTGAGAGTCTTTCTACCTTCTTAGAGAGTGGAAACTAGCCTTGGTTTCATCATCCATGTGAACAATGGAGCTACCTAGCATCTGGTCAGCACCTTTCCTCTTCCAGAGGGACTGGCAAATGATCAGATGTCAACTATTGATCAATTTCAGGCAAGTTGAAGCCTGAATTCAACTTGCATTCGACTATGAACGTGGTGACTTAGCCTACTCATTTTCGCAATGATATTTGGTGTTTTATAGGAGCTGGCAAAGAAATGATCGTGGAATCGAACCGTACAACCTGAGGTGTAATTCGAGAAGATGTTATACTAAATGTAGGAGTTTTTAAACTGTTGTGAGGTAGACTTCTAACGACATCAGGAATACTCATTGCACTAATTAGTGCTTGAAATAATTATTGATCTTATTAACAGTGTCAGAATAATTGCTCAGATGCCCAGTTGCTTGAAATGCTTTCTTGGCATTCTACGTGAAGGACTTTACAGCCTGGTTCTCTCCCAGGAGAACATTATTTAAGGCAAAACATAGAAAAGCACATCTAGGGTCTAGCAAACATAAGTACCGACAGCTGAGCAAATATATAAATAACATGCAAAATGACACTTAAATATTTACAGCTTGAATTTTTTAGTATGTGTAGCATATTCAGCTAGTTCTCTTCCATCTTCCCCAAGTTTTCTAGAGACTGCTTCTAGAACTGGGGCAGAGGCTTTTCCAGATGTCCTAGGTCACCTGCTGGTGATGTTTGGATAAACATAGTGAATATTCCCAGAGCATCTATGTTAAAATTTATTTGGGGGGAATACATTTTCAATATATTTTCAAAGGTATAACATCTGTAGATGCTGATTGTAGAAGAATTTGATCAATATAAAATATTAAGGAAGAAAGTAAAGTTATCTGAAATCATAGCTATCAGAGAAAATCACCATATTATTTTAGTAAATTGTGTCTGCACGTGTGTGTGTAAGCAGATTTATTTCATTTTAGAATATATTCAGTTATCTTTTTATGTCAATGGATTTGAGAATATATTACATCGTTTTTGCTATAATATATGGATTACCACAATCTCTTTAACCAATCCTCTCCCCTATTGATGTATATTTAAGATGTTTCCGATAAAATAAATATTTCCAATCCAGTTATGCGAACTTTTTTCACATATATCTTTGCCTACCTATTCAACTGTTTCTTCATGATAAATATCAAGAGATAGAATAGCAGAAAAGAATTTTTTTGTGGCTATACATATGCACATAAACATATACAAGTATATATACATCAATATATATAATATATAATGTAATGCATGGAAAAGTTGGTAGAACATGTTTCTTTTAAAAAAATCTCTTTTGGTAGAGGATGTTTCAAATGTAAACACAGTCATTACCTTTTGAGAGAGGACTGGGATTGGGAATGTAATTAAAGAGGAATTTGATCAAACCTATAGTGTTAGTGTTTCACAAAGAGGAAATACCTGTGTAACTTGAACTTAGTTAAAATGAAAGGTAACAATAACAAAAAAAGGACAAGATAAAGTAGTTATCAGCTGACTATCACACATCATTGGAAATAAAACTGCTTTCTTCTGCTGAAAAAAAATGAAAGGTAAATGTTGGAAGAATAGAAATATGCTATATAAATGGCAAACCACTAAAAGAAAAAAAAAAGGAAAGAATACTGCCTAAAATTCTGATTAACCCAACAAAAGTAAGGAATGAAAGAAAGCACAGAAACAAGAAAGTGTAGTAAGTAAAAGGTACAAGTATATGGACAAAATAAGTCTCCAGGTGTTAATACTTGCAATTTCATGTGATTTGAAGTCTCCATTAAAAGGTAGCAACTCTCACATTGTGTAACAACACAAAATTCAGCTTACTGCTGTTTCAAAGGGACACGTAAAAAATACAAGACCAGAAAGTTGCAAAATAAAGGAATGAAAAAGATGTGTTAACCAAGGAAATGTTAACACCAAGAAATAGGTGTGTCAATATTAACATAAATGAAATGGAATTGAAGGTGAAAAGAATTAATGGTCCAAGAAGAGGATTTTTGTTTTGTTCCTGTCCACTCGTGAAACTTGGTGCACTTTCAAAATATATAAACAGAACAATAGCTCGAGGAGACAAAAAATAACCGAGGATTTAGAACTGTACAGTCCAATTCAGCAGCGACCAGCCACATACTATAGCCAGGAGCCATGAGGCTATTGAGCACCTTAAATATGGCTAGTTCAAACTGAGATGTGCTATCAGCAGAAAACACATATCGGATTTCAAAGATTTAGTATGAAAAATAATATATAATATTTCAATAGTATTTTAAAATAGTGTTGAAAATATATTTTAGATATATTGAGTTTAACAGAATCTATTAAACTTTTTTTTTTAAAGATTTTATTTATTTATTTGACAGAGAGAGAGATCACAAGTAGGCAGAGAGAGAGGTGGAAACAGGCTCCTTGCCGAGCAGAGAGCCCGATGTGGGGATTGATCCCAGGACCCTGAGATCATGACCCAAGCCAAAGGCAGAGGCTTTAACCCACTGAGCCACCCAGGCGCCCCATATTAAACTTTTTTTTTAAAAGATTTTATTTATTTATTTGACAGAGAGATCACAAGTAGGCAGAGAGGCAGGCAGAGAGAGAGGGGGAAGCCGGCTCCCTACTGAGCAGAGAGTCCGATGCGGGGCTCGATCCCAGGACCCTGAGATCATGACCTGAGCTAAAGGCAGAGGCTTTAACCCACTGAGCCACCCAGACGCCCCCAGAATCTATTAAACTTCATCTCAGTAGTTTCTTTTGACTTATTTTGATGTGGCTACCAGAAAATTTAACACAAATGGCACACATTGAACAGAGGTGAAGAAGATTTAAATGATACAATGAATAAATATGGACCAATAGATATACAAAGGGAGCATTTTGACTTATCAGAGATTTTATCATCTTTTCTCTTTTTTGTTTTAAAGCTTTTATTTATTTGAAAGACAGAGATACAGCAAAGAGGGAACACAAGCAGGGGGAGTGGGGGAGGGAGAAGTAGGCTTCCCACCAAGCAGGGAGCTGGATGTGGGGCTCCATCCCAGGACCTGGGATCATGACCTGAGCCGAAGGCAGAAACTTAATGACTGAGCCACCCAGGTGCCCCTTTATCATCTTTTCAAACATTCATGTAATATTTATAAGTTGATCAATTACCTAGACACATGAAGATCTCACAAATGTCTGAAAACTAGATCTTACACATGCTGATATCTGACCACAGTGCTTTTTCACAAGCCCATTGGAAACCCCTGGCGCCTATTCCAAATGCTATTGCCCTCCCCAGTTACTGTGGGGAGTTTTCTGTGCAGGGTGAAGTCTGCGGCGCAAGCCCCTGAAAGTGGGGGTCTCCATCCTTCTCAGGAGACGGTTAACTGAGGTCTAACTCTGCTATTGGCCCCCAACTCACACGATTTGTTCGGTCAGAAATCCCCTTTAAAGAGCCCTGATGACAGCTTCACGGGGGAGGAAATGCCTGATCTTCAAACTGCTCCCTGTTTACGGATGGCTGGGAGAGACAGCCTTGTTCAGAACTACTCAACTAGTAACACTGAAGAGGGGCTCAGGCTCTCTTCTCCATGAAGGTTTGACCACTCCGAGCTTGAACATTTATTCTTACTTTGACTAGTTTATTCTATACGTATTTGGCTTGAATATTTTTTTCTTATTATTTCTTTATCAATTCATTTCTATCTTAAAAAAAAAGGTCTTCATTATTTCTGGTCTGCAGGTAAGTGGCACCCTTCCTTGATTTCCAGCAACATAAGAGATCTATCCCTTTTTCAAAATATCATTTCTGTAATTTCATGGGATTGGATTAGGTGGAGATGTGGAAGCATGTATCCTGTCTGTCTGACATCTTGATTCCATCATAGGATGTCGATCTTTGTGTATTTTTCTCATAACTAGCTACCTTACTAATAGCATCTTTCATGTTAAAATAAACATTAAGAAGAATGTGGGATGTGGAGAAAAAGAAACTCTTATGCACTGTTGATGGGAATGTAAATTGGTACAGCCATTATGGAAAACAGTATGGAGGTTTCTCAAAAAATTAAAAAATCAAAAGTAAAATTACCATTAATTTCACCTCTGGGCATTTATCCAAAGAAGATGAAAACACTAACTCAAAAAGATACCTGCACCCTTATGTTCATTGCAGCATTATTTATGATAGCAAGATATGGAAACAACCTGTGTCCATCAATGGATGAATGGATCAAGAAAAAAAAAAAATATATATATACATATATACATATTTAAATAATGGAATATTATTCAGCCAGAAAAAAGAAGGGAAGTTTGCCATTTGGCATATGGATGGACCTTGAGGGCATTATGCTAAGTGAAATAAGTCAGAGAAGATAAATACCATATAATGTCACTTATATGTTGGAATCTAAAAAAACCCAAACGCCCATAGATTGGTGGGTGCTAGAGGTGGGGTTGAGGTAGGTGGGAAAAATGTACAAGCTCCCAGTTACAAATAAAAAGGTCATGTAGATGTAATATACAGCATGCTAACTATAACATAATACTCTATTGCGTATTTGAAAGTTGCTAAGACAGTAGATCTTAAAAGTTCTTGTCATCAGAAAAAATTTTTTGTTACTATGTTAGGTGACAGGTATTAGCTAGATTTATTGCAATGATCATTTAACAATATATACAAAGAATGAATCATTGTTATTTACCTGAAACAAATATGTTACAATGTCAATTGTACCTAGATTAAAAAAAGAATGCAAAATGTGCATGCATTTTTCAGTGACATGGGAACTCTCAAAAAAATTGTAAAAAGGAGGGTTGCTCTGCCCCACAGTTTTCTTGCTATTAGGGTTACTCTGAGGACAAAAAATGTTGAAAATTCAGCTAAAAAAAAAGGAAAGATTTTTGATGCCTTGAATTGGCCTCTCAATCTTTCCCATCCCCCGTCCTTCTCTCTTACCCAAGAAAAATATCCGATTCCAATAAAGAGAAAATGTTCTAGTAAGGCCTTTGTTCTCCCCCAGTCCTAGGACTTGTCATTATGGGCAGGCCACCTGCGCAAGGTCCCATGCTTCAAGGGGACCCGTACTTCATTTAATGCTTTGCTGTTGCTGTCTTGAAATTCCTAATACTTTTCAAAAAAGAGCCCCAGCATTTTCATGGGTCCCACAAACCAGGAAACTGATCCTGAATATAGGTTTCTACTCAGCAGAACTGGGTCCTTGATGTTTCTGCCAACTACTTAGCTGTTGTTATGCATTGTCTACCCACGTTAAAAAATTAAGGCTGATGACATTTGGTTGACCCCAGAGAAATTTCCACCATGTGTATCTTCAGAAAAATCTTACTTTTTCCGCAGGGGTTGGGTGGGAGTTTGAATTTGAAGCAAAAATAGACCAGAGTCACACCTTTAGTATTCTTTTGTGAGTTAGCCTCACCTTCCCTTCTTAACACTCTTAAACTCCTTCTGTCCTCTCCAGCCATACCACCACGTACAGCTGAGCACATAAGACTTGTTCTTCTTCCACACATGTGCCTAAGTGGTTCCCGTGACTTAGAAGCCTTTCTTGCCCTGTATACTTGGTGAACTCTTCCTCAACCTTCAAAACTTGTTTTAATTATCACCCCCTCCAGGAAGCCCTCCTTGGCCTCTCTAGGTAGAACCAAGTGCTTTGCTCCTATTGATCTCACGTCTCCAGTAAGAACCTAAGCATAGAGCTGGAATTACTTTCTTATACATTTCTTTTCCACTAGATTGGTGGTTTCCAACTTTTTTGTTTGTTTGTTTGCTTTCCTAGTTTTCTTGTGTGTGGCGCACTTGAAGGCATTAAAATACTAAAAAGAAAAAGTCAAAAATAATCACAGTGCAATTATTGTTGCAGTATCACTGGGTCCTTTGGTGACTTTGAAAGCATCTGTCGTTACCACATTATCATTTGCTGTCCCTCTAATACCAGTTTGCAGTTATGAATACCTGCTCTTGTATATCTCATATGTTACGTTTTATGTTCCAATTGCCGCCCCGCTGGCTAGGTTTTTTATCTCTCACCTCTTCTCATAGCCAGCTTGCTCCACTCTCCACTCTTCTGTGACTTTTGGGGGCTGTGTTCCATTGGACAGGCTTTGCTAACATGCATTTTGCATTTGAGTAAAAGTCTATGTTAGACAGTAATTGAAATTTGGCCTTTCGTCCTGACATATCCAGATTGCTCACCATACCCGGGTACTCACGGTAATCTGCTCACCAGACTGTGTGCCCACCAGACTTCGCCTGCCCAGAAGGGGTCGTGCAAAAGGAACCATTTGGACTAATGGTTCGGGATAACCCACAGCGCTTCTGCAGATCCACTGAGAACTGCTGGAAAGCAAGGACTGGATTCTATTCATCTTCACTTCTCCAACACCTAGCGATGGACAATGACAAACTATAGTTAATGTGAAATAAATTACAAGACAATCAAGAGACTCTGTCCATACAATGCAACATGATTTGGGCTTCGTCTAAAACATTGTTAACATTAAGTTTCCCAAATTTGGTCAGCAGGGGCAGTGGCTCTTAAATGCATGGGATATGCTGGGGCGATGTGGGCTGCCCCGGCCCCAGCCCCCAAATGTCACGAATAGCCCTGGATACTTTCCCTCTGTGCTGAAGTCCACCAAAGTCTCTGAGAGGGTGTCAAGTTCTTAGTCATCATTCATCAGGCGTACTACTCCTGAAAGAGCTGGTCAAGGGCAACACTGACGCATGCACTTTTCATCAAACAAGGATCCCCACAGTCCATCTCCTGCTCCATTTCCTACACGCAGCACGTGTGATGAGCACAGCTCTAGAAATGAGCACTCAGCAAGCATTTTGAAAGTTCCGAGCTGGAAGACAGCTTCAAGGTTGTTTAGCGTGATCTCATTTCCCATCAGGAGAGGGATGTGATATCACCCAGTTGGTGCTGGTAGAACAGCGAGGAGGGCCCAGGTAAGGACTGCTTCCTGCCCGCGAGGCATGCCTATGCCCCCTATTCCTTCCTTTCATTCAGGTCCATAGCAACTCCCCTCCCCCACCTCTCCTTCCTTGAACTGCTCTCCTTGGCCCTTCCCCAATCCTAGCTTCAGAGAAGGCAGAGCCCCGCCCAAGAGTGGCAGGAATAGGACGTGGCAAAAAAAGTTTATCTTCTCCTCTTCTTGCCCAGAGCTAGCAGCCTGGGCCTCTGATAGCGGAAGTCACATTGCCACTGTGGGATTTTATGCTAATGAAGAGTGCTTTGGGCCAGACCCACAGGATAGAGGCTGAGGGAGGAGACTAGAGTATTGTAGTATGAGCGATTCGTCTCTGCCGCATCCAGAAACAAAATCCACACACTTTCTGCAATCACAGTGTTCCTACCATATTCCTTATCTGGTCTCTTTCTAAAACCTGGAGGGGAGAAGTGTCAGGGGCTAGCAAGCAGGTTTTGTAAAGCCGTCTTTTGGGAGTCTCGCATGGGGTCTGGCCCTACCCCAGGCTTAGTCTATAGGAGATCAGGCGGCATTAGGGTTTTTTCTTCATGCTCCTAGCCTCTCTGCTCTCAGTCTGGCCTGGGGGCGGGGGGCGCTGCCAGTCTGCTCAGGGACCCTCTAAGAATGCCTGGGAGCTCGCCTGGGGATTCTAGGGACAGTGTGCTCCCTTCCACTTGACAGGCAGGGGACACTGAGACTTCTGGAGAGAGGAAGCAATGCCCAAAGATCATAAAAGGAGTGAGACCCTGTGTGAGAATGAGACCAAGAAGCTCCATGCTCCTTTCTGTCTGGTGCCCTGGCTCCTGACTTCTCCCTGATTCCACATGATGGCTCAGAGGGTTGTCTTCTGGCTCTTGGGTCAGAGGGCTTGGAAGGCATGGGGTTGGGAGGGAAGGATAAGGGGGTAAGGGAGTGAGTCCCTGTGCAAGTATTTATTTGAAGAGAGGTAAGAGGTAAGAGATAAGGATGCAGGGGGAGCCAACGAAGTGTGTCAACCACCATGGTGGCCTTTGGCCATCTTAAATTTTCAAGAGAGAGGCTTTCTCCAACCTCATGATCTCCATGAGAACCTCTGCATGATTCTCTCTGCTCTTCTCTATCACAGGCCTCATTACAAATTGTCGCTGCCTATTTCTGCGTGTTTTTCTTGTTCAATGTCTGTCCAGCCATTAGACTCTAAGATCCACAAAGGTAGGGAATATACTGATTGTTTGTTTGTTTGCTCCAGGAATCAGCAGGCCTGGTGAATAGCGGGCATGCAACAAATATTTGATGAGAGAATGAATATTTTTTTAAACATTTATGATTCAATTTGGACTTTGAATAGCTCTTACTGGCCTCTCAGTACTCAATCGTCAAGTACATGTTTAACCCACATATAAATTATAGAACTGACTTTTTGGGATCATCCATGATTTCTTTTCTAAGCGCCGGGGCCAATAACCAAGGGATTCATATATTTTCCAATGGACAGGAGTTAATTAAAGGTACAAGGTTATTTGAGATTTTATTATTCTGCCTACTTACTTCACTGCATAATTAATGATCCAGTCCTAGACTTAGATGATTTGTGGACTGTCCCTCTTACTTTCGTGCAGACAATAGTGCGAAGAGATTTCTAGCTCCTTTGATACGAATACGTAAGGGTTGTGTCTTTGAGAATCATACGGGACTAAAAAGCCAGACCCACGACTCACAACTTCTGAGGGTGCTGTTCATATTGGAGTTTAGGTGACAGGCATGCTGGCTTCGGGGGCAGCTTTGGGAGAACCCCAGCTTTCTGGTTTAATGTGCGTAGGCCCTGCAGGACTGCTGGCATTGCTTGACTGCTCGTCTCCCTCTTCTTATTCTTGCCCCTTTTCTTGTTCTTTCCCCGGCATCCAGAATGATCTATTCAAAGCCTAAGTGAGACCAAGGCACTTGTGTGCTTAAAACCATCCAGGGACCTCTTATTGTACTGAGAACAAAGACGAATTCTCTGCCTGGACGAAGGGGGCCCTACAGGATCCACCCTTGGCCTGGATCTCATATCTTGCACTTTTAATCTCTCCCTTGCTCTCTGCACTCGGGCTCCAGTGGCCTCCTTTCTCTTTCTTACTTAGCCAAGTTCATCCCCCAACTCAGCGGCTTTGCACCTGCTGTGTCCTCGTGTGGACAGCTCCTCCCCCACCCCCAATTAGATGTTCACCTGCTCCTTTCTTCCTGTCATTCAGGTCTCAGCTTAGACGTCAGCCCCTGGCAAGCCCGTCCTGGACCCCAGTTCTGCAGCCACACCCCAGTCACTCTCCATATCTTCTCTCTGTGTTCTTTGCAGAACTCATCACTGTCTGCTATCTGCTATCTTCCTGTTTCTCTCCATTTATTTACTTCGGCTCTGTCTGCCCCACAAGGATACAAGCTCCACGAGCATCAGGTCATTATCTTTGTTGTTCTTTGCTCTATCTCTAGTGCTTGGCCTGCGGTAAGGGCTCTAGAATAGTCAGTGAATGCATTAAAGTCTATAAGTAGGCTCATCGGGGTTGCTTCCCAGCCTGGCCTGCCGAATGACTGGGCGAGGCCACCTGAGAGCCTGGAAACCATCAGGAGCCTGCTTCGCCGGAGAAAGCAAATGACCTACAAGTTTAGAGGCCTGAGTTCTAGTCTCTCTTCTTCTGTTGCCATTTGCTCGCCTCTCAGAGTCTCAGCTTCCTCACCTGTCCTATGAGGGCTTTGGACTGGGTGACCTCTGAGGTTACATTCCGGTAATTTCTGCCACTCCAATGCAACGCTTTTCAGGCCCAGAGTCCGAGGCCGGCCTCCCCGGGGAGCAGAGGTCTTGGGGTAACCGCAGCCCCAACACCCCCACTTTCTGTGGTAACTATGGCAACCTTTCCACCAGCTCCTGATGTTGGAGGAAATGCCTGAGTGTGCGATGGCCTCAAATGGAGAATGAAACAGGAAACAATACTTCTGGAGGCAACGGGTTGCGCTGGGAGGGGTAGAGGCCCGGATAGAGCTGGATTTGCTTCTCGGCTCCTTGCCTACCAGCTGGATGACCCTGAACCTTTGCCCTGAGCTGTAGTTTTGGCAAAGAGAGATGCTTATACCCTGCTTGCAATGTGCAGGGAGAGGATTACATGGGTTAACAGATGTGAAACCAAAGAGAGGTCAGCTCCCTTCCCATTAGCTTTGAAAGCTTGAGCATGTTCACAGGAATGGTGTTGTGGCTAGGTTATGGATGCCAGCCCGCGGCTTGATCTCACAGAGGCCAGTAGGGGCTGCCGCGAGATGGCTTATCTTGGTAAGGGAAAACACAACAACAACAAAAAACAAGAAAAAAAACCCCCAAAAGCAAAAACAAAAAACAACTCCCCCCCAAAAAAACAACCCCCCCGCAAACAAAACCACCTTCATTTGTGAAAAAAGCAAAACAGCCTGTTTATTTATTTTGTACTAGAAACTTCTGGTGCATAAGCCTACAGAGATGACTTTACAGAACTGGAAAGGAGAAAAGTGTTTCTAGCTCTTTCCTGGGCAAACCACATTTGCATTCCTAGAGGGTGTGGATTACAGGGCTCCAAGAAACGAAGTTGCTTGGTGGGCTGGCTTACTTCAGCCCAGACACAAACTATGCGCGGTTTTGTTTGCGTGCGGAGGTAGAGAGCTGCTGCTTGGAGCTGTTTGTATACCTGCCAGAGACTGGGTTCCTTATTCTGCATACGGAGCAGACACGATAGGTTGACTCACTCAGGAGCTACCCTTCTCTCTCCTTTCCTCTTTTGTAGAGACTGGAAACCTAAAACTCGACTTCCCAGCACCCTACAGAAGGCCACATGACCCAGTGCCGGCCAATAATACATACGTGCAAATTTGTTGGCAGGGACATCTCTTCCTAACTAAAAAAGACAAAGTTTCACGAAGAGAAAACCCGTCATCCCCTTCTCACCTCTCTTCTCCTTTTGCTCATATTGTGGATGTGATGCTCGAAGGTGTAGCAGCCATCTTGCGACCATGAGGCAAAATGTGAGGATGAAAGCTGCGAGACTGAGTCTACCCCTTTGTAATAATGTATTGTCTCTCATTGGAGACACCATCAATATTGGAGGACACACCTTTATTTAAGTCCCATTAGGAAAGATAAAATGCTGTTAATTATAGTACAACTTGTTTGTAAAGATCTTCCAGATTTCCAAGATGTTACCATGGGAAATAAAATAAAAAGCAGGTCTTAAAATTGATGAGATTTGAAAACCTTCTGAGCCCTGGCACGTCTGTCTCGACTTACGTGAGAACAACTTTTTTTTTTTTTTAGATTCTATTTAGTTATTTGAGAGAGAGAGAGAGAGAGAGAGAGAGAGAGTGAGCTACAGGCACGGGGAGAAGCAGGTTTCCCACTGAGCAGGGAGCCTGATGCAGGACTCCATCCCAGGACCCTGGGATCATGACCTGAGCCGAAGGCAGTCGCTGAACCAACTGAGCCTCCCAGGCTCATTCTTTTAGGCATGGCTGTCAGGATTTCTGTTCCTTTTGGCAAAACGCATTCCTGTTGACTTGTGACAATCACCTCCTGAGATAGGGATTAATGCCCCTATTTTACTAACCAGGAACCTGACGCATAGAAGGACACGGAGTGGAGATCCTAGAATTGCATACATTGGAAGTGAGAGCTGAGCGCACTCAGGGGCCTCCAAGTGTACTGAACGTGACCCTGTACTTGACCTGCTCTGTTGCTTTTCCTGCCGTAGACATGACCTTCATGGCGTAGCTAGAGGGATGATGGGCAGCTCTGCAGTCACACCCTCGCCCCCTTCCCCTGCCCTGGAGGCCACTGCCCTGTCACTCACTGGGACACACAATTCGTCCCTGTGAGCTGGGAGCTCAGGGCCTTCTGCCACAGGTTTCTCAGTCAGGGGGCAGTTTATTTTGATGTGGGAAACAAAGGCAGAAGAAAAATTATTAAATTTCCTTGCCACCTACAACCCACAGATAAATCCTTGAAACAGGCAGAGTGACATTCCTGTGGGGACTCAACTGCCCCGAGGTTGACACTTTACTAAGGGCAAAAGACAATCCTAGCCCAACAACGCCCCCCTCCACGCCCCAAATACTGTAAGTCTACTTTAACATATAAAAATTCCTTTAGAAACTTCTTTTATCTCTAGATCCCCCAAGATACGTGTTGGCGAGCATCCCCCAAGCATATGGCCCAATGATATGCATCTGAAGGGTCTCATGACTAAGGTTTCATTAGACAGTAATAAATGACCTTTGCCCAACAACAGCCAGCCCCCTCGAGGTCCTGGAAACCTTGCTTCCAAAATTCCTTAGACGCTTATGCTCTCCCTGACCCCCTCCTAACTTGAAAGTATATCGTGGGCCACTCCTCATGACCTCGGTGCAGCTCTTTCTGCCCACGCGGGTCCTGTCCCCGTGCGTTAATAAAAATCACCTTTTTGCACCAAGGACGTTTTAAGAATTCTTTATGGGCCTCGGGCTTCGAATCCTAACGTTCTTTCTGACATGAGTTTTCTTGTCCTGTTTCTCACTTGCCTTCTTCCCTTCCCCATCCCCTCTGCAACAAGAATATGGGACTGGAGAAAGCATAATGTCTCTGTAGGAGAACTGCAGCTTCCCGCTCTCCTAGGCTCTAGGCTGGTTTCCGGGACGCCCTCAGGCTTCTAGGGTGTGGGGTCCACAGGGCTGCATGTGGCGGGGCAAGACCTTTGTAGAAAAGGACTTTTTCTGGTCAAGAGCCTTTTGCAAATTAGCCGGTCAACTTTTCTTTTTTGCCTTGGAAGCTGGCCTTGGAGAACAGTCTCCTGGAGACCAAGGGACGGGGTGGGGGTGGGGTGGGGGTGGGGTGGGGGTGGGGTGGGGTGCTGGTGGGGGGGGAGGGGGGATGGGGGGAGGGGGGATGGGAGGGGAAGGCTTAGGGCTCTCCTCCAGAGGGCACAGACAGGGTAAGCTTTTGTGCCTGTGGCTTAAGGAAGTCTT
>CM052807.1:32262829-32286657 GCA_028533885.1 Nasua narica
GGGGAGGAGCCACAGCGACTGTGCCCCCCCCCCCCCTCGTGTGGCCCTTTGTGCTGACTTTCTCTGCTTTCCCGTGGAGCTGGAGATCTAGGGGCGGGGGTTGGGGTGGGGCCTTGTGCCTTCTCCTCTGGCTCCCAGCAGAAGCAGAAGAGAAGTGGAAAACTCCTAGGGGGCTTTTCTTCTCTGACCTGAGGGAAGGGCAGGCACGGGATCCTTTCGGGGGGGGGGGGGGGGAACCCATTGAGAGCCGCCTTCCCCTCCCCCATCCCCAAAAGCCTAGGGGCTGGGGAACTGACCTTGAAAACCCTGGTTTCTACACAGCCCAACTTTAGTCCAACCCCACCCTGGCTTGGCACCCCAAACCACACAGTTCCCATAAGAACTAGGCTTAAGGGCCTGTGTACCTCACAGGAAGTCTTAGATTGCAAACATCTGTCCAGACTGCTGACTTCGTGTAAACGGATCGAATCGCCAATCCTGTTGGCGGGGCGGGGTTTCGCATCCTGGAGCCCTGAGGACTTGGGCATCTGAGCCTGTGCCGGGCTGCAGGGAGCCTCTGGCTTCAGATGGATTCCGGCTGCAAGATTTCCTTTTGCCACTCAGCCTTATGGCAATTCTTTGCCTTTCTTCTTTCTGCAAGTGAAATATCAGGGCCCATTCTTTTGGACCCCATGTGGAGCTGGCGGCTTTTTTCCTCTTACTCTTCTGCAGGGCTCCTTCTCGCTGTTTCCAATATTCCCACCACACTGCTCTGGGATTCCTGGTGCACCGGATTTATCGAGGGCGGGCTGGCGCAATTTTTTAAAATTAAACCTTTTATTTTGCGCTCACTGGAGCTGCACACACAGTTGTAAGGATTCATATACAAGAGATTCCATACAACAGCGCACCCAGAATGTTGACATTGACACGTGAAGATGTAGAACATTTCCATTGCTGGAAATCTCGGGTGTTACTATTTTATCGCTACACCCACATCCCTCCCTCCTGTCACCCCCCTCCCCCATCACCCCTCCTCTTACCCTTGGCAACCACAAACCTGTTCTTCATCTCTCTAATTCTGTCATTTCAAGAAAGTTATATAAATGGACTCACCCAGCATGTAAACTTCTGGGGTTGGATTTTTTTTTTTCTCACTTGGCAGAATTCTGTGGAGTTGTGTTGTGTGTATCCAAGTTGTTGTATGTATCAAGACTTTTGTCTTACTGCTGAGCAGGATACCATGGTGTGGATGTACTACAGTTTATCACTCTCTGGGTGACACCTGAGTTGCTTCCAGTCTTTGGTTATTGTCAATAAAGCTGCTATACAGGCTTTCATATGAACATAAATTTTCACGTCTCTGGGAGAAATGCCCAGGAGTGCAAATGCTGGGTCATATGGTAGTTACATGCTCAGTGTTTCTAAGAAAAACCTGCCAAAGTGTTTTCCAGAGTGATTGTACCATTTCACATGGGCGCTGACAATGTGTAAGGGGTCATCTTGAATCCTCACCGGCACCAGATGTGACCATGACTGTATCGTAGTCATTCTGGTAAGTGTGTATGATACCTGAATGGGATTTCAATGTGGATTTCCCTTCTGGCTAATGATGTTGCGTGCTTTTTTCATGGGCTTATTTGCCATCAGTATATCCTCTTTGCTGAAATGTTTGTTTGCATCTTTTGCCTATTTTTCTAAGAGGGCTGTTCAGTTTTTACTGTTGAGTTTTGAGATTTCTTATATATTCTAGATGCTAGCTCTTTGTTGGATATGTGGTTTGCAAATGTTTTCTCCTTTTTGTGAGTTGTTTTTTTCCCATCCTCATAACAGGATCTTTTGTGGAACAAAAGTTTTAAATCTTTAGGGTAAATACCCAGTAGTGTGATTCCTGGGTCTTAGGGTAGCTCTATTTTCAACTTTTTGAGGAACCTCCACACTGTTTTCCAGAGTGGGCTGCACCAGCTTGCATTCCCACCAACAGTGCAGGAGGGTTCCCCTTTCTCTGGATCCTCGCCAACACCTGTCGTTTCCTGACTTTTTAATTTTAGCCGTTCTGACTGGTGTGAGGTGGTATCCTACTGTGGTTTTGATTTGTATTTCTCTGATGGCGAGTGATGTTGAGCACTTTTTTCATGTGTCTGTTGGCCCTTTGGATGTCTTCTTGGCAGAAATATTTTGATCTATTAGAAGAAATTGTATCCCAAAATTTTAAAGAAAAAAAACCCTATATGTGTACAAAAAATAAGGTATGCAATGAAGGGATAAAATATGACTACAACAATGAAAATTAAAAAAGATTTTTAAAAAGGTATTGATAAAATAAAATAGTTTAAAAAACATTAAAATAGGAAAGAGGAAAAAATTTAAAAAATAAAAAAATTTAACTTTGAAAGACTAAAGAATCATGGGAAAAAAGCCGTAAATTTTGTGTATTACATTCCCCTATCTCTAGAGTTCCAGAGTTCTCACTGATCGGTGAACTTGGTCTTGGCTGGATGTCCTCGCTGATCTTCTGGGGGAGGGGCCTGTTGCAGGGATTATCAAATGTCTTTGCCTGAGGCGGAATTGCACCACCCTTGCTGGGGGCGGGCCAAGCAGTCCGCTCAGGTTCGCTCTTGGGAGCTTTTGTTCCCTGAACACTTTCCGTACCGCTTTGGAGGATGGGAATAAAATGGCTGCCTCCCAGTCTCCGGCCTGGAGGGGCTGAGCATTCAGCCCACCCCCGCCTCCTCACTGCGCCCTCGGAGAACAGCAGTCAGTCCCTCCCGTCTCCCTGGTCTCCGGCCGCTCCGAGCTCAGCGGGCCTGTGACCGCGCGTTTCTGTCTCTGGCGCGCGGCCCCGTCTGGCGTCTCCAAACCCAGCAGATTCCGGCAGCCACTCCCGCGCCGCTCCTCCCGGAGGAGGAAGGTGAGTCTCCCCGGTCTGCCCCTTGTGGGGTCCCCGCCCAGAGAGCAGTGGCCCAGTTGTGCCCTGGAACACAGTGTAAGGTAAGCCGGGGCTGAGAGCCCACTGCTCGGCTCCATCCCTCAGCCGGTCTCCCCGCCCCAATACCTGGGGGCTCTGCCGCACTCAGACACCCCCGGTCCCTCTGTGACCCCGCGGGTCCTGAGACCACCCTGTCCCCGCGAGGGCTCCACCCCTGCTTAGCCTCTGGAGCGCCGTCCCTCAGCGGAGCAGACCCTAAAAGTCCCGATTTTGTGCTCTGCGGCTCTGTGGCTGCCGGGAGCTGGCCCCTCCCCCCGCGTATCTCTTCCTGTGTATCGCCTTGGACTCACTTCTCTGCACGTCCTACTTTCTGGAAAGTGGTCGCTTCTCTGTTCTTAGAATTGCTGCTCCTCTTCTCTTTGATCTCCTGTTGAGTTTGTAGGTGTTCAGAAGGGTTTGGTAACTATCTAGCTGAACTAACTGGGACCTGATGATATTTATGTCTCCTACTCCTCTGCCATCTTGTTCCTCCTCTGTAATTGTTTTAAACCTGTATATAAATTTAAGGGCTAATTAACATCTTTACTATGTTGAGAAGTCCAGACCATGCAAGCACTAAGACTTTTCATTTATTTAGATCTTTGATTTATTTCAATGGTGTTTTGTAACTTTCAGCATGCAAGTCCTGTACATGTTTTGTTCTATTTAAACCCAAATACTTACCAATTTTTGGAGTGATCGTAGATGGTAATGTATTTTTAATTTTGGTGTCTTTTGTTCATTGCTAGTCTATAGAAATATAATAGAATTTTTTGTGTTTATTGTGTATATTCAAACATTGCCTCAATGCACTTACTGATTCTAGTGGTTCTTTGTACGTTTTTTGGAATTATCTACATAGAAAATCACATAGTGTACAATAGGGAAGTTTCATTTTCTCCTTTTCCAGTTTGTATGCCTTTTCCTCTCTTTTAAAAAATTGTGTTAAAAAAATTGTGTTAAAATACACAATTTACCATCTTACCTATTTTTAAGTGTACAGTTCTGTGGTAATAAATACATTCGTACTGTTGTGTAGCCATTAACCACTGTCCTCCCCAGAACTCTTTTCCTTTTGTAAAACTGAAGCCCTATGCCTATTAAAAACGACCTTCCCATTCTCCCCTCCTCCAGTCCATGGCAGCCACCATCCTCCTGTCTGTTCCTATGATTTTGATTACTCTAAGTGCCTCACTTAAGTGGAATCATGAAGTATGTGTTTTTCTGTGATTGGCTTATTCCACTTAGTTTACTATCCTCAAGTTTCACCCACGTATTCTTTTCTTTCTTTTTTTTTGTTTAAGATTTCATGTATTTACGTGAGAGAGAGAGATAGCAAGACACAGAGCCTGAGCAGGGTAGAGAGGGAGAAGGGCAGAGGGAGGAAGCAGGATCCCCACTGAGCAGGGAGCCCAATGCAGGACTCAATCCCAGGACCCCAGGATCATGACCTGAGCCAAAAGCTGACAGACTAAGCCACCCACATGCCCCATGTTGTAGTATTCTGCAGATTTTCCTTACTTTTTAATGCTGATATATATGAATGCCAATAATACTCCATTGTAGGTTTTTGCTAATCTATTCATCTGTTGATGGGCACTTGGGCTGCTTCTGCATTTCAGCTGTTGTGAATAATACTGCTCTGACCGGGGGTGTCCAACTATATCTTCAAGACCCTGCTTTTCATTCTTCTGGATTATACCCAGAAGTGAAATTGCTGTGTCATGTGGTAATTCTATTTTTAATTTTTTGAAGACCCTCCATACTGTTTTCCACAGTGGCTGCCCTTTTGACGTTCCCACCAACAGTGTGCGAGGGTTCCAATGTGTCCACATGCTTGCCAACATGTGCTGTTCTGTTTTCTTGAAGGCAGTCATCTTTGTGGGTGTGAGGTGATGTCTCCCTGTGGTTTTGATGTGTATTTCCCTAATGATGAGTGATGTTGAACGTCTTGTTATTTGCTTATTGGCCATTTGTGTCTTTGGAGAAATGCCTGCTCGAGTCTTTGGCCTGTTTTTGCCTCGAGCTTCTTTTTGTTGTTAAGTTGTGTTTGTTGTTAAGTTTTATATGTATTTGGATATTCAACCCTTATCAGATGTATGACTAACAAATATTTCCTCCCATGCCATGGGTGCATTTTTACTGTGTGGGTAGTATCTTCCAATGTACACATTTTAAGAATTTCCATGAAGTCTATTTTGTCTATTTTATTTTTCTTTTGTTACCTGTGCCTTGGTGTCAAATCCAAGAAATCATTGCCAAGTCCATTGTTATTAAGTTTGTCTTATGTTTTTTTCTAAGAGCTTTATTGTTTTAGGTTTTACATTTAGGTCCTTGATCTGTTTGAGTTATTTTTGTGTGTGTGTGGTGTGAGGTAAGGGTCCAAGTTCATCCTTTTATTTCTTGTTCTTGTTTTATCATACTGAAGAGAACTTCCAGTATTATGGTAAATAGGAGAGGTGAGAGACGGTGTCCTTATTTGTTTCTGACTTTAGGGAGAAGCATGTGGTTTTTCATCACTAGGTATAGTATTGGCTGTATATATTTTTGTGGATGATTTTATCAGATTTATAAAGTATCCCCCTCAGTTACTAAGTGCCGCTGGAGCCCTCTGGATACTGTGATAGGCATAGGGAGTGTCCCACCTTCCATTGGGAAACATCAGTTTAGATCAGTCATGATTCACACTCAGTGGCTAGGACCCTTCTTACCTTGTATTATCTCCAGGAAGGAGGAAAAAATGGCTATTGAGTATAGACAGCCAAAGCCAACAGTGTCAGCCACTGGAGGGGAAGGAACATCTTCAAGTGGAACCAGAAGCATTATAATTGGATCCGAAGGGGCCCCAGCATCTCTCCCAGGGCCTCTAAGTCTAGTGGGACTTAGTTTTTCTCCCTTCATATGTATCCAAGGTAGCAACATGGACCCAGACTTACTATTAACTCTGGCCATGTGGTGAGAGCCTGCAGTGGGAGAGAGGACGTGTTCTTTTTTTTTTTTTTAGATTTTATTTATTTATTTGTGAGAAAGAGAGAGAGAGAAAACACAAGCAGGGCGAGTGGCAGGCAGAGGGAGAAGCAGGCTTCTCACTGAGCAAGGAGCCTGATGTGGGACTGAATCCCAGGACCCTGGGGTCATGCATGACCTGAGCCAAAGGCAGATGCTTAACCAACTGAACCACCCAGGCATCTGAGAGTACTTGTTCTTAACCTTGCGGACTTCTTTTTCTCTCTGTGCTCTTGTCT
Source organism: Nasua narica (assembly GCA_028533885.1). Classification (NCBI taxonomy): domain Eukaryota; kingdom Metazoa; phylum Chordata; class Mammalia; order Carnivora; family Procyonidae; genus Nasua; species Nasua narica. Next base: position 32,269,022 of record CM052807.1, read on the forward strand.
GAACAGTAAAACATCTTAGACTGGGAGGGACTTTGGAGATCATGAAAATTATTTTATAGGTATAGACACTGAAGCCCAGAATGGAGAAGTAATTTTTTCAAGATGAAGCGGTAAATGATCAAGCCACGATTGCGTCAGCTGAACACTGCAAATGGACTTCCCAGTTACCAGCTTTTCCTTTATTTCTCATCTCTCAGTGATATCCAGTAGTTATCAGGTGCTCGCTTTGAGACACAGACTGCTAATTGACGTATCATTTTTTAAAAAAAATTTTAATTTCTATAACAACTTTATGAAATAGATACTTTTATTGCCCCCATTTTGTAGATCAGGAAATTGAGGCTTAGAAAGATTAAGGAAGGTGTGAGGGCCTGATTCTAAAATCAGCAGGATTAGCTACTATACCATACCACTCCCCCAGTAAGATGAGCCTTTGTTTTCTTTTGGTGTCCTCTATTCTGGATGGATTAGGGAGCTATCCTCCAAAGGTCTGGCAGTTTCTCTTTGGTGTGCTCACATTGTGGATGTCTCCGTACCAGTTGAAAGAAATGTGGAGGAAAGACAAATCCATTCATTCCAGTTTTCTGTGACTGAGAAGGGATAAGAGATGAAGATCATGCTTCAGCCATATTATTTTGCTTTTTTTTGTAAAAAGAAAACTCCTTATTAAAACAACAGTGTAACTATTAGGCTATGTCTTAATTATAACCTAGGGTTTACAGTTCTTAGAGAAAGATATGATTAGGACAAAATTAAAATATGGCCGTGAGTATATGTTGTCCCACTCAAGTACTGTTTTCAGTTACTCCTTATTTAGGCATTGGTTTTCTTTACTCTTTTATAAATTTTCTCAGTGATTCCAGGATTTCCACTGTAAGTCTATTGGCTTCCAGGAACCCAAACCAGCCACTGGCAGCTTTGGTGTAGATACATCCTGAAGGAGGCAATTCCCTGGGCACTTCTACTCTGCCTGTGTTGATAGTCATTCACAACTAACCTCTCTATTCTCTTGTCTGCTTGTTCTTCCATCTATCCATCCATCCATTCACCCATCCACCCACACTCCCATCAATCCATCGATCCATCGATCCATCGATCCATCCATCCATCCATCCATCCAACTACTCTTTCATTCAACAGTTATTTATTAAATGCCTATTTACAATGACCCTATTATATTTTACATGTCACACAGTGTCCAACAAAGAGTCATGTGGCTTGTCTCATTTCGTGAGTATGTGTTTTTTTTCCTCTGATAGTCTTGAACCCTTCAAGGAGGGATAAGAAAGGGTCTTATTGCTTTCTGTGCCAAGTGCGTGACACAGAAGAAGGTATTCAATCAATGTTTGTAGAATTGTATTATTCATTCAGTGGTGCCTGCCTTCTCTTCAAGTCTTCTTAAACAGGGCTTTCTTTTCCCCTTTCAAGTTTCATAGGACATTTAGAAAGCACAGAAAGACAATTTTATCGGGGATCAGAGTCTGAAAGTGAATGCAAAAAGAGAAAAAATAACCCAGGAGCGGGTTCAGGAATAATCAGAATAATCAGAGAGTGTCACCATCATGACTGTGGTAATGTAGCTGGACTTAATCTAGCCTTGATAAAGGCTTTGATTGCTTCCTTCTATGTGTAATCTTAATCATCCTCTGGGTGCCCCTTTTTTCTCCTGTATTCCACATATGGATCTGATGTCCCTCCTGTCTTCGAGATGGGAAACCGAAGTCCAGAATGGCCTAGTAACTTGAGCCGTCTCACATGGCACATCAGGAACTGAGATATGGAGAGAAAATAGTCATTTTTAGATTTTAATAGTCAAATCCAGATATCATTACCATCACATCATATTTACTATTTGTGAGCTCTTCTTAAGTGCCAAGAACTTTATATGTATGATCCTTTCCCCTAACTCTTTCTCCTGATAACATTTCAAACCCATAAGAAGTAGTAGGAATGTACAATGAAACATCAAACTTCACTCATTGCTTTAATTCTTACACCTACTTTCTTATACCTAGTGTCACATTTTTGCTTTCCCTCTCTCCCTCCTTCCCTCTCTCTCTATTTTTGAATCACTTCAGTTACTTGCAGACATTGTGACACTTCACTCCTAAATATTCCAGCACATATCTCTTCAGAACAAGAGCCTTCTTCTACGTTACTAAAATAAAATTATCGCACTGAGGAAATTTAACATTAAAACAATTCCATTATCTATTATATACTCATTATTCAAATTTTTCTGATTTTCCTAATAGTAATCCTCCTTCCCTTCGTTCCCCCCCCTCCCTCCCTCCCTCCTTCCTTTCTTCCATCCAGGATCTAAATAAGGATCACACGTTGCATTTACATTTCATACCTCTTTAGTCTCCTTTAATCTAGAACACTTTCTCAGCCTTTTTTTTTTTTTTCCTTTCATGCCATTGACAATTTTGAAGAATCCAAGCTAGTTATTTTTCAAAATGTCCCTCAATTTTAGATTTGTTTGATGCTCCCTCATGGAAAGATTTGGGGTACATATTGTTGGCAAAAATAATTCCCTAAGTGATGTTCTGTGTTTCTCAGTGCATCACATCAGGGGGCATAAAATGTCACTTTGTCTCATCATTGGTGATGTTATGATCTCTTGGTTAAGGTAGTGTTTGCATGATTTCCACACTGTGGAGATATAATTTTCCCTTGTAATTCACAAGTAGTCTGTAGGGTAATACTTTGTGTGAATATCCCCCATCACTCTTTCATCCAGTGGTTTTTGTATTCATTGATGATAATTATACGTGATCTTTTCAAACTCACATAATAACCCTGTGAGGTAGATACTATTACCCATAGTTTTACACTGAGGAAACTGAGTCTCATAGAGATAAAGAAACTTTCTCACGTCCCCACAGTTAGTTAGGGACAGAGCTGAATCTCCTTTTAAGATTTTATTTATTTATTTATAGAGAGAGAGTGAGAGCACACGGATGGGGTCGGGGAGCCGCAGGCAGAGGGAGAAGCAGACTCCTTGCTGAGCCTGGAACCTGATGTGGGGCTCCATCCCAGGAGCCCGGGATCATGACCTGAGCAGAAGGCAGACGCTTGACAGACTGAACCCCCCAGGTGCCCCCAGAGCTGTTTTTTTTTCAACTGGGGTCTGTCTTGGCCTCTACTCTTATTACTTACTACACTATACTACCTGGAGGTAGAGCTCTCCTCTCTTTTGCTCCAGGCAAGACAAGAAAAAGTGATATTTAAGATCATATAAAACACAATTTATTTCAACTTGAGTCTCTTCTTTCTTATTCCCTAAGCACTTTTTTTTTCCTTGCTGAAGATTAATGCCTTTCAACTCACCTTTTTCTGACTATTACCTGAAACATAGTGGTAAGTTATGTTTTTGTCCAACGGTCCCTAGACTATGGGATTCTGCGTTGGTTGATGCCAGGTGTCCAGGACCCTGATGGCTTCCAGTGCCTCGTTGTGATGGATGCAGTTACATATGGTGGTGGTCGGTCCACTCAGGACCACCTGCAGAATGATGACGGTGAACTTCTCTCTGGGGTCTTTCATAAAGGGGGCTTGGGGATCCTGGCAACAGAAGGAGGAAATATATTTTTCTATTAGTGCTAAATTTCCCAGTCAAGACTTGGATTAAAAGATTGTAACATATTAAAGTAAGAAGAGATCACCTAGCCCAAATCCCTTTTTTCTTCCTTTGTAGATGGAGAAACTGAGGTTTGGAATGGCAAGCCCAAGGTCATGGCCGGCAACCCACAGATCTGGGGCTGGAACAAGGGATTCCATGCCTAGTAAGCTCAGAATGGCTAAGGTTAGGTTCTTGCCTCACCCTTGACCTGGGGCGATGGAACCAACCAGCTTGCCCGGCCCTTGGTCTTTCTATGGCCCTTTCCCATCTGTTCCCTTCTTGGATTTGTCCTTTGGAAGGCATCTGCTCATTCTTTCCTTCCTTCCGTGGTTCATTCATTCCTATCCAAGGTTTATTATCATCCCACCATGTTCCAGATCCCTGGTCGCAGGAGTACAAAGCAAAAAGAAATACTGTCAGCCTCGAAGGAGGTCACAGTTTAGGTATGGGGGGAATACAATCCAACAACCAGGCTATTACATGCCAAGTCATAGAGCCACACTGTTCATCTGCTGCTCTGGGGACACAGGAAAGGGAAGGATGCCTTGAATTTGTGTAGGTGTGGGGGACTTTGCTGGTGAAGCTAGGATCTCTGAGGGAAGGGAAGAAAGTGTGGGAGGGAAAGGAAGGGCAGGGCAGAACTTGGTAGATGTGTGAAGAGAGGAATCTGGAAGGCATTCAGAAACACACCCTATCACGGACTCAGCAGTACTTGGGTGCCCGGGGATGGCTGCAACTGTCACCCGCCATCAGAAGCCCACTGCTGGTTATTGGCTCGGCTCAGTTCCAGGCTTTAGGCAAGAGGTCCCGAGTCCTCCGTGGCTGCCCGAGGTCCACGGCCATATGTGCTGTAGGCGTGGAGGAGGCAGCCAGGGGAGGAAGTGGTGAGGACACTGAGGGGTGGGGACACAATGGCCCTGAGGGTGCTAATTGCAGCTCCAGCTGTGCGAGGTCCCTGTGATCTTCATGCTTGCTGCTCAGTATACTGCATAATGGACACTTAGTTACAGAATCTAAACGAAGCCCGACTCTCACTCTGCACAAGGGAATAATCACATCACGAGCTGGAAGGAAGGAGTTTGCTGTGCTGATTAGACTGAGGCATACACAGGCAGGGACGAGTTCTGGCTGCTGTTTTGCTGCTCTGGCCTCTGACCAGCTGCATAATGTGGGCCAATTAGGAGACAGCTGCATACCTATCAGTGAGCTGATGTAACGACTTCATACAGCATGGCCTTGGGCTGCGCCGGATGTCTCGGTGCCCTTCTTCCCTTAACGACAGCCAGCAAAGACAGTGACAGTGAAATGACATTTTACTTGGCCAGGATGCTTCAACTTACTTGCACGGATTACCTATTTCACCCTCACAGTAACCCGAACAATCAGGCACGGGAAGAAACCAAAGCTCAGAGAGGGTAGTTAACTTGCCCAAGGTCACACAGCTAAGAAATTGTGCAACTCCGACGGAATCAGGCAGTCTGGTTTCTGAGCCCATACACATGCCCGCTCAGTCACATGGCTTCTTAGTCCCCGGAAGAGGGGACTCGGGCAGGAGTTCTAGTGCTTATTATATGTATGATTATGTTGTTCATTCATTTTATTGTTGTTCATGAGCCAATAAACTCCATGAAGGCAGGGGCGGCCATTTTGTTCACCGCTGGGCCCCCGGAGCTTCATACTGTCCTTGGCACACTGTAGAGGTTTAATACATATTTTGGGCCAACTGACTAGCTATGTATCTGGCCACAGAGACTATTTCGTATTTTGCCAATTATACTAGCAGGGGAAACCAATGAAATCTGGCTTTCTTGGATCTCTGTTTCTCAGTGTGTGAACTCTCTGGGCTCAGGGGGCCAGGCTGTGGGGAGATTTACCAGATCTGTTCCTTCCTTTGCCCTTATGCTCATCTTCCGAAGCCCCCAACCATGCTTTGATTTACTCAGCAGCTGTTTAATGAAGACTTATGACATACCACGTACTGTTTCAGGCAGAGTGATAAATAAGACTGATAAAATCTCTCCACGTGGAGCTTGCAATCCAATGGAGTAGACAAACAAACAATAAATAAGTCAAATAATGCCGTATGTACAATGAAATAGATACTTAGGAAGGGGAGTATGATGGGTTAGGAAGAGTGAAAATTTTAGACAGGTGTCAGTAAAGGCCTCAGTAAGAAAGTGATATTTAACAACCTATTGGAAGGAAGGATGGAGAAAGCCCTGCATATACCGAAGGAAGAAGTTTTCCAGGCAGCAAGGGCAAATGTCCTGGGGCAAAATCATGCTGGACGTTAGAGGGACACTGGGGAGGTCAGAGGTTAGAGGAATAGTGAGTGAGAGAGAAGTGATGGAATGTAGTCAGAGAAACAACCACAGTCAGGCTGTTCTAGATCTACGTAATGACCCTGGCCTTTACTCTGAGTGAAGTGGGAAACCACTGAAGGAATTTAACAAAGGACATACTCTGACTTTCCCTGTTGTCCTGTAATGTCACCTTTATGCGTATCTATCTCCCCTCATCGTCCCAAAGTTGGGATCATGTATATATTCCCAGTGCTGAGCGCAGTGCCTGGCACTGAGCAGATGTTTCAAAACATTGCTATCAAATGAGTAAGCACACAAAAAATACAAAACAGAATGCAGCACCCTCAATCAGGGTGCAAACAGAGGCCCAGGGGAAGGACCAATACATTCTGACTTGAGGGGAGAGGGATGTTTTATGGGGCAGGTAACTTCTTCATCTAGGCCCGGAAGAACGACAGGCATTCCCTAGGTTAAGAGAAAAGAAGTCTATTAGGCTGAGCAGGGGACAGAAGCAAAGGTTTGGAGGCATGAAGATGTAGGGCAAATCGAGAAAAGGCCAAACGGATGGATGTCTCCGGAGCTCAGGGTGAGAGGAAGCTCACAGTGGGATGGGAAGCCGGAGTGGCAGACTCGGGCCGGGCCAGGTCACCGAATGACTCGTGTGTCCAGCTAATGAGCGTGGGTTTTGGACCGCAGGCAATGGGGAACCATTGCAGGATATTACAGGTGCGTGAATCCACTTTGGAGGGTGGGAGTAACTCGAGGATGGCTTGTAGCCAAAGCAGGCAGCCGGCCATGCCAAGGATGGTGTCTGGGCAGGCGGTGCCACAAGGCGGCTCTGAAGTTTGCGCGGGCCCTACGTGCAGGAGAGAGGCCACAGCGGGGGCCCTCTGACATTGCGCAATGTCAAGTGTCGCTCAGGTGTGTTGCCGGGGGCCCTGCGTCCAGCTCGGGCACAGCTATGATGACATTATGCTGCCCATCCTACCCACCCGCCCTTATGTTGAACCCACCAGGTGTGAGTCTCTTCAGTTTCTTCCATGCTGGGGGGGAGGTTGTTGGGGTCCCCGTGACCTGTCCTACCCTGCACGGTGCGTTGCCCCTATCTAGTCCTGAAGCAAGGGACTTGTCCCCATGATTGAGGCCTTCCTTCTTGACTATTCTGGCCCCTAACTGTTGAGGCCGAGGCGCTGCTGGTGGTAAGGAAACAGCCTTCTCAGAAGCCTGTTTAAAATGGAGACGGAAGGACAGCCGAGCTGAGAGTTGTGAGCCATTCCTTTGAGGGAATGAGCTTGTTTGTACCCAGGCTGGAGGCCCAGGTTTCCACCTTCCTGCCCTGACTCTGCACCCGGGCTGTCCTCCCCGTCACCTTTCTGCTCCAGCTCAGTCTCTCCAGGTTAGCTGCAAGGGCTCCCTGCCCCCAACCCCCCGACCCCACCCCACCCCGCTCACACACACAGCTAGGGCTGCTCCCTTACTGAGCCGGCCTGAGCACAGTTCCCTGGCATGTTTGCAACCTGGGCTCCCCACCTGGAAGTGTCCCTGGACAGCATACTTCAGGATCGCGAACCCACAAAACACAGGAGCAGAAAAGCTGTAGTTTTCGAGTTCGGGAGTAGGGGAGCTGGGGCAGGGTTAGGAACCGTGCGGCTCAGAGAAACCCAGGACCCAACTTTCGATTGGGAAATTGGGGGAGTGGAGGGAGAAACTGCTACCAGTATTTCCCAGTTCCCTTTCCACTGCATTCAGTGAAGGAAAACCAGTTCCCCTCTGCCAAAGACCCCCTGGTTTGCCCAGGTGGAAGGGAGCTGGGCCCCAGGGCCTTCAGGGACGTCATGAACTTGCCATGTACAGGAAACCACACGAGGAGCAGAACTCTATAAGGAATGACGTACTTGGATGAGTGCAGTCAGAGTCAAGGTCATCGACTGCGGCCTCCCTCCATGTGCAGTGAGGGGTAACCACGCTCTCACTATCTCCAGGTCCTCTGGCTCATTACGTACATGCAGTGTGGACACTGTGGGATTAGCTGAGCTGACCCTTCCTTATTAGCTCCTTCCAGGCAAACAACAGAACCCTTATCAAGGAGTTAGATTATGACAATTAGCTAAAAGTGTTTGGGGATGGGCACAGCTGCAGATGGACCTGTGAGCCAGGTTGAGAGTGGGTCTCTGACTCTACTCCAGGCCTGGACAGAGAGGATTTTTGTGGTTTCCATCCTTCTGTAAGGGTTAAGGGATGACTGTCATTATGTATTAAAGGCTTTAAAAATGCTTGTAAACTTTGACTTAAGAATTGGACATCTAGGGATATCTCCAAAGAAATTGGAGGTACCGCAAATATTTAAAATAAGAATATTTACTATCAGAGTACTATTCATAGTAGTAAAAAACTGCAGCCATTAAAAATTCCTATTTCAGGGGCGCCTGGGTGGCTCAGTTGGTTAAGCGACTGCCTTTGGCTCAGGTCATGATCCTGGAGTCCCGGGATCGAGTCCCATATCGGACTCCCGGCTCTGCAGGAAATCTGCTTCTCCCTCTGACCTTCTCCCCTCTCATTCTCAGTCTCTGTCTCTAATAAAAAAAAAAAAAAAAAAAAAATTCCTATTTCAGAAAAAATTCCTATTTCAGAATATTTGCTGACATAAGAACGTATTTACATTTTTAAAAACTTTCAGAAATTATGAAATATTTTATATAGAAAATTACAACAAATATAACAAATATCTACATCCACTCCAGCCATATTTAACAAATGTTGACATTTTGCCATATTTATTTAAGAACTTTTTAAGAGGGGCGCTTGGGTCGCTCAATCGGTGAAGCATCCGCCTTCGGCTCAGGTCATGATCCCAAGGTCCCGGGATTGAACCTTGTATCGGGCTCCCTGCTCACCGGGGAGTCTGCTTCTCCCTCTGCCCCTCTCCCTGCTCGTACTCTCTCTCCCCTTCTCTTTCTCAAATACGTAAAATCTTAAACAAAAAAGAGAGTACATTAAAAAAAAGAACTTTTTAAGAAATAAAAGGTTACAGCTACAGCTGAAGCCTCTTATATCCCTTCCTTACTTCCCCAGAGGTGGTTCTTTTCCTGAAGTTGGTCTGTGCCTTCCCATGCAGAAGTTATGCTATATATATAGCTATATATAGCTCCATAAAAATATAAAGCATATTTTTTATGATTTATAAAAATTGCAATATCCTGTAATGTGCTATTTTCACTCATCATAATTTTTTAAGATTTACTCATTTTGATGATAGCAATGAGATGGTTTTTTATTGTTCTAGATAGTGTTCCAGCTACACAAATATATTTAATAAACTTTTTCTACTGAGTTATACCAGTTCCATGACTCATATCTAACTACCACCCAGGTCAAGAAATAGCATTGCTTATACCCCAGAAATGGTCATGCCCATCCCAACAACTATGTGCTTTTTTCCTCTCCAAAAGTAGTCACCGTCATATTTCTAATAACATCATCTGGCCTGTTTTTGAGCATTATATAAAAGGAAACATGGTGTTCTACATTCGCCAGTTAGCTCATTTGTTAATTATGTTGTTCAAATCTTCTCTTTCCTTACTGATTTTTTTTTTTTTTTTTTTGGTCTGTTATTAGCTGTAGAGAGAGATGTATCAGCTTCACTGTGAGTGTGGATTTGTTGTTTCTCCTTTTAATTCTGTCCATTTTTGCCTTCAATATTTTAAAGCTCTGTTATTGCATGCATATGAATTTAGAATTGTGGTACTTCTTATAAGCAGCATATAGCTGGATTTTAAAAATCCATTTTTACAACTTTCATACATTTGTATTTTCAATTAAGCTATTAATAGCTTATTAGTTATTAGTTATTAGTATTCTGCCCATTTACATGTAATGCAATTACTGAAATTCCTGGGTTCTTATCTATCATTTACTATAGTTGCTTTCTATCTGACCTACCTATGTTAATATTCTTTTTTCTCTCCTTGTATGTCATCTTTGAGAAAGTAAATATTTGAGTATTTCACGTCTTCCTCTGTATTAACTTGGTGGTTATGCATTCTTTATTTTTTTAAAAGATTTTATTTATTTATTTGACAGAGAGAGAGAGAGAGATCACAAGTAGGCAGAGAGGCAGGCAGAGAGAGAGAGGGAGAGCTGAGCAGAGAGAGCCCAATGAGGGCCTCAATCCCAGGACCCTGAGGATCATGACCTGAACCGAAGGCAGAGGTTTTAACCCACTGAGCCACCCAGGCGCCCCGTTATGCATTCTTTCACTGCTGTTTTAGTGGTTAGGCTAGAAAATGTACACCTTTGACTTATAGTCTAACAGAAACTATTATTTTCACCACATCCCTAATAATGCTAGACCTTAGAATATTTTATCTACATTCACTCTTCTACCTTTTACGTCGTCTTCATGCATTTCAATTCTATACATATGTTAAACCCCATGATACGTTCACGTTATTTTATTTTGTAAAGTCAGTATTCATTTATGTCTTCTCATGTTTTTACCTCTTCTGTTATTCTTCTGTCCTCCATACATTTCTATATTTTTATCTGGGATCATCTTTCTTTTGCTTGAATAAACTCCTTTTAGATATCATTTAAGGCAGGTTCTATGGTAACAAATTCACCATTTTTATTTGTCTAAAAATGTCTTCATGTTGCCTTCATTTTTGAGGACTAGTTTTGGTCTATGCAGATTTTTGGGCTAGCAGTTAACTTCACTTTAGCACTCTCAGGTTTGTGTTACATTGTCTTGTGGCTTCCATCATCTCTGTGGGAAGTCAGATTGTTGCTCCTTCGAAGATAACGTGTCTAATGCTTTTAAGATTTTTTCCTCTTTTGTTTTTTTGCAGTGCACCTAGGGATGATTTTATTTATGGCATTCAAATATGTTCTTGGATCTGTGAGTTGACACTCTTTATCAGTTCTTGGCCATTATCTTTTCAAAAATTATTTCTTCTTTTTCTTCATGGGACTACCTTTTCATGTACGTTGTTAACTCTTTTGACCATAGCTCCCAGTGTTTTATCCTCTTCTGCATATTTTCCATTTAAAAAATTATCTCGTTTGGGGGTGCCAGGGTGGCTCAGTCAGTTGAGCATCCGACTTTTGATCTCAGCTCGGGTCTTGATCTCAGGGTCATGCGCTCGTGCCCCATGTTGGGCTCCAGGCTGGGTGTGGAGCCTACTTTAAAAAAATTATCTCGTTTGGATATTTTCTATGGATGTGTCTGTACATTCATAACCTCAATTTTCTCTACATTGCTTGTCCAGATTGCTCTTAAAAAGTTTGTTGAGTTCCTCATGTCAGAGATGAAGTTCATAATTTCAGATGCTTTATTTTTTAGTTCCAGAATTTCTATTTGATTCTATTAAAAATAGATTCTGGTTCTCGGGTGAAAATCTTTATCCTTTCATTTATTTTCATCATCTTCCCTTTTGTTTCCTTAAAGGCTCGAATCATATTTATTTTGTGGTCTCTGTTGATTAACTACAGTATCTGGGTAATTGTTGGTCTGTTTCTCTCATTTGTTTTTGTTCCTGGATTTTGGTGCTGTGGTCCTACTTCTTGGTGTGCCTTATAATTTTTGACTTAATTCTGGACTGTTATGTATAACACTTTTTAGAGACCGCAGAAGTTGTTCTCAACATTAGGAAGGCTTTGCCTTTCCTTTCTTAGGCGGGCGGTGTGGGAGCTGATCTCCTGGCTCTATCCAGGGACTAGGCTGAGTCAAGAGTTCAAAGCCATTGCTATGGTCTGGTAAGACTCTGTCTATGCCTGGTTTGCTCCTGGCCCTCAGGCTTAGACCTCTGAGGTTTCCAGTTGAGTCTCTGGAATGTTCACTGGGGCCCTTTCCCCAAACTCTAATCTTTGTCTCCTCAGCACTGTGAAACTGCCAGAAATCCTCTGCTGGGAATTTTAGACTCTGACCCTCTGCAGTTCTAGAATTTGGCCAATGTGTTGTGGCAAAAATCAGACATATTTGAGGGCCCTCAGATCTCCAGTTTTTGTCACTGAAACTCTGTGAGACTTCTGGAGCTCTGATGGTTTTTTGGTCTTCTGGCAGTGACCACCACCTGGGAGAAATATTCTCAGCTGTTTCCTGTCCACAGACTTGACAAAGGTCCCCAGAGAAGCAGCAGCCAAAGGTCAGCAACTTCCTCTGCAGCTCTCCCCTCCCTGGAATCATATCCTGTGACGTCCTCATAGGCCCACAGTCTCTATGATGCCTTTAAACAAGATGTTTGCATTTTATCTGCTTTTCTAATTGCACTTTGCGGGGTACTGGTCTGCCACAGCTTTCCATCCTACCGCTAGTGAAAGTCCTCCAGGCCTCATTACCATATACGTGTTTCTGAGCCGGCCACACATTTTGTTTTGAAAAATCAGAGAGATAAATCGAGGTTCTGGGTGTTGTTATCTTCCTCCAGGGGGGCTATAGGCTTGTTGCTGGCTGTTAGCTAATTTGGGGGCAGGTCACTGACTCCATCAGGAATTGACATGGTTCAGAGCTGGGCTTCCGTCTTTGTCATCAGATCGTAGCCCTTTGGGGTCCCTTCTAAATTTCTGGGGTGTTTACCAGGCCCCCTCCTTCCTAGTGGACCCTGGACTACATTCTGGTTGTACTGACCCCATGAGACTGCTGGAAGCTCACTGATTTCTCAGCCTCTCCATCACTGCTTTTGTTTAAAACTCTAGCTATGGCTTTGAGGGGTAAAGAGGCCCCACATTCTGAGTTCCTTTCTCTTGATTTCCTTCCTCCTTCGGATGATAGCACCACAAAATTTCACTGCCTTGATCATCTTTCACATGCTTTCAGATTTTGTTTTATGCTCTCCAGCTTTTCTAGTTCCCAGTGGGAGAGTTGGTCCAAGCCCAACCCAATCAATCAATAACAGAAATGGAATTCTCAAACATGTGTGTGTGTGTGTGTGTGTGTGTGTGTGTGTGAGTGACTGAAAAGAAAAGCAATTTTCAAAACAGTATGTGCTGTGTGCTAACTTGGTTAAAAATATGAGTATGTGAATAGGGATCTAGGTCAAGTTGTTAACGGTGTTTCTCTCCAGATGACTGGCTTATAGATGACTTTGTATTGTCTCTCTGCCTTTCTGCATTTTCCAAATTTTCTATGATAAAGGAGTTTTTGCATATTTAAAAAAATGCTATTTTGGAGAAAGACAATGGCCAGAAAACAATGGGCAGGGGAAGGGAGAACACTAGAGGCAAAAATGAAACCCCAGAATCGTAGAGGAAGGAAGTCGGGGCTCCAGAGAGATTGCAAGATAGCGCTTTCAAGCGGGGAGGGACTTAGCTCAACTTATTTAAACCCCTCATGGTTCAGATGAGGAAATGGAAGGCCAGGAGGCAGCACGGGTCAGGAGCTGGGTCTGCCGGAGAGGCGCCAGCTCTTTCTGGAGGACTTTGTCGAGTACCTGAGGGCTGCCGGAGCCCCGGGTGGCTCTCCCTGCCGGCCTGGACCCGAGCCTGGGGCCGGGGCTGAAAGTCACGAAGTCAGCTTGGCTCGGTTGGAGTCGCTGTCGATTCTCAGTGGGAGGCCCTGTCACCTTTCCTCTGGCTTTGATTCTGTTGGTGAACAGTTAGCTTCAACAGGGCTTGGGCCTGTCTACAAGGCAACGTTTCTAAGCTTCGCATTTGAAAGCCTGCTCTGTCTGCCTGGGTCTCCCTACCCCCGTCCATATACTTCTCTGGCCTTTTGTACAACTGCTCTAAACTCCCACGACCCTATATGGCCATTCCATGCTGAGTGGCGGACTTACTGTCCTCAAGTAGGTTTGTTGTACCTTTGCTCACACAGTCCCTTTGGAGAGCCTATTTCCCATTCCCCTTCTCCTACCTGCCCTTCCAGGTTTACCTCTTGTCCTTGTCAACTTCTTCAGCGGGTAGAGTCAGTGCCCTTCATTTGGAAAGGGTTCTCTAGGCTTTGCATTTCCTTCTGCTGATTGTCAGATCCGCTTATTGAGACTGTAAATTCTGGAAGGCAGAGATCACTTCTCCATACCCTGACATCCTCCCTGGGACAAAAGACAGTGTCTTGCATGAGGTGGGCACTCAGTAAATACTTGCAGAACAGGTGGCGAGTGATTTGTAAGAAACGTGTCTGTGAGAGGCTGGGGCCAATCTAGAAGGAACCGAGAAAGAATTTCGGGGAGCAGCCAGGAGAGGGGCGGGCAGCGCAGAGCTCATTATCGGAGCCTGGTAAAAGCTTTCTGCTGGCTTTTCTTTCTTCCCTTGAGTCTGGCATCAGCTTCCAAAAGACACGAAAGAACCCCAAGTTGGGAGGAGACAGATACTGGAAAGAGAAAAATGAATTGTACTGTTTGAGGTAAAGATGATTGGAAGAGGAACCAATGTAATGAGAATCCAGGTCTGCAGAGGCGGCGGTCCTGCCCGGAAAGGGATGGGCTTTGCAAGTTGAACATGTTTTCTCAGGTATGGGGTACGCTGGCCTCCTGAACGAAGAACTGGAATCCGAGTTTGGGCAGAGAACAAACAGTGTGTGAGTTTTGGTGTCAAATAATAATGACCAGCCAATGTGTGTGGGATTTGGGGAGAGGGATACTTCCAAGGGAACCTTACCAAGGGAACTATTATATTGATGTGAAGCCAGCGTTTCTCAGGTTTTCGACAGCTTCCATTAGGAACTTGAGCAGAGGCGTGTAATTGAATGGGGAGTCTAGGAGATTTATAAACCAAGGACATCCGACTGAGAGATTTGAAGTTCATAAATTTTGGGGTCTCTTCTTTGGAGCACTGAGGGTTATTGGGGGAAAGGATTTGTGGTCTATGGTATTTGAAATGGCTGACGTAACAATCAAATGTCAGCCAGTAGCATAGGAATTGAGCGAGAGAGGGAATCTTGCCTTTGCCTTGCCTGGGGGAATTTGGACAGACGCTCAGAGGCTAGGCTCAAAGGAGTTCCCTCTCAGAAAACTGGTCATGCCACATAAACTAATTCAAGGAATTGCTGGGGATGGAGAAGAGCATCTACTCACGTTATTTACAAACAAAGCCCCTATGGGTTTTGGAAGTCACTTTTGAAGGGTACCCCAAGAGTTCCGTTTGGGGGATCTGTCTGGGGAGGGTGAGGAAGAAGCACTAGGGCAGGATGAACTTTATCAGGGAAGTAGCATCGCGTAATTTAAAGGTGGCTGATGATTTGGTCCCAGCTCAAGTTATCTCGGGTACAGTGCCTGAGTTTCACCCAAAGGCATTCACTCTACTCCGTTACCCCCACATTACTTGAGTGAGGTTTGCAGAATCCCCTCTCCCGTCACTAAGGGGGGCTCCAAATAGCACCTGGAAAGACGAGAGGTGGGGAACAGAATATGGAAATGCTACCCACTTGACTTCTTTTGCCTCGAGAGCAACCTCGGGCATGGTTTGTTTCCAGAGAAGCCCTCTTTGTAGCCTCCTGCCTGGTTTTAAATCCCAGTTCTGCTCTTACTAGCTGGGGGACTTGGGAGCAGTTACTTGGCCTCTCTGTGCTTCGATTTCCCCCATCTGAAAAATGAAAGTAAGAATAGTATCTACTTCCCTGGGTGGTTGTAAGGATTAGATGAGCTAATGCACGCGAGACACAACAGTTCCTGGTGCCCAGGAAGTGCTTGGTAGACGTTTCTATTATTATTCTTATCAGCTCTCCGCACGGTGGCACCTGCTGTTCAAAGGGACTTGCCCATCTCGCTCCGAGTCAGGTGTGAAGGAGCCCACGGCTGAGCTGAGCGAGAGGAAGCCAGCCGTTCTGAGTTCTCCCTTTCTCAATAGCAAACTCTCTGAAATGCCCCTCGGCCCTTGTAATGGAAGAACTATGACGGGGCCATGGGCAAATAGGCAGGGAAGGAAGAGCAAACAGACCAAGAGGTTACAGGATGAGGGAAACTGGACGAAGTCGTTTTAAAAGAAGTTCCCTTGGAACAAGAACTTGCACATCAAATCTGGCCATCTGTGAATGAGAAACCTCTCTTCCCGGCTCATTCTATAACCCTGTGTTTAAGATCTTGGCAGTGCTGGATGTTACAGAGGCGATGCTTTCAGAAGGTGGCGTGAACGGAGTGTGGCTAAGGCAAACGCTTCTGACGGTGCCAGCCTTGGTTCCTTGCTCAGCCGCGGGTCGCAGTGAGCAATATGGCGAGCTGGAACTCCAGGCTACTGCTGGCGGTGCCGGTGCTCTAGCCAACGGCCAGAGAGGCTGGGGATGTCTGCTGAAATCGGCATCCTGTGGAGACCTTCCCCAGATCCTGCTGCTTCAAGCTCACAGTGTGTGTGTAATGTGTGTAGCAGGTGTGGGGGGAAGGTTCTCTAATGGCCAAGTTCTTTTTTTTTTTAATATGTTATTTATTTGGCAGAGAGAGAGAGAGAGAGAGAGAGAGATCACAAGTAGGCAGAGAGGCAGGCAGAGAGAGAGGGGGAAGCAGGCTTCCTGCTGAGCAGAGAGCCCGACCGGGGCTCGATCCCAGGACCCCGAGATCATGACCTGAGCTGAAGGCAGAGGCTTTAACCCACGGAGCCACCCAGGCGCCCCTCTAATGGCCGAGTTCGAATCTAACTTCCCGGGGCACCTGGGTGGCTCAGTCAGTTAAGCAACAGACTCTTTCTTGATCTCAGCTCAGGTCTTGATCTCAGGGTCGGGGGTTCTAGCCCTGTGTTGGGCTGGGGATGGAGCCTATTAAACAAACAAACAAACACAAAACAAGACAAAAACCCCAACTCCCTCGCCCCTCCCTCCACAGGGTCCTAACTTCCCCTTTCCTCCCCTGCCCGTGCTCCCTTCTGTTTCCGATGCCCTGCTGGTTTCTCTTTCCGGAGGTGGCCGGCGCGGACCCAGCGAAGCTGTGTCCCTGGTGGCTTTCGTCTCCTCTGGAGGGAGGGCGGGCGGGGCTGGGCTCCATGTGTGCAGAGGGAAAGGATGAGGGTGTGCTGGGGGAGCAGGTGATGCCGAGACGGAGACGTGGTATGGAAGATGGAGGAGTTAAATGTTAAGGGGTGGGTAGAAAATGTACCAGGATATTTTGAGGGCTAAATTTGTTCTGGGAGTTAAATGCATAGAATGTGATGAATCAGAACAAGAGCCACTTAAGACTTTTCAAGCCGTTGGGTTGCCCAGGCAATGCACGGACGTTCTGGGGACCGTTTGTTATTAGCGGTAAACATTTACATAGCACTTCACCTCCTCAAAGATTCATCCATAATCCCTGGAGTGTTAGTGACGGCCAGGAAACCAAGACCCAGGGAGGACAAGCGATTCGCTCAAGGCCACTAAACTAGTTCGCTGCAGAGCCGACAGGAGATCCCAGGCCTCTGAGCACAGCGCTGCTACCTGCAAGGGATTTTCACTTGGCTTGGTTTACTTGCCTTCAAGGCCCACTGAGCGGTGCCGAAGCCGGTTGGTGGCAGCCTTCAGATATAGGACCAGGGAGGTGGGAAGGGGCGTGATCCACACTGACCAACCAAGAGGCTGTATTTGAGCTTTCAGCTTCAGAACCTCCTGCCTGGGGCCTCAGCCCCTGGAGCCCACATCTTGCTTTTGCCTGCTCGGTCACCAGTGTTGTCTCTCTTCGACAATGGCCCCACTGGCCACCCGGTTGCCTGAGCAGTTCAGCTTTTCCCTTTTGCTCTCTCCCTCCCGACGCCGTATTTACTCAATCACCAAGACCTTTTGATTCCATCTGTTTACTATTTCTTGAATGCTGGCGGCG
>CM052807.1:32286757-32518192 GCA_028533885.1 Nasua narica
CAGGATTTTGTCAACCTACAGAGCACTGTCATCAGACTCAAAGGTGGGTAGGATCTATCAAAGCAAGACTGCAAACTCAAAGCCTTCTCTCTCCAGACAGTACGTCCTCATTTGTGAGCAAAGCATGGTCACCCTTAAGGGACTTGACATTTCTTATTGGCTACATGACAATGAGCTAGTCACTTAAAGTAATGAGGCTGTGAGCCTTGGTTTCCTCATTTGTGAAATGGGGATGACAGCTGTCCTGCTGTGTAAATGTCTTTTTTTTTTTTTGGCTGCACAGCATACAAACTACCTTCTTGTTTTGGGAAAATCCTCTATTGGATAAGCCTCTGTGGGACGGAAGTTCTGCCCCCCACTGGGAAACTGAAAAAGCTGTATACCGAGACCAGCCCCTGGCAGCGAGGGAGAGAGGTGCTCCTGCTTGGGTCTTTGTACCCTGAGAAAAACGTGGAGGCTGAGGCACAGCTGACGATTATTCCAGTAGAGGCAGTGGGGTAGCGGTGACACTGACAGTGGAGGTGGCCTCAGCGGGTCCAGACTAGACTCCTTGCAACATGAACTTGCTGTCTTTCTTCTTTGCCTTCTAGTCAGTGCTGCAAGCTGCCCGATCGCCTCTCAGTGAATTCCGTTCAGGTTCACTTGGCCAGTCGATTTCTGGAACTGAGGCTAAACTCAAAAACTCACCTACTTCAACAGCCCGGCTGGGATGAAGCAGGACTGTTAGTTGGGGCTTCAGTCAAGGTAGAGTGCATCCCAGTTGTGGGGGGAGCGGAGATGGTCTGGGTCTGGGATAACAGGGTCTACTGCACCCATGCTTTGAGAAAAAAAAGCTGAAATTATAATGGTCAAAGCCATATCCAGAATCGGGCATGTCGCTGTGGGGATGAGATATTGTGAATCAGCTTTGGAAAGGACAAGGAACATCTAAGACATTCTCCTCATCTTACCAATAGCGAGCCCTCCCACTCCTCCTCCTCGATGTCTTAAATTTAGCTTAAAAACATAATTGTGCAAGAAAGATGGAGAAAGGCACAGGTCCGTTTTCAATAGACTGTTAGCACTGAGGAACAGACATTGACTTTCCGCATCCAGTCTTGCTGGATGGAGAATCCAGTTTCAGCAGCCTCCGGTGTCGTTTTCTCTGGTGGTGCGGAAGGCTGGACAGGCACCCCGCGAGCTGTGGTTCCGGGCTTCCTCCGGTGATGGAAACCTGTGGTGGTCTGGGCTTCGCTTGAGGGGATACCCCTCCAGTGAGCGTGACCCCAGCCTTCCCCACCCTGCCCAGAGACGATCCCTGAGCTCATGTCTGTTTGTTACACTCTTCCGTCTTCAGAAAGCAGGTGCCGGGGCAGTGGGAAGCCAGGCTCTAGGCAGTTTTCCAAGTTAACTGGTCTGGGCTGACCCCAAAGCTGCTGTTTCCTCCATTTCGTAAAACATTCAGGCACAAGAGCCTGAAACACGCCCCTGGGGACAGGAAAAGATATGCTGTTGAGCCTCCACCCGTGGGACCTATCCCCCTTAACTGCCATTTCTGGGAAGGAGGCACTTTGAGGGTACAATACTTAAATTACAGTGCTTATTTTTTTTTTTTCCTTACATTTGCAAGAGCAAGTTGTCGGGCAGACTTATGTGAGAGCAGAGCCGTTAATGCTCAGAACTCGGAGCAGTAACCGAGCCGACCCAGGCCAAGACTGCCGCTGAGGGGTTTGCATGATCTCTCTGTGCTTCTGCAGGGAAATGCTACCACCTGCTAGCCGGCCGCTGGGGTCGGTGCTTGCTCGGGGCCATGCGGTGTCCGTCCTTAGTGCTTTCTCTTCTCGTTCCCGAGTTTCCCGCTTCTTTGGGGGCAGAGGGTCAGGTGGGGCTGTGGGGAGAGAGGGTTTAGCTCCTGGGGCTTTGGTTTGCTCATCTGTAAAGTGAGGGAGGAAATCTCAATGAGTGCCACGCTCATTCCTAACTAGCTTTTCTTTGGTGACTCTATATTCCCCCCGAGGCCTCTGAGGTGTCAGAGGCTGGACTGAGGTTCAAGGGCTTGGACCACAGCCATTCTCTCCTTTATCATCCATTATCATGAGCAAACGTCATTTGGGTCCCTGGACAAATATCCCACTGCCGCAGGGGAAATGCCTCCCTGGAACTGCAGCCAGCAAGGAAAGCTGGAGGAGCAGGTTCCTGGTGGTCCTACCTGGAAATCAGCTGGCCGCCTGCTAGCATCTCAAACCAAATTGATGGGGAGACCAGGGCCAAGCCACCCTGTCCGTGGATCCCAGACGTCGGACCATCAAAATGCGAGGCGGCAAAGAAGGGCAAGTTGATTGCTTAAAAAACAAACAAAAACAAAAACAAAACAAGACAAAAAAAAAAAAAAAAAAACCCAAATCCCAGCAAAAACAAAAACCCTGGAAGCTGTTCCAAAAACATCCCATTTTAACCACATACGTTTATGTGATCGAATTTAAAGGAAGCTAATATGGAAGTTCGTATGTTTCCTCCCAAGCACACAGCCAGAGGGTATAAAGCACGGTGCTGGTGTCAAGCACACAGTATATGCGAAGGGAAAAGACTTTGTGACCAGATTCGCCTGAGCTCTGGTAGCTCACCTTTGAAATTCATCCCTTCTCCCAAACTGCCTTAACCAACTCCACCCCACCATCCTTGTTACCTTTAGGTTGAGGACAAGCTAAAGAAGAAGTATCACTTTTGTTGCCCATTCAGTACCTGTTGGAGTCAATCAGACCCTGGACCAGCCAGGAGGGTGTGCCTGCTGAGATTTTCCAGTCCAGTCATCTCTCGTTGATGCTTGTACCTCACTGTCCACCATCCCTGCCGTGGGGGTGGTGGGGGGCAATGAGCTTCTGCACTTCTGCAAGCAGCCCCTTTCCTCCTGGCCAGGAAACCCTTTTTTTTTGCAGAGAGCAGGAAACTGCTTTCCTCTTACATCCTTCTAAAGGTCATGGGAAACAGATCTCCCTCTGCGGTGACACCTTTGTCCATCCGCTTGCCCTAGAAATCACACTTGCTCTTCCGGTCTCATCTGGACCTCAGATTGTGTGATGCTGCTCAGAGGAGCCTCTAAAATCCATGCCCGCGTCACCATCCCCACATTGGCATCTCTCACCAGGACTAAGACAGTAGTCTTCCTCCCCCTGCATTCTGACCTTCAGTGTTACCAGTAGTCCTTGGGCAAAATTGTCATGGAGATAGCATGGGTTTTGGAATCAGAGACCTGGGTTTAAATCTGGGCTTTGCCACTTAGCCGGGTAACCTCGGCCAAGTTAATATTTCTATGCTTTATTTCTCAATCTATAAAATGAAAGTAGTATTGATTTCAGATTATTCTTATGGAGTTTAGCTAACATTTTTAAAAAGTGCCCACTAGGAAGCCATCAGTAACTACCCGATAAACATTAGGTCGCTTTCCCTTACCCTACTCCTTATCCCTTCTAAATTTGTCAAGTGACACAGTTTAAGTCACTTCATTACATGGGTTGACATTATCTAAACCTTTTCAGTCTGGCATCAAGAACTAGCCATAGTGTAACATACTTGAGGAAGGATAGAACATTCATTCATCCATGCACCCATCTACCTAATGTTATTGGAGCAATTGCTGGGGCTCAGGCAGTATAATATGCACGGAAAAACACAGAGGCAAAAGACAAGGACTTTATAGCCTCATGGGGCAGGCGATCTAACGTAACATCAGAAGCACTGGAGAGTGGGGAGCCCAGGTGGCCTCCTAGAGCACGAGGGAAGAGGTCCTAGCCAGAGGCTGTCCAACTCTTGAGGGAGGGAATGAGTTAGAGACTTGAGGCCTTCGAGAGTAAGAATGTCCAGTCTTGCAGGGCCCTGTGCACCATGAGAAGGAATTTAGATATGGTTTTAACGTCAGTGGGTGGCCTTAAACAAAGGACGGACATAGATTTTTTTCTAGAAATATCCCTTTGCCTGCATGTCAGAGAATGTAAGACTGGAGGCAGAGGGACCAGTTGTGAAGCTCAGCTTGACAAGGAGGGGGCCTGATCAAAGCAGTGACCGTGGGCACAGAGAAAGGGAGTGGATATCAGAGAGGGGCGTGAAGGTAGAATTGTGAGCTCTTGGTGGCCAATTGAATGTGGGTCCTAGGAAAGAGCAATGACTCAGAAAGACTCCACAAGGCGGAGGCCTCTGAATCTGAGGTCATTCACCATGGTGGGGAGCATGAGAGGTCAGGATCAAGGAATCAGAGAGGGGCAAGGCTGAGTTTGGGATTTGGGGAACACTCCTATTTCAAGGTTGGGAGAGGAGAGCAGACCACAGAGGATTACAGACCAGTGAGTGGTGTCCCAGAGGTCAAAGAAAGGTCAAGCTTCGAGAAGTAGAGATGCATAGTTTCAAAGGCTGCAGTCAAGCAAGATTAGGGCTCCACCATGTTAAATGACCATAGTCAAGGTCACCAGTGATATTGGGAAGAACCATTTCTCTGGACGGTCTGAGCCAACAGTTGTGTAGCAAATAGGGGTGAGTGAACAGTCTACTTGATCAGTCAAGAAGCTTGTCTCTCAGGAGAAAGTGAGGCATGGGGTCGCACTCAGGGGAGCTCTTTGGTGTGGAGGCAGAGGAGGGAGGCTCGAGCATATTGATGTACTTGGAAAGCAACCAGGAGAAAGGAGAGGGACTAGTAGGTTGTTGGCTGGCAACAACCAGGAGTCAAGAATGCTCTTCGCATGTTGTGTGGGCATTAAAGGAGCAGCATTTTGTTGGAGTCTGGAATGGGCTTCACAGTTTAAAGAATGCAGAAGTTTACTTCACTGCCTATGGGGTGGGATGGGATGTGGTATCTTCAGCGTTTCAGAAAAGGGTTCCCAGTTGAAGCAGAAGGCCCAGGTTGAAGGGGGCTTTGGGCAAGGGCCTTACATAGCTAAGATGATGGTGGTGGCAGAGGTGACAAGGATGTTTGTTAATGGTAGGCCCTACTACCAGATGGAGCTCCTGGTTTTCCTTTGGTTTCACTTTCTATCTTAGAGAAAGCAAAGGTCAGCCCATCATCACTCCAGTTTGTTGAGGTGTTTCTGGAGTATGATTCTCTCATCCAACATATTGGCCAACTGCAGAGTAAGACCTGCTCTCATACACTTAATCATCTTGTTGGTGCAGAATGGAAAGACTTTGAAATAACCATTCAAACCAATATATGGTACAGTCCAGGGGAAAGCTGGAAATAGGATTCAGAATGCAAAGGAGGTGACATGCATCTGGACCTAATCCAAGACAATAGAGAGCACTTGAGATTCCTGAAAAAAAGACCTGGAAGCAGGGAGGTCTGAAGGGAGGGAAACTGCTCAGGGGGCTGTGTGGGGCTGGGGAGTGGCAATAGAAAGGGTGAGAAGGGCTTGTCTGACAAAGGGTCTGCAGGGCTCAAGGCCTACTTGGCTTTCCATTCTAGGCTCTCACCTGTGTAGATTGCTCATATGATCCTAATTGGTTTCTAATTCCAGGAAAGAATTGTTCTTTGTTTTTTGCTTTGTTTTATTTAAAGTAATTCAACCACGAAGTTAGGTGGCAAATGTATGGAAATGGATCAGAAATAGAGCAGGAACACTGAATCAGTAGGTGGAAAGAAACCATTCCATTCTCAGAAGAAACGGTCAAGCAGGGCTGATGCTGTCCCCCTACCCAAAACCAACCTGGAGATGCTGGAGAAGCCAGAGGGAGGTGAGTGGGTCCAAGAAATTCTGGGGGAGACATCAGGAAATTGACTGTCAGTGGGGGAGAAGTTGGAAACGATGGTTAGAAAGGAGGTGGGTCAGATGCCACTGAGGCCACTTTCAGATGAGTTACATTCTCTCTTCCTTGTTGCTCTGGCTGGATCATTGCCTTGGGCTTTGCCAGGAAGTGTGAAAACAGCAAGCCCCACCTAGTGTCAGCCAGAGAAGGGAGGTTACCATTAAGGCAGAGACAAGCCACACTAGGCCAGTGTGAAAGTGAAAGGTAAAGCCGGTTGTTAATCCCCCTGAGAGTGGCCTTTTCTCTTCCCCAGCCACAGAGGGTAGTGGGCTGGATAATCAGCTAAAGGAAGAACACAAGTTAAAAAAGAAGTGCCCAGGGAGAGTCCTCTAGGGACAGGGTCTCCTGGCTGGGTTGGGAAGGAGCAATCTGAGCCCAGACTGTCCTGCTAGAGACTTTGTGCCCTGAAGCAAGGTTCTCCTCCCTCTGGTTCACCAGAAACACAAGGATCCCATTTCTTTCCCGAGTTTATATTAACTAAATAGTTAGTTGATAGTCTTAAGTAAATACTAACTTCCAGGGGAAATTATCAAATATCCAATCACTATCTCTAGAGAATAATCACTAGAGGAAAAGGTTTAACACATTGACTATGCTATGCTGGAACGGGCAGAATTAGTTTAGCAAGTGAGCAAGAATTTGAAATAAACATTACACCTTCAAGGTGTTGTAGGCTAACAGGATGTTGTAAGCTGAAGTAGAAACAAGAAGTTATGAAGAACAGGGTGATTTATTTAGAATGGTGGATGATATAGGTAAAAATATAAAAATTAATAAATCATCTCTAGACATATCAGTGGTGCAATTTAAGAACATTGAAATGTTCAGAGAGAAAAAAATAACCTACAAAAGAAAAAGAATTAAATTGACATCCATCTTCTCAAGAGGAACACTGATTTCAAGAGGAAGACAGAATAATATTTTCAAAGTGTTAAAAGGAACTTATAAAATAGATTTCTAGCCATGGCAATTAATACCATAACAATGGAAGGTGATAACATGGTTGGGTGGATAGAGAGACTGTCCTTTGATCATAGTGCCAGGAAATTGGAAATTACTAATAAAGATGTAGCTTTAAAAACCTGGAAATATTTTCCACTTAAAGAGGAATTCATATAAAATATACAAAATAGTGATGAACAATAATGAAAGCACTCTGAGTTGAAATTTGAGAGACATAGCTAACGCAATACATAGAGGAAAATGTGTAGCTTTAAATAATGCATTTATCACCCAAACAGAAAAACTGAAAACATGAGTCAAGCGTTCAGTTCAGGTATTTAGAAAAAAAAAGCAACAGAATTACAAGATACAAATAATATAAAATAAAATAATAAAGTCAAAGATATAAATAAATGAAATAGAGAACAGCAACAAAAATGATTAACAAAACTAAAGCTCATTCTCTGCAGCAAATCTCTGGCAAAAATAATTAAGAATAAATGACATATGAACAAAATGAAAGCTTAGACAGGGAAAATAACTGCCCAAGCAATTGATTAAAAATGTAAAAAGAATATTGTGAATTAGAAAGCCAACATTTAGAAAACCTAAAGGAAACAGATGTGTTTTAAGTTATATATGTGTGTTTAAATATATACATACATATATTTATATATATACATATATGCTTACATGTACACAAAAAATAGAAAATTTGAAAAATAGCCAATAAAAGAACTGAAAAGTAATCAAAATCATCCCTATTACCCCTAAGAAAAGGATCTAGAGTTTTATAGACAAAGAACCAAGAATCTCTCTTATACAAGTTGTTTCAGAAAATTGAACAAGAAGAGCTCCACCTGATTTACTTTTATGATGCTAGTATATACCCTTGGCTCCAAGATCAGGTAAATATAATAAAATTAAAGAAAGGTATGGCCCTATTTCATTTGGATTTCCTTGAAAAGCATCAACTCACTCAATCCAAGAGTATACTTAAAAATGCATAATGGACAAGTAGTTTTACTCCAGAAATGCAAGGATGACTAAAAATCATAAAGACCCTCAAAGTAAATGGCCATAAAACTTGAAATCAAACTTGTTTAATTTGATAAAGGCTATATACCAAGAATTTACTGCAGACATATGTATTAACAGAGAAACTAATTATTTAAAAATCTGGAAGAAGACAAGATGCTTACAAAACACTACTACCATTCAGTTTACTACTGGAGATCCTGGCCAATGTGATAATGCATGAAAAATGAATAAAAAGAATAAGGATAGAGAGGAACAAAAAGTCATTTGCAAGTGCTCAGATAACCTACCTGGAAAACCCAACAGAATAGAGACAAGCTATTAGAACAAATAAGAAATGTCAGCAGTTATTGGATATGAGGCTAACTTAGGAAGTCAAGAGTGTTCTTTTATAAACAACTGGAATATCAGATAGGAAAAAATATTTTCAGAGGCAGCAAAAATTATGAATTACCTAGGAAATTGTCTAACAAAGAATGTATAAGACCTTTGAGGACAAAAAATTTAAATTTTGTTAAAGATCATTATAAGACTTAGATAACTAGAGAGGTATACCATGTTCATGACTTAATGCCGAACAGGTAAACTCTCTACAAACTATAAATTCTTATGATCCATGAAGTCAATGAAATTCCAGCAAGAACTAAGCAAGAACTAAGAAAGAATTTTGGGACCAGCTTAACAAATGATTTGAAAATGTGTATGAAATAATTATATTATTTTTCCCCAAATACTTTTATTTTTTCAGTGTTACAAGATTAATTGTTCATGCACCATACCCAGTGCTCCATGCAATACGTGCCCTCCTCAATACCCACCACGAGGTTTGCCCCCCCCCCCCCAAAACCCTCAGTTTTTTGCTCAGAGTCCACAGTCTCTCATGGTTCATCTCCCCCTCCAAGTACCCCCATTCACTCTTCCTATCCTTCCTACAATGCCCTCCATGTTTTTCCTTATGCTCCACACATAGGTGAGCCCATAAGATAATTGAGTCTCTTCACTTGACTTATTTGACTCAGCATAATCTCTTCCAGTCCTGTCCATGTTGATACAAAAGTTGGGTATTCATCCTTTCTGATGGAGGCATAATATTCCATTGTATATATGGATCATATATTCCTTATCCATTCATCCTTTGAAGGGCATTTTGGTTCTTTCCACAGTTTGGCAATAGTGGCCATTGCTGCTATGAACGTTGGGGTCCACATGGCCCTTCTTTGTACTGCATCTGCTTCTTTGGGGTAAATACCCAGTAGTGTAATTGCAGGGTCATAGGGTAGCTCTATTTTTAATTTCTTGAGGAATCTCCACACTATTTTCCAAAGTGGCTGCACCAACTTGCATTCCCATCAACAGTGGAAGAGGGTTCCCCTTTCTCCACATCCTCTCCAGCATTTGTTGTTTACTGTCTTGTTGATTTTGGCGATTCTAACTGGTGTAAGGTGGTATCTCAGTGTGGTTTTGATTTGAATCTCCCTGATGGCTAAAGATGATGAACATTTTTTCATGTGTCTGTTAGCCATTTGTATGTCTTCTTTGGAGAAGTTTCTGTTCATATCTTCTGCCCATTTTTTTGATGTGATTATCTGTTTTGTGAGTGTTGAGTTTGAGGAGTTCTTTATAAATCTTAGATATCAGACCTTTGTAGTGTCATTTGCGAATATCTTCTCAGAAAATTCAGATTTCTACCTTCCACCACATACAAAAATAAACTCTAAATGAATTGTAGACTTAATGGATCTTAATGGAGGCAAACAGATTGTAGACCTAAATGTGAAAGGTAAAATTATGATATTAGGGTGATGAGAACATTTTGTGGGTCTGTGTCTGTGTGTGACTTGGGGTGGAAAAATATTCTTAAGCATTACACAAATAGTACAGATCATAAGGGAAAAAATTGGTGGATGTAGTCACATGAAGAATTTCTATTCAGTGGATAAAGAAGATGTGGTACATATATACAATGGAATACTATGCAGCCGTCAAGAGAAACGAAATCTTGCCATTTGCAACAATGTGGATGAAACTAGAGGGTATTATGCTAAGTGAAATAAGTCAGTCAGATAAAGACAATTATCATATGATCTCTCTGACATGAAGAATTTGAGAGGCAGGTTGGGGGGTTCTGGGGGGTGGGGGAGGAAATTGAAAGAAGATGGGATCCAGAAGGAGACAAACCATAAGAGACTCCTAAACTCGCAAAACAAACTGAGGGTGGCTGGGAGGTGGGGGGGTGGGTAGGGATAGGGTGGCTGGGTGATGGACATTGGGGAGGGTATGTGCTGTGGTGAGCGCTGTGTAATGTGTAAGCCTGATGACTCACAAATAATTGGGCAAATAATACATTATATGTCAATAAAAAATTATCAATTAAAAAAAAAGAATTTCTATTCAGTAAATGACACCATAGATGAACATGACAGACTGATGATAGGCTGAAAGATATTTGTTATTTTTAAAATGCAAAGGAATCAATTTCTAGAACATGCCAGGAACTACCATGAATCAGGAAGGAAAAGATAGGAAACTTTTTAGAAAATTAGGCAAGATATAAATCACAGGAGGCTAACAGCCATAGGAAGAGATGCCCAGCCTCACTGGTGATTAAGAGCAAGGCAAACAGAACAAGATGCTGCTTTCCACCCATCGCATCAGCAACTATTGGAAAGTGAGGGGCTACCGAGTACTGGAAAGGATGTGGGGAATGAGGACTCTCAGGACGGCTGGTGGGATCGTAAAACTGGACATCCTGCAGAGCTGTCCATTGCCACGTCCATGTCCTGGCATTGCTCTGTGAAATTATTCCATAACTCGGGAATCCCACTCTTGAGTATGCGCCCCAGGGACGTTCATGAGCAATTCTAGGAGAAAACATGTATAAAGATGGCCTTTAAGGCATTGTTTATGGTATCAGAGAGCTGTCTCATCAATACACCCTACACTAGGGGAATGGGGAACTAGTTAATAATAGTAACATTATTATTAGCTAGCTTTTTTTTTTTTTAGCTAGCTTTTTTTTTTAACAGATGCTATGTGTCAACCATGTTTCAAAGCTCTTCAGATACACCAAAAACCCATTTAATTCTCATAACCCAAAGATACTCTTTGTAACTCATTTCATGTTTGGAACCTGAGGCTCAGAGCAGTTAAGGAATTTGCCCAAGGTCACACAGCTAATAAGTGGAAGAGCCAGGATATGGTAGGTGAATATAGCAGAACGCTCTGTGATTGTCAGAAATTCAGATTTAGGGCAAGATTGTAAAAACAACAACAACAACAACAACATAGAGCTGAGTAAAAAAGTGATGATGTAAAACATGATACCACTCTTGTAAAATGAAGGATGTGTGTGCAGGGATATTCCAGTGGGTCCCTATAGGTGGGAGCAAGGAGGGGGGAGATGAAAGGAAAAAGGGGGAGAGGAGCCTTGCATACATCAATGATGACCATCTGTCTTGGCCCGAAGTTCATGATGAAAGCAGTCCTTGTGGTCCAGGCATGAAAAATGCATTTGGAACAGTTGAGGAAGCAAGGACAATGCAACTTAGAAAGAAGGCTGATGGTGCGGTGCCCCACCTGCATCAGCCCCCCTCCCTGAGGGCTACCAGGCACAAGCAAGAAAAGATAGTAGAGAAATGAAGATTTTGTCAATTACCGTTCACTTTATAGTTTACCCACTTGCACAAAAGCAAAAGCAGGCCAAGGTTCTCCTTGCTATCTGAAAAGGTTTCTGGGCCCCCTTTCCTCGCTGCTATTTCCTGGATATACTAATTTTAACATAACCCTAAGCACCATGAAATTGAGGAGTAAAAGCTATTTAAAATCTCTCTCTCTCTCTCACCATAAAACGGTACTGCTTCCAGATTCTCCACAGTTTCATGGGCATTTTTTCCCCTTTCATAGTGGGACGTGGCTGATATATCAAGTTATGGAAAGGAGCTTCCCAGAACACTCAGCTGGTGGCAGGAGCTATTTTCAGACACTGATGTACAGACGCAGATGTTCTGGGGTGATGGGGCTGTGTGTGGGGTAGGGTGGGGGCTATGTTTTGGGGGGACAGTGAACATGGGTGAATGTCCATCTTTTTTTTTTTTTTTTAATGATTCACATTCCAGCTGAGATTTCCACCTGGGCTGAAGGTTTACGTGAATCCATGATGAAAAGACAGGATTGGCCCTTCTGGAAAGCACCCCAGTTGGGTGCTGGATTGCTGTGGCTGGCGGAATTACTCACTCATGGGCAGGGCGAAGGTGTCACAGGTAGAGCAACTCTAGGGAGGTTTTCTTCACTTCGCTCTCTAAGTCCTGCAGAAAGAGCATGGGCCAGGCAAGAGAAGGGTCCCTGGTCTTGATTCTGTCAGTTCCCAGCTGTGTGAGAGTGTCGGCATGCATTAAGCAGGGATAATTAGGCCAGTCCGACCTACCCCTCTGGGGAGAGACCCTGTGTATGAGGTTTATGAGGTTCAACCTGCAAAGTGCTTTCATAGAAACATAGTGTGTTTTCATCTACACCTTCTAAGTAAGCTCACAGACTTGTGGGTCCTTTCTAAGTCCTGGCAAGGGGGATTAGGCTTGTTACATTTCACTTACAGGAAATCCAGGAATCAGTCCCAGATACCACACTGTGTCAGCAAGGCAAGTGAAACTCAGTATCGAATTGCTTCCACCTTGCTTGTTGGGAAAGAGTGGCGGGGATGGTGTGGGTGTAGGATGGAAAGTTCACCCGCGGTGAGGTTGGTCTAAGATGTGTCCCTGGCTGTCGTGTGACTTTCTGGGAAGGTTGCTGGGCCCCTTGGGTCCCTCTTTACCTACATATATATATATATATATATATATATATATATATATATATATAAAGCATATCTTTAAAAAAAAAGAAAACTTTTTTTAAAAAAAGCATATCTTAAAAAAAAAAAAGAAAAGGAAAGGAAACTCTCTCTAAGAAAAAAAAAAAAAAGCATGATTTGGTGAGGATGGGTAGGATCCAATTAGGCACAGAGTTCATCTCAAAGTCCTGGAGAAATACTTGGCTTTTCTTGTTACGTATCTCGCTCACATTTGTCTTTGATGCTTACTTGCTTTTAAAACACCTTCCTACGGTTACCATAGACAGGAGCACTGGGTAACTTTCAAGTTCATGCCTTTGAAAGGCAAAAGCTCTCTGGCTTTTCAGTGTCAGCAGCCCCCAGTAAGCCAGGGGCTGAGCTCCTGTGACAAAGCTCTGGTTTTAGCCAGAAGAACCCAGATCGCCGCTTTCCCTTTTGGAGCTGCTATTATCAGAGCGCAGGAGATCTCTATTAATAGACTAAAGATTTCATGCTGCTGGTGATTTTTCTAAAAGGAGGCAGTAATGCATGCAGCCAACCAGGCTCGGCTGCTCCCTTTTGCACTGGGAAATTTTGGCTGGGTGCTTGGCCATTCTTGGGTTATGGGGCTGTTAATAGAATTGTGCTGCCCCGAAATGCAAACTCCGGCAGTCAGTGAAACATCCAGGTAGAGTTATTTCCCACTGATCTGTGGCAGCACCTCCCAAAAGCGTCAAGGCCTGGGTATTGGGAGAGCTGGCTTTCGCAGGTAGGCTGCTCCTTCTCCCCATCAGTGCCCTAGCCTTTATCGTTGGAAACAGACTCCATATTCCTGCTCTGGGCAGCCTGCCTTACTGGTGGGGGTCCCTTGGATGGAGAGGGTTCAATTGGCACAGTTTCATTCAGTTCAGCAAACATTTACTCAACTCTTACTGTGTGCTCAAAGTACACAAGAGCAAAGGTCTTCTTTCTTTAAATTATATTAAATATTCCTGTTCTAACAACTCAAATGATAAGCTAGAAGGTCACTCTCCCTTTCAACCCCACCTCCCAGGAGTATCCAATGTTGAGTTTGCACTCAATGCTTCTATAGCTTTTCTATGCTTCTACAAACATAGTCACGTGTGCAGGAATGTTATCAGACAAAAATGGCCCAATACAATGTTTTTTCTGCAGCTTCTTTTTTCCTTGCTTAACCACACAACACAGAAAGTTTCTAGATTAATACATCTATAAATCTAGCTCACTTCTTATCGACAGCTGCGTACAATTACATATTATGGGTACTGCATAATGTCTTTGGTCATTGCTCTTCTGATGTGCATTCAGGTTATTTCTAGCTTTTTTGCCAGATACTCTTTCTCGGCGTATAGTGTGCCTAAAACAGGGAATAGACAGACCCAAGTTTGAATCTCAGCTTTGGCATTTACTCCGCGACCTTGAGGGTGTTCTCCAAGCTCCTCCAGCCTCGATGTCTCCTACTGCAAAATGGAGACAGCAAATAGCTTGGTGCAATGCGGTGAGGTTGGAACCAGATGATCCACACCAGGTGTTGTAAGAAGGGCTTGATACACGGGAGTGTCTAAGACACGTGAGCGGTAACTCCAGGTTCAGAAGACTTCTGCTGTTTTGCCAGATTTCTCACTGCCGTAACGAGAGGGTAGGACTCTGCACGGTCTGGGGCCCTAAGGAGCAAGTCTGGAGGAATGCAGATCCGGGTCACACCAACTCTAAAACATCTACAGATAAAGATGCAGCCTCCACTGCAAGATGCATCCTGGAGAGGAGTGGGGTAGGGTCCATGGGAGGCCCTAGGAAGGAAAGAGGCAGGCTTCCTGCTTCTGCTCTGTGAGCTGCACACCTTTGAGGGTTCTCAGTTACCCCAGGTGGGCACACTGTGTTCAGAGACGTGTGTGTGTGGGGGGTCTTTTGCAAGGTCCTTATGCGAGGGTCCTCTCTGATTCAGTCACGAAGCCAGACACCCTGGGCTCGGCCATGTGTCAGCCGCTGCAGCCATGGCCACTGCCTGGGCGAAGGACCGCAGCCCCTGGCAGTTATCAGGGGTTGTCATTGTTTATCTAGATGGCCTCAGTGTTTGGTGATGAAAACGTGCAAGTGCCACAAAGCTAGTCTTGTACCATCAACCCTCCTTGTCGAAGCACTTTGAACTCATGAGATCTGGGTGTCCGCCCCTGCATCCTACAGATCAGGCCTCAAGGTGGAACTTTCTCCTCCCCCACCCATGTTCATAGGCTGGCTCCCCCAGAACCTAAGGTGTTGACATGATTTTATGTTGAGTCTCTTCAGTCAGGCAGTCCCAGAGTCTTCTCGCGCTTTCTCTCTGGAGGCTCCAGGGCCATCAGACAAATGGATCCCCGATGGCCTCCGCTGATATGCCAGCAATCCCTGGGTATTTGCTATGCAGATCAGGTCCCTCCAACAATTTGCACAGGCTTACCCTTGTACTCAGAATTTTCTAGGTCAGTGGCTCAAATACTGGTGCATATACTGGGTTCAGTAGTTGGTTCATGGTGAAATGAAATATGAGCGGTGAATTTTTATAAAGCTATGCGTATTTAAAGGTCTGCTCTTCACCCTTTGACATTGAGAGATTACCTTTTTGGCATTAATTGTCTTTTTCAAAATGGTGGTCCTTTCTTTTTGGATGAATGGAAACATTTAATTTTACATGATATTTTAATTTGTGATTTTTTTTTCCCATTCAAGAACTTTGCCCATATTTCCACCGGCTGTTAATGCTTTTTATATTGCTTTATAATTTATTCTACATTTTAAAAACATTAACCCCTAAGGAAAATATTTGCAAAAATGTCGTTAACTTGTAACGTGTCACTTAATGTTGTGTATCGTGCTCCCCACGTGTGGTTTACATTTTTATGTATCCACATTTGATTCTTTTTGCAATTCAGGTGAGTAAAGCAGTGGAAAAACAAATTACATTTTATCTCAAATTTGTGTGATTCTTCTTCAGTTAAACATTGGTTTCTCCCTTGTTTTTATGTCCTTACTTGAATGATTTAAAAAATAGACAATCCCATATGGAGTCCCAAACTTTTAGAATTTTTAATATCTGTAAAATCCGACAATGGTGAACACCGCTCTAGGTAGCCGCTCTCCTCCCCGCCTCTCCTGGATACCACTGGGCTTAGTGGAATCCGCTCCACAGCCCTGTTTTGGCAACCTCATGGAAGCTTGAGAGACAACATGGACAGCTGGCCTCACGGTCTATCATTCTGTGACCCATTTAAAAAAAAAAAGTATTTTCTCTAAGTTCCTTATTTCTCCAAAACCTGATATTCGCCCTTCCTCAGCTTACATCTCAGCGTTTTTCCTGATTGCCTTCTTAGCATAAAGGTCCATCCTCGGCTCACGGTTACCACGTTCACACTCAGTGTCAGTTACTACAACTTAACACTTTTCAGAAGACTCTAATCAGCGTGTTGGAACTTCCCTTCACTGGGACTACTGTTACTGACTCAGAGCGAGCCACATGAGAAACACAGTGGGGGTGAACCTCTGGGACCTGACGTTAATCCCACAGTGATTAAAAAATGGTACCTTCCATATCACCCTTTCCTGCTAGACAAACTGGCTCTCATCTACCCGCCTACTGTCACGCGTGAAGTTGCGGCATTAATGTTGGAGCACTCATGGCTTTTGGTGGGAATTACGGGGTCTCAAACAGGGCCAGGCACAGAGAGGCCAGAAGCTTAATTGAGGCATTGTGGTAGTGTGGGGAGCGCGCTGGGCGTTTCGTCCAGCTGACTCTTCTCCTGTGAGGTTTCATGCCGTGACCTGGAGCAAGTCTTCACTCCTCTGTGCCCTGCCTTTCTTCGTCTGGAAAACAAATAGGCTGGTCTTCACATGACGTGCCCCCCAGGAACCACTGAGCTATAAAATGGAGTATTGGACCTTGTACCGATACGGAGTCTTAAAAATTGCCTGGGTAGTGACGGGTGCTCTAGGTCCGACGCTCACACCGTCTCTATGGTGGATAGTGACCGGTGCCCTAGGTCAGGTACTCACGTCCTTGGCTCTGTACTGAGAGAAGAGGCGGGTCCATTATGCAGAGTTATTGGCCTCCTCACTGGTTTATGAGCAGTCAGCGTACCATAATGTTCTGTAATCTACCCATGCCCCATTACCATGTATTAAGTAGTTTGAACCAAATTAACCCTCATAGGACGGGTGAATAACTTAAAGATCCCTGCAAAGAAATGGACAGATTCAAGATAACAGTACTTTTGCAAGGACAACAGCAAGAAAAGCAGCAGTGCCCACCCTTCCGCACTGGAACAGTCTCTCCATCGGTGTCATTACGAAAAGCAATGAAAGATCTGATTGGATCAGATAAGAAGTTGACTTAAAACTCCCAAATTCTCTAGGCTTTCAGTGATACGGACTTACATCTTGTCGATGGTACACTTTGTGTGGTGTATCCATTGTGCCCTTATGAGTTATCTTCCCAAGTTCTGAAGATCATTGAAAGCATGAATTACTACATCAAAATTTTGACATTTGAGATAATTAAATTAGTGTATCTCAAAGTAGAAAACTGAAGTTTTAAAAAAAATGATGCAAATTCTACCACATTGTTCTCACTAAAAATATAACGGACGGTATTTTAATGAGAACAAAATTTGCATAATTAACTAGTTTGAAATATATTGGGAATATTTAAAAAATTTTATGGCATCTTTTCAAAAAGTCTGTTTTCTGTTTGCTTTATAATGAACATATCGGTACAGAAGTACATCCATATAATTTATATGTAATGAAATATATATTCGGGGGTCTGCTGTAGTATTTTTATAGATCTTCAATAAAAGAAGGGGAAAGATGTGGATTTGGGGATTGTAGAGCAATCTTCTGGCTGTGATATTTTCCCTAGGATTTCCTTCAGAAGTCAGGTCACAATTACAGGACGAAATATTTGGGGGATATGTCAGGATCTAATGTCCAACATTAATTTTAATTTTTAATTTTTAATTTTTTTATTTTTTAGTGAGGGAGAGAGGGAGGGAGAATCTAAGTGTGTGTGTGTGTGTGTGGGTGTCTGTGTGTGTGTGTGTGTGTGTGGGTAGGGGGGCGGGGAGGGGTTGGGGAGAGTGGCAGAGAGGCTCTTTTTTTTTTTTTTAAAGATTTTTATTTTTTATTTATTTATTAGAGAGAGAGACTGAGAATGAGAGGGGAGAAGGTCAGAGGGAGAAGCAGACCTCCCGCAGAGCTGGGAGTCCGATATGGGACTCGATCCCGGGACTCCGGGATCATGACCTGAGCCGAAGGCCGTCGCCCAACCAACTGAGCCACCCAGGTGCCCGGCAGAGAGGCTCTTAAGCAGGCTCCAAACCCAATGTGGAGCCCAACCT
The DNA here is from genome assembly GCA_028533885.1 of Nasua narica. Taxonomy (NCBI): domain Eukaryota; kingdom Metazoa; phylum Chordata; class Mammalia; order Carnivora; family Procyonidae; genus Nasua; species Nasua narica. The sequence continues at coordinate 32,304,701 of CM052807.1, forward strand.
GGGGCTCCTTCTCATTCTGTGATCTGGAGCAAGTCTTCAGGAGCAAGATCTCACAACCCTGAGATCATGACCTAAGTCTACATTAAGAGTCAGACTACTTAACTGACTGAGCCACCCAGGCGCCCCCAACACTAATTTTTAAAAGATCAGTCATAATTCACTGAGACCAACAAATAACTTCCCCCTGTTTATCACTTGGACCACAGAAATATTAACAGAGGGATGCAGTCTTTGCTATTTTGCATGTCGATCATTGCTGAACTGCAATATATAAGTGCTATAGATTTTTTTAGGGAGTACTAGAATGAATCATCAAATGAGAAGTCACTGCTTATATTATCCAAGAACTTCTTATAATGGGAGCAAATTAAAAGATCTCTTATTTTCTAAAACTGTCCTGAAATTTATAATATAGTCAAGATGCGAGTTGAACAAAAGTACAGTTGGTACTTTAAAAGTTTTCTGAACTAAAATGTAAATAATTCAACAATATTTTGGAAAACACAACAATATTTTGGAAAACCTTCTCGATGTGTATCAGTTGTGACTAGTAAGGCCACGCAGAGGCTCAGTGACCCACGGAGGTGACTCACTCCTATCTTCAGATGAGGGTGTCCAGGGGGAAGAGCAGGCCCCACAGGGAGGACAAGGAGAAGCACAGAACCCGGACAGGAGCCTGCTGCTGGGGTCCTCCCAGCTTCCTGTAGTCCTCTTCCACTGGAAGGGATGAATGGAGGAGAGGAAGAGCAGGAGGAGGGAAGAGGAGGAAATCATGGCTGCCAAGGAGAGGTTCTCAAGAGAGGGGAGTGACTCCTTCTGTCTCAGAGGAAGCCCCATCCTATGTCCAGGGAGTGGAAAGCAATGTTCTCTGTTGGATGCTCTGCCTGGACTATCAAATCCACTTCTAGAAGCTTCAGTTTGACTACTGTTTTGGTGACTCTTGTTCTCAGTTCTACAACCTCCTGTCTGGAGGTGATGAGGTTTCCATCAGCCTCCCACTCTCAACCCATGAGCAAGAGCTTTTCAGCTCAAAGGGCACAATCTGGCTTTGAGAAGAAGAAAGGCTTCCTTGTTGGTCTCCTGTTCTTCATCTGTGTGGTTTGTTACTTGTTCTGAGCACTCCTCGCGTTCCGAGTTATGGTCTCCCTTCACAGATAACATTCCAGGAAGGCTCAGTCACTTCACTCACTGTCTCCTGAACATTCTGGTCTGCACTTTTCATCAAGGCTTGAAGTGCTCTGTCTTTGTCTTCAGTGTTTGCCTTCAGCAAACTTGGTACAGACGGATTTTTCTCCTCACCCTGGGTGTTGAGATGTGCACTTGACTTTGCCACATCAGTCAGGCTCCAAGAGAAGGAGATGGGTCGTCTGCATGCTCTCCGCCTCTGAATCCCAAGTCCTCTGTCTCTTCTCCAAGGAAAGCTGCCAGCTCTTTTATCTTTAGAGAATGTTCCTGCAGGGTCTCAGTCTGCCTTTCCTCACAGGGGCTAGAGATCAGTACGGAGAGCCTATGTATTTCTTTAGTGCCAGTAGCAATTTTAAGAGTGTTTTAGCTTCTTATTCTCATGGATTTGGCATCTCCTGTCAGAACTTAGAACTTTTTCGAAGAGTCAGACATCTGCCTATTTTGATCAGAGCATTAAGGTTCCTCTTTTGCCAGCTGGTTTGCTATAAAACATGTGATGGACCAAATTGCAGGATTGGGTGTGTCCAGAGCTCTGGTCTTTTCTCATCACAGGGTGAAACTTGAGAGTTTTCCATTTCACCAAAACAAGTGTCCAACTGCTAATTATGGGTTCCTTGTCTTCCCGTATAGAAAACCTGTCTGCCTACAATAAAGAAACACATGAACTAGCCCCCGGTACACACCACTATCTGTTCTTAATCCCCAGAGAGCAAGGCTTGATGTCCTTGTCAGGTACTTCTTCCATGAAACTCTGCAGATGGCGTCTCCTGAGTCCACCTACAGGGCAAAGGATGCCATAGGGCTCCAGGCTGCTACCAAGGAAGTGCCCTGGGGCCCACCAGGGCCAGCTGCACTACCACATCTGCCTAGAGCCACTCCGGCACCAGGAAAGCAGGCTAGACCATGTCTGGAGAGAGTGGGGAAGGAAGTGGAGAGGAAAGAAACTGTGAAGGACTCACATGTCCTCAACTCTGCCAGGGGCTCCTGTTTCTTCTACTTCAACTTCTTTAATGGCCCTCTGTATCCACTGTCCCTTGCACCTGGAAGGCCTTTGCTTTTACTGCCCATGTGGCAAGGACCATACCACTGGGCCTCATCACTCATTTGTCCCCAGAGGGAGGGCCTGTCACCGAGTGGGTGCTTGGTGCTCCAAATGTTTGTGGAATGAATACGTGAAGGAGGGAAAATGTCATCTTTGACCATCCCTCGAGATTCACACACAAATCTCTGCTGGTTCAGCAAATGTTCCATGTGGGAAGTTTAAAACTCCTATGGGTGTAAAAGTATGTGCACAACATAATCAATATTTAACAACTGTTCGACATGGGGTGACCACGAACCGTTCCTCAATATTCACCTTTGAAAGAAAAGAAGACCTCATGATTGTTTGAAAAAATTTATCTGAGGGAGATTATTTTCTGTAACTACATTTCAGGCAATTTAGAGACAAGTAACAAAAACCAAAGTAAAAACAACTGTGGACATTTTAAAACTCTCCTAAGTAAATTTTGGGTGAGAAAAATCATGAAAAAACCAAGCTGCACAATTATTTAGAAAATATTAACTGTGAAAACACTTTATATCAAAATCTGCTGACGAGAGCCAGGACTATACAAAGGGGAAATTTGTAGCAATCCGAAGTGTGGAATTGAACTGGACAACTAAGCATCTAACTAAAAAATGTTAGAAATGGAAGAAAGAAAGAAACACAAGGAAAGCAGAACAATGGAAATAATATTGAAACAAAATGTTTTGGAACTCGGAAAATCTGAAGACTTGAAAAAACCATGGAGAAGCTAATTATAGGGCAGCTATTATTTTTTTCTTTTAAGCAGAGAAGGCAGAATATTAAAAATGAAGGGAAAAAACCCCAAAGACATAGAGGAAATGAGTTTTCAAGCCAACCTTCCAGAATACTGTGCAGGGAGGTGGGGAGACAGGAATCTGACTAAAGCTCTGAGCAACCTTCCATTCCGGACCTGTTGCGCCCCTCCCTGCGCTCCCCCCCCTCCCGTGAGCAGCCCAGTCTCTTCAGGTGTGCCTACCTGGTTTCTTGGGGACGGGAAATACTAATCTCCCATCCGGACCTCAAGGCAGCTGACATCCTAGGGCTGGGCCTTGAGCAGAGTCTATGGGCGCCAGGCTGGGGCTGCCTCTTGGGAAGCATCCTCTGCTGGACAGTTGACTGTGCTTTGGCCTCATTTGTAAATTTCTGTGCCTATTATTAACTAATACGATTTTTAAACAGTAAAATGACAGATTCTGGATTTGAAGGCCTCTCTATAGGTTGAATTCTTATGCAGATTGAAGGACGTGCAGACCTTCCTTCTGGGATACACAGGTGTGTGTTTGTGGGATGAATGAATGAATGAGTGGACCAAGGACAAAGCCATTGTCTGATGACCTTAAACATGACCTATAAGCCTGTGGACCCTACAAATGGTCCTCTCAGTAGAGCTTAAGAGCCCAGGGAAAAAGCCATAGCTCCAGGAGGCATTATAGGTCCTAGGACAGCATTACATTTCATAAGCAATGAATTCTCGAATTCAGCATGTCCAAAACCAGAGTTCTTCATGACGACTCCCAGACCCGCCTCACCACCTCCTCTGGCCAATTATGGCTCCACCATATGCCTAGAGTTGCTCAAGCCAGTACCCTAGGGGTTTATCCTCGATTCCCTTCGCCCCTCCTGACTCACATCCCGTCTACATGAAGTCTTGTCCAGACTTCCCCAATGAACACGGTGCTCTCTCCCTCCCTCCACTACTTCTGCTCGGATCAAAGCCCCTATAATTTCTTGCCCAACAAAAGTGCTCCAGCAGCCTCTTCCATGGGACTCATGTTTCTGCCTCTTCCCCCTTTGGGTGTTCTCCACGGGCCATCCAGGGTTATCTTTCTAGGTGTAAACTGACCGCCCCCCTTCCTGGTTAAAACTTTCCAAGGGCTGTCCATTAGATCTGTGGTCAAACCCAGAGCCCCCTCCCTGGCCTGAAAGACTCTATAGAACGTGGCCCCTGCCACCTCTTTAGTGCCGGCCCTTGTCATTCTCCCCACTCACATGGTATGTTCTAGTCACAATACCCTTTTTTTTTTCCTGATCTCCAAGTTTATTCCTACCTTAGAGACCTGCATTAGCCTCTTGTCCTGTGATGCATGCCCCCAAATCTTCTTAGAAATGAATCTTTTCTAATGCCGTGACTTCAGCTTAAACATCTTCTCTTTGAACTCAATTGAAGATGCCCCCTCCTTCACTCTACCACATCTCCCCATTATAGTTTAAATATATGATGTACAGGGTGATCTCAAAGTCTTCATGCACTTCCAACATCTATGGAAGTGGCCAGTAAGGAGGCATTCATTGTCTTAGTCCTTCTTGGCCTAGCACCCAGACAAGGATTTGGGTTAATTTCCTTTCTTATCAGAGGTGCTATAGACCTCTTCTCCCAGCCATATTGGATCAAGGAAAGTGCTATTCCGGGATATTGGTAAACACTCCTACCCAGCACATGGTGCCTTCCTGGCCCTCATGTCTACACTTGGCAATCGTCCTCCTAGACATCTTCTCCATTCCGGCTCTGGTATCTCGCTATTTGTACTAGTTTGGCCTGTGGACCTCTAGGGGGACGGGGACAAGGAGGAGGGTACCTCATTCAGATTGTTATCTGGAAATAACCTCACTGGGGCAAAATCCTTGGGAGGCAAACAGCTTTCCTCCAACATCAGCCACTTGCAGTCTTTTGGCAAGATCTGACTTTCCAGCCATGGTCTCAGTTCCCTCTAGACATTTTTTTGTGATCAGTAAATGTTGAGTGAAAATCTTGGGTCCGAGGAGCGATTTAGAGGTCAACTCTCTATGAGCGGGGAAAGGAGAGGCACGGCAGTTACGCCAGTTAGCCCAGTTCTGATTAAAGGAGCTAGGCTGGTACATTTCAGGGAAACTGTGCAGGCTGCGGAAACGCATGGGACGAGAGAACAAAACAAGGAGGAAACTCAGGCAGTTCAGTAGGTTGGCCTTCTTCTAAAGGCAAGAGCGACGTGGACCAACGTGGTGGGCAGAAGAACGTCGAATCTGCTCTGGGCAAGGCTCCCTCAGGGTGGTCCCAGCCACGGGCCCTGCCTCATACTGTGGCACTGAAAGGGAAGATCACGGGTGAAGAAAACACATGGTGTTCAAAAGCATTGCCACCAGTGGTCCCCCTAAATCCCTTTGGGGAAGGTCGGAGGAGATGGTGGAGGGAGGGCTTTGTACCATAGAAACGCATGGTTGTTGCAAAGGGGCAACTTTGCGTGAAGCATAACCTTAACAGGGTTATTGGGTGCTGTGTGTGTGGCGGGGAGAACCCTTTGTGGATGCTGACCTCCCACTCCTACTTTGAATCCCATCCAGAGCGTAAATAATAAAGCCAGCGATACATCCGTGTTATTTCACGTGTTCTTGTTGTCATCGCCGCTGACACAAAACAAGCATCTAAAGAGGGAATGCTCACCCTCTTGGGGCTGCGGGGCAAGCTGGGCAGCCTCCCTCCCCGCCGGGGTTGGGCCCACTCCGCGAGTGGGGCGGTCCTGAGTCAGCGACATTACCTTTCTGCTTTATTATTAGTCCCCACCCGCCGACTTCCCTAAAGTCGCTTTGTTGATTTCAGTTGCTAATAAAAGGCTACAATCAGCTCCTGCTGGTTAAATGAGTTAATGTTTGTGAAGAGCTCAGTACAGTTCCTGGCACTTCGGTATCACTTAAACAATGGTTGTTATTATTGCAGCCGTGTTTTCACCATCTGAATGCTGATGGCCTGTGTGGACGAACACGGCTTGGGGTTCCTCCAGGGGGATCAGGGCAGGGCCGACGGGTTCAGTTTGCCGGCGGGGTGGGTTTCACGGGCACACAGGAGAGAAGGGCGAAGCTGGCACATGCAGAGCTGTGTTTAGACCTAGGTCATCCGGCCCTGGTGTCTTCTGTAAATGCAATGCTCTCCAGCCCAGTATCTCCCTTTAGCAGTGGCTTCCATGTACACGCGTGTGCTCTAGGACGTGTGTAAGCCGTACCTCTTGTCAGTGGTTTGCAATGGTGGAACACACACACCAGGAAGGCATTTACTGGGGTTGGCACCCATTTAGGAGAGCCGTCTACCTCCTGGCCCCACCAACAGGGGCCCCATATAATTCCACTTGGATTTATTTTCTTATTATTTTTAAAGATTTTCTCAGAGAGCGAGCGAGAAAGCGAGCATGCACGCACAAGCAGGGGGAGCAGCAGGCAGAGGGAGAAGCAGGCTCCCTGCTGAGCAAGGAGCCCAATGCAGGACTCGATCCCAGGACCCTGGGCTCATGACCTGAGCCGAAGGCAGACGCTTAACCAACTGAGCCACCCAGGATCCCTTCCACTTGGATTTGAAGACTCTACTGATAAGCCTTCACCTCAGGCCCGCATCCAGACCGGGAGGGAGAGGAAGACGTTCCTGAAGTCCAGGAGCGCTTCTCAGCCACTGGCTTACTGGCAAGAGGGCTGCAAGCCAACGTCCCTCAGGGTGAGCTCCTTTCAGCTAGGTTGCCTGCCCCTGAACCAGGTAGATTGTAGGGCTCCACGCACTTGCTCACTGCTGGTATCCTTGCTCCTTTGCTGTTTGTCCCTAGTCTGCTCTAAGTCCCATCCCAACATGTGCCGGGGCCTCCTGCTTCTCTAGATAGTTTCCTTCTCCTGTTTGTACAATCCCCTCCACCTGCAGATAATGCAGGGCGGCTCTCCTGCCCACGGCCTTAGCCCCCTATCCCGACCACCGCGCACCGCCTCCCTTGGGCTGTGCAGCCTCGGCTGCGGGCCGTTCTGGGAAAACACCCATCCTGATGGAACGCCAGCTTGCACGGGCCCCAGGCGGGGGACTTGACTGGCCTTCCTTAATGTGAGGGATATCAATCAATCAGACTTCTATTGAAAGCAGAGTCCCAGATGTGTGTCAAGGAGGCTTCTTCTGCAGCCTACCAATGGAAAGGGCAGGCTCTCCCCCGGGATCCTGGGCAAATGCCAGAGTGTCCTTGGGGTTAGTTCAACCTTTGGTGAAGGCTGTTGGTAGCAGCGAACGGACAGTGAAGACTGTTAGAAAAACGGGCCTTCTCTCTTCTTTCTCCTCTTTTAGGTGATTCGGGAGGGGCACCTCCCGCACCCCTGTGCTTTAGTACAGCATAGTGGCCCCGGTTTTCCAGAATGGTGTTGATATACTGCTTCTGAAATAAACTTCAACCACCTCAACCGACTTCCTTGATAGGAAAAACAACATCGCGTCTCTTCACACGAACTGACCACATAAACCCTTACTGAAAATTGTAGAGGGAATTTCTGGTGCAGGGAGGCTCATGCTCATAAGCCAAGAGGGCACTCCTTGTCTGTTCCCAGCAGAATGCGTTGGCCCACAGTGAGCATCCTCGCGAGGGAAGCCCTCGCGAGCCAGAGATAGAAATAGTGTGAGGACAGAGAGGAGCGTGTAAGAGAGGCGAGTGTGTGCAGAGCATTCGATGTCGCATCAGGACAAGAGAGCGAGGTCTCACTTTTTTGTTTTCCGAAACAGGTACTTCGTATCGTTATACCTACCTTTTGAACCCACCTACTCCTCTTCCAAAACTAGAGACACTTGGTGTTACTAGAGTTGTTACTTCTTGACTTTAAAATATCTTAATTTCATTGGAGGCATAAATTTATTTTGTTGGGGTGCATATCTGGTACATTTTTTCATTTTCTCTACAACCTTTCACATCCTCTCCAAATCTGCCGTGCTCTTTTCATATCTCTGTTTTTGCTCATGCTGTTCCCACTGCCTGGAACACTACCTTCTCCTCAGTGCCCCTCCTACTCTAAGTAACCAAATTCCTACTCATTCTTCAAGATTCAACTCTGCTTCCTCTGGGGAGCCTTCCCTGTCTCCCTTACGTCACCCCACCCCAACCCTAAGGCTCCTCTGTACTGATCTCACGTACTCCATGCATATATTTCCTTCTTCCTATCCATATTTTAATTAAAATTTCAGTCAATGTGTCTCTCTTCCCTTCTAGACAGTAAGCTTTTTGGGAACAATGGGTGCAGTTTAGTTACGGTTGCATTCCTGAAACGTACTGGATGGCTTCAAGTGCTGTTGTTTACCCCTGCACTGACCTCTTTCCTTTGCCTTACTCTAGATACTTTCCTTTTTTGAGAAGAAGCTACATGTCTGTGGGCACAGCTGCCACAAAATGCTCTTCTTTTTAGAATGGCTAACACATAGGGTTGCTCAACAAATCGAGTTCATGTCAAAAATTTGTATACTTTCTGGCTTTAGAACCCCTTGATTATCTTAAAATTATGGAGGACACCAAAGAGCTTTTGTTTATGTGGGTTATGTCTATTGATAGTTATCATAAATTAAAACCGTAAAATTAAAAAAAAACTTAACTCATTTAAAAATAACAATAATAAACCCATTGCATGCATGTTTCTGAACATGAAACATGTTCATGTTCTGAACATGAACAAATGTTTCTGAAGCCAAAGACTTAGAACAGTGGTATTATTTTATATCAGTTTCTCAACCTTGGCACTATTGAAATCTTGGACCAGGCAATTCTTTGTGGTAGGATGCTGTCCTGTGCATTGTAGGGTGTTTAGGGCATCTCTGGTCTTTATGCACTAAACGTTAGCTTCACCCCCTCCAAAAATTTCTTAATGCCCCCTTGGGGCTGCGGGGTGGGAGGAGGGTGGGTAGACAATATCACCCTGGTTGAGAACCACTGTTTTATATTTCTGCACATCTTTTCAGTGCCTTCATTTATAGAAGACTATCTGCTTCTGCTTTCAGTCCACTACAATATGTTGTTTTGGTTGAAGTATATGGTGAAATTTCAGCCTTACCCAGTTATGTAGCTGGAAAAGGGATACATATTTTAATAGCTTTAAAAATAATTGTGCATAGTCTTGCTTTGATACTGTGCCAAAACTCCACAAGGGGTGATTTTTTTTTTAAAGGTTAGTTGTAATGTGGAATCTGAAACCATATTCATATTAACGAACTTTTCCTACTCTGTTACATTGAAATATATTAGTTTGCCTTAAACTTTAAATGGCTCTCTTACCCGTGTGAGGTTTTAGAACATCATACCTTAGTTGGAAAATGTCTGTGCAGTTCTTTTAAATGTTGACACATCTCATTGCACAGTAGAAGAGCAATTACATTTGTTAATGTTAATCTCATGAGTAAAGTTTTAAGGACTGGGATGGTATGAAGGTCACAATGACAGGTGTTAAGTTTCCCGAAATTCTGATTTTCCCTTGAAAGCTCAAATTTCGTCACTGGCAAAAAATAGTATTAACTCTCTTCTTTGAAGTGACTGGCTTACTTGTTTTTGAAAAAAAAGAAAAAAAAAGAAAACATGGCTGCCAAATACCAAAGTCTGCATATTCAGACTATAAATTGTTCTTTCAAATACTAAAAATAACGTTTCCGTAAGAAATGGCTAGTTTAGCTTGCAACTCTAATGGCACACGTCCTTTCCCTCGGGACAACCATTCTTACTCTGATAGGCAACCCAAGTGTTTTATGTGTCCTTCCCTTATTGTCACAGAGACTATTTTAAAAACTGTATTCAGGCGTTGAGGTTTCACTGAACCGTTTACTGCTTCATCAAGGACGCTCCTAAGTGAAACCATTGTTCTCTAGTTGTGCCGGGCCCCCGGCTGTTAAGGACACAGTGCCCAGCTCTGCCTTGCTTGTGCTAAGGCACAGTTTGCTCCCCACGGCTTTTGCACCATCAGCACAAGCGTCCACACAGTGGCAAAGGCAAATAACATCTTAGTTTTATTATGAAAATAATTTTGATCTCACTGACCCTGAGTTTTGGGACCCAGGGGCGAACACACCGCACTGCTGGTCTACACCAGTGGTGGTTTACTTCGCTCATGAGATGAAACTACTCCAAGAGCCAATCTTGAGAGAAGAGGAGCTCTGTCGATAGGATTAGCTCATGAATTGCCCAGGAAAGAGTCATGGGTTCGAAGTTTCAGGCCGGAAGGGCCCTTGGAGGTGGTCTAACCTAGCCCCTTCAGTTTATAGACCAGCAGAGTTATTAGGCCCAGAGAGGGGAAGTAACTCACCCAAAGGCCCACAGCTGGTTGTGACAGTAACGGACTTAGAACCCAGGTCTTCTGATTCCCAGTCCAGTGCTCTTTCAACCACACCCCACTGGTAAGCAGCCTTATTCGGTGTCTAACACAAACCCAACTGCAAAAAGATCCTTGTGATGATAGTCAGGGTGAACAATGCTTCATGACTCTTGGCGTATTTACTGATGGTTGATAAGTTCGTTTTTCCCCAGCCAACATCCCAGAAGCTGTTTTCTCCAGTTGCTTGACCTACAATTATTCTAATTGGCTACCAGGTGTACAGAGGTGCTTAGTTGTGCCTTTGTGTCTAACAGTCAGAACCCCTGCAGAGTTGGTTAGCCAAGAGACCGGGTGGATTTTTCCACTCAATTAGGTCACCTCACAATATGATTACTTAAGGACTCCATGTTTCCACTTTCCCCTGCACCACGGCTCACTTAAGGGAAGCCTCTGGAACATTTTCCATGGGAACTGCCTTAACTGGGTTGCTCTGAGGTTGCTAATTTCCTCATCCCAGTCTCCCAGTCTTCTCATGGATCGACGGTGCCTCAGGGCATTTCACCAGAAAACCATGGCCATTTTTCTCTGTCTGGCAGTTGGGGAGTGGAGAAGATAGATGTGTATTCTCCATATGGATAAGCTGCAGAACACAAGTCCAAATCGTTAATGACAGTTAAGATGAAAACCTCTTCCCAGTGACCTGCAATTTTCTTTGAGAAGAAAGTTCTGGGTCTGCTTGGCTTTCAGACAGCTGAGCTGGGAAAATGGTGACCCTTTTCTCTTGGTCTCACTCGCTCACTATGAAGAGTTCACATACTTATTGGCAAATTTTAGAAGAGTCTGAAATGGAACTTGAAAGTTATTTCTGGCCATTCTGTTTTTCATTTTCCCCACCAGAGAGATTCAAGAGCTAATATCTTGAGTGTTTCCCTGAGCTGGGTTTCCCCTGTCCAGGGCCAGAGGCTGGGCGAGGTGGTCCTTCTGGTCACTTTGGGCACTCTGACCCTTCCACTGGTACTAAGGGCTCACAGCCAAAGGACTGTAATGCGAAGGGCAGTGGCGGGGCCTGGAAACTCCTTGTTGCTCAGACGACTCCCTCCAGTGGTCTCCCAGCTGCCTCGGGCTTAGGAACCGGGTCTGCTGCCTTCCAGGTGTCTTCCCAGGACTCCTGCCTCCTTGGGCTGGGCTTCCTGAGCCAGGCCCCTGAGGATGGGGAAGGCCCCCTGGATTGCAGAACTGGCTGATCTTGGGGACCACAAAGGGCAGAGGAGAGTTCGCGCCGTAGCCTTGGTCACTTTGGGCTCCTCTGGAAGCTGCAGTAGAATTACCTAAAGACCTGAGAAGCAAGTATCTCTGCGGGGGTGGAGGGGAGGAGTCAGAAATGCCAATCAGAGGATCGTTCAGCAAGGGCCATATATCAATAGGCACCATCTCAGTTTTGCCAGCATCTCAAAGAAAATGAAACCAAGTAACAACAAATAAACAAAAAACCCATACCTGCCTACTCAGAGTTTACAACCTGAGGGGGAGAGGAGTAAAAACTCCTGGGCGGGATCATATGTTAATATGGTCAAAGGTCATCTCTAGGACTCTGGAGGCCTCATCCCGCAGTGACGGTTCTCTTGAGCTCCCGCTGGGTGGCGGGCCAAGTGCCAGGTCCCGAAGGATGGTGGTTCCCACAAGCCAGCGGGGTATTGGAATCAGCAGGTAAGGGAGTATGCTGGAAATATGGACTCCAGACAAGCCCTCGCAAAACCCCGGTGGTTAGGATACCACTGCCGCCGGGGCTGTGAAGACGGGTAGGACGCATGGAAAGACCTTACTTTCCAGGGGGAGATTCCAGAGGCTTCGCTCTACGTGCTGATGTGACCTCGAAGTAGGGTCGGGAATGCCGTGTCTGGGTCGAGACCTGGGGCTGGGGGGCACTGAGTCAAGGGACGTCCTTAGAAGACGGGCTCCACCCTTCTGCAGTCGGGGAGGCCTGGGCAGAAACCAGCTCATTCAGAGGGCGCCAGGCCTGGTTCTGACTGGTCCAGGAGTTGAGCTGGGTGTTGGCCACGGTTTGGCTACCCTGGCTGGCCTCCCCGGCCACCCCACCCACACGCTTCCTATCAGGCCCCTGGGATTGGAGGCCTGACGGGGCCCAACCGTTGGTACCCCTGTCCATCTATTTTCCAATTTTTAGGCCCAACGTCTAAGGCTGGCCTCTCAGCGCCGGCCCTGTGCCTGCGGAGGGCTCTCATTCTAGCCTCTGGTGGAGCACTGACGGGAGTGCGCAGCATGCGTCGTCTCCCGTGCTTCTCACAGAAAATCCGTCAGAGGCTCTTTCCGGTATCAAGATTCAGTGATAGCCTCAGGCCACCTTAGGTAATGGGGGCTTATTGTAAGGATACAGAAGGAAATAAGCCAACTCAGGCAACGGTCTAACTCTTAGCCTCACAGAGACCTGGACCTGAGGGGGGGGGGCCCTCGGGCAAACCCCAACTGTACCCAGGAGTTTGTTTTCACCCCCTTCGAGCCCCCCGGCTGGCTCTTTAATCTCTCAGGGCTCAATGCCTGCTGCCCCCCACGGTGCCTTTCGGCTTCCATTTTGATCTCTTGTCAGAATCTCCAAGTTTCTTCGAACTCCTTCTGGGGGTGGACCTGACGAGGCCCGGGGCCAGGTCCCCAGCAAGGCCACCTCGGGGGCCGCTGTTAGCCTCCAGGTTCAGCTCGGGCACCGAGCCCATGTCCGAACATCCGCGGCCGGGGTGGTGGTGTCACAGGGTACAAAGCATGGGGACCCGTGTGGAAGAACATGCGGGGTGTACCGGAGAGGGAACAGAGGCTTTAAGAAACGCCTGCCCGGGGGCGCGGGAGAGAGCCGAGAACGTGGGTCAAAGGCACACCGGGGGCCAAGGGCTGGGTCAGCGTTCAGGGGCCGTCCGAAGCTCTTTCTAACAGTGCTACCCAGGTCCTCAGACACAGCCGTACGCAACCTCTCTGCTGTGCGTCGGACAGCTTTGTGGATATCGCCCCACATTACCGGAGGTCTTCATAGGGGCACCAAAGGCTCATAACGGCCTTCTAAAAGGTGGGGCTGGAGAGGACGGGCAGGGTCTCTGGGTCCTGCAGCCTTCCCCATGCCTCACTGTCTCCGGTTCAGGATGCTCAGCTTCCTGGACCCGGAGGCCTGCATCCAGTCCCCTCCCCCAACCCTGGCTCCCCGAGTCAGCCCAGGGCTCACTTACTGAGGCTTCTCCCTCTTGCTTTTCAAGGCCTTATATGGGGAAAGACAGGAGGAGGCTGCGGGAACCAGATAGAGGCGGGGCTGTCACCGCATGGCTCCCTTCAAAGTCAGAATTACTCATTTCAGAGGGGAATATTTAAAGTTTGATGGGAAATGAATCACTGCTCTTAATGAAAGACCACATTCTGTGAAAGCACTGTAGAGGAGGGGCGAGGGGGCCCGAAAGGGAGGGTAGCCCACCACAAAGGAAGTCATTCAGGCTGAGCTTTGGGGGTGAGGGGGGAGGAGGAGAAGGGGCCAGGGAGGGGAGGGGCCGGGGAGAGCTGCCCATTTTGACGTTTCTCAAGTGGGAGATTACGTTCCAGTGGATGAATGGCTCCCAGGCCCTCACAAAAACATTATGACGAACTGACTCTCACGTTGTGGCTGGTAGGTTGGACGTGGAGGACAGAGGCGGGGGAGGGGCGTCCACGCCTGTGGGGAGAGGGGCACCGACAGGACAGAAGGAGGGGGGAGCTGGTTGAGAGGTGCGCACTGCCTGCCTTCTGCTTCTGCCTCCTACTCCCCAGATTGGATCGACTCTTCTCCTCCGCCCTTGCCACCCTGAACGAAGACACTGCCATTCGCTTAGCCGCGAGGAGGTTTTCGCACCGCCCGGCGAGGGCTGTTGAGCGGGAACGTCAGTGCAGCCGTTTCCGTCGTCATCCCGGCTCCTCCTCGGGGTCCGAACCACCACTCCAGTTTACAGAGAGGTGCTGGTGACTAACCCGCTCCCTGGGCTCGGTGCTTCCTGGAGCCGTCCCTGCCCGACGGCCTTAACCTTCCTCCCTCCCCGTTCCCAGTGGTGGGAGGGACGGTGAGGGGGGCCCGCTGAACTGAGTATAGCTTGGTCCTCCCGCCTCCCCTCGTCGCTCCCTGACAAACAGCCAGACAGGTGGAGGGAAGAAGGGCAGACTAAATGTCCATTTTTGCAGTTAAGGGAAGCTGAACCTCCAAAAGGTTAGGTGAGATGGCTGTGCCCTCCCCCTCTCTCTCCGCCCATCAGGGACACAAGAGGTGAGACTTGAGCTGTAAAATGTAGTGAAGAAGAGCACAGACCTTTGGCCACGCGGCCCTGGTTTTGAATCCAGTTCTGTCTTTTGCTAGCCAGGTGACATAGGGGAAGTTCCTTAACTTCTCTGAGCCTGTTTCCTCATCTGTAAAATGAGGATAATAAGTCCTACCTCACAGAGCGAGTGTGAAGATGAAGCAAGAAAATGTATACAAACGGTTTAGCCCAGGCTCCTGGCCATGCAGTAGGCACTCAATAAAGGTCACTTTCCTTCCTTCTTTGAAGCTCGTCTCCCAATGACCGCATCAAAGGGTGTGCCGGGCTGCCGCACCCCACACCACCCCCGTGACTGCCCTTCCTCTGGCTTCGCCATCCCCCACCGCCCACGCTACAGTTTCTGCTGGGACGACTACTTCCCGTATAACCTAGGGGATGGGGCCATTAGACAAATCGACCTTTTTCTGGATCGGTGAAAATCTGACGGAAGCTATGGATCCCCTTTCCCGGGGAAAAGCGAAAATCCACACATCCACCTGTGCCATTTTCTGCAGAATGTCAGAGGATTCCCAGAATCTCTGAAGCCACACGCAAAACTCCAGATGGAGAGTCAGGGCGTGGAGGCATAAAGGCGGCAATGTGCGTAATTTGTTGTATAGCCCAGTTGTTCCCCAACTCGCCAAGTCTTTCCCTTGCCAAATGGCCAGGATGACCCAGTGGGGCAGGAACAGAGAGTCAAGGAAGGCGGCCCCAGCGGGAGAGTTACAGGGTTGAGCGGGCTTGGCGTTGAGGAGAGAGAGCAGGGACAATCAGATGATACGGGCCTGAAACGTTGATGTTGGCCACCAGCTCTTCCCCCTTGACTAAGGATTGAACGAGAGAGACAGACAGAGAGAGAGAGAGAGAAAGGAACGTCATCAGGAGGAATGAAAGCCTCTAGCCGGGAAAGCCGGTGAACAATAGAACAGAAGCTGTGGGTTCTCTTAACACAAAGGCTTTAGAAACCAAGGTTAGACGCGGATTTTCTTGGTGCAGCCCAGGTCCTAGCAGTGTAAGGTTGGGGACTGGCCTCACTGACCATACCTGCCATGGAAACACTAAGGCCAGAGAAATAGAGTCCCAGTGGGATTGTGCCCCACCGATTTAGAGAACAAAGGAATACTCCCCCCCCACACTTTTTTTTTTTTTTTGCAGAGGACGTGTCTCGTAAAGATGAGATGCTATTTGATGTCTTCGTTCCTGCAGTATCTAAGTGGGTTTTGCAAAGGCCGGCGGGGGCTTCTAAGCCCAAGCCGGCCCCGTCACACTCTCAAGAGCCCTGAGAGATGGGCCTATCTGGCTTTGATGGAGCCCTGAGCTGAGTCAGCATGGGGCACCACACTCAGCTGCCAGCTCTCAATTCGGAGCTCCTGTCGGGGAGAATGTCCTGATTTTGCCAAGCGCACACACCTTTACTACAGTCACCTTGACCTTGAGCTCATCCTTGCTGCATCAAAATTTTTTTTTCAAAAATATGATTTCAAAACCACACATGGTAGAAACTTTGGAGAACATATAAACACCAATACAGAAAAGAAGAAAATAAAAATCACCTACAATCCCACCACCCAGATTTAAAGCACAGTTAACATTTGGTTAGATCTTTCCAGTTAGCCCTTCCCCACGCCCCCCTCCGCCCCCAGATTCGGCAGCATTTTATTCATATGTGCCTCAACTTACTGGGGCTTGGGGGGGGGGGGCTCCTCCGTGCCTCAGTTTATCCCGTTTAGAAAATACAGCTCCCGGTTAACAAAAGTACCCAATTGCTTTCGTGTGGTTATCTCATCCACTGAGCCAGGAGAGAGGCGTGTTTCCCCATTATAGGAAGTGAGAGTAAGAGAGCGGGACTAATAGGCACAAAGCCAGGCAGCAGTCAATGGGACCCCAGGGACCCTAACTCATCACCAAAGTGGGTGTCCAAGAAAAATTCCGCAGAGGTGAGAGCAGGCACATTCGCCAGCCTGCTAGGGCCATGCACGGTAGGGCTGTCCAGGACCTGTGGAAACCTGTGCCTCTGCCTCTGGGGCACAAAAATCAGAACGGCAGCCGACCCCAAAACAGAGTTTGCAATCTGCTTTTTGAGCCAATCAGAAGTTCAGACAAAACTTCTCTTCCACACCATCTCTGTCCTATTCACCTCCAGTTTGGACAGACTTCCTGACCTTTCTTAATGCAATGGGCCCCTCTCCTTGCACAGCAAATAATACATTGTCTGCTTTATTAGACAGCTTGGGTGGACTTTGTGGTCTTTTCGGTGCTGTGGGTCTCACTCCACTCATCCCTGTGGTCAACGGATAGCTAGTCCCTTTGGAGGCTGTAATCTGAAGCCCTCCTTCCTGTCTGGTCATCATAAGAGGTTTCCCCACACCTTCTGGAAGAAGGTCAAAGCCTGGTTTACTTGCCAGCCGGCTCGGGGGAGGGGGGTCTCCACTGGAAAATAATTGGCCCCGTTCGGTTGGTACTCACCCACTTGCTTTTCTAGTTCAGAACTTTTCTTAAATTACGCGCGCATGCAGTACAAATGGGCACGGTAGTGAATTTTTGCGAAGGTGGGCTGAAAGTTGATGGCCGGGGCAACGGTTCCAACTTTCATCTTTCAGTCACACACCTTCATTCCCTGAGCTATTCTGGCAACAGTCATTTTGGAAACCGGAGCCTGGTTTGGCTGACTAGAACACAGGAACTTCTGGGTAGGGTCACCACACATTGACCGTTTGGAGTGAACGGCTCTGAACTCGGGCTCTCAGCTCTCAATGCTCCTCTTTGATGGAATAAATGGGTCCCCTCTGCCCCTCCCCCCACACCCCACCCCCTTCTTCCCAATGGCTGGGCAAAGCTTTTTTCTACCTACTAGGCATGACTTCAAGCCAACATAGACAAAGCTCCAGTTTCTTGGACCTTGGTGCCGTCTGGGAGGGCAGGTGTCGGGGCGACAGTATGGGCATCTCCGCCTAACCTAGTTAGCACAACTTTCCCAGCACTCCACGACAGCTCCCGTGTGCTCTCCCCAAAGTCACTCTTCGCGGCAAATGCAGTCCTGTTTCCTCTTGCATAATTGGGAGTCAGGGCCTCTTGAACCCTACCAGTGCATTTATGCAAACAATATGCAAAAGCTTGTGTCAGAAATTGGCAAGGGAAGGCCTCTGGCAGGCGGAAGTGTAGCCGACACCTAATACCTGGTGGGAGACTGTTTTGGAGGTGGGGGTGAAGGTGAGAGTCAAAGCCAAGGAGAGGGAGGAGGGGCTTGGTTGGTATCTGCAGCGGTGACGGAAGACCTTGGGGGTCTCCCTTTCCTCTGCCTTTCAGCTTGAGAGTGGTCAGTGAAGGGGAGGAGAGAGTTGGGGGCTCCTTTTCTCTTTCTCACTGTGGAGACCTCTTGAGAGAGGAGGTGGGGATAAAATCTCTGGGACTCCCCATGGTCTCTTCCAGGTGCCACATCTGGTGCTGAGAAAGTGTGTGAGACGGCCTGACCTCCTCATGCCATTTCGTCTCCAGTAAACACTATCCCTTTATAAGTAAACTTCAAATTCAAACATTTTTATTGTTCTTCTGGGAGGTTAAGCTTTGTGTATTTTACCTTTCTGAGATCCTTCTCTATCGTGGAACCGTTAAACCAGAAGTCTTAAAATGTAAAGGGACTTCAGTCCAACCCCTGTGTTTTGCGCATGAGGGGACTAAGCCATTAACAAATGGCTTACCCTAGAATTCACAGACCTAGACTTAAGCCGCCCTTCACCTCTCTGGGTGACATTATTAAATAGCAAGCCCTCCGCACTGGAAGTGCCATTTGAGATGCGCAGGGAGCAAAAAATACTTGTCTTCTAGCGATTCAAGAGTCACTTCCACGAATGAACACTCTGTCATTCTTAGGAATCTATGTGGGCTTATGGACACCATCAGCGGCTAATCGCACTTTTCAAAAGACCAGGCAGTTGGTCAGGCTACAGTGATTGCTCTTAGGCTTGTAGATAACTTCTGGGCTGTCCAAAATTACCTAGTTTTTCTGGTCGTCCTACTTTGCTTGGCTGTTTCTAGACAATGATATTGTTAGAAGTAACGGAAGGGAGAAGAAAGAAGGGGATGGCAGAATGGGTGCAGGAGTAATAAAAATAAACATTCATTGAGCATTAACTATATTCCTGACATTATGCTTAGTATTTTACCCAATATTATCCCCATTTTACAGATTGAGGAAATTGAGGTTTAGAGAGGTTAAGTAATCTGCCCAAAGTCTCACATCTAGTTAGTAAGAGGACTCAGGATTCAAGCTCATCACCACCGTGCTCATGGGGCAATGGTTTAGAAGAGAGTCACGTTTCCAGGAAACTTCTCAATGGCCAGAGCACTGAGTAATTCTTTTATATCCTGCTGTTGCTGTTTTGATGACTGGCCTTGATGGGATTTTTAGTACCACAGCGGAAGTGGGGGAGAAAAGGAGGAGGGAAATTCCCTGTGTTAGCCTTGTTTAGGATTTGCTTCTTCTTGCCCACTTTCCTGGGGCTGACACATTGGTATTTTTCTAGGAGGTGTGGGCCTCAGGCTGCTGGGGCTTTACTTCTGTGTTGGTAAAGGCAGTTTTTAGGCTCAGATAAAAATTCATTTGGCTGTGTATTCATCCATCCAACAGACATTTATTAGACGTCTCATCTTAATTCTTGAGCAAGGTCACTGACCCAACAAATCTAACTCAGATTCAGAGATCCATAACCTAATCCAATGAAGCTGTTTGTAGATTACCTAGGGTAATTTTTACAACCCTTTATCTTGCCAACATCTCAGCTATTGCTTTGCAAGCAGGAATCTCTCCCATGAAGGAATGGGGGGAGAGATGGAAATGTTGGGCAGCTTAGTGCCTGAGCTAAAATTTTAGGGAAGGATATGGAAGCCAAAGACTAACAAGAGGTTTTGGCATTATTTGCGAATATCCCTTCTCCCTGTTATTCCATTTCCTTGGGCACTTAAGCGAGGCTCATGATGTAAGGGCCAACTGTGCACTTAAAAATCCATCCCAGCATCCTCAGCTCAACGTCGGAACTAACTGCCGGTCACCACTCGCCTTGCCCCAACGGAATTAACGGAAGCTGCCAACAGCCCTGCCCTGACCTCATTGGACAGAACCTCCTCCTTAGTAGACACGATTTCCTCTCTCTCCTGAGATAGCCTCTCTCCTATCTTAAAGCAGGAAGTCCCTCATGGGTAGTCCACATTTCAGACAGAGAAACGAGTGGGGCTTAGCCATTCCTTTATTCTCAATAGGAATCTCATTATGTGGTTCAGTATGAGTGTCACGATTGCTCCTATGAAGAGCTGCTGGGGACGCAGACGGAAGCCAAGTTCAGGGTGTGCGAAGGAATGAAAGTGCTTGAGGAGGGCCAGCAGTCCTCTGGCTGGAACCAGTATCAAAAAGCACTGTAACTTTGGGCTGAATGGGGAGAAGCCAGATTGTTACGTCATAGAAATGTCTTTATTAGACCTGGCTAGTCCTTTCCTGAGATCTTGTAACAAGCTGCCGGTAGACGGAGGAGACAGGGAAAGCATTAAACTGCTACGTGCATTTAGGGCTCACACTTCCTATTGGAGGTGGTGGGTGGTGGGAGTCCCTGCAGTGTGTGTAGAGAGAGGGAAATTAGCAGAAGGCTCTAAGATTCAGGGTTTGATTTTCGTAGAATCGGAGGCACTTGAGAGGAGGGAGACATTAGCCCAAATCACAACTTGCCCTGAAAGTGAGCTTCCATGGCTGAAATGTTACTCTTGAGAATTTCTAATTTCTGGCTTCAGAGTTGAGGTTCTGGGTGATGGGCGAAGGTTGGCACATGCATGTATGCGGCACATGGAGCTGTCTCAGACATTTAGAAGATTTTCTCTAGGCTGACGTTTGCTAGCTAGGTTAGAATATCAAGGAAGGTTATAGTTGCCTTTTCTACATATTGCCAAGAAGTCAGGCTTTCAGAAAACTCTAGTGGAGGTTTGCTGCAGCACGGAGGCAAAAAGACTACATTTTTTAATGTTGGCCTTGCCAAGCTGGGTAGCTGTGTGCTCCAGGGACAGGCCACCCAGTATTTTGGGCTGTGCTCTAGAGAGTAACACCTATCTTGCAAGATGCTTTTAATGATCAAGAGGGAGAATAACCAGGAAAAAAGATATGTAAAATGGAAAGAGCCGTCATCACCTTATTGTGATGATGGTGATCTTTATATGAAGCCGAGGATACTGGTGCCCATTCATGCCCAGAGCAATTGTATATATACAAGATAATCCCTCCAGCTTCAGGATTCTCCTAACAAAGTTCAAGGATGCTGCTTATTACCAGATGCCTAATAGAACCAGCCCCACCACCTGCCGCTTTATCACAGAAGCTATGGGGCTGAGGGAGCTTCTGTTTAGCAACACTCAAGACCTTGGTTACAAATGAGTGGAATGCACAAGGGGGAGGGGATCTTTAACATATGAACCGCAAGTTATTTTTGTTCAGGAACACAAAGCAAACAATGTTAGCACCGAAAGGAATGCAAACCACATCTTGCCTATTTAAAGCAATAAAGAAAGGGAACAAAATTATACAGGCAAAGAGGTTCTTTTGTTTCTCCAGCCACGAATCCTGGTTTAAATGTGCACACAAACCGCAAAGATAGTTGATACCATCTCAACTCCTAGTGTAATGTGTTTCTTATTCTTTAGGGTACTTCTTTAAGAAAAAAAAAAAAAAAAGATCCTACCAATAAAGCAATGCCACACTTCCTTCAACTTGCTTTCTCATTTGAGCTTTATGTTTATGTTCCGTTGAGAAAATCTAAAGACATTATCTGTTTCCAGTAGCAGTTAATTCTTCCCAGGCAGGGAGGGGGAGGATAAATGTAACTTTTTTTTTTTTTTTCAAGCATACACTCATTCATTTACTCACTATTTGTTAAGATCTATCATATGCCAGGCTCTCTACCGGGTGAGGAAAACAAAAATCAACAGGATATCCTTCCTTTAGGGAAGAAAAGACACACATACACGCAAGTATATGTATTTGGTTTGTCAAAAGAACAGTTCGGGATTTAGAAGAGCAGTTCTTTGTAGTCTCTCTGGTCTGCTGAAGGGAAACTAAATGCCTGCAAAGAATTAGTGGGCGTGAGCACTGAGAGGTAGAGTTAAACCAGATAGCGGGTGGCCTAGAGTAACGGGTTAAGGATCTGTGACTTTATTTTGAAGACATAGGGAGTAGTCAAAGTTTTTTGAGTAGGGGAGTAGCATGATCCGGTTATAAATAGACCTGAAATTTGGAATCTCACTTCTGAGAATGAACTCAGAAGATCATTGCATGGGGGGATTGAAGGACGCCTTGAGAAGGTTCAAAAGGGAACGGCATTTATAGCTTGCCCTCCTGTTAAGGTCGTATATGCTGCTGCTCGTTCTCCCTTAAGCGTGAAGAACTATGCACGCGTGCACGTTCGAGCTGAATTCTTTCGAGGTAGCCTCAGTCACTGAAGAAGCTGAGATGACCTTTCTAACTAACATGACAAGAGAGAAATTCCATGTGGCTGAAAGAGAGGAACTAGCCACCCCCCATCTGGAGATGTTTCTTCGTAGGAGGAAGGGCCCTGAATCAAAACATAACATCCTCCAGCAACCAGGCAAGATGTGGCCGTACACCAAGCTCTGGTGATCTTGGGTCAAGTCTGGACATTGCCACTAATTTGCTGTGTGACCTTGAACAAGTCACTTTTCTTCTCTGGGCCTGTGTCTCCTTACCTCTGAACTGAGAAGTTAGACTCGATGGTCTCTAACGTTCCTTGAGCTCTGACATTGTGAGTTTATAGGACTAGGGAAGGCTGTTGTTAGCTCTGGCATGGCAAGTCTGACGATTCCCCAGTTTCTCTTCCCTCTCATCGATACTGAGGACGGCAACTCAACAGGATGCCCTTTTTTGCTCAGACCCCCCAACCGGGTCTTCCAACCTGAGTTCAAGTTCTGGCCTTGCTGTAGGTTAACAGTGTGAACTTGGGCAATTCACTTAACCTCTATGAGCCGTTGTTTCCTTTTCTAAGAAAAATAATGTGTCAATGCCCTCCAGCCAAAGATTCTTCCTTTTGGCCATGGAGATAGAGCTAAGCTATAGGACATTAATCCTTGACATCCAGATCTTGAATTTTGCTGAATTTATGCTGATCAGAATCAAGAAGGGTGTCCAGAGAACATAGTGTGGTAGCTGGACTAGGGCTTAGTCTAATTCTGGTTCTTTTGTTACAAGGTGAATTATTGGCTCCTGTGACTTGATAATTCCTGCACAGTAGGCCCAAGACTCTGCACATAATATATCAACCAACGGCAACATAGGCAATCATTAGAAACAAAAGGATGATGAGTTTTTGTGACAGGTCTCAAAAGTGAAGGGGCCTAGATTATAAAACTCAGACAATGAAAACATGTGCCAGAATCCATCTGGGTCTGAGGGTCATGTGGCTTTGTCTTTTACTTAGTCACAGGCTGCCCTGCTTGTCCTATAGTATCGACTAGGGGTAGCAAGGCCTGTTTGCTGTAACATAAATTTCTCTTTGCCTGAGATGAACTTTAGGGCCATGTGACTATCCATGCAATGATCCAGCTCTGGCTAACGAAGTTCAAAATGAGCTGCTGTCATTTACGGTGTCTGTCAGGGTCAGAGAAAAGTCTGGACTACCTTTCTTAGTTGTACGAATCCCTACCGGGGGAACCGTAGCTCTTGGCGTATGCATGATGTACTCTGTGCTTGCCTGTTTTGGAAGCTTCTGAGTATAATTTTCAAGGAAACTTGATCCAGTGGAAGGGTGGTAATTTGAAGCACCTGAAAGTCTCTAAAAGCTATCCTGAACACAAAGGGTAATAAGTTAGAGTGTTGGCAGATGGGTGTAAGCCCAATGTCTACATGAGAAGTAATCCCCTAGTGGGGCACAGACTGTATTGGGGGAATACGTATCATTTAGTATAATAGCAGTGAGCCAAGCTTTTGGCCCTCACGGTGGGCAGGTCCCTTGAGTGGAGTCAAGTAGTTCCTGCAAAGATTGACTCTTGTAGCAAGAAGAGCTCCGATATTAGTTCCCATTCCCGATGGGCTAGGTTTTGCTGATGGGGTTGCAATAACCCCAGCAGAAGCATCTTGTTGAAGTGAGGTAAGGTTCAGTTTTTATAGACTCAAGTCTGGAATTAATTATGCAGGGGAACTTAAGAACCAGCAAGGACATGTAGAAGGAGCTCTACCTTAAGTGTTTAAAGAAGAGCTAATTAAAATTTGTCAAAAGTCAGTTAAATTCAGAGCAGTAGCCAAGGTTGGAGAAAACTGCAAGAGTTTCCTTTTTTTTCTCAAGTGGCAGAAGACCACAGGATGTCAAAAACAATAGGAGGATTGTAAGGGAGCTCATACTGAGAAAAAGAAGTTAAAATACAGTAGTAAGCAGTAAATAACCTGCACACGAACCAGAATCTCAATGTCCTTTGCGTGTCTCCCAAACGGGTCATTATCATGAGTCTATTTAGTTGCCATGTAATTTTATATGGATGTATGTACAATTTTTATTTTTAAACAAGTTATGGAAACAGTGGAACTTACCTACATCATAAATCCAACGTGGAAAACTTGGGAAGTATGAACCACGAGAACATGAACCGTGGCCTTGTTCAAAGAAAAATATTATGCTGGTATATTTGCACATGGTTAATTTTTTAAGGACTCTGAATCAAGCCCAGGACTCTCTATCTTGGAGCTAAAACCTTGTTATCTCACAAATGGGGTTAGAGAGAGAGAGACTATTATCTAAATATGCTTTTCAGTGTCCACAAAAAAGGAACACAATTGAATTGAATAACTTCCTTTGTTGACATTTTTGACTGTTGATCTGGACTCTATAGTGATAGATATAGTGGTAGAACACACACACACAAAGGAATGATGCTTTTGATCAGCTATCTTTACACAAACAAAAAAAATTAGAGGGGGCTAGCTTCCAATATGTGAAGGTATCACTACAAGGGTAATTAGACCCCTTCTGCAAGGAGAGGTAAAAAGGTTGGCTGTAGAAAAACAGATTTTGACATATACACTTGAAAGAGAGTGCATCATACTCTTTTAGACAATAGCTTGGGCCCTTGATGTTTTATCAAGCTGATGATAAAAAGCCAGCACTTAATAATCCCTGATATATGGAAACAAAGGGGGAAGGCTGCCTCTCTTACATTAAACAAAATGATCTCTCTTTTAGGCACGACCAGCTCTTCATGAGGGTTTCTTCACTCTCTGTACTGTATCGTAACATCTTGTTCATGTCAAAGCTCACTCAGGTGGCCATTGCAGTTCCAAAGTGTGTCTTCTGTTGCATCAGAGAAATAAGGAGATGACTTCAGACCTCAGAGAACAGGAAAGCAGCAGGCGTTGGGCCCAGGAGAATGCCATTTTACATCAAGAAGACCCCAGGAGGGCCAGGATAGACTGACTGTAAGGAGGCTCTCGGTCTCTGGAGCTTGGTCAAAGGCCAAAGGCCGATGGTCAGCAATCAGGGGCCAGCTGAACATCCTCTAGATTCCAGGCAGTTGAGACATTAGCAGAAGCAGTTTTCTGGAACAACACAAAGACCAAATTGGGGAAGAAGCCTTTTTGAAATGGTAACTTGGAGTAAAAGCTGACCCAAAGGATTCTGATCTGAGGAGATCTCCTGGATTCCTTTGCCATGGAGACCAGCTCAAGGTTGGACTTCTTGGGCCTGTGTCGGTGCTCTTTCTGTTGACCTCTCCACCTAAAAACAAATAACACTTAAGACATTAGACAGACAGACAGACATAGGAGTAGCTGTTAGAAGGCTACTCAACAGTTTCACTAGGGAACAGTTCAGAATGGACCAGATAACTGAGAAGTCTCACAACATCAAGTTTCTAGGAAAATAGGAAAAGCTCAAAGCAGAAGAGCCTCAGAGAAACACTGGAATTCACCTCCTTCTGAGCTTACCTGATTGGAGCCACATAGTTCCCCCCAAAAGGCACTGAGTCAAGAGGTTTCAGATGTGTGGATACCATAATGGGGATGGGAGTCTCTTGGATCAAGGAAGTGAGTGTTTCTCCTGACCCTCAGCAGAACTTTGATTTCTGCCAATATTCTCCAGTTAAATACCACCACCAAGAACATACCTGTGGTTGGACGAAGTTGGGTTCATTGCCTTGTCATGAGAAGAAAGAACGTACACCAGTAAAAGGGAATGTGGGAAAACTTAATGAATTTTGGCTTGTGTCTGGTGATTTTCCAGGAGTGTTTAGGAAGGGGACGGGGCTCTTCTCTCTGAGCTGACTATCTTAGTAAGCAGGTGTAATGCTGAGATCGTGTATCTTGATATTTCTTATCTGGAAGGTGAGAAGGATGTAGCAAGGCTCAAGTTGTGGTTGGTAAAGAAGCAGCAGTCACTCGTATCATCCAGGATGGGGAGATGCTTGATAGTTCTGTGATTCGCACAGTGACCCGATTTTTTGTCTGGGCTTCAACAAGATGTCGGAGTAGTGTTGGTTTTTTTTTTTGTCTCCCTAGCAGTCACAGAGTGACTGTGACTGGTGTTGCTGTCCCGTGACATTATGTCCAACAGAGCATCATTGACTAGCTCCTAACAAATTGAGCCCGCGTTGTGAACATTAAGCCCCTTCTTGAGTGTCAGGGGCCACTTTTCTCTTTCTTGTATGAACCAATTCTGCAGTACCAGTGGGAGACTCGTAATAGAAAAGAGGTATAAAAGGATTCATAAAAATGGACAGCACAATGGAAAGGAAGTGAACGACTTTTGACCCTTTTCGCACCTGGGAGGCACTAATCCAGACACCCTGGCTGGCCATTGAGAAAATAGTCGGGAAACTGAAAGCAAGCTGGTAACAACTTCTGAGCGCCTGAAATAAAAGTGTCCAAATGCCCCACATTTTTACGAGAACTCAGAGTTTTCCTCAAGATCTGTTTAGTCTGTTTTGCACACGTCCTAACCAGTTGTGTTAGTGTGCTCACCAAAGATTAGAAATGCAAGGGAGAAGGTGAAGGGAACCCTTGAAAGTAGGGGTAAGAAGAGTAGCAACAAGGCCTGGCACACAAAAGGGCCTTGAAGACATTATGCTAACTGAAGGAACCAGCCACCAAGGACCACAGAGTGTCTGATTCCATTTCTAGGGAAGGTTCCAGAATGGGTGAATCCAGAGAGAGAGAAAAGGTAGATTAGTGGTTGCTGGGGGGCCGGGCTGGAATGGGGGAAGGAGGAATGGCAATTAATGGGTATGGGATTTCCTTTTGAGGGTGGAGAAATATTTGGCGTTAGAGGTAATGATTGCACGACTTTGCAAACTTCCTAAAAAACCACTTTAAAAGGGTAAATTTTATGATATGTGATCTCTATCTCGATAAAAAAATGTTAGAAAACAAAGAGCATGCAGATCCGGCCACCTGAGAACCTGATAGCAAAGCAGGATTCAGGCGCAAAGGAAAAGTTGACTTCCAAAGCCAGGGCCATTGAGAGCTACGAGCTCTGCCTACCTCCCGGTCCATAACCTCTGGGTTTTCTTCCTTGCGGCCTTATGCATGCAGCCCACACCCCTGCTTGACCGCATGCCGGCCATGGTGTTGGGGGATAGAAAGACAACTAAGACATGATCCCTGTGCTCTGGACAGAGCACATCTCGGGGCAGCAAAGGGCGTTTGTGCGAACGGCCCCAAGCAAGTCATCATGAAAAGGCGACGTTATTTTCAAAATGCTTACTTTAAAAAGGCAGAGGAGTGGATCATATGGAAGTTATACTAAAAAAACCCCAAAAATCCTTTCAAAATTGCCAGCCTTTTAAAGGAATCCTAAAACCTCTGGTGTCAAATTTCAGGTAGCTAGAAAGAGCACACACGTGAAATGGCTCATTTCCCACCGAAGCTAGAGAACGAGATGCCACCATAGCTGCGAAAAGGCAACTAGCCCCATACATCTCAGTAACCCCAGAGAGCAGGTGTGTCAGGAGTGTTTCAAATCCTCAGTCTCCCGCGCATCTGGGATGTCATGGCGGCGACAGCACCAATTATAGTAACTTGTGATTTTCCCGCAAGATTCGATGTGCCTCTTACTCGAAGCTACGGGCGAGGGAAAGAGGTGGGCACAGCATGGAGGGCTGCCACTGGGGCTGGGAACCACTGAGGGGAGACCTGCTCCAAGTGGTCCCCTTCCAGCAGCTCTCTGTCTGTTTTCTCTTCTCAGTGGGAGGGGACATACCTGTGAGACTTACCTCCATCTGGGAAAACACTGCTGGTGTAGACAGATCCGCTGGTTTTCTGGTGGAGGACATGGGGCAAGTGTGAAGTGAGCACCCATCGCAGACTGTAGGGACTGGGCACCATCACAAAGCACGGCCTCCGGCGCACAGCCGGGTCCAGGGGCACCCTGGGAGGGAGCCTCAGGGACAGAGGGTGAGGACAACGGAAGCCCTCCTTCAGCTAAATGTGAACCTGGCGACTTTGGATGAGCTCCTTAGCCCTAAATTGCCATGTCCATTATCAGCCTACTTCAAGGGACCCAAGCTTCCAACTTGTCACTGGCCTTGGGATACACGGCCTGCTCTTGAAAACAAGCATTTAGGAGTCTTTTTCAAACCTGCTACTGGAAAAGATACATTTAAAGGGAAGACACCCTACTTTAACGTAGTGACTTTCCACTGGGGCCACTCTTGGTGGAATCTAGGGGTTGGTGACCCGTGTCTTGAGTTCTGGCAGACTTGTCTGTGAAGGGGGGGTCAGAAGGAAGAGCGGTTTCTTCATGGAAAAGCAAGGGCAGTGATAATAGTCCTTGGGGAGTGTTTCAGTGACTGTGCTCTTAGGGACTGGAGAGAGCCAGATCTGGGCTGTGCAGTCGGCTGTGCTTTTTGGCAGAAATGAGAAGGGCAGGATGGAGTGACAAAAATGCCAAGAGCCTTTGTGTGGTGACTCACCCATGTTCCCGGCCCTCCCCCATCTATTCCCATGAATCTATATGGGTTTAGAGAGTATTAGTCAGCCTGCCTTGGGGAGTGGAGGGGCACAGAGAACCCTCTCAGAGGTGACGTTAAGTAATGGGGATTTATTGTAAGGATATTTCTGGAAATTGGGAGGTCGCCGGAGCCTCAGGGTTCCATAATCACTGAGGGCAGATTGGCTTCTAGGAGCTTGGAACAGGATTCTGGACCTCAAGCAGCTCCAAGTTATCTCATCCTCTCTACCACAAGGTAGAATTCCTCGATCCTGAGGCTTGGTTCTCGACTCCTTTGTCTCTGCCTCTACGGATCCTGGATCCTGGGTCCCGCTGCTCTGCACCACAGCCGGTGGCTGCTGCTTCTTCATGGCTTCTGCTTGCTTGTGGCTTCTCTCTGTGTCTTTTAGCTTCGAGTCCCACGACCCGCTGCCTTTTCTCTCACATTCAAACTTCTCCAAAGAATTCACTTAGAGCACCGTCACCTTGGGCCGTGTTAGCAGCCCTTTCGTGCTAGGCCACCTCCTGGGCCCCTGGCCAGTAAATGGCTTGTCCATAAATCAGATGCCTGTTCCTGGTCCAATAAGCAATTGCTGGGATAATGGCCGTTTCTTCTGTGTGGAAAGAGGCTGTTGGTGGTAGAGTGTGTGTGTGTGTGTGTGTGTGTGTGTGTGTGTGGAGTGGGGGCTGGGGGAGGGCTTGAATGGGGGAGTCACGGGTCTCTTAAGACTTAGCCTGTCTGAACTTTTGTCCAGGCAATAAAAAATATGAAACATTTGGTGGTGAGGGAGGGGGGATACTTTGAAAAGATTCCAAAGGCCTCTGCAGTGTGCCTGGGAGAGACAGCATTGCCCGTAGCACTTTTTTTACAAGTCAGGTCTCCCCATCGGGTTGCAGAGAGTGGTAGGCTTGGAAGGTACTACCTCATTCTGACTCTCCCTTCCTTTTTGGTTCTGTAAATGAGAACAAGAGAAGGTGACTGGAAAGGTTGGCAGAGCTCCTTCTGGCTAGAGGAGGTGATGTGTAGGTTGCCATAAGAAGCGGGTTCTACCGTGCCCCGGGCTATCGACACCTCAGCTCATCTGAACTCTTTCCTTTTTCTGCTAAATTTAACATTTTTAGTCTTGAAGTAGTATTTGGAGCTCAGCAAGTGCCCACATGTTTGACAAATGAAT
This sequence comes from Nasua narica, assembly GCA_028533885.1. Taxonomy (NCBI): domain Eukaryota; kingdom Metazoa; phylum Chordata; class Mammalia; order Carnivora; family Procyonidae; genus Nasua; species Nasua narica. Next base: position 32,334,456 of record CM052807.1, read on the forward strand.
GAATGGATGTGAATGAAAATATGACTTTGCCATCTGCCCTTCAAGGAAGGCCGGCTAGGAGAAGGTCGAGGTTCCCGGCTTTGGTAGAATGCAGGCCTAGCTCTGAATCCTGGCTTTGCTACTTGCAAGCTGTGCGACAACGGGCCAAGTTACTTAACTTCTCTGAGCCTCCCTTTCCTCAACTGTAAGGTTAGGATAATGCTCGCTTCAACGTTCTTTGGGAAGTCCAAATGACTACATACTTTCCTAGCATGGGCTCTGACACGGGGTGCTCAAGTATTGAGAGCTGGAAGTATTAGGTTAGCTCAAGGGGCCTGGAGAGTAAGAGCAGGCCGTCTCCTACCTGCGGACATGAGTGCACAGGCCCATTGGGAAATGAACGTCTTGCCCGTGATTACGGAGAGGGGAACATGACCCCAGCCGCTTGTCTCGTCTTCACCTCCCGGGAGTTAGCGAGGCTGCTGTGCTGGGACTCAAGTGCCAGTTCCAACAGGGTCAGGCTGCAAATCCGGCAGGCGTGGGCTGTTTCCAGAAGTCCTCCCATTTGGAAACAGCAAGAGAACATCTGGATCGAATACAAGGGTAATGCCACCAGCTGTGCCAAAATCTGCACGGGGTAAATGAAGGTTTAGTCAGAGAACAAGTCTGTAGGTCAGTTTGGGGGCAAAAGCTAAGAGCCAAGAGGCAAACTAGGTCAGAGAGCAGGAAGCCTTGGGGAGGGAGGGGGAGGATGCTGCGCCCGGAGGGCGACCTCTGACTGGAGGCCAGGAAACCTCCGCTCTGTGTCTCCCCCTCATCTGTCTTAAAGACGCAACTCTGGAATCCCGGCGTGTGCCCGCTCGTTGCCAAGTGGGCTCTTCTGGCCTGAGTCTGTGGTGGCAGGTGGGGAAGGGAGGCTCTAGGCAGGGAAAGGCGCCAGGTTCCCAGAGAAGCTCCAGGGGTGACACCTTGCGGAGTGTGACTGTCACGTGCTTACGTTCTGGTGGAGACGAGGCTGCTGTGATTACGAATGCTGATCACTCCACAATCAAAATCACCGTCTTCATCCCCACTCTCCAGAAGTGCTCCACCTCTTAACGCTGAGATGCTGGGGTCTCTTCCCTCCCGACTTCTGGTCCTCACAGTTGTCAGCCTTGTGACGTCGAGGCCTCACTGTATCAAAGACTTAGCCTTTCCGTTTCCTCCCAAGACCCCCAAGAAGTCCCCTCACGCCATCACTTGCTTCTCTGTGTCACATTGTGCTAACCACTCGCGTGCCCCTCCTACTCCTTCACCTCATTGTCTGGCCCCATTCGCCTCTGGCGGGGAGAGGACTCAGTCGAGTGGGATGCCTGCTGTGCTCCTGGCTGGGGTGCTGACCAGCTGTCCAAGGTCGCGCTACCTCCTGCAGTTACGCCAGCACCGGATTTCCAATCTGCACTTGGCCCTTGGTGCTGCTGCCTGCCCGAAGCCCTTCCTTGGACCCTGGCCAGCTTTATGCGTGGCCCCCACAAAAGCTGTCACAACCCGCCTCCCCCGACCTGCCAACTTCACTTTCTTTCCTACTAACTCGTCTGTTCCCACTCCAACTCCCAGCAGCCTCGCCTTGTACTTCAAGGTCAAAGAGAAGTTCATGATGTGGAAGGATCTTGCTCACTCTCTGGCCCCTCTGGCCCACTCTTCCATAACAATGGCAGCAGGCTCTTACTTTTGAGTAAAGCTAATACTTGCCCCCAACACTGAGTCCCAACTCTTCCCCGTTCCCCAGTGAGCTTATTCCATGGATGCTCCTTTCACAGACCCAGCCTTTTCCTCACTGCCAGGGGTCTTCCATTAGCATTTAAATGTGCTCTTGGCTCTTTGAATAAAAATGACAAAACCCTCTGTCAACCCAGGTCCTCTGCCGACCCCCCCCCCCACCAGTCACTGCTTCTCTACATTGCTCTCGAAGGTATGGTCTGCATTTACTGTCTGCATGGCATCCCTTCTCATTCTCCTCTCGGCCCTCACAGTCTGGTTTCATAGACTTAGCTTCCATGAACATTCTGTGCAACCCCTTCAGCTGAAATCACTGTGGACCTCTGGATCATAAAGCCCAATGGATACTACTACTCAGGCCTCCCAGACTGGAAGTTTCCTCAGTGGATGCCATTGACTGTTCCACCCCAGAGATGCTCTCCTGCCTTGGCTTCCGTGCTAGTGCTGTCTCCTGGGTTTCCTTCTGTCTCTCTAGCTAGTCTTTTTCATTCTCCTTCCTGAGATCCTCTCCCTCTGTTCATCCCACTTAAAGATTAGGGTTTTCCAGAGTTCCATGTCCATTCTCCACAATTCCCAATCATTACCTTCTCCTTGGGTGAGCAGATTCTCTTCAAGAGTTCAAATGTGACAGTGACGCCGGTGACTGCCCTTGGATGGAGCCCAGACAGATGTCCTTCCTGAGGACCAGATGGGATAGCCAACTCCTGCAGGGACATCTCCTCTTGCTGCCCCCAAACTGGGTTTCTTCCTTCATCGCCCAAGCCGCTCCTTTGTTCCCTAGCTTGATAAATCAGTGTTGTCTCCAATCACTCAACTGGCCAAATTAACTATTATGTGAGATTCAGCTCCTACCAGCCCCACTGGGTGCTTTCTCTGTTCCTCCCACTTAACTTTTGGCAGTTCGTTCTCCTTTCTACCCATACCCGGTCCATCCCCAAGGTCGACTGATTCTACCTTCTTACTCCCTGTGGAATTCTTCATCTCCACTGCCGCAGCCATACTCCAGAGCCCCATTGTCTGTTGCTGGGATTTATGAGCAGGCCCCCTAATTGCACTTTTTGCCTTGGTGTGTGGACCCCTGCCATCCATTCTCCACACAGTTGTCAGAATGAACTTCTAAAAATGCAAATCTGTTCATGCCCCGTCCGATGGCCTAAAATTCTCCAGGGCTTCCCCGATGCCTTCAGGATAAAGTCCAAACTCCTTAGCGGGGTGTCCAAGGCCCTTCACATCCTGTGGTAATATAAACATGACTAGTGTTTGGACTCGGATAGACTCGGGATAACTCAGATAGACTCCTGTTTAAATTGTGGCAGCATTTTGGCTGTGTGACTTTGAGTAAGTTACTTAACCTCTATGAGCCTCCGCATTCTTACATATATAGTGATGGTAATATGCCTACATCAGGGGATGCTGTGAGGATAAAATGAAATAATGTATACGGTGTCTTTGTTTTTACACTTGTCTAGCAAAGTGCTTTCCTCATTGTAGGCATGCGGCATGTGGAACTTGCTATTAATTCCCCCTCTCTGCCTCTTGGCTGTCAGCTTTTCACCGGATACCCTCTGATCCAGTGCCCCTGATCTGCTGTCCTCGCCAGAAGACACCACACTTCCTTCTCTCCTTTCCACCCAGTTTATACTGTCTGCAGCTCTGTGCCCACCTTAGCACCTTCCTCTGTTTGCTTGAATAACTCCTCATAATCAGTTAGGGTTCTTCACTGGAAGTTTCACCTGAGCACCCCAAGACTCAACTGCTGGGCCTAGATGTTTCTATAGCAGTCATTTCATACTCCTGTCAAGGCCTTCATTTTCTCAAAATTACCTTCTCAAGTGCTCTTCCCTGTGCAAGGCATCCCCTCCAGGGTAGGGATCATGTCTTACTTATCTTTATATCCCTAGCACCTACATAGTGCCTCAGGCACACCAGGCTGTTAGTAAACATTTGCTGAATGAACAAACTTGAACATGAAACTCTATCCAGGTGGTATTCAAATTCTTACTGTCGTTATTTATTTGCTTGCAACATGCTCATCCTTGTTTATTTTTCTGTTCTTCTTCAGGGTTAGGGGCGGCCAACCCATCAGATTGTAAGCTCCCTGAGGGCAGGGTCTCTGGCAGAATGGTGCCTGTAGAATTAGTATGTAGGGACTCTTCCGCAGGTATTGCTGACTGCTTGGCCTCCGAGAGGAGGGAAATCTAATGATGAGGCAACTGGGTCTTCATCTTACTTTGTGCAAATCTCAAATCAAACTTAGTGGTCATAGAGGGTCCTGGGCTGGCTCTGAGGTCCTGTAGTGGCAATGGTCACAAAAGGTGGCATTGGGGGCTGGGGGCCGGGAACATTTGAGAGGGGAGGTGAAGAGCAAAGTCCTAGAGGAAATGCATGATTTCTTATTCTGGTTAGCTGGGAGAATTGTGGACATTGGCCCCGGGGACTGTCAAGCAAGGACTGATCTTTACCACTGAACTGGTTTTAGATTTTGTTTTAAAATCAGTTTTCAGGCGGGTCAGGGGGTCTGCAGGTCACTTCCCATCAGTTCATGAATAAACCTTCCTGTTTTTAGTTAGAGGGATCCCTGGGGGTTTCTTCCGCCTGATGACCTGGGTTGATCTTGCTTGCTAGCCCTCAGTATGGTAGAGTCTTTAGGTCTACAGAACCCTACCATCTCCTGAGTTGTTAGAAATTACAGGGGTACCCATTACTTTTGATCTCTAATAGAAGTGGAGATAGATTGCAAGCTATGTGTAAACACCCCCGTCCCCCTACCCCATCTGTTGTCCTACAAAAGCCAGGGTATTATTATTCCCTCTAGCCACACTGGTAGCACAAGTTTGCTTCCCTTACTTACCACCCTACCCAGTAGGGTGTCAGACTGCTGAATCCTGGGGACACAGAGGTGTCCAGACGGCTACTGAGCTCCCCTCCCTGGAGAGCCCAATGCCCCAGAACACTCTTGTTTGTTATGCTCACTCTCTTCCACATCCTTTAAGTGTGTGATGTATGTGGAGGATGAGGGGCCAAAGACTGATTAGTTTTGTACCTTAGATTCTTATTAGACACCTTTTCCATGTCAGAGCTTTTAAAGTTGGCTTTCTGACAGTTTGCTAAGAAATGGGGTTGGGCTGGGTGCTCAGCAGAGCTCTATCTAAGAGATTTATTTATAAAAATATAGAGCTTTATCTATAAAAATCTAAGCATTTTTATAGAGGGAAGACCTCACTTGGGTAACTGGTCTTAAGACTGACTTTAATACAAATTCCTTTATCCTCTCTCCCAACATTGTGAGTTTCTAGAGCAGAGGCCCAAACATTTTCTGGCCCTACCAGGAGGCAAGCACTGTAAAGGGAGCTTCAGCTATAAGTGAGAACTACTTAGGTTAGGCAGACGTCAACACTTCTTGCCAGGAGTCAGCGTGTTTGGGAATGACAGAGGTTGAAGCTGCTTTTCCAGAGGCTTCTAAAAAGGACAAACTCTCATCTGTGTGGAGTGACAGAAATGTGGACCTGTGGAGGAATGGAGGACTAAACCATCTGGTCTACCTGAGGGTAGACCCTTTCTGATTCTCTACTTGAATTAGGTTTTGCTATTGGCAGGTTTATAAACAGTGAACCAGGGAAGTGTCTGTGAGTTGGTCTGCGTTTATGTGGAAAGTCCACAGGTGTTCAAGGCCCCTCATTAGTATACATATGTTCTCTCTCTTCCTCTCCCATCTCTTAAGGCAGGAGTTTTGCTCAATACTGTGCAGAGAGGTCATGAAATGAGGCAGATTGAATGGGTCTCTGCAAAAAACCCTTCTCAGGCAGAGGCTTCCATGGCTGGGTTGATCAGAATAGTCAGTTGAGGGATGACTTCCCTGGAGCATTGACGGCAGTCTCCTACTTTTTCTACTTTCTGCCTAACAAAGCGTCTGCAGCTGTTTGCAGGTTCTGGGATGTGAGTCTCCTAGCATGCAGCTAAATAGGGACTGGGCTTTGAGTCTGCACATTTGGCAGATGGTGGCGAGAGGGGGGCTTCTTAGGAGCTGGGCCCACAAGGCTCCAGCCTTGGAGAAACCAGGCAGCATTTTTTTTTTAAGGGAATCAGCATCCTGTATTGTCTTTTTTTTCCCTCAGGAATTTATATTTGTAGAGTCAGCCTAGAGTGTATTTTATTATAAGAGAAAACATTTTCCTTGTGGTAGTGCTGGAAGTGAAGAGGAAGCGAAAAGACGAGTGGTGATGAGCACTGTGAGTGCCTTATTTACAAGGCTTCCTAGTCGTTCAAAAATTATCTTGAAATATCCACTTCCTAATCTTTCTCTAGAATAACAAAAGACAGTGAGCCGAATAATCAAAGTTAGAGGACCCTTCCTCAGTTTCTTAGATACATTCATTCATTCATTCATTCATTCAACTAGCATGCGTTAGCACCTTCCATGTGTTTAGCACTAAGCCAGATATTGAGAGGGAAATGAAACGGAAGGTCGTGACCCTGCCACCTTGGAGCTTACAGTCGAGAAATTGAGAGGCACGGCCAGGAAATGGCTAAGCGTCTGCAGTACAGAAGGGGAAAGTGGTTTGACTTTTCTTTATTCACCTTGGTTTGGACCTGGGGTGTACCATGTACTTGGATTTTCCTGCAGCAGATATATTTTTTATAACTTTTGAGTTCTGAAACATTTTAATTGACCACTTTTGCTGGGAGAGCTTTAAAAGGATAACCTCTTCTGCCTTTTAAAACAGAATTCACAGAACACAATTTCATCTCTTTCTAATGGTTTAGTTCTAACTTGACCCCACTGTCCCCCAAACTTTTCTAGTTATTGGTTCTTTCTTCCAAACCAATGGTAGTCATTTCTTGTCAGGTTCTAGCTGTTCTAGCTGCTGCTATATCCTAATTGGCTGTAACCATTAGAATTGAGGATGGACTGGAGAAATGAGAGAACTATTTTGTTTAATGAGCAAACTTAACTTCACATTCAACTTAAGGGTAATAAGCTTTGGCTTGGTGGTTGGAGCCACCAACCATGGATGTTGCATGGATACCGTGATAACTATTCTCCTTTTCTGAGAGTTTTTCCTTCCCTTAAGCTGTGTTCTGCATAGTCACAGTTGTTGGATCTAACTTTTGGCTAAAGTAGGACAAAACTCTATAAGATGAGGTGTCAAAGTCAGTGATACTGTCTATTGCTGTGAAAGTTTAAAGAGGAAAAAGATTCCCCATGGACTGGGAGGCCACAGGAAAGTTTTCATGGAAATGAAACTTAGTGAGACCTTGAGGGCATGACAGGGTTTGGATGAGTTGTATAGAAGTGGCCACACTGTTCCAAAAGGGTAGACTGAACTCTCCAGTGGAATCAAAGAGTCTTTATGATACATTATAACACTTCATGAGCTTAACTAAGCTGCCATGCCATCTACTCTGCCACCCCGTGCAGGGATTTATTCTACAGAGTCTTGGCTAGGTCTCTTCCACATTCTGGGGGAAGCCATGGTGCATTTGCTGGCCATGAGGGCTTCCTGCATTGTAAGTAGAACGGAAACACGTACCTTGGCTTTCACCAAGAGGACATAAGATGAGGCACTATCACTGAGTTTCTGTGTGTACTTCAAAGACAGAGGAAGAAGAAGCCTGGTTTCATCTCCTCCTTGTGCTGTCAAAGGCCTGTCCTCTTCTCTAGACTCTCCACGTTTTCCTAATACTTTATAAAGGTCACAAAATTACACTCAACATCAGGAGCCACTGATGGGTATTAGCTCCTGTGGGCATCTGTTATGAATGGAAGATATTAAGGTCTTTTTTCAACTTACCAATCCTTGGAAAATAAGGAAAGGCAAGAAAAACCGTGCCACTGGGTCTCGGTTGAGATCCTACACCAAATTCTGCCTCCACTTAAAATGGGGGGAGGGGCCCATTGAAATCTGTCTCTAAGTCAATCAATCAGCAATTTTTCAAATGTAGAAAATTTTAAGATAAAACTTACCGTGAAACATGAGTCCATTCAGTCATCCAATAACCTTTTATTAAGAACATATACCTTTTTGTTTAAGGTAAGGGATTAAGCAAAATTGGCAATCTCACCATTCCATCCAAAATTCACATATGTAATGATAACTATTCTCACAGAAATGACATTATATTTAAAAAAAAATACTCAGTGCTAGAAAATAAGAGAGGTTGTCTGTGGCAGATTAGAAACCGAGGAATCCCTAAAGGATGGAAAGTAGTCGAGATCTGACGAAGGAAGCCATAGCTCCAGATGCTGCCATAGAAGGATTCCTGAAAAAATGGGTTCTGGGTCTCAAATGGCAAATATGGAGCAGAAGGAAGGCTCAGGCAGGCAGGTGATTCCCTCAACACCTCTACATTTGACCTCCTCAAAGTAGGCAGTGAACAATAGAGATTGCTTGGATATTTGGGTCAGAGAGTCAGAGTAGGCTCCAGGTGAAATCTCTTTCCCTATACTCCCTACTTCCTACTGGCTCACTCTACCAACTGCAGCCACCTTCTCTCACTTAGGTTGGACAGGCTGAAGTAAAACCTGCCCCACAACACATCCTACTCTTTCCCTCTGTTGACCAGATTAACATGGGTTTTCTGATAGAAAAATGAGCATGTGTGTAGGATTCAACAAAAATGTGTAGAAAACTAATAACGTGCAAAAGAGATACTGATTTCAGGGAAAAAAAAAAGTTCACCCCCAAGGAAATGTTAGTAATGCAAGCAGAAGAGGGATTTTTCTGGAGCTTTTGAAATAAGTACTGCTATTGGGTCTGTTAAAAAAAAATCAGCCAAAGACCTTGGAACCTAAAAATATTCACAACAAAATTTAAAAACCAACAAATGGCCAGGACCGTGGACATAGCCAAAGAGTAAGTTAGTGAACTGGAAGATGAAATGGAGGAACTCTCTTATGTCGCCTAAAAGGATCATGAGATGAAAATACAGAAAGGAAAGTTGCGATTTGGAGAACATGAATTCAGATATTTTGGTATTTGTCTACAAATAATGACAGAAAGATAGAATGAATAGAATAAAGAAAAGAAAATAGAAAAGAATCAATACCATAAAAATTACCAGAAGTATAAAATAATCGGTATAAGACAAAAGTCCCAAGATTCAAAGATGACGAATGAGAAAAGACCTGCCACTGGATACATCACAATAATAAAGTTAAAGGAAAACTACTAAAAAAGAGAGAAAAAAGGAAAAAAAAAAAACTTCTAAGAGAAGAAAATGGCAGTGAGAATAGACTTCTCATGAGTAAAGCTAGATGCAAAAAGGCAGCGGAACTGTATGCACATAACTGGGGGGGCGGGGAAGATATTGCACTGGGACTGTATACCCAGTAAAACTATCATTTAAGTGTGTATATGCAAAAGAGTCATGTTGGACATCACAGATTCAGTTTACCGTTCACTAGTTCCCTCTACAAAGATTACTAGAGGTCATAAAAACAAAAGAAGTGGGAAGGGAGTCAAGGACCTACTCTTTACTAGATACATATGCTTCTGTCTTAAATAGAGCAAGGCAGTTTCAATTAGTTCACATCTGGTTGAGGGAAAGTGAATGTATCTTTCCTCTCTGCAGGACAATCGGTTAGATAGAAGCCACTGCCCAGACCGAAGGTATGAGCTGGGCTACCCGTGTAGGTTCACTGTATTAAAGTGCGGAATGGGCAGGACATGTTGGCAATCTCCTCTCAATCCTGATCCAAGCCCTTACTTTCATCTCTGGAGCTGAGAAAGAGGCATGGCCAGGGGTTGCCATTATGTATTTTCTGTCTCTTAATTCTCAGACCCATCCCATTAGTATTCACAGGGGATGAGGTTGGGGAAACTATCTCTCTCCCTATGCTGATGCTCTGGATTGCAGTAAACGCACCTGCGTGACTTTTTCTGATTAGAAGCACTACAATGGCAGACTTAAATTGCTCAGAACATCAGGCATGTGCCCAGCGGAGCAGAGGGAACATGGCCTGGGCCTCTGGGAACTCTGCACAGTGGCCCGGCAATTTGGGACACTGCCAGTTCCCCTGGATGGAGGGGGAAGACCAGTGAGGAAGAGGCCCTGACAGTCTCGGGAAGGAAGAGAAAAAAATTATTTGTAGGAGGCCGTATGTACCAGAAGTCCAGGTGAATCCACAAAGTGCTACTTCAGGAAACCTCCTGGTGGGCGTGAGAGGGGCCTGTGGGGCTGCCCCACAGGCCAGCAGAATCTGGCGGGGAAGTGGTCTGGGTCTGGATCTTCTCCACCGAGGAGGGTTTGGAAGCTTTTAAAAAATTCATATGTTATTACAGTAATTTTCCCCCCTCAAATTTCTATCCTCTGCATAATTGTGCTTGAGAAAACCAAGTGGGGCTCATGTTCCCCTCACAAGTTTGTGCTTCCCTGGCAGCTTCTATTCAAGGTCGGGCCTGGCCTAATCGTCCTTCCACCTACATGGGCCTTTGTCCGGTGATTCTCCCTGACTCTTGAGATTGGAGGGAGCCTGGAAACCAACCACACTCGACCACCTGTCTTCAGAAGAGCCATAGGAACTTGGCTAATATTTTTTAGTCCTTTTATTATAATCATAGGTTGTATAACTTGTAGGGGACACTTGAAGCCACACGGCCTCTCCCCTGGCTCTAGGCAGGACTGAATTGAAACTATTTTCCTCAGATAACTCTCTTCTCTGTTTTTTTAAAAAAAAAATAACCCCAAAGAAGCAGCTACTGCAGCATCTGTTGGGAAGGCTTTCCTGTGTTTCACTTGCCGTTGGCCAAGAAAGGTTGAGACACTCTTCTGAAGATCCACTGGGGAAATGGCCAACCTGAGAGTTACTCCCACCCCCCAAAGAACTTTGAGTGCACATGAGCTCATGCCATATTTGCCTAGGGATAAAGAGACCTCTTGATTCTCGGACCTACTGTGGGGAGTTTTTTTTTTTACATGTTACATGTTCGTGCCAGGTTGGACCCTCAGACGTTTTTATCCAGGCTTCAGGCGCTATATGCCACTTCAGTGCGTCTGCACAGAACTACAGGGGACTATGACGGCAGGGCCAGAGGGTAAGAAGTGTGATGGGGAAGGTGGTGGAAGAGCAGGCAGGGGCTCACGGCTGCCTTGTAAAGAGATGCCCAGGAGTACTGGTCGACAGATGCATTTCGCCCACCTGCCCCATGGCATGTGCCTGGATAACCCTAGCTGACATGTCTCTCCATAAACGTCCAGCTAGACAGACCTTTTCTGCAAGTCCAGCTCGGACACAGTATTTTAAAACAAATGTTGCCTACCAGGAGACCATGAGCATTTGAGCTCCTCAAGGGGCCATTTAAAGCTTGCCTTTTTTTTTTTTTTTTTTCCCCCTAAAGAAAAACAACTCCGAAGATAGGTTTGGGTGTTCTTAAGGCCCAAGTACCTAAGACTTTGGAGCACAAACTTTCCTAATATTTTTTTCCCGGGGACAGCATCTCTACTCTGAATCCCAGCCGCAGGGTTCGCAATAATAGATGAAAGAGTTGGAAGTGAGCCATGGATTCAGCTTGTCCAAACTCCTCGTGTTACAGAGGAAGAGATAAAAACCAGAACTACAAAGGGCCGCGAGGGCAGAAACAAGCCTTAGTCACCCCCTCCTTTTCCGCCGAGGTCTCTGTCTTGATACCTCCCTACCCTGGGGTCGTCAGTAACTTGTGACAAAAGTGGAGCTAGAATTTGAGTCTCCCTATTCAAGTTCAGTGCTTTATCCCCCCAAGGAGCTAGTTCCATGCTTTCTCTGCAGCCTGTAGGCCAGGCCAGAACTTTCTGGCAGGAAGAAGAATGAAATGAGTGTAATGATTTTAAAGATGAAATAAGTGTAATGATTTTAAAGAGGGCATGGTGACCTTCCACAAATCATGTTCCCACCAGTCTGTCACTGATGCTTGACCTTCCACCATTAGAGATTCATTCTTTTGTAACTGCAGGTGAGGTAGAGTTCCAGAGTCTCCTCTTGAAATGCAAATACCTCTGAGAAGGCCACCAACAGTTGATAGCTAATAAACTACAAGGGCTGTTTCTCCAAGAGCGTTAATAACCAGCGGTGTGGGGGTATGCCGGGGACGCCGAGGCAGAGAGGTTTTAGAACTCACCGAAATAGGAGGCCGAAGTTGGGACTGATGTAAGAATGGGTCCACCCTTTTGTAGACATTCCATGAGTGCTGTTTACCTATCCAACTAAATGGATAAGAACAGGGCCCAGACATGTTGGTGAAAAATTCCCTTCTCAAGGCCCGAACAAAGGTTTGGAATCCCAAAGGGAAAGAACGTGCTGCCCACACCCTTCTGCCATCAGAGGATGCCCAGCCTAGGGCTTTCCGTGTGATGAGCATGGAGACTTACTTGAAGCCAGATCCCCACCTCTACCTCAAGGCTTCATTTGCATGAGTTGACCTGCACGGACATTTTTGTTTATGGCTGAAGAATGGAGGAGTTTGTACTACTCTTTTGTAGGTGGAACATGGGGGAGGGAGAAATTGAACAACCGAGGATATGGACTGTCGTCTGCCTACCCCGACACCGGCCTTTGCGCCCTTGTAGAACGATGGCAGCGTTCGGACCAGAAGCAGAGGGGCTGTTTCTCCAAGGGGTTTGATGAGACTCAGAATGCAAGGAGTGGACTTGGGGGCTCAGCGAATCTGCTCCTGCTTCTCATGGCCTCCAGAAGTTGCTGGGTACGCTGGAAGACGACAGTCCTGGTACCGATATCAGCGTCCTCATGAGGGACGTTGCCAACATGGGCAATGGCAAGGCAAGCCACCTCAAGGTCACTGGACAGGGGCTAAGGGAAGCCAGAAGTGCAGAAGGAGGAGGAGGAACTCACTCAATGTGAGTACATATGATGTGGTCCTACAGGGTCTCCTGGAAAACCTTGGGAGGGTCTTTGTAAAGGGAGAGGGTGGTAAGGGATTCTCTGTAACAAGAGGGGCCGAGAAGAGGAAGCTTGGGTGATTTTTATTTAGTGTGGCACAGGCTGGAGAGGCCTGGTTATACTGGAGGTCCTATTACATCATTTGGACCATCCCTGGCATGCCAACGGACAAAAATAAACTCTGATCCCAGGGCCAGGGAAAGGAGCTCTTGGTTCTGACTAGAGAAAAGTCCAGGAGCTCACTGGTCCAATCTCCCTCTTTTTTATCCACCCAAATTTAGGTCATGAGTCTATAGGACTGGAAAGTTTATTGCAAATTCGGTCCTGGAAAAAGCAGTAAGAAGAACAGTGTCAGGCACTCCATTAGCCAACCACTGGCAGGAAGCGGAAGCCCAATCTGGTCCTAAAACTTGAGATAAAATGAGGCACAAGGAAGAAAACAAGATTTGTTCAGAGCCTCCCAGCAGGAAACCACAACCCGAACCTTCCACGGTCCGGTTTATGGGCCAGGAGGAAAACATACAGATAGAGATTTAAAAAAAAAAAAAAAAAAAAAAGAAAAGAAAGAAAGAAAGAAAAAAAGAAGAAGGAAAAGGCTATCTTTGCAGGCTGGAAAAGAGCCAGGGCGTACATGCAAAGTTTTTCCGGTGTCATTCTCTCCCTTCTTCCTCCTCCATCCACCTGCTAAGGCGCCGGGTCTTTCCTTCCTGTGATTAATCCCACATTTGCTCAGGATGCATTAACTAGGTCCTGATGTAGTCGTATGGCAGATTTGGCTACCGCATCTGCTGAGTTTTCCAGAAGTTAAAAAAAAAAAAAATCAACATCCTCCATACCTGCAGATACGGTATGCAACCCAGAATGACACCATTCAGGGCACTCACTAAGCAGATGTGACAGAAAGACCTGCAGCAAGAATTCGGGTTGATAGGTGCCCTGTCTAAAGCCATTGGCAGGTTGACAAATCCTCTGGCCTCTGTGGGCGGGGGGCGGGGGAGTACTTTCTATCCTTGTACTTGTGCTGGGGAGTAACATGACAGCAGGTGCAGTTTTGGTAAGTTAAGTCAGTACCGTCCGGCCACGTGCCGTACCCCGGCAGGCCCGTTTGCTGAGGTCTACAACGAGCCTCATTCTGGGCCAGTCACTTTACAACAACCTTGAGGTAGGTTTTAGCGGGCCCACCTTTTATTTTTATTTATTTATTTTTTGCAGATGGGGAAATTGAGGACGCCAAGAAGTGAAGCCAAGGGCTCAAAGTCACAGAGTTAAAATGGACGAATGTGGGCTAAAAACCGGGCCTACCCGTGCGGCTCTGAGGTCTGTGCTCCTTCCACCGGTGGGGTCGGAAAGACACGGGCTCTGAGCAGTCTTCAGTGCCTTAGCAGGTTTGTGACTTGCGCAAGCTCTTTAACCTTTCGGAGCCGTCCTTTCTTGATCCATAAAACAGGCAAAGATGCAGCTAAGTTCTGGGGATGGTGGGGACTCGGTGGGGTAACGTGTGGAATGCCCTTAGCACAATTCCAGGCCTGGGGTGGGCACTTGGCCCCAAGTCACTCTTCTGAGGTCACCAGGCTCCTTCTCCCTTCTGTGAGGCCCCAGCAGAAGAAGCACATCCCACAGAAGACAGCTCTTAGCTCTGCAAGCAGTGTTTTCATCCCAGGGGAGGGAAGCCACAGCTACATTTGAATTAAATGCATACCTGGGTGGTCCAAGAAATTGAAGCCACTCTTCTCTTGCCATGTGATTTTGTTTTAAAGACTTTATTTATTTATTTGACACAGAGAGAGAGAGAGCACAAGCAGGCAGAGAGACATGCAGAGAGAGGGGGGAAGCAGGCTCCTCGCTTAGTGGAGAGCCTGATGCGGGGCTCGATCCCAGGACCCTGAGATCATGACGTGAGCTGAAGGCAGAGGCTTTAACCCACTGAGCCACCCAGGCACCTCTGCCATGTGATTTTAAAATATCACCTAACCTTCATGTAGTTTCTCCTGTGGAATAACTTGAATAATTCATGAGTCAGGCAGGTGTGTTAGGATGATAATTTGTTTTTGTTCTCCCATAGGTAAATTAACCATAGTGTGGACTCTTCCCGGGAAGATGAAGACTGTGGCTGCTTCTCCAGCAATTCAGCTTGCTGCTTTCTGGACCATCATCTGTGACCATTACTGTGTACCGTGAGACAGAATGTTAACTGAATATGTTTTGGAGCCAAGAATCATCAGACAGGTAGAAATTCTATTTGAGTGTATCTGGATACATAAAATGAGTCAAAGAGAAGTGATTTTTGGATAATCTGCTGATTTGCCACATTGAGGCATTGATATGGATCATTGAGACTTGATGGGGCTATACTGACCGCAGTACAGCCTAATAGCCTGTGTTGCCAAGAAAACCACTGGTACAGGCACCTGAGGGCTCGGTTGGTTAAGCATCTGTCTTCAGCTCAGGACATGATCTCAGGGTCCTGGGATTGGCTGGAATCCACTCCTTACTGAGTGGAGAGTCTGCTTCTCCCTCTCCCTCTGTCCCTCCTGGCTGCTCATGTTGTCTCTCTCTCTCTCTCTCTCATTCTCTCTCTCTCTCAACTAAAAAAGTAAAATCACTGGTTCTCCCACTGAGCTGAATCCCCTGAGAAGTGTTGGAGAAATCAAGTGATGACCATTTATGATGATTGTTTGGTTACAGTCTTTGAGGCTGCTAGAACTAGGCAGTACTGTTAAGAAAAAAAGGGGGGACTCCTTTTGGTCTCTGGAAAGCCCTAATGATAGCCCACTGCTGGAATGAACATTGTAATGAGCGTTATCTACAAGTCTTCTCTGTAACAATCTCTGACCTGACAGGAATGTAACTTTCCCCTCAGTCTACTGATCTACTCCTCAGCCTTTGTTGTGGCCATCAGAGTTGAATTTTGGTTTCAGACGCATGTGACCAGTCTTTGTTGTGATTTGGGTGTGACTAGAATCATAGTTTACACCATGCATAAAATGACAAAGAAGAAAGGGGATATAGGGGCTTGTCTCCTTCCAACTTCCTCTTTTAAAGAAATGGCTCAAGAGGCAAAGTGACTTTCTCTAAAGCCACCCACCCATTTAATGCTGGAGCTGGGACTAGGGCATAGGTCCGTCGACCCCTGCAGTGACCCTCTTTCTTCACATCATGCTGTGTCTCTATCGGATGTAGGTAGACACATGATCTTGTATGATGGGATGCTGGGAAGGAAACTGACCTTTATTAGAATACTATTGCCTAGGACCTATGTTAGGTGTTTCATCTACATCGGCTCATTTTATTGTCACGCCCTTCTGCCAGAGTGAGATCACCAGTAAGCCATTTTCACACAGACGGAGAGGTTAACCTACTGGGCCGTAAGATGCTCTTTCCTCTGGGAAGAGAAGAAAGAGACAAAGGTGGTTAAATGCTCCAGAAAGGAAACAGATGGAATTGAACACAGTTTTGGTTAGCTACCTCCATATATTGTGCATTTTCGGGTGGGGTTATCCCTGAGACACCAGAGATCAGCCGTGCCCTAGGGCAGGCCATAATGTGTCATGTCTCAAGTGACATCAGTATATAATATGTCTGGGACAGGGACAAGGCTGAAAATTTCTTACCCATAAAAGTTGCAGAGGCACACAGGAACTTTAGAATCTTGATAGAGCATGTGTCCCAGCCTTACTTGAATGGAGGCTACTATGCTTCTGGTCCAGACCCTATCGCCTCCGAGATCTCTCTGTCCATATCAATAGATACTTTTTTGCAGGGCCTACGTGACTATAAACCAATGATTATAGCTATATCTAATCTATTAGAACCAATCCATATGACCCTTGATAGGACCTGCATCCATTACCAACTCTTCCAGGGAGAAGAGGTATCATCAGGGTAGGTATAGTCCTTTCATCTTTTAGTCCAGAATGCGTAGCACTGTGCTTGGATCCTAGTACTTAATATAAGGGTTAATGGAAGCAAATGTGTATTGAGCTACTGCACTGGATAAATGGAATTGATTTCTAGTTAGCCTTGGAGGATTCAGGAGGGATTTTCCAGAAAAAGGTGAGGCTTTGCGAAAGATTTGAAAGAGAGGAAGGACGTGGAGTATATAACTTCCACCAAGAGGAAAAAGCTAATTTCTATTGTAATAGCATTTTAGAAGGACTATTTTAAGTATCTTTCTGTTTCTACTGCTATATCCCTCTTCCAGGGCCCTTCTCTAAAGAAGTTTCTGTTCCATCTAGGCCACTGAGAAAATCTAAATGTCTTTTTGAATCCTCCTCACCCTGAAAGAAAGGCAGGTAACAATGGTATTCAATTTTTTTAGGGGTGTAGAACACCGAGGATTAAGCTATTAATGTAAAACTACTAAGAAAATGCCTCTCAAATATTGTTAGAATAAATCATCAAACCAAACGCTTTCATATCCAGCACAAAACAACAATGAATTGATTTACTCAGACATTATCAGAGCAAGAAAGAAATAGCATCCTGGTTTTAATGGCCAGAGGAAAAGGTAAAAAAAAAAAAAAAAAGGAGAAGAAGAAGAAGAAGAAGAAACCCAAACTTTGTAGGTGCTGGTGACACTCTTGCAAGTTGTTCTTTGGGATGTAGTTTAAGAACCAATTGGCCCTTGCGGTAGGGGGAACTAGGGCTGCAGAAGCTTTTGTGCAGGAGGAACTGCCCAGGTGTGGGGCTGCATGGAGGCTCAGCCAGGTAGCTAGCCGGCTGCTGCAGCCTTGGCGGGGCTCCCGTCTGGCCCAGAAGACACTAAGAACACTGCTGGGTGAGCTGCCACGAGATGGTGATAGATCCCGTCTATGGCCTGATTCCTGAGAAGCCGTGGATTCACTGCAGCGTGCTGTGGCCATATGTGAGCCCAGGCCACATGGGAGGTCCTCCTAGGAGGAGGAAGGAGAAGCCACATGACATATATCTTACACATCTTTTATTGCAGCGATCATATTCGAGCGAGCCAGAGTCCAGGCTTTCCCAGACGGCATGGTCTGCAAGTTAAGAGACACTGTATCCTGATGGCAGGGGTATTGGATTTGGGGAAGCAACGAAGGCTTCAGGCTGGTCCCTGAAGTTGAGCAACTACACAGTCTTCACCTCCCGGAGGGCTCAGAAATGAGAGGAGACGATTCTGGAGTCACCGCAGGGGGTGGATGGAACCTTTGAGGCCTCGTTCAACCTTCTAGGGTTTGCAGTTCCCCTGAAACGGCTATGCCAAATCGGTGGTCCGACGGAGCCCTTCCAGTGGCAGGAAATTCACTTCTCTGTGGCATCTCACAAAGCTAGATAACTTTTCCAATTAACAGTCCATCCCAAGAGTCTCATTCCAACCTTTGCATGCTGGTCCAACTATCAGCACATCTTCACTCTCGAGAACTTCGTGGCTCTCAAGAACCTCTATGTTAGAGACGGACTTTTCTATACTGTGAGGGTTCCTATAGTTTTGGGGAGCCCTTTCTATAACTTAGGGACCTTATTTTCCTGTGGGTCCTTTCATCTTTTCCTTGTATATTTATCCAATTGTCCTCAACCATGACTGCACATTAGAATCAACTAGAAAATTAAAAAAAAAAAAAAAATCCTAATGCCAGGCCTCACTAAAGCATCCTCTCTGGGGTTTGAACCAAAGCACCGGTATTTCTAAAGCTCCCCAGATGATTCCACTGTGCCGAGTCTGAGAACCACTTGTTCCGGTCACAGAATCTGGTTAACCTCTTAAAAGGTTATGCTGTAGAATAAAGCATCTTAGATTTGAAGCCCGACTCCCATCACTTGGGCAGCTTTCTGTGTTTTTGTGTTCGACTCATCTGTTTTTCAGGGATAATAACAGTACTCCCCGAAAAGAGGTGTCAAAAGAACTGCGTGAGGACACATGAAGTCTAGAGGAGTCTCTGGCATGTAATAAGTGCTTTACAAAGTTTGACTCAGCCTAGGACAGGGCCTAGCAAATGTCAACACAACGTTTGCGGTCTTACCATGAGCCAAGCCTTAGCCTATGCCATTCACATGTCAACGCATTTTGTTGCAACGAAGACAGAAGCAAAATGTGTCTTCAGGACATCTCTACCTGGTAGGACATGTTGTTCTAGACTCTAACTTACAGAGTAGCGCACGGCCTATATCTCGTGTCATCCTGGGTATCTTCTTGCCTTCCATCAAAATCCCCCCTAAAGCTCTTCTAGGAAAATTCTATACACTTTCAAAACTAAATTCGGAGCTCCTCAATGGTCAGTCAATCTTTTGTTGCCCATTGTCAAGCCCAGGGTTTGTTAATGAGCTAGGCCTATAACAGATGCCTGGTAAATTCTTGGTGGAATGATGAACTTAATCTTGTAACGACTATGCTAATATATTTATGCAAAAGAGAGGGAGGAAGCCTGAATTCTTGTGAATGGTGAGGTAGGGGGGATGCCTACTCACAGGCTAGGCACTTTATACGCATCATTAATTCTCACAACTGTAGGAGATGACTGTTGAGGAAATCTTTTGCTGTGTAACAAAGCACGCCTGGACTTAGTCTCTTAAGGTAACAATTCTTTTGTTTGTGAATTTGTAATTAGGTGAGAGCATAGCAGGGATAACAACTCTCTGCTCCAAGATGCCTTAAGAGAGGGCTGGAGTATCCGCTTTCCAGACCGCTCACTCCAGCCATTATGGAACCAGCTGGGTAGCCGAGGCTTCTCACTTGCAGCCCCAGGTTGGCTCTGGGTTGGATGGGTTGGAATAGAAAACTCTTGCCAGGAGAATGCAGCTCTCTATCTCAGCCTCTCTACTCCCCATTCTAAGGGGAGCTGTGTCGGTGCTTGGGGAGCAGCCAAGCCAAGCAAAAGATTTCAACAGAGAACGGAGGAAACACACCCACTGAGGTTCTCATAGCAACACAATCACGCACAGGCAGCAGCCTATTTCGGTGGGAGCTTGTCTCAGCTCCCCTCCTCCCCGGTTAGTCACAGAATGGATGCACTGCACAGGCAGAAACAGTGTGGGGTGAGCATTGAACCGCAAGTCAGGAAGCTGGGGAGCTGCTCTCATACGTCGCCTTGCCTGGCCAAAGGATCATGGACAAATGTCCTTTCTCTGACCTCAGGGTCCTTATCTGTAAAATGAGAGGACCAAACAAAACACTGTGAGGATCCCTTCTGGTTTTCAGTCGATTGTATGAGTACTGAGACCCTCTTGCTAGAGGATGAGTTGTCTCGATCTTTTGTTTCTGAGAGAGATGCTAAAAGAAATTGGGGTCCAAGAGGGTAAAAGTCATTCTTTAGATTCATCTCGTTCATCCCCCTATAACTTTCCGCATGCTGGCAGGATGTGAAAGGGAAGGAGGATGACCACATGTTGCAAAAGATTCTGCTCACTCACCCCCAACACTAGTCAAGGTCTGTGGTCTAAGAAAGGAAAAGGTTAAGGAGTTAGGCTCATTCTTTCATTTACATTCACTCCTTCTACAACACACACACACACACACACACACACACACACACACACACACACACACACGCAGGAGCCCATTAACTCGAGCCTATTGCCCATTGTCTTGTCACTCTTTTTACTCTCCACTCCCACTTCTCTCCCTCCTCCACTTAATTGCAATGCATCCTCTCTTTCCCCTAGGATCAGGTGATGGAGGCATCTTTAGATTCTGGCCCATTTCTTCAATGGACTCTGAGGTTAGCTGAGGACAACCAGGCTCACATTTCCTGGCTGTCAAAGGTGATGATAAAAACAAATAGGGCATGCATGCGGGACTGATCTCCCTATGTAAGGACAGGGTTGAAGTGATGAGAGCCAGGGTGCTCAGGAGCCTCTTTCAGGTTCCTGTCCTTGACTTGTGGGTTGAAAGCTTGAAAGTGCAGCTGTCTTTGAAGAAGTCCAGCCTGACTGGCCCGTTGCAAAGGGAGAGACAGAGTGCCTCCCCCTTGTTCTATTTCCCACCCGCCTGACAGATGGCCAGTAAGACAGAGAAAAAGAAGCTCTCAAAGTGAAGACAGGAATGCATTGTATAAAAATTCACACCCCCTGCTGCCGCCCAAACTCCCTTAAAAAAGGATCAAGAGAATCCTAATGGGTATGTGACATCCTCCCTCTCTCCCATAAAAGGGACTTCAGAATCTGGTGACAATGGGGGAGGGGTGAGGAGGGAAAAGAGAAATGTGTAGGCTAGGGGCTGCTAGGGAAGACTGGGTAGGGGGAACAGGACTGCAGGCCGATCCAATTGACTTTCTCCTACCCCCCTTTCCCAAACCCCCCTGGCTGAACCTCTGGCCCAACCTCTCAGCCTGGCAGAGGCTTGGAGCCCCAAGTGCCTGGACAGGGTCAGTGGGAGAACAGGAGAGATGATCACACACTTAGTCCTAGAGTTGAAGGAGTTAAAGACCCTTCCTCACCCAGACACCCACCCCTTCGCTCCCGAAACCATAATCCACCAAGGAAGGAACCAAGAATCGACGGAGGAGCTGGGGAGTTGGGGGTGGGGTGGGGTGGGGGCGAGGTAACTATGGCCCAGTCTTGCCCAGAGCTTGTCCTCGGTGGGAGGACGAACACCCCGGTCTAAGAACAAGAACCTGCAAGAGACCAGCTCCAGCGCCTGCTCTCTCCGAGCCTCCCGCGCGCGGCCCTGCAACGTCCGCGCGGCCCTTGCCCTCGCTCAAGTTTTCCACAGCGCCTGGGAGTGGAGGCGGCCAAGAGACCCCTGGAGCCTGGGGGAGGCGGCGGGCCCGGGGGCGCTGGGGGCCCTCTGTCTGCGCCCAGCCGCCGCCCGCTCTACCGAACCTCCTACCCCGCCCCCACTCACCCGGCTCAGCCCCTAGGAGAGACGCGCAGGAAGCGTGTTGCTTCGCCCAGCCGATCTGCAGAAGTTGAGAGGAGTTGGTGGCTGCCTCCGGCCGGCCGGACTTTGCGAGCAGCCGGGAGAGGAGACGCCGCTGCCGCGGAGCCTTCGGGGCTGCCTCCCTCCAGCTTAGCCCGCAGCGCGGGTGGAGAGGGGCGGGGAGGGGGTCGGGTGCGCGAGAAGAACTTGAAACTGTGTGAAGGAATCCGAAGCAGATGAGAAGGGAGGAAAATAAAACAAAGTGGAGACTGCAGAAAAGACTCAACCGTAGTTGATTGTATCGGCTGACGCTCCAGCAGAGGGGCTGGGTTGGTTTTTTTTTTTTTCCTCCCATTTTCTCTCTCTCTCTTTTAAAGCTACACCAGCTCTCTCTTTCTCTACTATCTCTGTATCACCAAACCCTTGCTGGCTCTTATGGGCATGAAACACTCCTCCCGCTGCCTGCTCCTAAGGAGGAAAATGGCGGAGAACGCTGCCGAGAACACCGAGGTAAGAAGGCGAGGGCCGGGGCTCTCGGCGACCCCGTCAGCCCACCCCGGACCACCGCGCCGCCGCCGCTGTCGCCGCCGCCGCCGCCGCCGCCGCCGCCGCCGCTGCTCTGCACCTAGTGCCAAACTTTCCCCGGCTCCATCCCGCTTGCTTCTGCCGGCCGTGTGTGTGTGTGTGTGTGTGTGTGTGTGTGTGTGTGTGTGTGTGTGTTGGGGGAAAGACAGTGCATGTCTCAGGTCCCCTCCCTCTTGAAAATGCAAAAGAGTCGCTCTCACCCCATCTCCCTCTCCTGCCACCCGCTGCTCGTTTCTCTTTCCCCAAGTCCCAAACCCTGGGCGGCAGAGTTCCCCTGCCCTCTCCTCTGGGCTGCATTAGGGTTCCAGAGTCCTGGCTTTGTGCACAGCTAGGATGGGCGATCCTGGGGCCACGTTTGCTCCCTGCAGTGCCTTGACCATCTCCAGCCGCTGCCTTAGCTTTACCCTTCAAGCTCGTGTCAGTCCCCAGCTCTCGGTCCCCGCAGCACCGCGGGAGAGCTCCGGGCCGTTGGGGGGAGGGTGGGGAACAAACCGAGCCAGTGGTGGGACTTGGGCACCACCAACAGACCCTTCCGCCCAGATTCGGGCCTGGGAGAGGTCTGCAGTCCTCGAACGTTTGAGCCACCCCGCGGGCACTAAACCCGGGTAGGGAGCATTGGCCGCTGCCACCTTCAGGACCAGGGACAGCGCCCGCTCCTGCAGCCGCAGAGCCCGCGCGGAGTGGGGGCTGCGCGCCGCGGGCTGCCGCGAGAAATGGGTCTGCAGCCACTCGTCCCGCAGCAGCTTTGGAGGAGGTCGCTCTAGCTCCGCAAATTGTGCTCTTGCCCCCCGCCTTCGGCAGCCTAATAGCTGCCCTTTCTCTGCTCTTGAGTTGGCCCCGAGCCTCAAAGAGCCCTGCTGGGTTTTGCGTCCCGAGACTGGAGGCTGTTTTCCCCAGCCTCGCACTGACCCTGCTGTCGATACAACTGGACTAGTCCGTCGGCTCTAGGCACCTGTAGTCACGAAGGGGATCAGCGTGGGCAGCCCCCTTACCTTCCTGGAGAAACGGTGCACCGAGGTGGGGGCGGAGTGGGGTGTGTGTGTGAAGATCATCCCTTACTCGGTGGCAGGAAAAAGACAGAGAGCAAACTCCCGGGCTCTATTAATAGCCGGGTGTCTGGTGGGGCTGCCGTACATTTCGCATATGGTT
This sequence comes from Nasua narica, assembly GCA_028533885.1. Taxonomy (NCBI): domain Eukaryota; kingdom Metazoa; phylum Chordata; class Mammalia; order Carnivora; family Procyonidae; genus Nasua; species Nasua narica. The sequence continues at coordinate 32,357,615 of CM052807.1, forward strand.
ACCCATATGCAGCGTGGGGCGGGGATGGAGGTGTGGCGCGGGGATTGTCCCTCTGTCTTGCTGGAATGCAAAAAGGTGCAGAGACCCTTCCGATCTTCTTCAGTAAGGTCCTAACTGCAGCTAACCCTTACTCCACAGCATAGGCAGCAAAGCTTTTGCAGTCCCCATTCTCTGAGAGACTAGAAGCAGATGCATCTGGCAATTGTCTATTTCGAAAAACAAACACGCTCTGGGGCTTGAAAACAGTAGGACATTCAGTAGCTAATGCTGTCTCCTTGAGTTAGGGCAAAGCTAGCATGCCTACGGTCCCCTCAACGCTTCCTCTTCCCCAGCCAGCCAAGATGCCTAGCCTCACAGCAGAGAGCTAGCCTTACCAATCCCCTCGCACTCCTCCCTCTGATCGCCCACCCTCGGAAGAGGTTGCTAAAAATAGCTCAGAGTCAAGGCTGCACTTCTGTAAAGTGTTGGACCAGTGGGCATGTAACAGTCTCTGCAGCCAGGTGGCTGGAGCGCTGGAAGGAAGAAACAGCTTTCTCCTGCTCTTCCCTCCCCCATCTCGGTTTCTAAAAAAAAAAGTTTTCACGGGTCTCTAAGCCCCCGCACCCCGGCTGTTGCTCGGGGTCTGGGGTGCAGACCCCTGCCAGATTCCGCAGTATGCAGTAACGGCTGAGCTCCCCACCTTGGCCAGGGTTAAAGGCGTCCAGAGCAGGCAGAGCGAAGCGCGCCAGGCTATTTTTACTTGCTTCCCCCGCGGCTCCAAGCTCCCCCTTCTCAGCAGTTGCACATGCCAGCTCTGCTCAAGGCATCAATGAAAACAGCAGTAGAGGCGGCCGAGCTCCTGCGAGGGGAAAAAAAAAAAAAATAAAACGCGTCGCATGCCTGGCAGAAAGGTGGGGAGTGGGGAGGACAAACTCAGCTGGGGCTCTTTGGAGAGGAGTGAGTCTGGGGGTTCAGTTCTTAGCAACTTCCCTTGAAAAGGAGAGGATTCAGACTTGGTCAGACGTGCCCAGTGGAGGCATCCAGGCGCGTGACAATCACTTGGTTTTCCTCCAGGAACTGGCTGTTTTTGAAATACACCAGGACTAGAGCAGTACTTCCAAAAGTGGAGGTATTATGGGTTTGCCTGCATTATGGTGGGGGGGCGGGGAGAGAGAGAGAGAGGAAGAGAGGCAAGGACACCTGTGTGTGTGTGTGTGTGTGTGTGTGTGTGTGAGCGCGCACGCGCGTTAGCGCATGCGCGCAGGTGCGCATGAGCACGTGTGCACGCTGATGGTCGTAGTGATCCTTGTTGCCAATTCAGTGTCTTTATCAGACACTGTACCAGGAATAATAGGTACTTTGGATTGAAAGATGGAGGCAACCAGGTCCCTGCCTATTAAGAGCTCGCAGTCTGGTGGACCACAGTGCCCAATGATTCAGATAATTCTGTAGCACGTTCTCCTGCCTTTTGTTAGTGTTGTTTGCAAGCACTTTATCTCCTTTCCTCTTACAATAATCCTGTGAGGTAAGCAAAGGTTAGTATTCATTTCATGTCTCCATGTTGTAAATGAGGACACTGGGCTGCAAGGTCAAGCAGTTTCTGAAAGTCACCTGATGGGCTAGGACAGCGCTGGGGCACAGTCTGCCTCCACTTCTGACTCATTGCCCTTTGCCCTATGCTTGCTACTTTCAAGAAGATGGCATGTGTGAATCGGAGTGGGTGAAGAGTGGGGATGACAGAGATACTTTGGAAGGGAGAGATGCAATGTCGGGGGTAGGCAAGGATGATGGGACAAAGTGTTTTTTTTCATAAGGTAAAGATAGGGAAAGACATTCTAATTGTTAGGCAGAAACTAAAGCTACTTACATTGTGAGCAAAGCCTCCCTCATTAAGTGAAATTCAGAGCTGGGACAGTGGGAGCATCAAGGGTACGGGCTTGGTGGGCACAGCATGTTCTGGGTGGGCCTGAGTGCACTCTTGAACTACTTTGACTTCAGTCCCCTGCTGGTTCCCCTTATGGTACAGAGTAGGCATAGAATATAAGGAAATACTCTGACAGCCCCTGGCACAGGGTATACGCAAAGCAATGTTAGTTCCATTTATGCTTTATCGGGTTCCTTGATATGTTTCTCCTCCTCGGCTAAAGGTATTATCACCTCTGCTCCCCACATATCATCAGAAACTTTCTGATATGGCCTTCCGAAAGGTCTGCAAAGCCTCTAGTCTGTTCTGTCCTACCGTTCTATTCAGCCCCCCATCAGTGCCCAAGGCCGGTCATCTTCACTTTTGCCCTCACCAGAGCAGTAGCCTCTCAACCATAGGTCCTCTTCTCCAAATCTGCCCCATTATCACTCAGAAGCACAAATTTGCTCATGATCACACACCTCTTTAAAAACTTACCATGTTGCCCTACTGTGTACAGTATACAAGATAAAGCCCAGTTTCCCTAGAATAGTGTACAAAGTCCCTTAATACCTCCCCAGTACCATTCGCTGTATAGACCACTTCCTGCCCAAATGCTTTTGTGCGTACTGGTCCCCCTGCCTGGGCTGCTCTTTCCCCTTCTTCTCTGGAGAAAAGAAATAATCTTTCTCAACCGGCAACACTCAACTCAAAGGTCATTTCCCCTGGGCACCCTTCCCAGATCTCCCCTCATGGGGAGTGAGTACTCATTCTCCTTCTTTTGTGTTCTTTATACATGTCTCATTTTTCCCGTTATAAGCTGATTGGCTTTTTATATGTCTATTTCTTCAGTTAGATAATGAACTTTTTTGGGGGGGTTTATCCTGTCCCCAACACTGTGCCTGACACACAATAAATAATTAATGTTGATAAATGTTGACTGAACTGATTCGTATGATTATGCACAAGCAAGCTCATGAGACTTCTGGGTTTTAGTCACTCATGACTTTCTGGAAATTGGGATTTCTATCTCCCACCCCTTTGCTGCACTTCTGCTATTGTGGACATTTAAAACTCAAAATGAGTAGGGGCACCTGGGTGGTTCAGCCGTTAAGCGTCTGCCTTTGGGTCAGGTCATGATCCCAGGGTCCTGGGATTGAGCCCTGCATCAGGGTCCCTGCTCAGCGGGAAGCCTGCTTCTCCCTCTCCCACTCTCCCTTCTTGTGTTCCCTCTTTTGCTGTCTCTCTGTCAAATAAATAAATAAAATCTTTTAAAAAAAAACTCAAGGGGCGCCTGGGTGGCTCAGTGGGTTAAAGCCTCTGCCTTTGGCTCAGGTCATGATCTCAGGGTCCTGGGATCGAGCCCTGCATCAGACTCTCTGCTCAGCAGGGAGCCTGCTTCTCTCTCTCTCTCTCTCTCTCTCTCTCTCTGCCCGCCTCTCTGCCTACTCGTGATCTCTCTCTCTCTGCTAAATAAATAAATAAATAAATAAACTCAAAATGAGTAAAGATTCTAGGAATCAAGTTGCTGCAACAACTCGAAACATGGGTACATTTTGGTTATTCAAGTACCTATTCAATATTCTGTAATTACTGACTCTTACTATGGGGTGTTCGTCTGAATAGCAGATAAATGGATTAATCACAAAGCCCAATTGCGGACCATGGGGGGATAATGGACTTTTCTGAGCTGCTGCTTGCTTTGCTGATTCTTGGTGAAAGCCTGATGCATTATTTATGGTGATGACTCCCTGATTGGGGTTTTAGCACCTCAGAGGAGATCCCCCAGGGGTGAGAAGAGTTTTAGCAAAGGAATCATTTTGGAGACTGTTTTTTGTTTTTGTTTTTTAATGTTCTATTGACTTACTGACCCAGGGAGAGAGAATAATTATGGGTTGGGAAAAACCGTACAATGAGACAATAGGGTTAGGGTACAGTGAGTGGTGCTCTTATGAGTTGTGGGGAGCACTGAGCTGACTTCTGACATGGTGATTCTCGGTGGCTAATGGATTCCTCTCCTCCGGAAGTTCTTTTCAGCTGAAGGGTGTGGTTCTATAGTACAAAGGTCAGCGATTTGAGAAGGAAGAGGACAAAAGAAGTCAGGATACAGGCCTGCTTCTTTGAGGATGGTCTGTATCCATTTCTCTTTCCAAAGATTATGAGAGCTAACTATCTCAGCTTTAGAGCCAGACTGCTTGACTTAAAATCCAGCTTGGATCTCAGTAGACGTGGTGTTAAGTTGAATATAACTTAACCTCTCCAGGCCTCATAAAATTGTTTTGATGATTAAATGAATTAATTCATGCAAAGGGTTTAGAATATAGTGAGTGCTCAATAAATGTTTATGATTATTATCCTGCTAGCTTTTAGGAGTCCTGCTGAAAAAATGCAAACCGGATAAACTCTCCCACTTCCTTATTTCTCCAGCTGAAATGATCCATAAATGATAGTCCACATCGATTTTTCCTCCCTCAGCAAACACTGATTTCAATCCTTAAGTGAGCTCAGGAGAATTAAGAAGATACCCACATTCCCCCTGCCCCCCGGGAAATTCGGCTTTTCAGAGTCCTAAATTGGCTTTTGGCTGTCAAGGAGGGTGAAACACAACACTCTCGTCTCCAATTCAGGAGTGGGTTTCATTTCCTCTCCTTTGCTAACTGCAATGCGAAGTGATTATCACATACCAGTGTGGAACGTGCAAAAATCTATAAAAACAGTGCTTACACCTTGGCGTCTACTGTGCCAGCAGGGGAAAAGTGGGCAGCATGACAACGTGTGAATTGCCAAGGTAACTGGAAGCCGGATTGTGTTGTGTGATACACAGGCATTATTGTATCATTGTGAACTGCCTTAGTGAAAGCACACAGAGAACACAGGCAGATAGGGACCTCCCAAAGGTCGCTCTGTCCATGCTTTCGCTGCCGAACACACTTACTTAACCCAAGACACCAAGCTGGTTGCTCAGGAGAAGGTGATTCCCCATTTTACGTATTTCGTATCCTGGTAGGAAGTTCTCCCAGAAGTGAAGCTCAATCTCTTCCATTATAAACCCAGTCACCTTGTTTATATTATTCCAAAAGGAGATAAAAGCTGTCTGATTGCCTTTGCATTTGGGGGCTGTATTAGGACTGTCTCAACCTCACTACTGGCTATTGTTCCAAGGTATTCTGGCCCCCGTGTCTCTGATATTCCAACATTAGCCTTCTCCTATGAATAACTATGTATGATGGAGAGGGTTGTTTCTGAAGACTTGCCTTTCCTGTTATCCAGCCCATTGGATATTTCACACATCAGATGGCTTTTCTACTTCACTTGTTATGAGAATTCCCTCAAGCATCACAGCTTTTCCCAGGTTTGTAATGGGTGACCCATAAGTAAAGAGCTCTTTTAAAAGTGTCATTTTATAAGAGCAAACAGCTTGAGGTGCCCATTTTCATAAAGTCATAGGATCTTAGAGCTGGATGGAAACTCAAATCATTTAAACCAAGAGATGAACAATCTTGCCCAATATCACAGAGATCGTCAGTGCTGATGTTGAGAACTTGTTTTACTGCTAGGTCAATGCCATTTATATATTGGCATTTATTCATTGGCTTTGGCCCTTTAAATGTAGCATCTGATTTACTGTTCTTATTTTTTGTGCTAATTTTGTAGTATGTCCTGACATGGAATATCGAAAACCAGAGTTTCTATACGTGTAATCTAGGAATTGCGTATAATGAGATCACGGTCCTTTTCACATGACATTTAAAATGCTTTGTTCAGTGTATGCTGTCATACATTACATACATACACACATGCAGTATGTAATGTATGTCGGACATACATACATAACCTTATGAGTTACATATTATCCCCATTGTACAGATGAAGAACCCAAAGCATAGACAGTTAGTGTTACTTGCCCAAGATCCCACAAGTAGTTAAGTGATGGAACCAGGATTCAAACTCTTCGAGCCACCAAGACCCGTGCTTTTTTCTGGTCTATCAGGTTATGAAGGCATCCGAGGAACCAGAGTAGAAACTTAAAATACAAAGAGAAAGAATGGAGAAATTAAGAGGAGAAATGAAGAATGGTGGATTTGGAAGAAATGGAAAACAAGACATCAGTTTCACCTTCCTTTTTCCAGGCTTTCCTTCCCCGCCTCCCCTACCACCCTGCCATCCTCCTTTTCACAGTCCCCAATGCTGTGCCCTGTGGGTGGCAGGGACCTGATGTGACTTGTGGCTGGGACAGTCCTCGTTCCACACCGCCTACTTGTGTAAGATATCCTTATGCCTGGAGTCCTCGCTGGTGGGCTAGGGGAGAAACTCTTGTCTAACGCAGTAGGCCCCTTTGGGGGGAGGGGTGTGTGACGTGAATAGCAAAGACTTCAGAACAGGACCTTTAGATTTTAAATGTGTCTTTGTGGTTTTATCACCTATGTTTGATTTCTAGGGATGCTGTAAGAAAGGACCGCAAACTGGCTGGCCTGAAACAACAGTAATTTATTCTCTCACAGTTCTGAAGGCCAGAAGTCTGAAATCCAGGTGTCAGTAGGCTTAGTTCCTTCTGGAGGTTCTTGGGGGAGGGGGGGAATTTGTTTCTCACTTCTTTCCTAGCTTCTAGTTGCTGGCAGCTATGCTCGGTATTTTTTGGCTTGTCAACACATTGCTGCAATCTCTGCCTTCATCTTCGCATGGCCCTCTTCTCCATGTGTGTGTCTGTATTTCTTTTTCTTTATAAGCACACCGGTCGTGCTGGATTAGAGCCCAACCGAATCTAGTATGACCTCGTCTTAACTTGATTCCATCTGCAAAGCACTTACTTCCAGATAGGTTCGTATTCTTGGTGACAGGGGTTAGGACTTCACCTTGTGGGGGAAGGGGACTCCTCGATTCAACTTGATTCAACCCACATCATCCAACACAGTGTCCCCATATAGTAGGTCTGAGTTGAAAATGAAGACGAACGACTGAATGAATACATAAATAGGCCTGAGAATAGTTACAAAGTGGATGAAGGTAGTTTCTCTCCCCCGAGTCCCTTTCCTCCTGTTCGCGCAGCTGTCCACCTTCCCACTGGCTTCTCAGTGTCTTGATCGGGCCTTCCTTCTTTGTGTAACAGAAATAATTTTAACAAGAGCTGCCATTTTAAACTCCGTATTGTGCGTTGGGCACAGTGTTACGTGCTTTTAAGAGTCACCTTATTTAATTGACACAAGAAGATTACAATGTAGCTCTTTCTATTTCTATTTTTTAGTTGAAGAAGTGGGAACTTGCAGTGGTTGATTATAGAGCTAGAAAATAACCAAGGTGGGGTATTCTCAGAACTGGAATGTGCTTAGCTGTTGACTCGGGCCTCTCTCCTGTTTTTATCCACATCCCTAACTTTGAGCTTATTCTTCTCTTTGCCCCACACGAGCTCCCACTTGCTGAAAGTGTCGGGGGAATCGGGAAGGAACTGATACACTTCTATGCACATTCCAGAAAGGATCTATGGGGAATTAGAGCCCCTCATTCTGTAGCAGCCTCCATGTATTAGATCGCCTTAACCTCCTTGGAGGTTTGCTTTGTCGTTGTCAAGGGAATTATTTCAGTGGTAGAATTGTAAGCCATTACTAGCTTATTTGAGGGGCAGTTCTGGAGGGCAGGAGGGATAAGGATTTCCTGGTACCTTCCAAACAGTTAAACCATGTGGGCTGCTGACTTCTCGCCGGAGGCAGTTTTGTGTGAAGTGAAGAAGTGTGCAGCCCCTGGGGCTGGCATGCCTCGGGTCGGATCTCAGCTTACCAGTCGGCACAAGTCACCATCATCATCTGTGCCTTGGCTTCATCATCCATGATATGGTAATAGCGCTTTATCCCATTGAGTTATTATGGGGATTAAATGAATTATTTCACATAAGGCACACTCCTGGCACATGGTAAAATGCTCAAGAAAGATCAGCTGTTATTTGTAATCTGGGCCTATCCAGTGCTGTCCCGAAAGGGGGAGTGGATGAGTGAAGGGCCTTTCCCACTGATGTCGTGGATCCAGTTTCGGCAGAGCTGGAGCAGAGCAGTCGAGGAAGGGCATTGATTCAAATTTGATTCAAATTATTCAATCACTGAATCACCAATTCAACAGGAGCCATGAAGACAAGGCTCTGTAGCCCCCTCGGGGCCCAGGGGCCACTTGCCCCCATGTGAAGTGCTTCAGCCACAGGAGGGGTGGGGTTCTCTATGAACCGCAGGCTGGCCTACCCCACGCCCAGCTCTCGGAAGCAGGTGTTTGGCAACATTTAAAGAATGAGATGGAAACCACCCTGAGTACCTACAGATGTGAGAGAAATGGGAGATGGGAGAGTTCCAATCATGCTCGGAAGACAGCAATTCCTTCTTGTTACTGGATTAATCACTGACTTTCTCCCATGTTCCTACTGAGAGACACTGAGGCTCAGGAGAAAGGAAGAGAGAGGACAGAGATATTGTCGAGGCCCGTGTGACAATTCAGATGTTTAATGACTGAGTTAAACTCCTTGTCCTCTTTGCCATAAATCTGGTAGAATATATTCACTGCATGTGAGGCCTGACCCCAGGGGAGGCTCAGATAAAACAGAACTGGGCTAATGCCACTATAAAGGGAAGGGCCATTAACAAATTCATCAATTAGGGCCCTATCTGTAGCTCTATTGTGAAAGGTAATCTCTTGTTAGCCGAAGTGAAGTACAGTGGTCGCCTTGGAAGGCAGGGTCTGCTGGAAAATGAAAGGCTACAATTCCCATCGATGCCATAGACGCCTCAAATTCAAGAACTTCATCTGTCAGGACAAGCAATTATGGCAGCTGCTCTCCAAGGAGGCTGCATCAAACAGTCCCACAAACATGATTACAGCCCATCAGAGTTGTAGACAGGATCCTAATTAAGGAACGCTCTCTACTTACGTGCGTTTGGTCACCTCTTGCCTCCAGGCACACAGTAGGATAATGATGAATATTTATCGAGTGAACAAAGGTGACAAACCTGCCTATCACACATATACCACACCAGCTTCTTTTTGTTAGAATCTCTTTCTCCTCCCCCTTCTCCAGAATTAAAGTTGTTCCAGGCTGGGACGGACAGGGGAGCGTTTTGGAGTCAGACTTGAGTCTCGTCTTCATCCCTTTGGGACTAGAAAACCCATTTTCCAGGCCAGCCATGAGGATTAAATTCGATCATGGAATAAAACATAAAGGAGAATCTCAACAAATGTTTTCTGTTTTTCCCCTCCTGTTGTGACTGTTTATCTGCCTGGGTTTTGTTTTGTATTTAGGGGGATATCTGTAGTTCAAAGTGGGAACAGTCACTTCTAATGTTCAGTTGAGTGGCTATAAATGACCTAATCCAGACTAGAGGGTGTGGGGGCGTCTTTCGGCAGGGATGTTGGCGTACGCCTAAGTCTGGAGGTCCATCACCGTGCTCATATACTTACATCCTTACCCTATGTGGTTTGCAATTTGTAGTAGGAGATACATAAGGTACACGTTTACTTACTAGCCTGCAGCTTCTGAGCCCGACCCAGGGTCGGATGAGCCAACGGGGGAGTGTGTCGTATGTGGGACCCATGCTGAGGTGAGGTCGAGTGTGGGAATCTGAGGGAGAGTCTTATAGAGACAGATCGGAATTGCAGGGTCAGGAACATTATGCGGCCCTGACTTTGCTGATGGGTAACATTGATTATGCCACTCAGGCGCTGTGGTTTTCCTCTGGGCTGGGTTCTGAGTCACCTTCTTTTCTTACTCCCCACCCAGGCCATCTTCTCCCCTCTCTTGGTTTCATTACTAGTTTATAGGCTGATGATTTCCAGACTCCAAACTGCAGTCTAGATCTCTCCTTTGAGCTTGGACCCACATAGCTGACTGCCTACGGGACATCCCCACTCTGATGTTTCACAGGCTCTCCTGCGGGATAGCCTTCCTTCCCACCAACCTGCCTCTCCTCTTGCTGATCCTTATCCTGCTTAGTATTAACTCACCAATCATAGGCCCTGACTCTCCTATCTCCTTTTTCCCACAATGAGTGATGATTTTACATCCCACCGGTTTGTCTCTTTGTCCTGAAATTGTCCTCCTGTTTCTGGTTCCACTTTTGTAATCCTGGTTCATGGCCCCCCATCTCTTGCCTGGATCTCCAAAGTGACTTCCTCGACACTGTCCCTTCATCCTCTCTTTCCTTGCTTAGATTTATTCTCCTAGCAGCATGAATGTGCATTCCAACATGGAAATCCGATTATACTTCTCACCTCTTTAATCCCCTTCAGTGACTTTTCCCTTATTATGAGGAGAAATGTCCCCTCCTTAGCATAGCTCATAGAGCTCTACATAGTCATGCTCCTGAGCACCTTTCCACCTTCCTCTCCTTTATTTCTTATAAGTCCTTTCCACCCACTCCAACTATGCTCAACTGCTTCCCTCTATTTCCTGGGTACCTACTACTCTTCCTTTAGGTCTCTGCTTAGATAGCACCACTTCCTGGAAGCCCTCCCTGATGCTACCCCCTTATCCAAGTCTGGCTTAATTCTCCCACCCATGCGATCCCATAGTACCTGTGTGTTCCTTGTCACGGCATATATCACACTATACTTGCTGATTTCCTAGTCTATAAGTCCCCCATAAATTTTGTGAGCGTGGGGACTCCATGCTGTTCACCGTTGACTCCCAGCACCCATTACAGTGTCTAGTACCTATGAGAGGTTTAAACCATTTGTTCAATGAATGATCATTGCTATATACACCTCTCCTGTATGGAAAATGTTCCATGGATGCTAGTGTTTAAATGGATATCTATTGGTCCCTTCCTAATGCACTGGTCTCAACTATGTCACATAGGATCCCACTATAACAAGAAATCTTCCTGACCCAAAGCATGCTGTAGTTAAGCTGTCCTATTTAGATGTCCCAGTAGTACAGAAAGAGTTGTTGATGGACAAAGCTAGAATTGTAGGAAGAAGGTTTATAGTCAAGGAAAACTGGCTAAGAGTAGATTTTTTTAATAAACAAGGGTATAAGTTTAATATCTCCCTGAACAGGTAATGTGTAAGTTCCAGAAAGGTTGGTTTCAGGGTTTTGCTTGGGCGAATGGGAATTGCCTGTGCTTTAGCAGTGGTAAGATGTAGCAGAGAGACCATGGAGGCTCCCCTGAAAACCTTGCTTGAGGCAGAAGAGTTTGGGGGTTTGGATCAGACAATATATTTATTCCAAGCATCACAGACTGATGTGGGCAGGAGACCTAGTGGGGTATGTCCTCAGATAAGGGAATCTGAACTGCCCTGAGGCTCTGGCTCCTAACTGCAGGCTCCTGCTCTGGGCCCAGCTGCTCTGTAGAGTGGACATGACTCCTGCCCCCAGCTTTGCCCAGGCTTCTTCATTCAGGGTTATATTGGTCCAGCACTGCATTTCATTCCTCTGTTTATCAGGCTAAAAACAAGATGTTCCAGATTCCAAGATGTAGAGAAAACCACATCAATGGCTTAGGCTGCCAGTATTGCAGGGTCCTAGGACTTTGTCCAAAGGTCAGATCTGGTGGCTCTTCTTGGATGCTTTGCTGAAGCTCTGCCAAGCCCGCACCCACCTCCTTTTCTCCTTCCGGCTCTGCTCCAGCACCAAAGATTCTCAGTCTCAGAGCTCTTGAAATCCATCCCCCTACCCCTGCAGTATACTCCACTTGATGGAGTCAAGACAATCAGGCCCTGTCCTAAGACTAGAGAGGAACTGCCTCAACTTGCCTTGATTATTTGCTCCAGTTCCTCAGGCCCTCAGCTCATAGTAGAAAGAGTTGAGAACAAACAGGCAGAACCCATGATCCTGACTCTTTTGCCATCTGCCTTCTACGACTCGCAGCGACCAAATGAAAAATGGATGAGTTGATCCTAATCTATCCTACTTGAGAGGGGTGCCTTTGAATTAAATGAGACAAAGGGAATAAGGCCATTTGGGAAAGGGAGGAGGTATTGTGCAAGACTCAAACTTTGTTGTGATTCACTTGCTATCTCAAGTGCCTTGTGCAGCATTATGCCAATTTCCCCTTATTGAGTTGTCAGTGGAATTGGAGACAAGCTCATCGCCATCCTCCACATGGCTTCCCCTTCCAGACATGCCCACGTGTGCTAAATTCGTGCTGTGCAAAATGGGAGATGTTTTCCCCCTCGGTGGCAAATGGCATAAAAAGTGGAGGTCTGGGATAGCAAAAAGATGCTGTCAATCCGGACTTTGGCTTAGTGAGGAGCAGACCTCTTTTAGGGTCCTGATTTGAACAAACGGTGTAAGGGTAGGCAGCTTCCAGGCAACCATTGATCTGGGAAAGAGTGAATCTTCTTCCAGAAACCTCTGCCTTCATTTTTGTTTTCCACCTGCTGGCTCAGTCTGCTCTGTTCTCTCTCATTTCCCAGGCATGCGCTTCTGGGCTTCTAAGAGCAGTGGCTCTTTCTTTTTCAGGCAGGAGAGACTATGAAGGGCTCTGGTTCTGGGCTCTGTGGGCCTGGCTGCTGGAGAGAATCCCGTTTCTGGCAGCAGCTCCTTTAATACTCACTGAACCAGTGGCAAAATGATGCATAACCTTACTTGGTGTCACAGGTCTAGCCTGTTCTGAATGTGTGCAGGGCTAAAGGAAAAGAAGGGGAATATTTGAGCTTCAAATTTCTTGAAGCCATACTTCTTTGTCTTCCCCAGTGTGCGGTGCAAGACCATCATTTCTAATGTGCTGGGATCTGGCTTAGCTCCCAGATACAGGCCCAAGCCAGGATGTCATACTCCTTTGGGTACCACAGCTGGTGCCAGAAGCTGAACTTCATACTGGGGGCCTGGGGAAGGGCTGATCCTATGTTACTTCCTCTGACATGACCTCACCACCAACTTTGGAGACCCCTCCCCTTTTACCCACTGTTAGGGATTCTAATTGCATGTGACCAATCTGACATTAGACACTGTTGGTCGTTGTACTTTTCTTGATAGCCTCTCCTCTTTGGTGTCCGAAGCCCTACTTTCTCCTGCCTCTCCCACATCTTTGATTTCTCTCTCAATCTCTCATGTGGATTCTTTTTCCTTTCACCTCTTAGTGATGCTCTCTCAAGGTTACTGTCCCTGGATACTCTCATCCTGTTCCACGTCTTGTGATGTCCAGATGCTGGCTGGATTTCTCTTCCTCAGGGTTCTGCAGGCACTTCAATTTCAACATGACCCAAGCTGAGCTCCTTATGTTTCCTCTGAACCTGCTCACCTGTGCCTCCCCTTGTATGCCTGTCTTCATGAAGGACATTGCCATTCTCTCCTTCATTCTAGTCAGAAATTAGGAATCAAACTAGAGGCTTCTCTTATTATCACCTCCTCTACCCCAATCACAGATAATATAAAACAAAATCCTTTTAACTCTACTTTGTTAACATCTCCTTTTCCTTATCTCTACTGCCTTAGATCAGACCCTCATTGTATCTTGTCTGGGCCACTATAACTAGCTTCCTTCTTCCAAGCTTCTGCTCTTGCTCCTTGCCAGTCTTTTGGCTACACCAAAGCACAAATTGGGTATAATTTTAGGATGAGGTCTAAGGGATTCTGGAGACCTGGTGATAGCCCAGGCTCTGCAACTTGCTTGCTATGGGACAGGTCTTTTCTGAGGCTGTCCTTGACCCTGAGAGTACTGCAAAATAAAGAATCAGGGAGTTTGAGGTTCTCAGTTGCTCTGCATTTACCATGTAGCATTATCCTTTGGGAGGGAGAAGAGCAAAAATTATAATAGTGTGACCCTGGAGACCCTGGCTTCCTGGTGGAAGTTGTAAGGAAGTAACCAGGTATTTCCTTACGTGAAACATTGTTCAACACCCCCGGCATCACCTGATTCTCTCAGAAAGTTCTAACATGGCTTCCATACCCTCTTTCTTCCTCTTTTCCTTCTGACAGAATGGGCTTTATTCTGGGGATTCTGGAAGCCTTTTGTCGGAGCTCTGACTTGTAAACCAAATCTAGTTTGTGCTTAACAGATAAATCCTACATAAGTTTCCCTTGTATTTCGACTTGAGTAGGGATTTTACATTTAGGTTGAGTAGCTGGCTGAGTGACCCTAATAAGTCCCTTATGCTATTTGGGCTGAGATAATAACATCTTACCTGAAGCCAGGGGACAAGACTTCATGACTCACTGAGGTCCCTTTCAGGTTTCTATCTGTTAATTCAACTTTTCCAACTACAGGTTTTAGTGAACACAATTGTGCTCTATCCTTGTACATACTATCTTCTCTATCCATGTAAACTTTCTGTGATATCTTCTCTACTTTGTTGTGCCTGGATCTTTTTAGAGAGCTGGCTACTTGCCTTTTCCAGGTTACTTCCTCATCAGTGTCAGGAAAGTGCATTGCCTCAGTCCCTCTCAGGGGTTCTGGAGATGAGAACCAGGATACGAGTAAAGAAAGCAGCAAAAGTTACCAGTCTTAGGAAAATATTTAGTAGCAACTATTTTAATTCAGTCCATCACTTTGGCAGTTCCATTCCCTACAGTATATTGTTTTGCAGTGGTTCATTCTGCCCAATTTCAAATAATGAAAAATCACTATTATATCAGGCATTGCTCTAGTGGTTTCCTCCAAAGAGCTTAGGGTGACTTAGCACATCTTGAAATTTTTTTCCAGGCCCCACATCTGAAGAATCAGGAGGGGTGAGGAAGAAGAGGGCAGGAGTGAGAGTGACTTTTGCAGATGCAGAAACTCTGAGGAGAGGTGCTTCAGGGAGTTGGCTTCAGGGCCACAGCCAAGCTCTAGGCACTGATGGTCCTATGTGTCAAGTTACTGTGTTTATTTTCCAATCTCTGCTAAATTCATCTTGTCTTTTCTGCTTATTTCAAAGTTGTTTCTTATCCCCTACAGAAAGCCAAAGAGTTCAGTTTTCTCCACGCTCGGTGTCTAGTTAGCTCAATGTCAGAGCCCTGGCTAGGTCTCGAACCAGAATCCTCTGGCTTATTTTGCCAGGAATGCCAGTGACAAGATTGGGTTGGGATGTGGCTTGCATTTTAGGCTACAGGATGTGGACTGAATCCATCAGCACTTTCACTGGAGGTCACTAATATGAGTTGAATTAGGGGTCAACCTGCCTCAAGGTCGGGTGTAGACCAAAGATGTCTGGAGGCTCTTTTCTAAGTGTGCTGGTCTCTTACATATATTCCTTCAGTTTGCTCCCATCCTTTTCACCCCGATTTGTGCCCTGAAAGACTGAATTATAATGGACTGTATCAATAAGCTCCCTTTCCCAGCTCCCCCAGGCCTCTGGCTTGTAGCGTTCCACTAAAGAGGAGCATCAGCAGATCAGAGAAGGGAGGGGAGTGAAGTCAGAGTAGTTATTCTTCTAGCTCCTTCCTTATGGGGTCACTGTCTACTCTTTCTGAGAACTGAAGCTTTCATGTAGCCCTCTCCATATACCATCACCATCTCTGGGTTCCAATAACTTCTCTCCTCTTGCCTCCTTACAGCTAGAGGTCATCATGGAGCTCCTGGGTTACCAGTCCTGGTGTATTGCCCCTGTATTTTCTACTGAGCTATTTTTACAAACAGAAGTGCTTGATGGCATTCATTGAGTACTTACTATGCTCTGAGCACATTTCAAAGCTCTTTACATGGACTATTGAATTTAATTCTTAAATGATCTGAGTAGATACTAATGATGTCCCCAATTTACAAAGGAAGGAACTGAGACACAGAAAAGCTTAGTAAATTTCCCAGGGTCACATATCTACTATGTGGTGGGTCCTGCTTCCCAACATAGTCATATACCAGAACCCAAATTCCCACTGGTTACCAGTGTGGTCCCTGGACCAACCCAATCAGCAGCATCAGGGAACTTGCAAGAAATACAAATTCTCAATCCTCAGACCGACTGAATCAGAGACTCTAAGGGTGGGTCCTGCAATCTATTCTTCAGGTGATTCTGACGCCCATTCATGTTTGAGAACCACAGCTCTACACTGAACCTGCATATCTAAACACTCATCCCTTTCTTTGAGAGCCATTCACTCTCTCTGTACCCAGTGAGACTTACATGGCTAAATTAGCATGGCCAACTTCCATTCTCCAGCCTATCCTAGGCTGCCTTAAACACCATGCTTTGCCCTTGGTTTTGGCAGTTTCTATCTTCTGTATGTTGGTTATTCTGATCAGCTCAGGTTTCCCTCATGGTTGGTTTCTCACAGCTGTGTACCTATTTGCTCTGTCTTTGTCTTTCACTGACCTTCTCCTTTTTCCAGGCCTCAGCTCTCTAGTTGTGAACACAACAGTGAAAAATAATGGGAAGACATGAACCAAACCTGTTCATGGTTTGTTTCATTTGGACTGATATTTATGATCAGAAGATAATGTCATGGGACACTGGCCACCTCTTAGAGAAGGTGTCTATCCTCTCCCTGCCATAGTCCCTTGGTTACCCGAGGTGGGTGTCATCACCCACTACACTGGTTCATGTCCCCAACTTGGTCCTCTTGGACATGCTTTTTCGATCCTTGGGCTCCACTGTATTGAATCTAATCCCTTCTCTTTCTATAGATGGGAATCCAAGGCCAGAGAGGGTAAAAGCTGACTGACGGATGCACTAACTCTAGTGGCAAGCTGGGACCACAAATAAGAGCTGTTGGATCCAAACATGGCCCTAAGTGGTATGACTTTGAATGGAAAATGTTTTGAGCAGGAGCTGACATTGGCGGCCCTATAGCTGAGGATCTTGACCTTAGAACAACACTGCCTCTCCTGAGTCTGTGTTAAAATTTGGAAGGCAGCTTCCTCTAGGCTTGATTCCGTGTTCTTTCAATTTCTTACACAATGACCTTGAAATAAGAGTCATATATTCTTTCTTCAAAAAATTGGTGTAAAGGTCAAGTGAAAATAGTGGAAGTACACTTAGCATAGTACCTACTTTAACATGGTAGCTCTTGTTTTGTTTGTGGTGGTGAATGCTGATCAGGATTGCTGCATGATCACCTGTTTTGAGTGAATTCAGAA
Organism: Nasua narica; assembly: GCA_028533885.1. Classification (NCBI taxonomy): domain Eukaryota; kingdom Metazoa; phylum Chordata; class Mammalia; order Carnivora; family Procyonidae; genus Nasua; species Nasua narica. Next base: position 32,374,463 of record CM052807.1, read on the forward strand.
AAACAGACCTGGTTTGTATGTCAAAGTTAAGCCCAAAGGGGTTTGAGGTCATGTATGGGTTCCATCCATCTGGGAAGACACCTAGGGAATGGAAGGAGAAACTGGACTCGGAAATCCTGCCTACAGCCAACTCGGATAGCATGGAAGCCCTGACTTCTGCCATTTGCTGACCTCAGGGACCTGGGGGGGAAGTCACTTAAACTCTGAGCCTTGGTCTTCTCTACTGGGACATTTGTCCACCCATCCATCCATTTATCCATTGAATTAGTCGGTCCTTCAAAAAGCATTTACTGAGAATAAACTATGTGCCAGCCCCATGTCTTGCATTATGATAAGCCCTGGAGATGCAACCAAGTAAGACACAGTTCTTGCTTTTGAGGAGTTTATGGTTTAGTAGGGGAGTCAGACAAGATACAGGAAATGGAGACTGAAGGAGGGGTGCCAAGGGAGCTTCTATAGAAGGGTGCTATTGGGACACCTGGGTGCTCAGTCAGTTAAAGCATCTGCTTTTGGATCAGGTCACGATCCCAGGATCCTGAGATCGAGTCCTGCATTGGACTCCCCACTCAGTGAGGATTCTGCTTCTCCCTCTGCCTGTTGATCCCCCTGCTTGTGCTCTCTCTCTCTTCCTATCTCTCTCTCTTTGATAAATAAATGAATAAAATCTTTAAAAGAAAAAAAAAAGGAAGGGTGCTTTTGGGGGAAAAAGGACAATACTTGTAATTTAAAATAATACTTCACCATTTGCTAAGAACTGCAACACAGGAAAAAGAGAAGCAAAGTCATGCCCCCTGAAGGCTGTATGCTTCAATTCCCTCTGTTCCTTCACATTTCTTAGCACAGCAAAACCATAGGTTTTCTTTTATACAGAGATGAAGGCTAAGCCTTCCCCTCACTTGTCTTGCTGTTGTGCAGGAGAGGAATTTCATGACATTCACCAGGGGAAGGGACTATGGCACTCATGGAGGGGAAAATCCCATGATTTTTTTTTTAAATTTTATTTATTTATGTGAGAAAGAAAGGCATAGAGACCGTGAGTTGGGGGGGGGGGGATGGAGAGAGAGGGAGAGGTAGAAGCAGACTCCCTGCTGAGTGGGGAGCTCTCCAGGGGGCTCAGTCTCAAGACCTGAGTTCAAGACTTGGGCTGAAGTCAGGTGCTTAACTGACAGAACCACCCAGGTGCCCCAATCCCATGACTCATAATAAGAGATCTTGGGACCCTCTGATTAGTAACCTTAAAAAGCTGTCCTTAAAAGGAATCTTGTGAAACATTGAGTACCTATCATTCTGTGGAAATTTATCTTTCTCTGCTGGGCAGATTGCGTGTTCTGTGGCCAATTTTTTTAGGAGGGAGTTTATGTGGTGGCGAAGGTGATCAGAGAAGACTTGCTAGAGGGAATGATGTCTGAGTCTCCTTGAAGACTTGCTGGAGTTGCCAGGTGTGGGTTGGGCAGGTATGTGATGGTAGACAGGGAGGAGCTGGTGATTCTAGGCAGAAGAATAGCAGGTACCAAGGCCAGGAGGCCTGGGCACAATGCATCAGGAACACAGAGAAGGGAAGTAGGACTGGAGCAGCCCTCGAGGAGGAACCTAAGGAGTAGACAGGGCCCAGATCATGGCAGAGAGTAGAGAGCTCTAACTCTTGGTAACAAATTTGGACTCTATCTCTAAGGACTCTGGTAGCACCAGCCTCTGTTTAGGCCTCATGAACAAAGTGTTTGCTAACAGCTAACCCAGTTTTCCAGGGCTCTGGAGTGCTCGACCTCCTTTGAGATAAAGCAGGGCAGAACAGGACGTTCATGTGGGGGAACATCTGAGAGCCAGCCCAAAGTAGAGCCAGAGTCAAGCATGGACAGGTGGCAGATTGTGCCCTGGGGGCTCTCTGGGATGGAGCTGCCTGGTATAGGATGAGAGTGGGCCTCCAGGACTGACTTCCAACTCTCCATCATGGCTATTCATCCCTTTTCTTGCATAGCTCCCCCAGACGCTTTGTCAAGGAAATCATCCATTAATTTATTTACTCATTCATTAATTCATTCATTCATTCATTCATGCCTTCAGTGAATATTTGTTGAACACTCACTCAGTGTCAGGCACAGTTCTATAAACTGGGATTACAGTAGCACTTGATGGTGCCTGTATTTATAGAGCTTTCATTGCATGGGGGAAAGACAGACATAAATATCCAAACTATTATCAGGCACCAATACAAGTTCTGAAAAAAAAATAAAGCAGGTAAGGGAATGGAATGTGATGAAGGGGGGGCGGTGTTTGCAGATAGTGTAACCCAGAGAGGCCACTCTGCAAAAGTGAGATTTGAATAAAGACTTAAATGAGGTGAATGAGGAAATCATTCAAATATATGGACAAAGCAGGAAGTGCGAAGTTCCTAGGTGGGGTTAAGTTTTGGGTGTGCAAGCAGTAGAATGAAGTCTGGGCTGACAGAGACTAAATAGCAGAAGGGGGTTGGAGATGCTGCAGGATGCAAAATTTGGGATAAAAGTTTAGAACTCAGAAGACTGAGTGGATGTCCGTTAGACTCTGGGCCTTCCTACTTCTTCAGCATGTGGCATTGCTTTGCTTCTAGAAACTACCTTTCCCAGGCTCCAGGACCCATAGGTGTTCCCTGGGCAAATGGTCTCTCCATCTTGTCCTCTTCCTCTTTCCTATCATTATTTCTTTTCCCTGCTTCAACTTTATTAGTAATGAAGGTGACATTTTGTTCTGCTTTTTCTCAGTATTTTTCTTGTTCTTTTTTTAAAATTGACGTATAGTTGACATACAACGCAGTAATTCAACAAGTCTATACGTCATACTACGCTCACAAGTGTAGTTAGCGTGTCATCATACAACGCTATTACAACACCATTGATATATTCCTTTTGCTGTAACTTTCATCCCCATAACTTATTCGTTCCATAACTGGAAGCCTCTACTTCCCACTCTCCTTCACTCATTTTGTCTATTCCCCCACTCCCTTCCCCTCTGGCAACTGTCAGTTTGTTCTCTGTGTTTATGAGTCTGTTTCTGCTTTTTGGATTGTTTGTTTGTTCACTTATTTATTTTTTTTATTCCACATATAAGTGAAATCACATAGTATTTGCTTTTATCTATCTGACTTATTTTATGTAGCATGATGCCCTCTGGTCCATCCACATCGTCTCCAATGGCAAGATCTCATTCCTTTTTAATGGATGAGCAATATTCCATTGTGTGTGTGTGTGTGTATACATACACACATATATATACACATACATATATATGTGTATATATGTATATATACATACATATACCATACCACATGATATACATGTTCATTAATCTGGGGATAGATACCGGTTATTTCCATATCTTGGCTATTGTAAATAATGCTAAATGTAGGGGTATATAAATAAATATAGGGGCACATGTACCTTTTCAAATTAGTGTTTCTGTTTTCTTTGGGTAAATACCCAGTAGTGGAATTGCTGGATCAGTTCGTATTTCTATTTTTAATTTTTTGAGAAGCTGTTTTCCACAGTACTTGTTCCAATTTGCTTTCTCACCAACAGTGCATGAGGGTTCCCTTTCCTCCGCATCCTTATCCATACTTGTTATTTCTTGTCTTTTTGATACTAACCATTCTGACAGGTGTAAGGTGGTACCTCATGGTGGTTTTGATTTGCATTTTCCCTAATGATTCATGATATTGAACATCTTTTCATGTGTCTATTGGCCATCTGGATGTCTTCTTTAGAAAAATGTCTGTTCAGGCCCTCTGCCCATTTTAAAATTGGATTATTTGGTTTTATTTATTTTGTTTTGGTGTTGAGTTGTACAAGTTCTTTATGTAGCTTGGATATTAACTCCTTATTGTCTATTTCATTTGTAAATATAGTCTCCCGTTTGTTGCCTTTTCATTTTGTTGATGGTTTCCTTTACTATACAAAGGTTGTTTTTTTTTTAATTGTTGTTGTTGTTGTTTATATTTTGCGGTGTGATCCCAATAGTTTATTTTTGCTTTTGTTTCCTTTGCCTAAAAAGACATATCTAGTAAAATGTTGCTAAGGTTGATATCAAAGATACTATTTATGTTTTCTTCTAGGAGTTTTATAATTTCAGGTCTCACATTTAGGTTTTTAATCCATTTTGAGTTTATTTTTGTGTATGATGCAAGAAAGTGGTCCAATTTCATTATTTTGCATGTAACTGACCAGTTTTCCTAGCACCATTTCTTTCTTTTTTTTTTTTTTTAAAGATTTTTATTTATTTATTTGACACAGAGAGATCACAAGTAGGTAGAGAGGCAGGCAGAGAAAGTGGAGGAAGTAGGGTCCCCGCTGAGCAGAGCCCGATGTGGGGCTCAATCCCAGGACTCTGAGATCACGACCCGAGCCAAAGGCAGAGGCTTTAACCCACTGAGCCACCGAGGCGCACCCCCAGCACCATTTCTTGAAGGGACTTTTTCTCATTGTATATTCTTATTTCCTCTGTTGTAGATTAATTGACCATATAAGATGGGTTTATTTCTGGGCCCTCTGTTCTGGTCCATTGATCTATGTGTCTATTTTTTTGTGCCAGTACCATACTGTTTTGATTACTATATTGTTGTCTTTCTTATCATTATCAAAATGTACTTTCTTCCTTCTTTCAGGAATGAAGAGACATGATAAGTGAGTTTATAATAAGGTGTTAATTTAGATGAGTAAATGCTTCATGTGTCATAGTAAACCCAATAGCACATAATGTAAAACTTTCAACATTTTTAAGTGTACAGCTCAGTCATATTAAGTACATTCACATTATTGTGCAAACATCACTACCATTCATCTCTGGAACTCTTTCATCTTGCAAAACTGACTCTGTACCCATTACGCAATAACTCACCATGTTCCCCTCCCCCTCCAGCCCTTGGCAACCACCATTCTACTTCCTGTCTCTATGACTTTGACTGCTCTAAGTACCATTCTATGTAGGTGGAATGATACAGTATTTGTCTTTTTGTGACTGGCTTCTTTCATTTAGCATAAAGTCCTCAAGTTCATCCATGTTTTAGTAACGGTCAGCATTTTCTTTCTTTTTAAGACTGAATAATATTCCATTTTATGTACAGATCACATATTTTTCCTTTTTTAAAAAATTAACATATAATTTAATGTATTATTTGCCCCAGGGGTACAAGTCTGTGAATCATCAGTCTTACACAATTCACAGCACTCACCATAGCACATACCCTCCCCAATGTCCGTAACCCAGCCACCCCATCCCTCCCATCCTCCTCCCCTAGAGTAACCCTCAGCTTGTTACCTGAGATGAAGAGTCTCTTATGGTCTGTCTCCCTCCCCAGTCACATCTTGTTTCATTTTTTTTTCTGTCCCTTCCCACACGATCCCCCCCTGCTCTGCTTATCAAATTCTTCATATCAGAGAGATCATACGATAATTCTTTTTCTCTGATTGACTGATTTCGCTTAGCATAATACCCTCTAGTTCCATCCATGTCATTGCAAATGGCAAGATTTCGGGTTTTTTGATGGCTGCATAGTATTCCATTGTACATAGATAACGCATCTTCTTTATCCATTCATTTGTTGATGGACATCTAGGTTCTTGCCATAATTTGGCTCGTGTGGACATTGATGCTATAAACATTTGGGTGCTTGTGCCCCTTCGGATCACTACATTTGTATCTTTAGGGTAAATACCCAGTAGTGTGATTCCTGGGTCATAGGGTAGCTATATTTTCAACTTTCTGAGGAACCCCCACACTGTTTTCCAGACTGGCTGCACCAGCTTACATTCCCACCAACAGTACAGGAGGTTTCCCCTTTCTCCGCATCCTCGCCAACATCTGTTGTTTCCTGACTTTGTTAATTTTAGCCATTCTGACAAGTGTGAGGTGGTATCTCACTGTGGTTTTGATTTGTATTTCCCTGATATCGAGGGATGTTAAACACTTTTTCATGTGTCTGTCTGTTGGCCATTTGGATGTCTTCTTGGCAGAAATGTCTGTTCATGTCTTCTGCCCATTTCTTGATTGGATTATTTGTTTTTTAGGTGTTGAGTTTGATAAGCTCTTTACAGATTTTGGATACTAGCCCTTTATCTAATGTCATTTGCAAATATCTTCTCCCATTCTGTTGATTGTCTTTTGGTTTTGTTGACTGTTTTCTTTGGCGTGCAAAAGATTTTGGTCTTGATGAAGTCCCAATAGTTCATTTTTGTCCTTGCTTCCCTTGCTTTGGTGATGTTTCCAGGAAGAAGTTGCTGCGGCTGAGGTCGCTACTTGTGTTCACCTCAAGGATTTTGATGGATTCCTGTCTCACATTGGGGTCCTTCATCCATTTTCAGTCTATTTGTGCGTGTGGTGTAAGGAAATGGTCCAGTTTCATTCTTCTGCATGTGGGTGTTCAATTTTCCCAACACCATTTGTTGAAGAGACTGTTTTTTCCATTGGACATTCTTTCCTGCTTTGCCAAAGATTAGTTGACCATTGAGTTGAAGGTCCATTTCTGGGCTCTCTATTGAGATCTGTTCCATTGATCTATGTGTCTGTTTTTGTGCCAGTACCATACTGTCTTGATGATTACAGCTTTGTCATAGAGCTTAAAGCTGGAATTGTGATGCCACCAACTTCGGTTTTCTTTTTCAACATTCCTCTGGCTATTTGGGGTCTTTTCTGGTTCCATATAAATTTTAAGATTGTTTGTTTCATTTCTTTGAAAAAAATTGATGGTATTTTGATAAGGATTGCATTAAATGTGTAGATTCCATTAGGTAGCATAGACATTTTCAAAATATTTGTTCTTCCAATCCATGAGCATGGAAGTTCTTTCCATTTCTTTGTGTCTTCCTCAATTTCTTTCTTGAGTACTTTATAGTTTTCTGAGTACAGGTTCTTGGCCTCTTTGGTTAGGTTTATTCCTTGGTATCTTATGGTTTTGGGTGCAGTTGTAAATGGGATCAATTCCCTAATTTCTCTTTCTTCTGTCTTGCTGTTGGTGTATAGAAATGCAACTGATTTCTGTGCATTGATTTTATATCCTAATACTTTACTGAATTCCTATATGCGTTCTAGCAATTGTAGAGTGGAGTCTTTTGGGTTATCCACATAAAGTATCATATCATCTGCAAAGAGTGAGAGTTTGACTTCTTTGCCGATTCAGATACCTTTTATTTCTTTTTGTTGTCTGATTGCTGAGGCTAGGACTTCTAGCACTATGTTGAATAGCAGTGGAGATAGTGGACATCCCTGCCGTGTTTCTGATCTTAGGGGACAAGCTCTCAGTTGTTCCCCATTAAGAATTATATTTGCTGTGGGTTTTTCATAGATGGCTTTGATGATATTGAGGAATGTCCCCTCTATGCCTACACTGTGAAGAGTTTTGATCAAGAAAGGATGCTGTACTTTGTCAAATGCTTTTTCAGCATCTATTGAGAGTATCATATGGTTCTTGTTCTTTCTTTTATTAATGTATTGTATCACATTGATTGATTTGTGGATGTTGAACCAACCTTGCAGCCCCGGAATAAATCCCACTTGGTCATGGTGAATAATCCTTTTAATGCAATGTTGGATCTTATTGGCTAGTATTTTGGTGAGAATTTTTGCATCCATGTTCATCAAGGATATTGGTCTATAATTCTCCTTTTTGTTGGGGTCTTCATCTGGTTTGGGGATCAAGGTAATGCTGGCCTCATAAAATGAGTTTGGAGGTTTTCTTTCCATTTATATTTTTTGGAACAGTTTCAGGAGGATATGTATTAACTCTTCTTTAAATATTTTGTAGAATCCCCCTGGGAAGCTGTGTGGTGCTGGGCTCTTATTTGTTGGGAGATTTTTGATTACTGCTTCAATCTCCTTCCTAGTTATGGGTCTGTTCAGGTTTTTTGTTTCTTCCTGGTTCATTTTTGGTAGTTTATATGTCTTTAGGAATGCATCCATTTCTTCCAGATTGTCAAATTTACTGGTGTATAGTTGCTCATAGTATATAATTATACAATTATAATTGTGTGTACTTCTTTGGTGTTGGTTGTGATCTCTCCTCTTTCATTCATGATTTTATTAATTTGGGTCCTTTCTTTTTTCTTTTTGATAAGTCTGGCCAGTGGTTTATCAATCTTATTAATTCTTTCAAAGCACCAGCTCCAAGTTTCATTGATTTGTTCTGTTGTTCTTTTGGTTTCTATTTCATTGACTTCTTCTCTGATCTTTATTATTTATCTTCTTCTGCTGGGTTTAGGTTTTCTTTGCTGTTCTTTCTTCAGCTTCTTTAGGCATAAGGTTAGGCTGTGTACTTGAGACCTTTCTTGTCTCTTGAGAAACACTTGTATTGCTATATAGTTTTTTCTCAGGACCGCCTTTGCTGTGTCCCAAAGATTTTCAACAGTTGTGTTTTCATTTGCATTTGTTTCCATGAATTTTTAAATTCTTCTTTATTCTCTGGTTGACCATTCATTCTTCAGTAGGATGCTCTTTAGCCTCCATGTATGTGACTTCTTTGCAACTTTCCTCTTGTGGTTGAGTTCTAGTTTCAAAGCATTGTGGTCTGAAAATATGCAAGGAATGATCCCAGTCTTTTGGTACTGGTTGAGGCCTGATTTGTGACCCAGGATGTGATTGATTCTGGAGAATGTTCCATGTGCCCTAGAGAAGTATGTGTATTCTGTTGTTTGGGATGGAATGTTCTAAATATATCTGTGATGTCTCTCTGGTCCAGTGTGTCATTTAAAGCCTTTATTTCCTCGATGATCTTTTGCTTAGATGATCTGTCCATTTCAGTGAGGCAGGTATTAAGGTCCTCTACTATTGTTGTATTATTGTTGATATGTTTTCTTTGATTTTGTTATTAATTGGTTTATATAATTGGCTGCTCCCATGTCAGGGGCATAGATATTTACAATTGTTAGATCTTCTTGTTGGATAGACCCTTTAAGTATGATACAGTGTCCTTCCTCATCTCTTATTGTGGTCTTTGGCTTAAAATCTAATTTATCTGGTAGAAGAATTGCCACTCCAGCTTTCTTCTGATGTCTATTAGCAGAGTAAATTGTTTTCCAACCCCTCACTTTCAATCTGGAGGTATCTTTGAGTCTAAAACGGGTTTCTCGTAGACGATATATTGATGGGTCTTGTGTTTTTATCCATTATGCTCTCCTGTGTCTTTTGATTGGGACAATTAGCCCATTTATATTCAGGGTAACTATTAAAAGATATGAATTTAGTGCCATTGTATTGCCTGTGAAGTGACTGTTACTGTATATTGTCTCTGTTCCTTTCTGGTCTGTTACTTTTAGGCTCTCTACTTGCTTAGAGGACCCCTGTTAATATTTCCTATAGGACTGGTCTGGTTTGGTGTTTGCAAATCTTTTAGTTTTTGTTTGTCCTGGAACCTTTTTATTTCCCCTTCTACTTTCAATGACAGCCTAGCTGGATATAGTATTCTTGGTTGCATATTTTTCTCATTTAGTGCTCTGAATATATCATGCCAGTCCTTTCTGTCCTGCCAGGTCTCTTTGGATAGGTCTGCTGCCAATCTAATATTTCTACCATTGTATGTTAAAGATCTTTTGTCCCAAGCTGCTTTCAGGATCTTCTTTAATACTGAGGCTTGTAAGTTTTACAAGATGATAGGGTGTTAACCTATTTTTGTTGATTTTTGAGGGGGGTTCTCTGTGCCTCCTGGAATTTAATGCTTATTCCCTTTGCCAACTTTAGGGAAAGTCTCTGCTATAATTTGCTCCTATCCACCTTCTGCCTTTCTCTCTCTTTCTTCTTCTGGGATCCCAATTATTCTAATATTGTTTCATCTTATGGTATTACTTATCTCTCAAATTTTCCCCTCGTGGTCTAGTAGTTGTTTGTCTCTCTTTTGTTCAGCTTCTTTATTCTTGATCATTTGGTCTTCTATATCACCAATTCTCTTGCCTCATTTATCCTAGCAGTAAGAGCCTCAATTTTTTTACTGCACCTCATTAACAGCTTTTTGGATTTCAACTTGGTTAGATTTTAGTTCTTTTATTTCTCCGGAAAGGGATTTTATTTTTCCAGAAAGGGATTCTCTAATATCTTCTATTATTTTTTTGAGTCCAGCTAGCACCTTGATAATAGTCATTCTGAACTCTAGTTCTGACATATTACTAATGTCTGTATTGTCCCTAGCTGTTGGTACTGCCTCTTGTTCTTTTTTTTTTTTTTTTTTTGGTGAGTTTTTCCCACATTGTCACTTTATCCAGATAAGAACAAACGAATGAGAGAACAAAATACTAAAAGGATAGCAATGACCCCAGAAAAATATACACTAACCAAATCAGAAGAGACCTGAAACCAGTGGGAGAAACAAAGGAGAAAAAAAAGAAAATATATTTATTAGACTGGTGAATAAAACAAAGCCCCATACTTGATTTTGGATATATTTTGGTCTGTTAGTAAAAACTACCTCCCAAAATTTTAAAGAAAGAAAAACTTATGTATCTTATCCAGATAAGAATAGATGAATGAGAGAACAAAATACTAAAAGGGTAGCAATGACACCAGAAAAATATACTTGAACCATGTTGGAAGAGACCCGAAACTGGGGAGAAAAGAAAGAAGAATATACCATATAAAATATGTTTTATATGACATATAAAATATGTATATATATGGTGAATATAACAGAGCCACACTCTTGATTTTGGGTGTATTTGGGTCTGTTAGAAGAGACGGCCTCCCAAAATTTTAAAGAAAGCAAAACTTGTATATATACAAAAATAAGGGTAAACACGATGAAGGGATGGAATATGACTGTAAAGATGAAAATTTTAAAAGATTCTAAAAAAAGAATTGATAAGATAGGAAGTAGGTTGAAAAAGAATGAAGAAAAAAAAAAGAGGAAAGAATGTAATCAGGCTGGAGACTAGAACAAAGCCTTGCACTAGATTTAGGGTATATTTTAATCTGTTAGAAGAAACTGTATCCCAAAATTTTAAAGAAAGAAAAACCTGTATGTATACAAAAATAAGGTTAAATACAATGAAAGGCTAGGCTAGGACTATGACAATTAAAATTAAAAAAGATTTTTGAAAAAGGTATTGATAAGATAAAATAGTTTAAAAAGGTTAAATTAAGAAAGAAGAAAAATTAAAAACAATAGAATAAGAAAAAAGTAAACTTAAAAAAATTTAACTTTGAGAGACTAAAGAGTCATGGGAAAAGAGCCATGAATTCTATGTGTTGAATTCCCCCAGCTCTGGAGTTCTCCAGTTCTCATTCATCGGTGAACCTGGTCTTAGCTGGATGTTCTTGCTAATCTTCTGTTGCAGTGATTCTCAAATGTCTTTGCTGGAGGCAGAATTGCACCACCCTTGCCAGAGGCCAAGGTAAGCAATCTGCTTGATTTTGCTCTCGAGAGCTTTTATTCCCTGAACACTTTCCGTACTGCTTTGGAGGACGGGAATGAAGATGGCAGCCTCCCAATATCCAGCCCAATTTAGTGTCTTCAGTGTAGGAGCCGAGAGCTCAGGACCCCACTCCTCAGTGCAACCTTGGAGAAAAGCAATCAGTCCCTCCCTTCTCCCTGGTCTCTGGCCACACTCTGTGTTCACCAGCCTGTGACTGAACGTTTCTATCTCTGGCACGTGGCCCTGTTTGGAGTCTCCAAACCCAGCATATTCCCACAGTGCACTCCCCCACCACTCCTCCCGGAGGAGGAAGGTGAGTCTCCCTGGGTCTGCCCCTTGTGGGGTCCCTGCTCGAAGAGCAGTGGCCTGACTGTGCCTCGAATCATAGTTTAAGGTAACCTCGAGCTGAGAGCCCACTGCTCAGCTCCATCTCTGTCCCCGGCTTCCCCACTCCAATACCTGGAGCTCTGCTACACTCAGACACCCCTGGTCTTTCTGTGACTGCAAGGGTCCTGAGACCATGCTGTCCCCGTGAGGGCCTAACCCCCCACTTAGCCTCTAGAATGACGTCCCTCAGTGGAGCAGACTTCTAAAAGTTCTGATTTTGTGCTCTGCTGCTCTATTGCTTACCGGGAGCCAGCCCCTACCCCCCCACCCCCCGTGGTCTCTCTTCCTGTTTATCACTTTATCAGATTCACTTCTCCACACATCCTACCTTCCAGAAAGTGGTTGCTTTTCTGTTCCTAGAGTTGCTGCTCTTCTTCTCTTCAATCTCCTGTTGAGTTTGTAGGTGTTCAGAATGGTTTGATAACTATCTAGCTGAATTCCTGGGGCCTGATGATATTTCAGTCTCCTACTCCTCTGCCATCTTGCTCCTCCCCAGAATTGTTTTCAACATCATGCTGACATGGGCCACCTGGAGCTTGAGATGAAACTCAGCTGACACTTGTCATCAGATGTGGCTTAAAGAAAAGGGTCACTACTGTTCTTGAAAGTTCTGGAGAAGATCTTGTGGAAGCTATACAGATACATTTTGCTTATCCATTCATTCATTGATGGACACTTGGTTTGCTTCTACATTTTAACTTTATGAATAATGGATGTATAAATATCCATTCAAGACTCTACTTTCAATTCTTTTGACTATGTACCTAGAAGTGGAGTTGCTGGATCCTATGCTAATTCTATTTTTAATTTTTTTGAGGAAATGCCATACTCTTTTCCATACATCATTTTACATTTCCACTAACAGTGCACAAGGGTTCCAATTACTCCACATCCTTCCCAAACTTTTATTTTCTTTTTCTTTCCTTCTTTTAAAAAAATATTAGCCATCCTAATGAATGTGAGGTAGTATCTCATTGTACTTTCAATTTCCCTTTCATTAATAGTTGGAACCCTATTTGGTTTTGCTTATTATATTTTGTATATCTTTTATTACATGAATATGCATTTGAAATTATGTTCTTTTCATGAATTGATCTTAATCATTATAAAAATATCCTCTTTTTTCTGATGTTATTGGCTCATATCTATTTTGTCTTATATTAATATAGCTACTCTAGCTTTCCTTTCATTAGAGTCAACATAGTATGCCATCTTTCATCCTTTTGCTTTTTTATGCTAAAGGTAAGTTTCAAATAGGGTGGCATATGGCTGTGTTTAAATCTAATATGACAAAATTGAGGTGTTTAGACCATTTATTTATTTTTAAAGATATTATTTATTTATTTATTTCACCCAGAGAGAGTGAGAGAGAGAGACGGAGAGCAAGCACAAGCAGCGGGAATGGCAGGCATGGGAGAAGGAGGCTCCCTGCTGAGCAGGGAGCCCAATGCGGGGCTTGATCCCAGGACTCTGGCTGGGATCATGACCTCAGCTGAAAGCAGCCACCCAACCAAATGAACCATGTAGACGCCCCATAGACCATTTATATATATATATTTTTAGACCATTTATATTTAATGTAATTATTGATGCTATTGGGTTCAAATCTACCGTCTTGCTATTTGTTTCTATATTATTTATCTGTACTTTATTACCTTCACCCCTTTTTCAACTTTGTTTGGGGAGGTAATACATGAGTATTTTTTATGATTTCATTTTATACCCTTTCCTGGTTTATTGTCTATAACATTTTTTCCCCTCCTTGTGTGGGATTTATTTGTTTATTTATTTATTTATTTATTTACATTATATAACCTTAATTATATAACTTTAATTATATAACATCAATTATATAACATTAAATAACATTATATAACATTTAATATGTTATGTTAGTCACCATACAGTACAATTATTTATTTTTGATGTAGTGGTCTATGATTCATTGTTTGTGTATAACACCCCATGCTCCATGCAATGTGTGCCTTTCTTGATGTCCACCACCGGGCTAACCCATCCCCCTACCCCCACCTCTCTAAAACCTTTAGTTTGTTTTCCGGAGTCCATAGACTCTCGTGGTTCATCTCCCCCTCTGAGTTCCCACCCTTCATTTTTCCCTTCCTTCTCCTAATGTCTTGCATGTTATTCCCTATGTTCCAAAAATAAGTGAAACCATATGATAATTGACTTTCTCTGCTTGGCTTATTTCACTTAGCATAATCTCCTCAAGTTCCATCCATGTTGATGCAAAAGTTGGGTATTCATCCTTTCTGATGGCTGAGTAATATTCCACTGTATCTATAGACCACATCTTCTTTATTCATTCGTCTATTGAAGAGCATCTTGACTCCTTCCACAGTTTGGCTATTGTGGACATTGCTGCAATGAACATTGGGATGCAGGTGGCCCTTCTTTTCACTACATCTGTATCTTTAGGGTAAATATTGAGTAGTGTAATTCCTAGGTCATAGGGTAGCTCTATTTTTTAACTTTTTGAGGAAACTCCGTACTGTTTTCCAAAGTGGCTCTACCAACTTGCATTCCCACCAACAGTGTAAGAGGGTACCCCTTTCTCCACAACCTCTCCGACATTTGTTGTTTCTTGTCTTGTCAATTTTTGCCATTCTAACTGGTGTAAGGTGATAGCTTAATGTGGTTTTGATTTGAATTTCCCTGTTGGTTAATGATGGTGACCATTTTTTCGTGTGTCTGTTAGCATTAGCCATTCATATGTCTTCTTTGGAGAAGTGTCTGTTCATGTCTTCTGCCCATTTTTTGACTTGATTATTTGTTTTTTTGGTTGTTGAGTTTGAGACATTCTTTACAGATCTTGTAAAGCCCTTTATCTGTAGTGTCATTTGCAAATATCAGCCCTTTATCTGTAGTGTCATTTGCAAATATCTTCTCCCATTCCATGGCTTGCCTCTTTGTTTTATTGAGTGTTTCTTTTGCTGTGCAGAAGCTTTTTATCTTGATGAAATCCCAAAAGTTCATTTCACTTTTGTTTCCCTTGCCTTTGGAGACGTGTCTTGAAAGAGGTTGCTGTGGCCAATGTTAAAGAGGTTATTGCCTATGTTCTCCTCTAGGATTGTGATGGATTCCTGTTTCACACTGAGGTCTTTCACCCATGGAAAGTTTATCTTTGTAAATGGTATAAGAGAATGGTTGAGTTTCATTCTCTTATAGCTGTCCAATTTTCCCAGCACCATTTATTGAAGAGACTGTCTTTTTTCCATTGGATATTTTTAACTGATTCATTGAAGATTATTTGATCATAGAGTTGAGGGTCCATATCTGGGCTACCTACTCTGTTCCACTGATCTATGTGTCTATTTATCGCCAGTACCATGCTGTCTTGGTGATCACAGCTTTGTAATATAGCTTGAAATCAGGCAACATGATGCCCCAGCTTTGTTTTTCTTTTTCAACATTTCTTTGGCTATTTGGGGTCTTTTCTAGTTCCATACAAATCTTAGGATTGTTTGTTCCAGCACTTTGAAAAAAATGCCATTGTTTTTTTGATCAGGATGATGTTGAAAGTATAGATTGCTCTGGGCAGCATAGATATTTTAACAATGTTTATTCTTCTGATCCATGAATATGGAATGTTTTTCCATCTTTTTGTGTCTTTTTCAATTTCTTTCATAAGTGTTCTGTAGCTTCTAAAGTATAGACCCTTCTAAAGTATAGATCCTAAAGTATAGAACCCCTTTGGTTAGGTTTATTCTAAGGTATCTTATGGTTTTGGGTGCTATTGTAAATGGAATTAATTCCCTAATTTCTCTTTATACAGTTACATTGTTAGTGTATAGGAAAGCAACTGATTTCTGTGTTTTGATTTTGATTCTAAAACCAGGCACAGACTTCATCAAAAAGGAAAATTTTAGACCAATATCCCTGATAAATATGGATGCCAAAATTCTTAACAAGATCCTAGCTAATAAGATTCAACTGTACATTAAAAGGATTATCCATCACGATCAGGTGGGATTTATCCCTGGGATACAGGGGTGGTTCAACATTTGCAAATCAATCAATGTAATAGAATACATTAATAAGAGGAGATAGAAGAACCATATGGTTCTCTCAATTGATGCAGAAAAGCATTTGACAAAATATAGCATCCTTTCCTGATTAAAACTCTTCAGAGTGTAGGGATACACAGAACATTCCTCAATTTCAAAAAAATCATCTATGAAAAGCCTACAGCGAATATTATGCTCAATGGGGAAAAGCTGAGAGCATTTCCCTTGAGATCAGGAACACGACACGAATTCCCACTCTCGCCACTGTTGTTCAACATAGTACTAGAAGTCCTAGCAACAGCAATCAGACAACAAAAAGACATAAAATGTATTCAAATTGGCAAAGAAGTCAAACTCTCTTCACAGATGACATGATACTTCGTGTGAAAAACCCAAAAGACTTCACCCCTAAATTACTAGAACTCATACAATTCAGTTATATGGCAGGATATTTTCTATAACATTTTGTGCTTTTATAAAGTGGCTGCTTTAGACAGTATATATATTTAATTTATCACAGTCTATCTTCAAGTGAAATTACAGTACCTCACATATATTTTAAGAATCTTGTAAGAGTGTACTTCCATTTTTCCCCTTCTGGCCTTTGTGCTACTGCTACCGTACATTTTATTTCTATATATGATGTAAAGACCATAAGACTTTTAAAAAAATTTAAGCAGTCAGTGATCTTTTAAAGATATTTAAATAATAAGAAAAAAGTTTTTTTAAATGTATTTACCCATTTTCAGAGCACTTCATTCTTGATGTAGTTCCAAGTTTCTATCTAATGTCATTTGCCTCCTGCCCAAAGAATGTCCTTTAACATTTCTTCTAGTGTGGGCCTGAGGATGGTGAAATCTTTCAGCTTTTGTAAGACTCAAAAAATTTTTATGTTGCCTTTATTTTTTAAGAATTTATTTATTTGAGAGAGTGAGTGAACAAGCGAGAGAGAGAGAGGGATGAGCTGGGGGATGGAGAGGGAGAGCCAAACTCCTTTGCTGAGCAGGGAGGCCAAAGCAGGCCTCGATCCCAGGACCCTGGGACCATGACCTGAGCTGAAGGCAGATGCTTAACTGACTGAGCCACACAAGAACCCCGTATATTTGCCGTTATTTTTAAAGATATTTCACTGGATATAGAACTATAAGTTGAGAGTTTTTCTTCTTTCTTTTCAGTACTTTAAAGACATTGCTGTCCCGTCTTCTGGGTTGTGTTGTTACTTATAAGTTGGCTGTCATTATTTTCTTTGTTCTGTATATAGCATCTCTTTTCCTCCTTTTGGCTATTTTTAAGATTTTCTATTTATCAGTGGTTTGAAGCAGTTTGATTATGATGTAACTTTTTTTAAATTTTATTTTTAAAGATTTTATTTATCTATGAGAGAGAGAGAGAGAGCACGAGTGGGTGGGTGGAGGGAGGGAGAAGCAGACTCCCCACTGAGTACAGAACCTGACGCAGGGCTCGATCCCAGCACCCCAGAATCATGACCTGAGCTGAAGGCAAATGCTTAACTGACTGAGTCACCCAGGTGCCCCAATTATGATGCAACTTGCTGTAATTTTTTCTGCTTCATATTTCTTTTCCTCAGGGTTTGTTGAGTTTCTTGGATCTGCAAATTCATGGTTTTTATTATTTGGAATTTTTCAGCCATCATTCCAATATTTCTTTAACTATTTTTCTGTTTCCCCTTTCTTTGCGTGCCACAATCACATGTGCACTAGGACACCTGAAGTTGTCACACAGTTCACTGATGCTCTGTTTAACTTTTTAAAATGATTATTCAAATATAATTCAGGGATATTGGTCTGAAATTCTCCTTTTTGATGGGGTCTTTGCTTGGTTTGGGGATCAGGATAATGCTGGCTTCATAGAAAGAGTCTGGAAGTTTTCCTTCTGTTTCTATTTTTTGGAACAGTTTCAGGAGAATAGGTATTATTTCTTCCTTGAATGTTTGGTAGAATTCCCCAGGGAATCTGTCAGGTCCTGGACTCTTGTTTTTTGGGAGGTTTTTGATCACTGCTTCAATCTCGTTCCTAGATATTGGTCTATTCAGATTGTCAGTTTCTTCCTGTTTCAGTCTTGGAAGATTATGGGTTTCCAGGAATGCATCCGTTTCTTCTAGGTTGTTTGACTTATTGGCATATAGCTGTTGATAGTAATTTCTGATGATTGTTTCTATTTCCTTTGGATTAGTTGTGATCTCTCCCCTTTCATTCATAATTTTGTTAATTAAGGTCCTCTCTCTTTTCTTTTGGATGAGTTTGGCCAGTGGCTTATCAATCTTATTGATTCTTTCAAAAAACCAACTTCTGGATTCATTGATGCAATCTACTGTTTCTCTAGTTTCTAACTCGTTGATCGATGCTCTAATCTTGATTATTTCCCTTCTTGTGCATGAGGTTGGCTTAATTTATTGTTGATTTTCCAATTCTTTAAGGTGTAAAGAGAGCTGGTGTATTCGTTATTTTTCAATTTTTTTGAGTGAGGCATGGATGCCTATGTATTTCCCCTTAGGGCTGCCTTTGCCATGTCCCACAGGTTTTGGATCGATGTGTCTTCATTCTTATTGGTCCCCATGAATTGTTTAAGTTCATCTTTGATTTCCTGGTTGATCCCAGCATTCTTAGGCAGGTTGGTCTTTAGCCTCCAAGTGTTTGAATTCCTTCCAAACTTTTTCTTGTGGTTGAGTTCCAGTTTGAAAGCATTGTGGTCTGAGAATATGCAGGGAATCATCTCAATCTTTTAGTATAGGCTGAGTCCTGATTTGTGGCCCAGTATGTGGTCTATTCTGGAGAAAGTTCCATGTGCGCTCTAGAAGAATGAGTATTCTGTTGTTTTAGGCTGGGTGTGGTGCATGAACAATTAATCTTGTAACACTGAAAAAATAAAATAAACGTATTTGGGGAAAAAAAAAAAGAATGCCAGCACAGATCTTACATTCTTTACCTAAGTATGTCTGGTTTATTTTCAGAGACTGGTTACTTGTCATGAGTATATTATCCTTCTTCTTGTACTTTATTTAAATAATAAACTCTAGATAGAAAGGTAAAAAAAAACCAAATATAATTAACAGGCAGTGTTATATTCATTTCAGGCATACCATATAGTGGTTCACCAATTTCATACATTTCTCGGTGCTCATCAAGATAAGTGTACTCTTTGTCCCCCTCACTTTTTTCACCAATCCTCCCGTCCACCTCCCCTTTGGTAACTATCAGTTTGTTCTCTATAGTTAACAGTCTGTTTTTGTTATTGTTGTTGTTCTTTTTTCTCCTTTTTTGGTTCATTTGTTTTGTTTCTTAAATTCCAAATATGAGTGAAATGATATGGTATTTCTCTTTCTCTGACTGTCTTGCTCCACTTAGCATTATATATTCTAGGTCCATACATATTGTTGAAAATGGCAAGATTTCATTCTGCTTAACTACTTGTGCTTTATTTTAGACAGTTTTTATTGCCTTGTGTCAGGTTCACTAATACTTTTTTCTTTAATGTTTAATCTGCTATTAACCTAATCCAGTATATTTTTCCTCATATATAATTTTTATATGTAGAAGTTCAGTTTGGGTCATTTTTTATCTTTTATGTCTGTGCTTATCAGGTTTAATTTTTCATCTAGTTTCTTGAACATATGAAATAGTTACAATAACAACTTTAATGACCTTGTCTACCAATTCCGTCATCTGTTTCCTTTCTGGGCTGATTTCATGAGATTGGCTTTTCTCCTCATTATAGGTAGTATTTTCTCAGTTCCTTGGTAAGTCTGATAATTTTTGACTGAATGGCTAACACTGTAATGCAGACCTTGGGATATTGTTGGGTACTGGATTTTTTGGATATATTCTATTTCTAGGCTTTGTTCTGGGATGCAATTAAATTACTTGAACAGTTTAACCCTTTTAGGTTTTGTTTTTAAGCTTTATTTGGTGGGATTAAAGCAGCCTTTAAGGCTAATTTCTACTGCTAAGGGGAAAATAACCTTTTCTGCATATTCATGAATTATGAAGTTTTTCTAGTCTGGCTTGGAAGGAAAAGACGTATTCCTGTCCCTCTGTAGGAACAATAAATCAGTCCTTCTGTCTTCTCAGTAATTCTTTCCCTGGCATCAGGTAGTTTCTTCACATGCATTGTTTGATCCACCTCAGCTAAAGGCTTGAGGGGAATTCTCTCTAGGTCTCCAAAGCCCTCCTCTGCAGTCTTCTACCCTCTAGTATTTTGCCTTGTGAACTCTCACTGCCCTGCTATCTCCAGAGTCTCACCTCCATCTCTTCCATTAAGACAGATTTCTAGCTGGGCTTCCACTCCCTACACTGTAGCCTGGATACTCACAAATAGGCAACAAGCTGGACCATTGTAGGATTCACCTTTTTTGTTTGCCATCTCAGGAATACAGTTTTTCATTGCCTGATGTTCAATGTCCTGAAAATTGTTATTTCTTATGTTTTGCCTGGCGTTTAAACTGATCATGGACATGGCCTGGGAGTGCTTTAAAAATTCCAGATTCCTGGAATCTGTCATTGGCCAATTTGAGGCCACCTTTGGAATTGTGGCCAAATATATACCAGATGGCTGACATTGTTCTCTTTCTAATTGGAATGCCAGTATTTCCTGTACAAACTTGCATCAGAATCTCTGATTAAAGGAGTCAGTCATTTCTGCTCAGGATCTGAGTGGAAATACATTTATTTGGAGTAAATGGGTTTGCTAGAACTAGATAGAAGGTGTCTGGAAGAGTCCATGGAAACCAGATGAGAATCTAATGGTGTGGCTAAGGTCTTGACAAATAACTTGTGATTTTCTTTCTGATGTATGACGCTGTAGCTCACTTTTATTTGGCCATCAGCTTAGTGGCCAGATGATGGGGCCTGAGGCTCTGTGAGGGTCAGCTCTGAGCTTTAGACCAGGTATGTTATATGGGCTGAATCTGGCAGTCAGCTTCCCTGAGCTACAGTATCATTATGTTCATTTCTGGTGCTGCATTACTTGGTGTGAAGAGATTGTTGGGAAAATGTCTAACAGATACACTTGAATCTATACTTGAAACCACTTATAGTCTGTAGAGGTGGAATTATGGGTGCTTAGTAAACCTGTTCTATATTTGAAAGATATTTTCTTCTAAAAATCTCAGGAGATCAAGAGATAAGACACTTCTTGATAAAGACATTTGGAGTACCATTGAACCCTCTAAGGAGTGTTAAGTATTATTAAGATTCTGATAATTATTTTTCTCAGTTTTGTCTTTCTTCCTGCTATCTCTCCACCCTTTCAAGGGGAATGAAAGGTCTCTAATTACATAGTGGGGAAAAAGTCTCCTTCACTCCACTTTCATAATATATTTATGAAGGGCAACATCGATCCAGTTGAAGTGTTAAGGATACTGTAACCAATCCATCTTTATTGAGCCCCAGCTCTATACCACATAGTAAAGGAGAAGCAATAACACATAGGATCTCCTTACTGGTCTGAAGGAATTTACTTCTTGGTTGTAGAAGCAACACCCACAATTGTGAGACCATTTTTCAACAAAATAACACAGAATGTAACTTTAGACCAGTAGCTTTAGACCAGCAGATGCCATATGAGCTCAGAATAGGAGTAGAAGAGACCAGGTGTCAGGGGCTGGAAAAAATTATTGACTTTCCATGATGGCCATGTTCCTGCAGATAGCAATCACATAATACTCAGACAGCTCCAAGGAAGGGGTGCAGAATAGAGCCTAGAGAGTGGACAGTGTGGAGGGGGAGGACCAGAGTCAGACAGGTGGAAGAACAGAATGCTAAGAGTAGCCAAAGCCACTGTGTCTAGTGCCAGGGAAGAGCCCAGAGGACATCCAAAAATAGCATGAGGGCATAAATTCAGATTGCCACAAATGGAAGTCTCATACCCTTTTACCACACTTTAGAATTTCCTGCAAATAGTTACGTACTCAGCATCTTTCAGTCATCGCAGTAGGCTCATGAAAGAAGTGAGACACATAATTGTTGTCATTTGACGGAAAAAGAAACTGAGGGTAGGAAAGGTTACATTGCTTTTGCATAGTGACCTGAATAGCACCAGAAAGAACCAAGACCAAAAGCCACAGATGTTCTATCTGTATAAACTCTTCCCGATACCCTCTGCTTCCGTGGGGGGTGGGGTGCCACGGGTCGGGAACCACGAACCCAGCTCAGGTTCTACAGGGACGATTTGACCCAAATACGAAACTAAAGCTTAGTCCAGCTCTAGGTGAGGTGTGGATGTGAGGACCTTGGCTGTGTCTTTCTGCACATGTGCCCATACAGGAAAAGTGGAGAACGAACAAGTGCATGGTGACCTCTTTCAAGTCAAAGGAGAGACAAAGGCTCCTATTGCCCTATTGCCTTGGGGAGGGAAACAGGAGGAAGTGGGGGGGGGGAGTCTGCTTTTTAAGCCCATTAAGGAGGCAGAGCTAGGATCCAAGCATCCAATTAACCTGACATCTCTTGCAGCCAAAATATCTGAGGATATAAGAAGAGAATTTAATATGTGGAGGCTTGGGGGGAAAGTGACTAATAGCTGGAAAACAGCCCCAGTTTATTTAAAAAATAGGTCAGGCCCAACAAATCCAATCGATTCCTTCCTAGCAGTTACTGATCCAAGAGACAGAGGGAGTGCCGTGTGGGTGCAATACCATTTTGACTTGAAGCAGGCACTGCTGTTGTGCCACAAAGAGACAGCCAGGGACTGATGGGACGCACCCAGACACAGAGCACAGCTGCCCTTCTAATTGAGACACATCAGGACCCTCGCAATGACAGCAAGTGAGGGACTGGCCCAAGGTCACCTGAGCTACGCTCAGTCTCAGCTCTTTCACTGTGGGAGCTAAGGTGCTCTCTGTGAACTGAGGCTGCCTCTGGCCCAGGTGTCCTTGGCCCAGCCCTGACATTGTCCGGGGTATCACAGTAGCACCAGGGCTATTCCAGGCTGGCCCTGGGGACTGAATTAGGAGTCAGAGAGTAATGCAGAAGGCAGGTAGCTGTCCTCAGCTCTGCCTGGACCAGCATTTCATAGGCATCACTGGGGGAGCTTGTTAAATGTGCAGCTGGTTGGGGCTCACCTCCACAGACTCTGACTTCATTGGTCTGCAGTGGGGCCATCCCAAGGTGGTAGATGCAGCTTTTAATGGAGAAACACTGTCCTAAATCAGAGGTCCCCAGATGGTTTCCTCAGAACATTAATTTCTAGAGATGTTTATAGATCGCTCAGAATTTTTTTTTGAAATGTCGCAGCCATCAATTTGGTAGCAAAAGACACCCTAACTTCCTCTTAGAGATCCACAATTGTCCTAGCAAAGTAAAGGTTTACAAGTATTGCAATTAAGAAATCTCTTTACATGTTTCAGTATGTACATATATCAAATCATTATGTTGTACCTTAAACTTCCACGTTACATGTTAATTTTACCTCAATAAAGCTGGGGGAGAAAGAAAAAGAAATCTCTTTAGCTTATTTGTCCAAACCTACTTGACCACGGAACCCCTTTTCTAGGAATATCTATTTAGTGGAATACAACGTGGAAGAATGTAACTCTAGACCAGTGGAGCTCAAACTCTGTGATACATCAGAATCGCATAGAGGCTTGTTGGAACAGATTGCTCAACCCTATCACAGAGATTATGATTCAGTGGTTTCTGGTAAAGGCCGAGAATTTGCATTTCTTACAAGCTCCCAGGAGGCACTGATGCCGGTGGTCTGGGGACTAGTCATTGAGAACCACTGTCTTAGACCCCTCGGTAAGCCTTGGTTCAGGCAAGTGTCCTTCCAGGCCTCCTGGCAACATTCCCCAGTGCAAAGCATCCCCCAGTAGGAAAGTGGGGACTGAAAATAGTGGGTGGCAGGACCCGAGGGAAGAGGATTCCAGGGAGGACAGCCTTGGAGGGAACTCGAGTCTAAAGTAATAAAGCAGGGGAAGATAGTTTCTGCCAAGATGCCAGTCAAAGTTAGGGACACTGTAAAACAGGATGATCCCAGTGGGTGACAGCAGCTGACGCTCTGTGACAGGCATCTGTGCTTGGTCTTGCCCCAGGGGCATCTAGGAGAATCTATGACTTTAAAGAGTCAACTCTAGTGAGGGACATGAGGGTGAGTGTTGACAAACATAGAGGCCGGGGTGTCCTGGAGGCCATGTACAGGAAGACAAGACAGTTTTGTGGGACCAGCAGCATCTAGATGCTTCTCCCTATTGCCCAGACTTGCAGGTTTCTGACTCCCAGGGTGGGAAACCATGAGCTGGGACTAGGTACTCCAGCATAGCACTTCTTTGCGGCGAGGCCGACTTCGATACTGCTGTGCCGGGACTCGTCTTCAGCCCAGATGATAGGAAACATGGCTGCAGAAGGGTAGATGTGAGGCTGCAAACAGGGTTGGTTTGGGCCAAAGGCAGACATGAAAGCTTTGTATCCTTGGTGTGATCTTGGACAACAGGCGAGGTCCACATGCCCAACAAAGCCCTGTTGACTGACATTCTGCCATTAGAATTTCCTCCTTTCAGTTAAAGCTCCCGTCCCTATCTAAAGGCAGACAGACGGGGCCAGAAGAGCTCACCCCAGGTGATTATCAACTACATGGACCACAAGATCAGTCTTGTGGGTAAACATCAGAATGAAGAGAGGGTGTGATTCGTGTCTGAGGGTGACCCCGGGACAGGGGCCAGATGTGAGCCTGGGCTGGCAGAAGGCGGGAGAGACAGAGGCATCTGGGAACAAAGATGTGGTGAGACCTGGCGAAGGGCCAACCCCTCCTCCCACACTCTCCTCTGTCCACCTTGCAGTGACCCACCCTTTGAGTCCCCTTTCTGTCCCCTCCGTGGGACCTCAGGCCAGGCAGGCTGCTGCTGAGGACAGACGACTCAGGTTAGAAAAAGCTCTCTTGACATTTGGAAAACAGAGCAGGATTTGGCTCCTCCAGTGGAGCCTCTTGTTCTCAGGAAAATCGTTTTTACAGCTTGGGCTGGTGCCAGTAAGAGCCATTTATAGCCCAATGGGCTTGGGTTAGCTTCAGCTGCCTGGTGCAGAAAGTGCTGGCTTCTCTCTGCCCCCTGCTGCCTAGCTTCCCCCTTCATATCTCCTTCACCTCCATTCTCCTTCTTAAGACCTCTCTCCCCTCTCCCCCACCACTCTTTCTCTATTTTCTTAGAGGTTTCAGTTCTGGATTTGCCTGTGTGACCCTAGACATATTCCTTTGCTTATGTGGGCTTCAGTTCCTCCTTCGATAAATGGGAGCTTACTGTTTGTTCCCTTTTGAACTCAGTTACCTTGGAGAGGTACCTACCTCTGCCTATCTTCACCAAGGCATTTTCTTCCTTTTAGTCATTGCCTGTTGACCCTTTTTCTCTCCCCAGGACTGGGGCTTCCTGTCTGGGCCAGCTCTGCCACCTCTTTCTGAGCACAGTGCTCACAGTAGTAGCTCAGTTAAGTTTGGTGTGACAGAACCGAGCTAACCACAGCATCAATGTCAAGAGCATGACTTTGGGGTCCAACAGATATCAGTTGAGGTCCTGACTCCATTATTTGTGAGCCCTGACTGAATTTTTTGAGCATCAGTTTCTTCGTCTGTAAATTTCAGTGCCTCACTGAGTTATCATGAGGATTTTATGAGATGGTATTTGTAAAAGGCTTAGCACGGTGCCTATGGTTTGGGATCGATCAATGTTAGGGATCGATCATCATCATTATCAACACCTATCATCTGCTCTTACTTTCAGATGACAGTGAGTTAGGTAAAAAAAAAAATAAATAAATGCTCTCCCTGAACCCCCACTCCAGCCCCTCCCCACCATTCAAGGACTAGCTCGAACACTACTTCTTTAGGAAGCCTTCCTCCTTTTGGTCTCCAGCTTTGGTGCTTCCTCCAGCTTTGATGTTTCCAAGAGTGTTTCCCTTATCTTATCTCAGGATTCAGTGGAACCTGGGCCCACTCACCCCGGCAGAATGGGGTGGACTAGGAAGATATAGCTGATTTACTGCTGAGAAAAACTGCTGAAGATGCCTTGGGAAAGACCAGGTCTAGAGGCATGTCACAATGTCTAAAGAGTCCCAATCAGCAGTTGGCACTAAGAGCAGAAGACAAAGTCACAAATCCTGACAGTGACAGGTGAGTCTCAAAAGATCAGGAAAGCAGGCAGCATGCTATTCTGCAAAGAGTGGTGCCCTGAGCCCGAGGCCCTTGGGAGAAGGTGGGAGAGTGAGGCAGGGCTGTCTGTGTGCACTGCAGCACCAAGCATCCTTGCCCCAGGGGCATCTAGAGAGCATCCCACTGCATCAAGGTTGGAACTTGAGAATAATGTGAGCACAGGTCTCATACCGCAGCACTAGAGGGGTTAAAATGTTTAGTGGGAAGGAACTTGAAACAGGATGAAAATCGGAGCTGTGCTAGCCACAGCGGTAGGGGGGCTAAGGAGCTGAGGTTGGGAGTCCGTCTGGTTTCCATCTCCCACCGTGATTCACAACCCTTGTCTGACTTCTCAGCCAATATAGACAAGATAAGTTGAAGTTTGAAGGCTGCCTTCACCCAGAGCCTCTGGTTGGCCTATGGAGGAGTCAGGGCTTCTGATTTCCCAGATGAACTCACCATTGTCCTCCAAGACCCATCCCCTACGTTGCTCGAGTCTTTCCAGGGCCATGGAGGGTAGGTAGGTGTGGCAAAGCCTGGGTTTTCAGATCCCCTCCAAAGGACCTTCCATTGTGGCCTAACCAACTTTGATAGCTTCCACAGAAACATCTGGATTCCTATACAGGTTCCTGTATGCCCCTATGGGGGCCTAGAGGTTTTGTATACCTGCACAGTGCCTTGCCACAGCTGATATTCAGTGGGTATTTATGGAATAAAAAACAACACCCCAGGTAGCTGAATGCCTGGGGATCATGGGCCACTGCTGTTTCCCACCCCACTCCCAGCCTCCAGGGAAAGGACACATCTATCAGCTAATGGATAGAGTGCAAGTCCCTCCTAACCCCAAGAGGCTGAGCCAGGCTGACAGCCTTTGGGACCGGGGACTGTGCCACAGTCACCTCTTTGTCTTCATGGTTTCATCTGTGGTTATCGAGGTGAATGCCCCCCCAAATCCATTCACCCACCTGCCTTACGAATGCAATGCACGGTACATGGTAGACCCTTTGTAAGTTGGCAATGGAGGAAAGAATCTCCGGCACCCAGTGGAAAGGGAACATCAGAATCAGAGCTAAGGGGTGCAGGAGGCCCTTGTGACCCTGATTATGTATGCTGCCCGGACCAGCTAGGATTTTTTCTCTCTTTAATATATTTAAATAGCATCAAGACTGGGGTCAGCTTCGTGCATGGAAACTTCTTTGGCTCTAGAAGTGACTGCACAACTTCCTAGCATGGCATCCTTCTGGTTAAGTGAAGCTAGATAGAGGTTATCTTTGCTTTGGTGCAGTTGAGTCGCCACGGGACCATCCCACTTGTGTCGCACATCCTCGGAGGAGGGCAGACACAGAATTGGAGGGATGAGGACACAAGCTCCCTAAGACTCTCCCCCCAGCTCCCCTGGTGCCTCCAAGGTCCTCAGAGAAGGAGGCTTCTGGCTTCTCTCTCTGGCCCAGCCTCATTCCCCTCTACCTTCTTCCCTGGGGTTCTCTCCCAAGTGAGCCCCTCAGCCCTTCTCTGAGCAGGTGGTCTCCATCCAGAGCGCCAGTCTTGACTTCTTTTCAAAGGTCTGGGATGACATTTCTTTTTTTATTTTTTGCCAATATTATTACGCTTTGCTCTTTTCAGAAGCAGTACATACTAATGGCATACATTTTAGAAAGTATCAACAAGCCCAGGAAAGGAAAGAATTAACTGTTTACCATCCAACACCCTGTCATAATTGCCGCCAATTCTGGTGACTTCTTTGAGTCTCCCCCTTAACACAGACATGAATAGGTTTTAATTTTAAAAATGTGATCACACTGTCTATTCTTCTCCCACTTGTTCTCCTCAACCCACAGTTTATCGTGATCATATTTCTTTTATTAAACACTCTGCCACAACCTTACAAGCGGATGTATAGCATTCTGTTGTGTGGATGTACCATCGTTTATGTAATCAGTTTCGTTTCGTGGAACCTCTAGGTTGACTCCTATTTTTGTGTTGTCTGCCATGATTCTTTCCTCAGGATGAATTCCAAAAGAAGTAATTACTGGGTTTAAGGATTTGTGCTTTTAAAGACTTTTCATGCATCTTTATCAAACTGCCTTCCAGAAAAATCCTCTCTAGAACTATGTAAAAGTACCTCTTTTTCTACAGCCTTTACAAATGCAGTGTTATCATAGTTGTGGGAGGAGTCAAACTATTTAATAATTAAAAATGATAACTTTTTGTTTTAATTTGAAGCTACCTAGTTTCTAGAGAGGCTAAATATTTTTGCCTCATGTTCATTTGCCATTTGTGTTTATTTTCATGTGAATTGACCATAAGATCCTTTGTCCAATGCTAAATGAGGGATGTTTGCTTTCCTCTTATTTGTTTATAAGAGCTCTCTACATATTAAGGATATTCACTTTCATCCATCTATGTTAGAAATGTACTTCTTAGTTTATCATTTGCCTTTCAATTCTATTTATGTTGTTTATTGACTGGGACGGCACTACTCTATACTTGCTAGACTCTTTTCTTGTATGACTCAATGACATTTTAAACTTCACAAATCTGTGGCACCTGGGTGGCTCAGATGGTTAAGCATCTGCCTTCAGCTCAGGTCATGATTTCTGGGTTCTGGGATTGAGCCCAGGAGGGAGCAGACAGGGAGTCTGCTTTTCCCTCTCCCTCTGCCCCTCCCCCTGATCATGCTCTCTCTCTCTCTCTCTCTTTCTCTGTATCTGTCTCAAATGAATAAAATCTTTTAAAAAAAATAAAAAGAAATAAACTTCATAAATCCAAATGGAAATTCATTGTTCCCCCCTCATGCCCTATCTGCTCTTCCTACTGATTTGCTTTCTCCTATTAATGTCACCACTGTTTTCCTGGTCACCCAGGCTTGAATTGTTGAGGTCATCTTAGGTTCCAACGTTTCTCTTTTCACTTCTATCCCATCAGTTGCAAACCCAAAGGCAATCTCTATGGAGATTCAACTTCTGTTGTTTCCCTGGGGGGCAGGCCCTCTAACACAACAGTAGTTCTGGTTCTCATTACTTGTGGATTGGACTTTGAAAATGGCCTCATAAGTTCATAACTTGCTTCCCCAACTCCAATCTCTTGCCTTGTCATTTCTCCTTGCCCCTCCTGCACACCACCACCACATTAATCTTCCTAAAGTAGAGCTCAAGCATGGAACTCTCTGGTAACAAACCACCAACAACTCCCCATTGTCTTGTGTTTAATTACAACCTCTTAGCCTGGACGTAATTTCCTTTCAGTGGAATCTCCCACTATCTGGGCCAAGTTGCTCCTCAAATAAACTCACAACTTTCCCACCCCTTTACCTTTTTGCTCTAGCCATTTCCTCCTACTGGAATTCCCTCCCACCATTTTCACCTATCAAAATCCATTCAGAAATCTCCCCACCTATCCAACCGCCAGCTATCCCAAGATTTTCCTCTTCTTTAAAGTGAATTCTCTCTCTTTGAAACTCCCAGGACAATTTACTCAAGCTTCTCTTGTAAAACAAATCCTATTCCATCATCTAGTGGAGCCTTCTAAGGTCTTACATTCCTACCAGAAGGCAAAGTCCTTTGAGGGCATTCTTTCTTATATGTCTCTGTTCTTCCACAGAATCTGCACAGTGTCTTGCCACAGCTGATATTCAGTAGGTATTTATGGGATGAAAAGCAACACCCCAGGTAGTTGAATGCCTGGGGATCACGGGCCACTGCTGTTTCCCACCCCACTCCCAGCCTCCAGGGAAAGGACACATCTATCGGCCAACTCTTGGGCAGAGTGCAAGTCCCCCCGACCCCAAGAGGCTGAGCCAGGCTGGCAGCCTTTGGGACTGGGGACTGTGCCACAGTCACCTCTTTGTCCTCATGGTTTTACCTGCGGTTATCAAGGCGAATGGCCCCCCAAATTCACTCATCCCTTTGCCTCATGAATGCAATGCATGGTACATGGTAGACCCTTTGTAAGTTGGCAGCTGAATAAAGGATCTCAGGGACCTCATAGGAAAGAGAACCTTGGAATCAGAGTTGAATGGCAGCTAAGGGGTGCAGGAGGCTCCTGTGACCCTGACCGTGCATGCTGCCTGGACCAGCTAGGACTTTTTCCTCTCCTTAATATATTTAAATAGAGTCAAGATTGGGGTCAGCTCCATGCACAGAACCTTCTTTAGCTTTAGAGGTGACTCTGCAGCCAGCACGGGAGTATGCAATTGACACAGTCTATTTTTAGTCTCCCAGAGACCGTGACCAACATCCCAAGCTGAGGGTGGGCACACCTGCTGCATTCTAATGAGGTGGCCCCGAATGCCTCTGCCAGCCAGCCGGGATCTCACCGACCTCAAATCTGATGTTGCTAAACTGGGAAGCCTGCTTATTTCCCAGAGGCTGTAGCCCAGATACACCAGGAAAATGGGACCATCACACTCCCCTGAGCTCACTGCTTTCCAGCCCAGGGCACAGGGCGGTCTGGGGGCTGAACGCACAGCATAATGGACTGATGGAGTCTCTTGGGTTTCTTGATCTTGCTCTGTCCTAGGGCCTCCCTATTTCCCTTGTTGGGAAGGAGATGAATAAGTCTGAGCTGATTCAGCTCACAAATGAGAAAATCAAGACATGAAACAGAGACATGTTTATGTAATATGAATAATAATGATAACGGTAGTAATCATATTAGAGATTACTGTTGCCAGGCACTGTTCTGAACACTTCACATGTATGGGCTCACCCAAACTTCTTGACTGCTCTCTCAGATGGGTTTCATCATGATGTCTCTTTCACGGAGGAGGAGACCGAGGCACGTGGTGACAAACGACTTCCGAAGGTCACTGCTCAGCCACTAAGCAGCCGGGCCGTGTTTCAAAGCCAGGCAGGGTGGCCCCAGGATTTACGCTTACACCATACCGCCTGCCTCTCGATATTTATTTTTAGTTTTACTAGAGGCAAGATGGGGTCTAGGAGTCCCAGAGGATCAACTCCTGGATAATACGGCTTCTCTATATTTTAAATTTCTGCCCTGCTTTGAGGCCTTTGCTGGGCTGTGCACACCTGGATTCTTATGCTCCGGGGACAGAACTTCTTCTGCTAGGGTGACTTTGCGTCTGCAGTCACGCTGAACGTTTGGGCCCCCAAACTCCTGAACTTTCTCTCCTTCTCCCTCCTCCCCTTGGCCTGTGAAGGAGGAGGGGCTAGCCAGTGGCCCGCAGCAGCGTCGGGGTATGGAGCGGGGCTGCACGGTGGGGTTGGGAACCCAGAAAGAGCACGCATGCTCGTGTGCAGGCGGGAGGGCGCCATCGGCATGGGCATTCACAGTTCAGGGCAAACTTCTGCTGAAGTTCAGAGTAAAGTTCATGGAAAGCAGGAGGGAAGACAACAGGTGTGAGGCCCCAGCACCTCAGGGACCTACATTTTGGGGGACCAGGGAAACCAAGGCGATGAGAGGTTAATAATTTTGCCCGAGGTCGGGCGCATAGCTCCTAAGTGGCAGAGCTGGGGTTTCGGTTTTGGCAGGTTGGCTCTGGAATCCAGGCTCCAGCCACAAGGCCCTGTGATGCCATATATCTCTCCCTTTAGGGAGGGTTCCCTATTCGCCTGGAAAGGAATGTACTTTTGCCCTCGTTTAGCAGATCTGGAAACTGAGGCCTAAATTGGCTCAGATCGCCTGACTAGTAAGTGATGGAATTGGGTTAATTTGAGGTCTTTTTGGCTCGTCAGTCGCACAGCACCTCTCTGCAAATCACAGCCCTCAGCTGGCCGGCCAGAAAGCCCGGAGGGTCCATCGGCACCTTGGGAGCAGCTGCAGAGCAGACGGGTGCCACGGGGCTCACTCAGGGAGGGGAAGGACGGCAGGGCGGTGTCTCAGAGGGCGGGACCTCGTCGCTGCTGTTGACACCGGGCCCCTTCTCTTCCCCTCAGGTGAACAGTCCCCCCCCGCAGCCCCCTCAGCCCGTCGTCCCACCCAAGCCTGTGCAGTGTGTCCATCATGTGTCCACTCAACCCAGCTGCCCAGGACGGGGCAAGATGTCCAAGCTGCTGAACCCAGAGGAGATGACCTCGAGAGATTATTACTTCGACTCCTACGCCCACTTTGGGATCCACGAGGTAAACCGCGCTGAGCTCAGCCCCTGCTGTTCCATCACTGTTTTTTGGGGGCAGCGTAATGTATTCAACTGTCTGCTGTCATAATGTGGGTCCTCCCGGTGGCCCGAGGTCCCCGGCCCTCCCTCCTGTGAGTCTGTCTGGGAGAGGGTCAGGCCCAGCTTGGCAGCAGGTGAGTAGCGGGAAGCATATGTCAGTGTGTTTCTCAGCCAGAAAGCAGGGATGGGGGGTGGGAGTGGGGTGGGGGGAGCGTAAAGTCTCTTTGTTTTATGGTCCAGCACCTGTGTCTTCTCAACCCTAAGCCCAAGTGATCCAGGTGGACCAGATGTCCTTGCTCTAGGTCCCTGCTCTGGGAGCTCTGCCGCTTTGCAGCTCGAGTCCTGCGGCTGAGAAGACCTTCTAGAGGCCATGATATCTGGCCTTCAGGGAGGCCTGCACATGAACCCTTAGGTCCTAGACCAATGAACACCTCCAGGGGAAGAAATACAGCAAGCTTCCTTGGAAACCTGGCCCAGGTCTGCCATCCGGATTGATTCTGGGGAAATTCTTGTGTCTAAATGCTTGCCTGGCGCCATAGCCGGGAGAATTTACGTGCCTCGTAGAGCAGACCTGAGCTTCCCTATAGCCAGGAATCTCACCCCCCTCACCTCCAGCATTTTCTCCAGCCACCGGCCTGGGGAGTGCTTGCTCATTAACCACTGCTTACGCAGTGCCGGGCACTGTTCTACGCACATCACACGTAGCATTTCACTTAATCCTCCTAAGAACTCTATGAAGAAAATGTTTCTATTGTCCCCTTACTGT
Source organism: Nasua narica (assembly GCA_028533885.1). Taxonomy (NCBI): domain Eukaryota; kingdom Metazoa; phylum Chordata; class Mammalia; order Carnivora; family Procyonidae; genus Nasua; species Nasua narica. The sequence goes on from CM052807.1 coordinate 32,407,244, forward strand.
ATGAAGAAATACTGAAAAGGGAACAAAGCTTTGCTTGCTTTGCGAATGCATTTTCGAAGTAAGCCTCCAAGCTCCCCTTTCAATTAGATGCCTCTGTCCACCCTTCCTGTGACAAAATGGTAACACCGTCACTGCCAACAGAGTATTTAAAAATAATAGCCAGCACCCCCCCCACCCTGCCATTTTCTTAATGAGTGCTTCCAACATGCTGTGTGTTGCTCCAAGATTTTTACATGATTGGCTCATTGATTCCTCAGGTCAGCCCTACGACGTGGGTATTAGTATTTTTGTCCCCAATTATAATTATTTGTGTGTTCGTTTTTAGGCAAGCCAAATTTGTATTATTTAGCATTTACGTTTGTTGTTTCTGTTTCGACTAAACATAGTCCTTTATTAAAGAGGCACGTTGTCCCCGATGCCACCCGCCCACCGGCTTATAAAATAATACAAATTCATTATAATGAACTTGAGGAATACAGGATTATTTGTCTCCAGTTAATACATGAGGATGTGAGATCTTAAAAATCCAGGTCGACTTTCATTCCTTGCTTCTTCTGCACACAAGGTCTCAAGCTACTAAATGGCGGAGCTGGGAATGCAAGCTTCACATTTGGGGCCCAGGGGCTTCATCCCTAACTACCATGCCATATAGACTTTAAACCAGGTCTTTCTTTCTGGAAACTTGGACTTTGTTTCTGGTGGTTCCTTTGCAATTCCAGGTGGAGACAGAGAGTGAAGGATGGGTCCCTCAGTTAATTCTAGACCCAGAGGTTTGGCTCATTCGCCTGAGGGAGATTCAGGGTTTGACACCCCCCCCCCCCAAGAACTGCTGTCTACATAAAAGTGTTAGGCTTGGGACCTGCAGGGAGGAAGATTGGGCCCTGTGTTAGTCCTGGGGGTCCTGGCCCAGGAGCCAGCTGTTCTTGGTGGCTCCCATGTCATCTTAGGGCCAATAAGTGAGCTGCTGTCCCTTCCCTGATCCTGCCCCCTTGTGGGCATGGAGGTTTGGGGCGAGGTGGTGCCCCGAGCCCTGTCCTAGGCTTCTTAGAGGTTCTCGGAGGCAGAAAGACATCTTCAAGGGCTTACCCTGTCCCTAATTAGAGGACATGTGATCCACGTGGCAATTCCAACAGGCGTGTGGCTTTGGGCACCTTTTTCAATGAGGCGGATTCCTAGGAGGAGACGCTCATTCCCCAAAATGCCTCCCCTGGAAATCCCTCCACTGGAAACCAACCAACCAGGATGCGCTCATGCCATCCTTCCCGGGTCTTCAAGCTCCACTCCCCCAGTTTAGCCTCCTGTGACTGACTTCTGGGACACCTCCCTCAGAATAACTAAGTTCTTGCTCGGCCACCCTTTGGCTCCTGTGATGGGCTCTCCTCTGCTACCATTGACTTCTATAATCCCTTCAGGACTTGGTTCCCCTGCCTCTAGCTCACGGCGCGACACACTGATTTGTGAAGGCTTCTCGACAGGGTGGCTAATCTGATCCCTCAAGCGACACTGGTCAGCACAGGGCTGGGCCTCCTGGAGGGGGTCCTCTCCCGTTGGAGAAGAAACCAAGGGGCATCGCATAAACACTATACCAGCTTCCCTCCATTTCATGTATTGATAGAAAACCCAAACTTGTACCTAAACATATATAAAGCTAGTAAACATGGAACAAATGATCCTCAGGTCAGACAGAACACTTCTTTCCTTAGTAATCTGCCCTCGAATAGTTTTAGCACCGCTTTGCATCTGGAAGTACTCCTGATCACCTAGTTTGAATCCCTCCTGCTGCTGTAGGCCATCCATCTCTAGACCTGGCTTCTGGGGAAATGCACAGGTCTTCGGGTAGGGGCAGCTACCTAGGCTTCCTTCACCCTTGAAGTTTCCCTCCACCTTGTTTGGTTTCCAAGATCATCTGGTATAAAAAAAAAAAAGTAGGGGGGGGCATGTGGATGGACTCTGAACATTGACCTTTGCAGAGACGGGGTCTGCTCGTCTCTCATTATCAAGCAGCCGGGATCCCCATTCCATGCCAGACAGCTAGTGGTAATGGCTTTGCCTCTTCAGTCTGGACAAGACTCACACTTCACCATCCAGAGCCGAGCTGGCCGTTTGGCAGTCTTCTCCCATCATTAACAAGAAGCTCACAGGAGTGGGCAGAAGCGCCGCCAGCTTGCTGATTAATAGTGATCAGCGAGTGTTTAGGAAACATGGTGCGGGACGGATTGGGTTTGATTAGTCTGTAAATACAAACAAGAAGTGTTGAGTTTGGGGCAGGGCACTCCTGGGGGCTGAAGAGCACAGCAAGAGGTGATTCTGGACACTTCTGTTCTTTAGTCCCTGTTACAGGGCATCCCTGAGAGGAATGGAATCTTGAATAGGAGAGGAAATGACAGATGTGTGCTTCCTGAGGCTTCTGCTCGGAGGGGGCCAGATCCATGACCTCCCAAATCCCAGCTCTGAATTCCCAGCGTCTTTGATAGTCAGCCCCTGGGCTTGGTTCCTCCTCTGCAGCCAGAAGAATTTCTGCCCATGGGGCTGTGTTCCCAGCCCCCAGCCCTGGGCGCCAATCCCACTCCTGGCCAGCTCTCTGCTTTTGACAATCTTCCTGCAGGTTCTTTTGAAATAGATTCTTCAGGGCCTCATTTCCCAGCAATTAGTCAATGTGCTGTCATGTGTTTAATAGGCAGAAAAGCTGGGAGACAAAGGCATCCACAGCTGGGGGCTGGGAACTGTTTTCAACTAAGAGTGGCAGGCTCTTGTCTGAAATGTCTGGAGACATCTTTGGGCTTTTCTCTCCTAGGGATGATTAAAGCAGGGGTAGAGGAACTGGAGAGAGCCTCTCTCTTAAGGGGTTGAGTAGGGGAAGCCTTGCTAAGTCACAACTCTTCTCCCAGAACTTGTACCTTTGGACCAAACTCTTGTGGTCTGGAGCTTCAGAGCAAGGAAGAGATCAAAGCAATGATGGAAAGCATTGAATCAAAGGCGGGTATCTGGGAAGCTCCCCTTTAGCAACAACAGAAACTGCAGAGGCACTGGGCCAATCTAATTCCATCAAGACAGGCGGTAAGAACTTCCAACTGTAGCTATGGCTGATGAATCCCTGAAAACTTTGCTACTATTTCACCTCCATTCCTCAATTATGGCTCACCTTCAACTGTTTCCTTGCCTGGAGGGAAATGGTGACAGTTGTCACAAAGAGCCAGAGCTAACACTTTTATAACACTTACTACATTTATTTAATTATCACAACAACCCTACGAAGGAGGTACTATTATCATTCCATTTTCTAGAAGGGGAAACTGACACATAGAGGCTAAATGATGCTCTGGGTTAAAGACCTCAAAAGCACGAGAGCTGTGATTCGAAGAAATATAGGTGGATCAATTTCTAAAACCGATAACAACAACAAACCAGCAACATTCGGTATTGATTTTCTCAGGCACTAAAATAACATCTGGAACAGCTGCTGTAATTGGAATCACCACCTGATTATGTTTATGATAATCTACAGTCATTCTCCAAGATCCATCTCTGTTTTCTCACAAGCGAACAGGCCACTTGAATGGGGATGTGGGTCTCCTGGGATTAGTCTCAGTTCAGAGCCAGTGTCCGATAATCCTCAAAACTTTGTCTATTTTCCCTTCTCCAATGTAGTCACACTGTAAGGTGGTAATGGCTGCAGATCCCGTTGGTGAAGATTGGAAGAAAGATTAACAATATCCATTTTTGGCACTGTAACAAGGTTTTTCCTCAGAGAACATGGCCTTTCCTTCATTCAAATGTTCTGGGTCTGCTAACTGGCTCAAATCTGTGAATCAGTTGGATAGTGTGACTCTAGATTTGGTGATTTAAACCAGACCTCTGTTCACCAGACCTATAATTTTTCTGCTTAAACAGACCGAGTAAGAATTAAGTATGCTCCCTAGCTATTTCTTTTCTAGACACTCTATGATCTCTTTTCTAGAGACCTATGGCCAACACCATAGGCCTCTGCAAGTCAGAGTTCTGAATACTGCTTTGGCTCCCGAGTCCTTTGCCGTAACTACACCCATATAATATGTGGTAATTAGATGCTATGATTTGACCTATGCTTCCCAATAATATCAACCAGTTTGATATTATTCCCATTGCAGTTAGGGGTCTCAGTTCGGTGGTAGCACTTCACACTCTAATTTCTGACCTATAGAGAAGAGCAACCAGAGAGCTCTTCAAGGATGCTGGACTCCCCCTGCAAACTTATTTTTCACAGCTGTGGTAAAAGGTCTTTTCTGTGATGTTGGTGAGTAGGTCTCACGACACAAATGCACTATAACATTCCAATCCTCTAAGCCTTTGGATACCTTTCTCTTCAGCATACCAAGGAAGTTCTAGTGTTTCAACCTCATTTAGTGGGGACTAACCTTGGGTCCATATTTTATTTACCCAAACAAACCAACTGTTAAAGGCATTTGAAGCCTCCAGGCAAAAACTGTGAATCGAGAATCTCTGTTTATGAACCCATATCAATCAATGTGGCCCCATCCAACTTTACGTTCCTTCCGTATTGATCCCACAGCCTTAATACACATCCCCCTATGTATTCCCCAGGATTCAATCTAAATTAATGGGAAATACCATGTAGTTCTTTTGGAGTGTGTCATACTTCCTCATGAGTTACATTTTATACCTCACCCTTTGGGGCTTGATTGAAATTGAATCCAGTTACAGGGCTAGAGGCAAAGAAAGCAGGAGTTGTTCCTGAGGAGAATCAGCAGTACTTGCAAGCAACTACCTTAAGGAAGGCCAATATGATTCTTCAGGAAAAGGTAAACAAAATCCCTCAGGCAGGGGTAGAAGATTCTTCTACTGGCAAAGAGGATTCTGTAATTTAGGAACTTGAGGTTCCACCTTCATCATATGTTTCCTATGCATCCATTCCAATTTTTAGGATCCTGTTCATTCCCAACAGATGCCTCAACTTTAACAAAAGAGGCCTTGCAAAAACCAGATTTTTGGATCTGGTTTTTGGAAATCATGACCCTATACCTACAGGAAATGTTTTTGTTTGTGTGTTCGTTTTCCCCAGGGGAATCACAAAAGCTTTTGGGTGCTATATGCAGACCTTGAGCTGGGAATTAAAGTTCCTAAGGTCATTTTCTTTCTCCAAGTTTTTTTAGAACAGTTAGAAGCAACCAACCAATTAACTTACCTACTAACCTATACCTCTGATGTTGACTAAAATGTTCTATGGTAGCAAATACTTGGTCATCCAGAATCTAGTCTTTATTAATACTTTATTATGGGTATCTAAAGTAATATTTGAGTAACTCCTTTGCCATTTCATGCTATTGAGCACTGGTGTCCCTTCTTATCAGTGGTAATAGAGGCATTCGTGCTTTCAATTCTAATCAGATTCCAGAAAACTCAACCAAGTCAGAGAATATAACTTATACTCAGGAGATATTCCTGGTGTCAAATTCTGTATCAGTCAGAGTTCAACCATGGGAGTTGATCCAGTCAGTAGACAATATATATGTCCACACATACACACAGAGAATTGGCTCATGTAATTGTGGAAAGCTGTGTCTCCATGTCTGATGCTGGAACTTGAGGTCCACAGGGCAGGTAGTCAGAAAGGAAGATGAATGTAAAATATGGGGAGCTCGGGAGTAACTAGAACCAATAAGCATAAACTTGAACTCTGAGGACGGACTGAAAGACATGCCCATTCTATTGCCTTTGACCTTGGTGGTGAGCATACCCTATAGAGGCTGGGTGTTTCACCATGGAGCTAAACACACACACCCAGCCCAGGAGACCGAGAAACGGAAGAAGGCCCAGCTGCTGCTTCCTGCCAACAAAATGAGTCAACACATCGTCAATGGCATGTGTGAACTACAAAATGATTCCTGCCTCCTTTGTACCTTCCAAATCTCACAAGAATCTCCTCTGTGACCCACTTTAATGTAAGGTAGTAGAAAGAGAATTCTGGGAAATGCAGAGTAGCCAGCCAAGGTGACACATTACAAAGCTGTCACACATGTGTGCACAAAGCTTCAAAAATGTGAAGCAAAATCTATAGAACTAGGAGAAAAATACAAATCCCCAACTATAAAGATTTTTTTTTAACACTTCTTTCTTGATGATTGATAGAACAAATACACACAAGATTGGTAAGATGTAGAAATTTGAATGATACAATCAAATAAGCTGACCTAATAGGCTTTTGTAGAACATTACTTCCCCAAACTAAAAGAATACACATTCCTTTTAAGTACACATTGAAACATTCACTAAGATAGATCATATGCCAGAGCATAAACAAATCTTAATACATTTCAAAAGACTTAAACCATGCAGAATACATTATTTTGATCATAATGGAATTAAACTAGAAACCCAAAATAATAAATTATTGAGAAAATCTCTAAATATTTGGAAATTAAGCAGCACTGAAAACAGGGTCAGAGAAGAAATAACAAGAGAATTTATTAGAAAATATTGCAAACTGAATGATAGTGAAAACACAATGCTGTGGACTGAATGTTTGTATCCTTCTCAATATTCACATATTGAAATCTTAATGCCCAGTATATTGGTTTCAGGAGGTAGGACCTTGGGGAGGTATGTAAGTCATGAAAGTGGAGCCCTCATGAATGGGATTAGTATCTTAAGAGGAGACATGATACACTAGTCCCAGTAAGTGAAAGAAGAAAGCAGGAGAGTGAGGTCAGAGTCAGAGTGGGAGATGTGAAGACAATGGAGACAGAGGTTACAGTGAGACAGTTAGTTGTTGGCTTTGAAGGTGCAAGGAGCCATGAGCCAAGGAATGCAGGTAGCTTCTAGAAGCTGTAAAAGGCAAGGGAATGGATTTTGTCCTAGATCTTCCAGAAAAAAACAGCCCTGCTGATGCCTGATTTTAGGTCTGTGAGACCTGGATGAGACTTCTGCCCTCCACACTGTGTGATAACAAATCTGTGTTGTTTTAAATCACTAAGTTTTTGCCGATTTGTAATAGCAGCAATAAAAAACTAATACAGTCTCCTAAAAATTCTGCTAAAGTTATTTTTTCCCATATGTAAATATTTAATTTTTATTTAAAAAATATTTAATCTTTAAGTAATGTTCTATATCCTATGAGATTATGGTCCAACCATATTTTCATACCGATCATTAGGCCCTACAGCATCGTTTATTAGATAATCTATCCTCCTCTCAGCAGAATAAATTTATAATGTATTCTGGAATCTTGAAAAAATAAAAAGAGAAATGAGGGCTTGCTTTTTCACTCTGCTCTCCACCACGTGAGGATACGAGGAAAAGATGACCATCTGGAAACCATGAAACAGGCCATCATCAGATAATGGATCTGCTGGCACCTTGATCTTGGACTTTCTAGTCTTCGGAACTGTGAAAAATAAATGTTTGTTTTCTAAGCCACCCAGTCTATGGTATTTTGTTATAGCAGTCTGAACTAAGATACAGACACATGGAAATTTGTGGGATGTAATTAGGGCAAAACTTAGAGGGAAACTTATAACTTTATTTATTTATTTAGAGTGGGTAGGGGCAGAGGGAGAAGGAGAGAGAGAATCTTAAGTAAGTTCCATGTTCAATGTGGAGCCTGATGCAGGGCTCAGTCTCATGATCCTGAGATCATGACCTGAGCTGACATCAAGAGTTGGATGCTTCACCAACTGAGCCACCCAGGACCCCAGAAATTTATAACTTTAAATGCTTATATTAGACAAAATCAAGGTACAGAATCAGTGATCAGAGCTTCTACTTTATGAAGCAGAGAAAGCAGATAAACCCAAATAAGTTTGAAAAAGCAAATAATAAAGATGAGAGCACAAATCAATCAAGTAGACATAAAACAATAGAGAAAATCAACAAAGCTAAAAGTTAGTTTTTGAAAAGACTAATTAAATTGATAACCCCTAGTTAGACTGATTGAGAAAAAATCTGACAAAATACAAATTATGGTATCATAAATGAAGACAAGAACATCAGTACAGATCATATAAACGTTTGAGGGGATTTGAGAATATTATGACAATGGTATGCCCATAAATTTGATCTCTTAGCTGAAATGGATAAGTTCCTTGGAAAAACACTTTGTCAGAACTGATGTAAGAATGCATGGAAAACTAAAACAGCCCTCTATCTATTGAAAAATTGAATCTTCCCACAAAAAGGACTCCAGGCCCAGATAGTTTTACTGGTGAATTATATGTCAAATATTTAAAGAAGAAAACTACCAATCCCATACAAACTTATTCAGAAAGTATATGAGAGAACGTTTTCTAACTTGTGTGATGAGCTCAGTCAGCATAACTTATTACCAGAGAAGGTAAGAGAAAATTACAGATTAACATCTCTCATAAATATAGATAGAAACATCTGTAACAAAATATTAGTAAGTAAAACATAGCAATATTTAAAATGGATAATACATCACAACAAAGTGTTCAGCATTTGAAACCAATCTATGGAGTTTAACATACTATCAGAATAAAAGAGAAAAGTCACATACCATTTCAATAAATGTAGAGAAAACATGTGACAAAATTCAATGCCAATCATGATAAAAGCTCTCAGCAAATTATAAATAGAAAAGAATGTCTTCATCTGATAAAAGACATTTATAGAAAACCCACAGCTAACATTATGCTCAATGGTGACATTTATATTATTGGAACAAAGAAAGAATGCCTGTCTTCTCCTATTTTATTCAATGTTTCATTGCATGGCAGTCCTTGCCATTTCAGTAAAACAAAAGGAAAGAACAAAAAAATATAAGGCATAAAGATAGGAAAAAGAAGTAAAATTGTTTTAATTCACAAGTGACAAGAGTTTTCACATAGAAAAACAAAGGAATCTATGAAAAAATCATACTACAATTAATATGTGAAGTGAGCAAGGTCGATATGTAGACTGACATAAAACAACTGGAAAATAAAATTTAAAAAATCATATATAATACCATAAAGTAAAATAGTTGAGAATAAATTTAATGAAAGAAATGCAAGACTTCTAAACTTTATAAAACATTGCAGAGAGAAATTAAAGAAGACCTAAATAGAAGGAAGGCTGTGTCAGTGTTCTTGGAGTGTAAGACTCAATATTTGTAAGATATCAATTCTCTCCAAATTGATTTATAAATTCAATGCAATTCCAATCAACTCCAGGGGGCTGTTCTGTGTGAATTAATAAGCACACTCTAAAATATATATGGAAACACATAAGATCCAAAATAAACCTTGTAAAAGAAGAACTAAGACTCACACTATTTCAAAGTCAATATAAAGGTACAGTAATCAAGTTAGTATTGAATTGGTATATTAATGGAAGAGATCAGAGAAGCTGCAAATACATAGTCAATTGATCTTTGACAAGGTAATACAATGGAGGAAATGATAGTCTATTCTACAAATAGTGCTTACATCATCTGCTTTGCATAAAAAACGAACTCATATACCTGATTTACACCATAGGAAAAAAATTAATATGACATGAATCATAGGCCTAAAGTAAAAGCCATATCTATAAAACTTCTGGAAGAAAACATAGACAATTATCTTTGTGAACTCGGGGTAGACAAAGATTAGACAGAACACAAAAAATTCTAATCATTAAAAAAACCCTAAAAACTTGGCCTTTTATCAAAACTAAAAACTGCTTTTCAAAAAGACAACATCAAGAAAATGAAAAGGCAAATCTTAGATTGGAAGAAGATATTCATAATACATATATATGACAAAGGATTTGTTTCTGGAATATATAAACTCCTACAATTCAATAAGGAAAAGACAAATAGGTCAAGAAAAAAGTGGACAAAAGACTCAAATGAACCCATCATAGAAGAGTTATATGAACAGCCAATAAGCACATGAAAAAGTTATCTGCATCAATAGGTATCAGGGAAACGCAATTAAAACTGCCACGAGATACAACCTCATATCTCATAACTTGATTAAAAATTTTAAAAAGTGATAATACCAAGTTGCCAGCCTGTGAAGCGGCCCAAGAGCTCACGCATTGCTGGTGAGATCATGAACTAAAGCAACTATTTTGGAAAACTGGCAGTTTCTTACGAAATTGAACAACCACCAGGAAACCCATTTCTCGATATTTACCCAAGGAAAACGAGGCTATATCCTCAAACATACTCGTACAAGAATGTTCGTACCAATCCAAATACCCATGGACAGGTGGAATACTAGTATCCCATAAACAATGGAATACTAGTCGGTAAAACAAACAAGAAAAAAGGAACAAACCTTGAATATGTGTAATAAAGGAGATGAATCTCAAAAATCTCATGCTGAGCAAAGGAAGCCAGACACGAAAGTGTACGTACCATGTGATGCGATTTATATGAAGGCAGAAGGAAGCTACAGTGAGAGAAGTTAGAGGACTGATCGTCTGCGTGGTGGTGGGGATTGAATACCAAGGGGCATTAAGGACTTTCTAGGGGATTAGAGATATTCTCCATCTCGATTATAGTGGGGGTTACACAGGTACACATTTGTCAAGACTCTTACACCTGGGAGGGCACGTGATGTGATGAGCACTGGGTATTATATGCACCTGACAGATTACTGACCCTTACATCTGAAACTAACGTGCGGTATGTTGGCTAATTGAACTTAAATTAAAAAAGAAAAAACCTCTTGCCCCTAACTGTACATTTAAAATTCATGCTTTTTATTGTATGCCAGTTATACTAAACACTATGCTAAAATTATATTATAATCCCAATATTATTGGTGATGAATTAGTCGGAAACGTTTGGGTTGCCTGGGTGGCTCAGTCAGTTAAGTGTCCGACTCTTGATTTTTGGCTCAGGTCATGATCTCAGGGTCGTGAGATGGAGCCTCATGTCAGGTGTGGAGCCTGCTTAAGATTCTCTCTCTCCCTCTCGTCCTGCCCCCACTCCCTCACCCTGCTTGTGCACTCTCTCCCTCTCTCAAAAACAAAAAACAAAAAAAAAGAAGTGTTTTCTGAGAGCTTGAATAGACAAAGGTCTTGCCTCACCACCATATACAGATGAATCATGTGCTCCTTAGGTTGGAGGCAGTTGGAAGGCGTAACCTATTTTCTTTTGGGCCACAAAGCACTTAAAGAAGGGTGGGCAGAGAAATATGTTTTCCATTCTTTAAAAAAAGCAAATGAAAAAGCTATGCCTACACACACACACACACACACACACACACACACACACACACACGAACCACAAAGCCTCCTCTAATAACCTGTTTGATGACAATTCTTTCACGGCGGCAGAAGATTCTGATTCAGGTTTAACTTAAATCCCTCAAGTTGCATTGCACTGATCTTTCCTTTTGTTCTTTGGTAGATGGGGGTTTTCCCAGGGCGTGAGTTTCTCCTCTTACAGTACAAAATGATCTCGCAGACAACTAAGGCTGGAGTTGTCTGTAAGCGGGCAGGTAAGTCCTAGTCCAGTACTCTCCTGCAGCTTGGCCTAATGACACCATTGAGATTTTTTAAAAGAATTTTTTAAAAGGTTTTATTTTTCAGCCCTCTCTACACCCACCACGGGGCTCAAGCTCACGACTCCAAGACCAAGAGTCGCAGGCTCCAATGACTGAGCCAGCCGGGTGCCTCCATCGTTCAGATTCTCGAAGAATCTGGCAGGACAGTCCTGGGATCCGTGACCTTGGTGTGCTCCCAGGTAGACTGAGTACCCTGACATTGCCTTTCCTTTCCTTCCACAGGAAATGCTGAAGGATGAAGTGCGGACACTCACCTACCGGAACTCCATGTACCACAATAAGCACGTGTTCAAGGACAAAGTGGTGCTGGACGTCGGCAGCGGTACCGGGATCCTTTCCATGTTTGCTGCTAAAGCGGGGGCCAAGAAAGTGTTCGGGGTGAGCATGTCCCTCCCTCCCTCCTGTGGGCTTCTGTGGAGCCAGCCCCTGCCTCCCACCTTCTCCCGCTCCCCCTATGCGTACAAATCGGGGTCCATCCCCTGCTGGGGCCACACCCTCAGGGAGAAGTAGAGAAAACCAGTGTGACTCTCGGGGTGGGGGAGGGGCAGGCTCGCAAGGCCCCCTGTCACTCCAGCCTTGCTTCTGGCTCTCTGCCCTGACAAATGCTGCTATTTACAAAGGATTTCTGACTTTCTGGAAGTCATTCGGGTGTCCTCAGCACCTTAGAGCACTGAGTCCTACCATCAGCTTGAGAAAGCAGTGTGGTGTCCCTGTGTGTGTGAGCTCTGTCCGAACCTCTGCTCAGTGTGACCGTGGACAATTCACTTCTGTACCTCGGTTTCCCCATCTGAAAAATGGCCCTAGTAACAATACCTCGCCCGTGGGGTGATGGTGAAGAATGATGGAGTTTCGTACATATGTAAAATGCTTAGAACAGGGCCTGGCATATGACCAGTGCTCAGCGTCTAATATTAATATAGTTGGGATGAGGCCCTAGGGGACAGTAACAAGACAATCTCCTTCCTCTGCTCGTTAAAGGGCAAGTCGGTGAGTTTAAATTCGCTGCTCCGGCTGCTGCAGCGCCTCCAGATGTGCTGGGAAGGCTCCCAGCCTTCCTCTGGCTCCCACTACACAGCCGGGCCCTGCTTGATGACAGGGCGGCTGGAGGTATGGAGCTGGGGAAAAACTGTGAAAAAGCAAAACTCTTGTGTGACAGACTGATGTTTGGAAAATGCAGAGGATCCAAGGCTGGGATATGGGAGTTGGTCTTGATCAAAATTTAAGATGCACTACAATTAAGCTCCCAGCTTGCACACAAGACAGCTCTTTGCAGAGGCCCATGGGAGCCGAGCATATTTCGGTGGGGCTTTGTTCTCTGTGCATTTAGCTGTGAGGTCCTGTAGCCTGGGCTTGCCACCCCACGTCCCCTTGGCCACCCCCCACCCGGCCTCAGAGGCCTGTCCCTGAGTCCCCAGGAGGGACAGCATTCTTCCTCCATGCCCGACTTGGAAAGTGCCTGGGCCTTGGCTACAGAGAATCTTCTAGAAACCCAGGCCATCCTCAAGGCATCTCCAGCACAGACTTGACTGGAAAAGTTGTGATGTACCTAGCTGAGATGACGGGACAATCTGGATGCCCCGGATCGAGTCCTGCCCCTCCCCACCTTCCAGCTGTCCTTCACCAGGCCCTCGTCACCCAAAGTGAGCCTTTCCAGCAAGGGACAGACTCCACTCCCAATGAGGTCACGGAGCCTCAGGGTGGGACTTGCGTGTCTGGGCATCCCCCTGCCCTCCCTCCCAGCACCGTCTCTGAGGCCTCGTCTCAGCCCCTGTCTGGCTGGGGCATGGGTAGCCGAGGTCTCCTTTCACTAAAGGGTCGGGCTGCCCCTCACCGGCTTCTAAGTGGCCAGCACTCCAGCTAAGGAGCTGTCCAGAGGTGCCCACTCGGCGCCTTCCAGCTGCAGTGACATCCCAGCCCTCCGAGTCTGTCCGCCTCCCGGTCTTTCGCTGTCCCAGCTCTTTTATAAGCAGCTCCCACATCTGGCTGGGCCTCTTTCCTGATGGCTCATTTCATAGTTTCTCCTGTTCCAGGCTCCCCCTTCTACCCACTGCTCTTCCCCAGAGAGAGAGAGAAAACGAGAAAGGGAGAGAGGGAGAGAAGGAGAGAGAGAGAGGAGGAGAGACAGAGGGGAAGACAGAGGGGCAGAGTGAGAGAAGGGGAAAAGGAAAACGGGGGCGAAGACAGGAAAAGAGGAAAGAGGGCTCTAAGGCCGCCCGGGTGCTGGGCCTTGGGGGCCGTCAGTGCTCAGAGTGGTTCACAAGCTTGGACTTATTTAATCCTCGCAATGACCAAGTACAACAGGGACTGTTTCCTCACTGATGAGGAAACCGAGGCACAGCTGGAGAGTGGCTGAGGCCGGATGTGAATCCAGGCCGCTCGGCTCCAGGTCACCATTCTTCACTGTGAAACTCTGCGGCCTCTTGCGGATGGATGCCAGCGGCGTGAGCAGGGGTGGAGGAGCCCAGTCCCACGGAAAGGGGGATCGAGGCCGCAGGACCTGGTAGCCCAGGAGAGGGCCCTGAGCCTAGACCTCTATCAGAGAGGACGGAGCCACCCCTTCCTGACCCTGCAGGCGCCTGTGCCCATCCTATAGGCTCTGATGGAGGCTGTGGGCAGCCCCCTCCCTGGGAGGCCCTGGGACAGTCCGAGGGGAGTCCGGAGTGTGGAGGGCAGTGGCAGCCTCTGTGGGGGGCCCAGCTAAGGAGGTGAGGGCAACTCTTGGCAGCTGCCCCTCTGGCTGCAGCACCCTCTGGCCCTCCCCTGACATGAGGCCCAGGTTGGGGCTGGATGTCCCGCCATTCCCACAAGGTCCGACTCTCAGCTGATGGTCGGCTGATTTCTCACGTGTCCTGGCCCTTTGCTTAGGAGATTTTGGGAGGTCGGAAAGACTTGTCGGTTAAAAGGGATTAATTATCTCAAAGCTGCACACCACAGAAGGAGTGAGAGTTAACTTGTGTGTGACCTGTGTGGTGGGATGGATCTCAAGACTGGCCCGGAGGCCCTGGCGTGGCATTTCTCTCTCCTGGAAGGTGCCCCGTTTAACAAGGAGGATTACGGGGTGGGGAGTGGGGGAGTCGTGTCCCTGGAGACTCGTAGCAGCTCGGGCTGTGGCTTGCCTTCCGGGTCCTTCCCCAGGAGGGCGGCAGCTATGCAGCCTCCTCTCATTGTCTGGCCAGGAGGAGGCCTGTCAGTTCCTTCTGAGTCTTCCAACTTGGACACCAGGCCTTCCATTGTGGCCGGAAGCCAGCCTCAGGGAAAGGCAGACAGATTCGGGGCAAGAGCCACTGGCCCGCAGATCGGGAGGGCTGCTCTTGTAGTTTTCAGTCTGCCCCAAAATAACCGTATGGCCGTGGGCAGGTCACTGGACCCCTCTAGGCTCAGGTCCTCCATCGGTTAAATTGGTACTGGATGTGCTGTGATCTTTTTTATGCCTCACTCCTTTGTTCTGTGCCCTTTCTAGATCGAATGTTCCAGTATTTCTGACTACTCAGAGAAGATCATTAAGGCCAACCACTTGGACAACAGTAAGGCATACCTCCACGTGTTTTCCCATGGATGGAGGGGGTGAGGGGGCTTGCATTTTCTTGTTTGGGCATAGACCGACCTAAGAGGGGAGAGTACAGAGCACTTGGCTTTGGGATGATGGAGCCCGGCTGAGGCCCTAATTGTAGGACTGTGCCCACAGGGCTCTGAGGTTCCCATCCCAGCTCAGCTTCCATGGCTTAGCCACCATCCCCTCTGCTTGGCCCCAGCTGTAGGCATTCTATTGAGTTTTGCAAAACAGCAGCAAATGCTCCTCTTCTTCCCTCTCCACAACCCCCAGCCCCACCTCTCCCCGTCAGCCAACCAAGGGCATCCTAGCAGACCCCAGGCGCTGCCTTTGGAGAAATGTGGTCCTCTACTGCGCCCACAGGCCCTGTTACTGATGATGCTGTCTTGGCAATTAGGCTGCTCTTGGGAGTGGGACCTTCTCCAAGCTGGAGTCTGATTATAAAGAGAGGCGCCGTCCCTTCCCTTCCTCCCCTTACTCCTTTCCATGCATTGCAACATTTCCCGGGCCCATCCCCCTGGAACCTATCTTGAGCACACTCACACCCACGAGTGTCCCCGATCCAAAGAACTCCTTGCATCTTTTCTCTGTCAACCTGATGAGATTTAGCCCCCAAGTCCTGTGCTGAGCTGGGCCAGGTCATGTAGGATTTTTAAACTAGGAAAACCAAGTTGATTTCTTTTCTAAGGATGATGGAGGCATTTTGGAGGACTTTACACAAGGGAGAAGTAGTTCCCGTGGAGTATGGATTAGAAGGGGTTGTAGGCATCGAGAGGCATCGAAAGCAGAGACACATTAGGAGGCTATTTCAGTGCCCAGGGGATATACTGTGGCATGGCCAGCAGCGAGGGTGGTGGCAGGGAGGTGAAGAAAGGTGACCACTCAGGGCTAGAAGCAAGGGGACCGGCTGATGGGATACATGTGGGAATGATAAAGAAGATAGAAGCAAGGGCTATTTTGTTGCCTCGAGTGATGGAGGGGTTGGTGGAAGACTGAAGATAGAGCCTTCCTAGGGATGAAAGGAGGGAGAAAGGAGTCAAAAGTTCCCTTCAGCACGTGTCAGGTTTGAGACGGACATCCAGGGGACGTGTTGAGTAAGACACGATGTATGAGTCTGGAGTTCCAGGGAGAGTCAGAACACGGGATGTACAGTTGGGAGTCTTCAGCATATGGATTCTATTTGAAGCTGAAGTGACTTGAGTCTGGCCACATGGAAGGTATTGGTGTTCTAAACATGAGAGGACTCGGTGTGGGGTTGGGGAGCACTGAAGTCCAGTTAGAGTAGGTTAAGGACAGACTGTGAAGGGAGGGCTATAAGTAAGTCTTCCTGCTGTGCTGGGGAACAGGCAAATGGAACTATAACTACAGGGCGGATATGGGGCCAAGGCAGGGAGTTGTTTTTTAAGGACAGAGATGGCAACATGTGTGCTTGATTCTGTAGTTCAGTAGACAGGGAGATATAGGAGAAAGGTACCAGAGCTAAGCCCTTGAGTTCAGAGCACAGGTTCAAGGGTTGGCCTTTTCCTTGGAGTAGGGAACTAGAGGGAAAGTGTGGGGTGTGGGTCCAGATAGAAGTGGGCTGGCAGTGGAAAGCCCCTGTTTATTGCCTCTATTTCCTTCTTGAAGAATAAGACGATCATTGACAGAGAAGAGGGGGATAAGAAGAGACATGAGAAGGAATGGAATGGTCTTTTAGGAGGGAGAAAGGCAAATAGAGTAATAGGACAAGTGGGGATTGCTGGGGAGTGGTCAGTGCCTGCTGGACATGAGTCAACACAGATCGGCGGTAAGATCGGTGCGCATGTGAATTTCCCCTTGTGAATTACCATGCTCAGGTGTGAATTACCATGCTCACCAGCTCCCTTGTGAGGAGAGCCGCCTGGGTGGGGCCTTTGATGGGAGAGCACAGAAGGTGATTGCAGTAATGAGTTATGGAATCTAAGCTAGGGAAGGCAGGAAATGATGAAAGGAAAGGGGAGTTGCTGTGAGTGACAGCACCAAAGTTTAGGGATATTGGGTGGGCCAAAAGAGGGGTCCAGAGGCCTCTTTCCAGCCTGAGTAGGGGAAGTATTGCTCAGACACCCCCCACCTCTGGCTTTGGTGTCCAGCCTCTCTTGGATCATTCAGAGGAGCCAGCTGTTTTGTACGTGCCTCAGAAAAATACCTGATGGAGGCAGAAGGTAAAGAGCGGTGAGCGCTCTACTTGCCGACTAAAGATGGAAAAAGGAAACTGGCCAGTTCTTTCTCTGCGAGGGTGAACCAGCCTGCCATCCACATGTTTTCATCTGATATCCCTTTCAGATATTTCTTATCAGATATTTGATATTATTATCAGATATCAGATATTATTTCTTATCAGATATATCAGATATCTTATCAGATATTTCTTATCAGATATCTGATAATCCCTTATCAGATATTTCACCTGATATCCCTTTCTCCAGCTCTGGGCCACAGCACGGGAGGTTGCCCCCATTTAACGGATGTGGACGTTGAGGTTAGGAGAGCTGGGGCAGAACCTTCGGTCTTGGCTCTTGCTCCTGTCCTCTCTCCTGAAGGGTGTTTACATTGAGGTGGAACCCCAGCAGTGGCTGCCAATCCTGAAAATGGAAATCGAAACCTCTTAGGCGAGGAGGGTGAGTGCAAATAGATGTCTGATCAGATGTCCTCTCAGTCCCATCCCTGGGCCCTAAGGGGCCTTTGAAGGATGTTTAGACCGTTCTCTGCCTCTGTACAGGTTCACTTGCACAGGGATGCCTGCCCTTGGAGGGAGGCTCTGCCCGGCCCCCTCCCCCCCTTACTTGTCGTCTGTCTCTTGTTGCCAGCTCTCGGGACCTAGAACCGTAGCCCCCCTGGCTTGCGGAGGGCGGCTGCCCACAGCCATTGGTAGCAGTGTGTGGGGTAAGCCTGAGTGGGAGAGGGCAGAACCTTAGCTGAGGAGTGCCTGACCTTAGGAGAAGGGCAGTTTGGCTCTGAAGGCTTGCCAGGAAAAAGCCCAAGGGTCCTCATCATGTCCTCTGGTTGCCCCTTGAGGGCCCCCTTCCTTTCTCCCCCCCTCCTCTGCCTCAGACTCCCATAAGTTGTTTTATTCTCCTTCCTTTCCTTTTTACCTTCTTCCCTTAAACCCTCAGAACATTCCACTTTATAGAAAAGGTGCAAGTTCCTCTTTTTTCCTGACCGCTTTGACAGCAAGTTGTTGACATGATGCTTCCTCAGCCCTGAAGACACGAATGTGTGTCCTACAAACAGGGACATTTTTCTGCCTAGCCACAAGGCGACCATCAAAATCAGAGGACTAGTGTCCCTCCATGATCATTATCGAGTGCTCAGATCCTACTCCTGTTGGCCCCTTGTCAAAATAACATCCTTCACAGCAGAAAGATTCCATTTCAAATCGAGGGCGGCATTTAGTTGTCACGTCTCTGGTTGCCTTCAGGCTGGAGCAGCCAGATATTGCTCGACCGTTGTCACCTTGGTGCTTGAGGACCGCAGACCAGAGTTCTGTAGGACATCCCTCCGTCTGGGGATGGGGGATGCTTTTGCACTGCTGGGTTCAGCTGGGATGCTGCGTCCTTCTCCCTGCACCGTCTTGGGGATATGCAGTCTGGATTCGTCCTGTCACTGACGACACTGACTTTGATCCCTGCTTAAGGTGCTGTCTGCCCGGCTTCTCCACGGTCAAGTTGAAGTTGCTCCTACCCCCTCTGTATTGAGTAGGCTTTTCTGGGGGAGGCAGTTGGAAGCCATGCAAATATTTCATTCCCAATCATTAATTTCTCATTGTATTCAATAGGCTATGTCTATCATTATCAATACTCATTTTGAAACACAGGTTGTTCCTAATTTGGTCGCCGGACCCCCTTCAAACTGGCTTCTGCATCCTTTTGACATTCCTTCTTCATTTTTTGCGTGAGCCTTCTTATTTTCAGGCACAGATGTTCCAGGCTCATCTTGTACTTTACGTGGCTTTGTTCTAGAATCAGTATTTCTCCCAAGGAGTTTTGCAGTCCATTTAGTGGACAATGGCATTTAAAAACTAGGATCTGGGGCTAAGTGTGCTCATTGATTTTAGGGTGTTGTGTCCCCAGGCTGCTTCAGTGGAAAGAACTAGAGAGAGATAGATAGATAGATAGATAGATAGAGAGAGAGAGAGAGAGAGAGAGAGAATGTGTGTGTGTATGTATGGGGGCATTTCCATAACGTGTATTTCTGAATCTATCTATACATAACGTCAAGTGTGAGTTCACGTGATACTCTGACTCTAACTAGTACTGCAAGGTGCTCTAACTCCCTCCCTTCCCATGTTGGAGGTTCCTTTCTCCCACAGTGAAAAACCTGGCTCCCACTATTCTACTATGTTTCTTTATTGAGGCTACATTGAGGCTACAAAGTACCCGTGGCTCAATCAATCCCCTCCTATGACCACCATCTCCCACCGTTGCCACCTCCTGCTCTATGTAGATGTCTGTCACCTGGTGCTGGGCTCTGTCACCCGCATGGGTGACAGACCCCTCTCCCTGCTCCACTCCAGTTCACTGAGCCAGCCCTCTGCCTGTGCAGGGACCCTCTTGCCCCCTTGGACTTCCCCCTCCCCTCCCCAGGCCACCCCTTTGCAGGGATGCCCTACTTACCTCCCTGGGGCTCTGATGTGCTATGCAGGGGCTGCCCTCCTGCTGCTTGACCTTTAACCGCCCCCCACATTGAACCACTGTGGCAGCCACACGGCCTCTCCCCTGGGCTGCCTGGACGTCTAGTTTGCTCATCTCGTCCTATGGCTTTAGGAGGGATCATTCTATGCTCTGTATTTTGATGGCTCACACTTGATTCCATGCTAGTGAGCAAAGGCCCGAGAGGGACGAGCCGTCGTCCGCCAGTGGATAGCCACCCCCATGCCTCTACCTGCTCCTACCCCTCCCAGCCAGTGTAGTGAGAAGGAGGGAACTCCAGGGCCAGGCGCCCTTCCAAGGCAACGTTGTTTCCACTTCTTCCTTCCCCGGTGCACAGCAATAGCCCGCTGGAGCCCGGGCGGCCGCCCAGGGCCCCGTGTGTGGCGCCCGCTCGCTCAGCCTTGGCGTGTGTACTGGAAAGAGGACAGCTTGACTCTATGAATGCTTCCATGGAAATGCTTTTGAAATGTCGCAACAGCCAATTGTGTGGGGCTCAGGAGTGTAGGTGTAGAGACATAAATAACAACACAGGACATAAAATACCTGCTCTCCAGAATCAATCCGGCCCTCTCCCCCTCCACCTCCACGCAGCTCCCGGGGAGGGGCTGATGCACATGGAGACACACACCTCCACGAAGCCACCTGCCGTGGTCACGCAGCTTCACGTGGCTCCTGCCACACGCATGGCCCACTCACGTGCTCGGCGCTCCTCTCTGACTTAAGCGCTGTTATTTCCTCCGTCTCCCTGGCGAGATGCCTCAAAAGGTTGATCCGTTTGTGGAAGTTGACATAGGTGCTCAGGGATTGATGACATTTTTATGGTTCTGGGAACCAAAGAATTAGAACGCATTTACTTCCCAGAAAACTAAAGGAAAAAAGAGTATCCCTCCTCTCCTCTCTCTTTTTCTACCTGCTCACGTCCTAAAGCAGGAGTGTCACGGACAGAGAGGCCTGAGCGTGATTTAACCGGCAGAGCAGGAATGGACACCAGCTCTGTCACGTCCCAGGAGGGGCGGCTTTGTCCCATCCCTTCACCAGCCTCCCAGAGAGGAGCTGTGTCCCCGCGCAGCCTGCAGGGTTCCTGGGGGATGCCAGAATGTTCACGGAGTGCCCGGTGCTGCACTTCCTGCGTAATAGGTGCTCAATAAGCATGACGTGTGGGTCCTTTCGGACACTTTGCTCTTTCTTGGCCCCACACTCCGAGACTTGCCTAGATGACGCTTTACTTCTCCAGTGCGGCAGGTTTCCGCTCGTGCCCTGGGGTCACGCAGTCCTAGAGGTGCCCCTGACCAGGCCCCCGCCATCAGCCACCTGCAAGCCATGGTTAGGAGAAGCATTTGCTTCTCAGGAGCGTCTGCCCCCCGCCCCCGCAGCCTTGCCCAAGCTCCCTTGCTTTCCTCTGGGGCCATGTGGCTGAAGCTCTTAACCTGTGTCTTGAATCCAAATGGAGAGTCACCCTTTTTATTCATAGTAGACATCATGCTGGAATATTTGGTCCTTCCTTACAACCGCTGGGGACTCCAGAGGGCCTGGCTCTCCCAAGGTCACCATTCTGTGCTTGCTGTTCCTGCGTAGGGGATGGGGGCCTTGGAGTGAGAGTGGATGCACCTGTAGGCGGCTCTGCCTTCAGCTTTTTTTTTTTTTTAAAGATTTTATTTATTTATTTGACAGAGAAGAGAGAGATCACAAGTAGGCAGAGAGGCAGGCAGAGAGAGAGGGGGAAGCAGGCTCCCCGCTGAGCTGAGAGCCCGATGCGGGGCTCGATCCCAGGACCCTGAGACCATGACCTGAGCCGAAGGCAGAGGCTTTAACCCACTGAGCCACCCAGAGGCCCCTGCACCTTTGAATACAGCCAAGTAGCCAGTGGCATATCCACGAGGATGCCGCGGACACAAGGAAGTGCCCACATGGGGCACTGCAGGCATGGGGAGGGGGGCAGGGGAAGAGCCTTGACTCTGGACCCAGGCTTCCTGGTTCACACTCAGCCTGTGATCTTGGATCTCTTATTTTCTGTGCCTCAGTTTCCCTATCTGTGCAATGGGAACCATAGCAAGGTGTACCTCGTAGGGGCGTCATGGCAAATCCGTGTTACTGTGCACACCGTGTTACTGTGCCGACACAGGCTCCCCCAGGCTCCCGAGGGTGGACTGTGAAATTTTCAGTATATCTGTGAGGTGGATGGAGTCACTCTGATGGCTTGAATTTGGCCACCGTGGGAATATTTACACGCCAGAGGTCAGCAAATGCTATGGGTCAGGGCTACTTCCCCGGGAGCCCCGGTTGTTGAGTATCTACTATCACACCGCTGTGCAACACAACGGTGTCCTGTGGGCAGTAAGCAGCCAATAAATATGAGCTATTGTTATTATTATTATTTCATTTATTAACTTGACTAATAACCCCGTCAAAAGAAGAAATGAGATTAATCAGATATAATTGTTTCTCATGAACCTGTACTAGTGACTCCTGGCAATTGCTACTTCCGTTCCTAACTGCTCGTGAAGCAGCCTTATTAATAAGCTTAGGGCTGATCTCCACACACTCGTTCGTTCAGGCATCGCCGTGCCCCCCTCCACGCCCCGTGCCAGGTCCCGGGGGCCGACCGCAGACCTGACAGACAGGCTCTCTGCTCTGGGGAAGCTCACCGTCTCATGGAGGGGACCGACCTGAACGCAGGTGATCAGACATCATGGTAGAATTACAGATTGTGACGGGTCTTAGAACACGATGGGGTCGTTGAGGAAAGCGCTTCTGACGGGGGTGGGGGGTTCGTAATGGCACGCTGGCACGGCTCACACGGCTCATACTGCCTTGAACTTTTCTTCCCACCGTGCACGGGGGACGTTCGGGGGTGAGCCGAAATCAGCCGCGGTGAAGCTATTTACACCGCACATGCAGGCAAGCGTCTTTGCCCCCCTCCTGGAGCTGGCTGTTAGACACTGACCAGCCCAGTACCGGAAGTGAGGAGGCTTCTGGAGGGAGGGCACTGAGGCACAGACCTGATGGACGAAGAGGCCAGCTGCTGAGTGGCCAGAAGCATGACATGCAGAGGGACCGTCCCGGCCAGCTCCCTGAGATGGGGGACACTTTGTGCCTGCCCCGTGTAAGCCTGGGTAGTGAGCAGCAGTGGGATGATAGAGCCCTAGAGCCCAGGGGAGGTTTTGCTGCCTTCTACATTCACACTGATCAACCAGGCTTCCTCATCCCTGCCCCACTTGGCCAAGCTGTACTGTGGCCAATGTGTGAGGTTCCAAGGGTCCTAGGTGGTGGGCGATAGCCTGGGGTGGGGGTGAGTCCCAGTATGGTTTTGGT
The DNA here is from genome assembly GCA_028533885.1 of Nasua narica. Classification (NCBI taxonomy): domain Eukaryota; kingdom Metazoa; phylum Chordata; class Mammalia; order Carnivora; family Procyonidae; genus Nasua; species Nasua narica. Next base: position 32,430,265 of record CM052807.1, read on the forward strand.
TGCCCAAGTATAAGTCTAGCTGTGCAGGGCCTCTGGCCAGGGAAGGTCTCCGGCCAAAGCCAGCGGGACTTCAGAGCTCTGGCTAAGCAGACAAGGTCCTTGGGTCTCAAGGGAGCCAGAGCAGGCTAGGACGCAGAGCCAGGCAGATGATGGACTGGGGACAAGGCAGAAGCTCAAAGGGGGGCTGGGGAAGAAAGGGGGCACCATATTGAACTTTCTACTACATCAAGGCTGCAAAGCACCCGTGGCTCATCTCTGCCACCCCACTTACAGGGTCTGTTGGCTGTAGGGTTTATTCCAGAGCCCACCAGATATTGGGGGTAACGCTGTTGTTGTCCTCTTTGTCCCAGCACTTCTGGCTCAAGAATGAGGCTGGTCAGACCTTGGAAGAGAGGGTTATCCAGGTACCTGGACCCTGGGAAGCCAAGGCAGAGCTGATACCAGGGAGGCGGATGGGGTCCTTCTCCACCGCCTGATAGGCTCATGGGGGCCCTACCTCTCCTCACCCTACTAACCAGCCTGACAGCCTTCAGGACAAGGACTGGCCAGCCCTTGGCCTTCTCTGATTTCTTTCCCCCCATCATTCCCAAGCAGCTGCTTGGTGCCCACAACAATCCCATGAGGCAGCTAATTCAGATTTTATATCCGCTGGCAGATGAAGGAAGGGGGCCTCGGGGAGGCTGGAGACTTGTACCAGGTTATACAACAGGCCTCGCTTTTTGGCTCTATCTCTTGCTTTCTCTAAACTCCAGCTTTCTCATTAGGCAGACAGAATAATAGAACCAACCACACAGGTTCCTGCGAGAGTTGTGGAGAGAATATAAGTGAAATCACTCTGCAAAGCTGCTATTCAAATGCTAGTAGTTTTTTTTTTTTTTTTTTTTACTATCCTAATTAGGACTGGTTTGACGATCTTTTGTCTTTGAACCCAAATACCCTTTTTTTAAAATCGCTTATTCATCCATTCATTCATTCGGCCATGATTTCTGAATGTTCGTGAGGAGTCAAGTGCTCTGCTAGGCCCTGGAAATAGGAAGCCAGAATAGGCGATTAAGAATAGGAGATCATCGCCTGGAGGCGAGGTGTGGGCCCTCGGAAGGTGTGTGGCTGCCAGTGTGGGTGCTGTCGGTGATGTCGCCAAAATAGGCATGTGAACAACAGGGCAAGGTGGTGGGGGGGGGAGGTTCGTGGCCACGCTGCCGTGGGGGTGCCATCAGGGAGGCTCTATAGCTGCAGAATGTGCTCCCCGCCTCGCCCGCTCCTCCGTGGTACAGGGTCTGCTCTGGGGAGCAGAAGAGTCTAGACTGGGGGGACCGCCCACTTCGGACCTGCGGGGTCAGTTGACTCCGATGCTGGAGGCCCCGATGACATTGGACTGGCCTGATTGGCTCTTTTTTTTTTTTTTTTTAAGCCAAACGAACAACCGTGAGTTAGTTTGGCTAGCTCTCTGTAATAAACACGCAAGATAAAAAAAGAAAACAAATCCAAAAAAAAAAAAAAAATCTGGATGTCTAATTTGCGAACTTGAAATTACAGGGGAAGAAGCTCCCGATTTAGAGTGTAGAGTGCATTGCTCCCGGTCATGCACTTAGTTGTGATTAATCATTCCAAAATTTATGAGCCATAGTCCTGTTGTTGGAACAAACTTCCCATCATCTCTATGGAAGAAGAACATAGCTCCAAAGAGGTACCTCAGGTCAAGGTGGTGTCAGCAACCTTGAGCTGACACCGGGTTAGGGATGTGGGGTCCGGATTGGGAGTGGGGTTCTGCAGCCCAGAGCTGCTCAGAACCTGAGTATCGGTGCCTAAGATCCCACTTGAGAAGATGTGGAGAAGGTTCAGTTGCCCACAAAGTTCTTGGAGCCAACCCACTGCATTGCACTCGCCACAAGCCCCCCAGTTAGTTGCCGTAAAGCCCACCACAGGAGGTAGCATCTTGCAGACTGGGACATTGCATCTGGGAGTGTAAGTGATTGCTGGTGACTGCAGAAAACAGGAAGACTATCCCTGATGATTCAGCTGGGCAATTATATTTGGGTCCATAGAAACAACATAGCCTCTTAAAAAAAAATAGCCTCAAGGAATTGTTGCAAATTAGAGTCAAACTGAACATGGCAGGTGCTGTTTCTGTTTCTTTATTGGTGTCAGCTACTTCTACCAATAACTGAACAATGCCTTTTACATGCTCAATATTTGTCCGGAGAATCAAAGCATTTTGGCAATGCCAAGCATCTTAGGGATTTTGGGGTTCAATCCCCTTCCTTTTTTCCCCCACGATAAGGAAATGGAGGGCCCCAAAGGGGAGGAAATGTTCGATCAAGGTTTGTTGCCACCAGGAACAAGGACAGAAGTTGCCTGCCTCTCGGACACCAGCAGAAGGTTGTGAAAATCGAGCATTATAGAGAAACACCAGAGCAAGGGGATGAAGGGGGTGTGAAACCCAGTCCACAACTGGACTGAGGGAAGGCTTGCATTTTTCCTTTCACAAAGGGCCCATCTACTCATCAAGCCAAGCAGGGGCTACGCCTGCTCTGAGAACTGTTTGGATGCAGAAGGTTGATGTGCAGTGAAAAGAGGCACAGACTATTGATTTTTTAAAATAGGGTTAATTGATTCCTTCTGCCTTTCTATGACCCTCCGTGTCTCTCCCTCTCTTTCTCTCTCTCATTTATCTATCTACCTGCCTGTCATCTATCGTATCCGTAGCGATCAGGATATAGCAATGAATGGAGAGAGTGCTACTGCAGAGAACAGGGACGACGTTGGCTCATGCTGGGGACACCCCAGCAATATTCTGCACATACCCATCTGTCGGACTAGACTATAAGTTCTTGTCCACGTCTGCTTCTTGCGGTCCTGTCCATGGAACCATCCCCCGTGAACCATGTACTAGGCTTCCATCGTGAAGGCTGTGTGGCCCCATAGGCAGAACACACCTTCCTGAGCCACGTGGAGGTCAGAATCTAATGTAGGAGATGGAGCAGACCTATGGCCCCATAGACAGAAGCAGATTTTAGGGAAGAGCTTTCAAAGAATGTGCAAAGAGAGAAGACAGGGAGGCCACCTTGAGGGCATCACAATAAGTGAAAGAAGTCAGAGGGAGAAAGACAAATCCTGCATGATTTCGTTAAGAAGTGGAATCTACAAAACCGAACGAAACCCAGACTCATCGGCACAGAGAACAGATTGCTGGTTGCCAGAGGTGGGGTAGGGGGCGGTGGGGAAAGGATGAAGGCGTTTAAGAGGTACAAAGTTCCAATTATAAAATAATTAAGTCATGGGGATGGAATGTGCCACAAGAGGAATAGAGTCAATAATTTGTATCAAATTTGTGTGGTGATGGACGGTAGCTAGCCTTACCGTGGTGATCAGTTCGCAATGTCCATATGCAACGTCAAATCACTGTGTTGTGCGCGTGAAATTAATATATGTCAATTACTCTTCTACAACAAAGATTTGCAAAAGTAAGACAAGCCAGGCTTTGCACTCAAATAATGAGGCAGGTGGGTCAGGCATGTATGTGTCAGCTCTTTCTCATTTCTCATCTCAGGATGAGAAATAAGTTAGGCATTCTCTTGGCATTTTCAAAAATCCCTTACTTTGTCCCCTTGTGACTCTTGGGTCATCCTCGGCCCTGCTCTGGTTTGCATTCCTGCTCTTGGATTGTGGAGTCCCCCCCCAGAGAAGCAGAGTTTGGACACCTACTTCTCCCACCCCTTCTGAACCTTTTGGAGAAGACGAGGCCTTCCTGAGCTTACCACTTTGGGGGAGGGCTTGTGAGTAGTAGCCAGGAAGGCCACACAAGCCTGGACCTCACTCTAGAGGGATCAGGACCAACGTGCAAAGTGTCTTATCTGATTAAGACTTGATTAAACACCAGGTATTGGAGAGCAAATCATCCTTAGAGGCTGCAAATGGGCACTTCATCACCTGTGTTATCCCAATGTGAGGACAGGAAACAAAACCAGTGACCTGTGTGCCCTTTATCATCCAGGAGCCTCTAATCCAAATTCATTTTTGTGAAGCTCAGATTCAGAACGGCTGTGTTCTCTTTGTTATGTACATGTTGTTGTTGTTGTTTTTCCACTCCTGAGTGCAAGCTATTGTTCAATTTTCCCAGCAAAGCTCAGGCGTGGTGTGATTTTTCAGAAGATGGTGCAGAAAGAGAATTTCAGAGCATGAATATATGTATCCTTTCGGCAGAAATGTTCAGATGAATTCAGCCAACCGATACATCACCTACGTCAATTTCATAGCATCACCTAAGAGAGCATTTGCTATGATGTTTAGAGCAACAAATGCAGAAAGAGACTCCAAAATTATGTGTGTGACTATGTCAAATGATCAAAAACCCAGTTAAGAAGTTTCTCCTGCCATGGAGGGATCGGAAGGTCTAGGAGGCGACTCAGGAGCAGAGGTCACTGAGAGCAGGAGAGTGGTCCCGGTCTTTCCCGCATCACCTCTCCGTCACTGTCAGGAAGGGGGGAAATGTCAGGTGATGCCTACCTTCTCTTGAGCCTTGGCTATGAGCCTGGCCTTTAACCTTTGCTATTTCATTGTATCAGTTCAATGACCCACTAAGTAGACACTACTTTCCTTGGTTGTTTTCTGGGGAATCGGAGTTCGGTTAGGTCAAGAAACTTGGGCAAAGTCAGATAGTTGATAATGAGAAGATCAGACCTTAAACCCCTGACTACAGAGCCCATGCTCTTGTCAGGACCCCAAGTTGCCTCCTCCCAAACCCACTGGGAGGTGAGCCCCGGGCGTGAACATGAACCATCATGGTGGCCTAAAATGGCATGGGGACTGTGATCAGAGTGTTAGAGTCACAACACATCAGACCTGGTCTCTACTTCCACACCCACCATTCAGCCCCTCTGGGCCTCACTTCTAAAGGCGAATCATAATAATGTGCTTACTTCATGGAGTCGCTGGAAAGATCGCACGACATGATGTGTATCACAGCTCGGCACCGGGCCAGGACGTAGTCACTGCCCCGTACATTTCGGGGAGGAAACATGCAAATAATCTGCATAACTATTTACATAACTGGCTTGGTGAAGGGTGAGGTGTGTCGCATCGTAAAAGCAGGATCAGAACAGGACTAGGAAAAGAACAAAACGGAACAGGGCTAAAACCTCTAGGTCTGGCCCTGATGTGGGGTGCTCATGGTTCCAGGCTAGGGTCCCTGCAAAGCGTGGCCGTGGGGTTCCTATTTTCCAGTCATCACCATATTTAAGGGTAAAGTGGAAGAGGTAGAGCTGCCCGTGGAGAAGGTAGACATCATCATCAGCGAGTGGATGGGCTACTGCTTATTCTATGAGTCGATGCTCAACACGGTGATCTTTGCCAGGGACAAGTGGCTGGTAAGTGCCCTGCATGCTGTCCCCTCGTTGGTCTGCTGGCTATCCTGCTGCTCTGCCCCCGGCCGACGGTCTGGGAGGGACACGAGGACTCCAGAGAGGGCTTGGGCTAGAAGGGCGCTCCCTCCTGACCCCTCTCCTCCAGCCGGATCTGCTCCAGGGCGCCCAATGATGGTACCGAGGCCCAACATGTCTGCCACATTGTTCCGTAGGTCTACCCTTGGCCGCTTCGGTTATAATCAGCACCCATTCTCTGTGGCCAAGGCAAAAATCTATTCTGGTCAATAGGTCCTTGGGACCTGTTTCGCATGCTTCTGTGCCTGGCTTGTCCAGGCTAAAGGGTCATTGGCGCCTTTCACTGTTCCCCGCTGAGCTTCCCTTTGCCCCAGCTCCTTTGTTCCACGGTCTCCACCAAGGTCCCTCACATTCTCCCCTCTCCCAAGTACAAACTAGCATCGCCATCCCAACCCTAACCCTGGCCAAGGTGACGGTCTGCTGAGTGAGAAATGCTGGCAAGGGGGTGCCTGTCTGGTAACTCTATGTGCAGTTCAAAATGTGATGTCTTTGTCAGGTGAATAGATTACGAGACCCATTTCCCCACAATTCATCAACAGAAACCTGGAGGGCTTATGTTTCCAGACCGGGCAGCTTTGTACGTGGTAGCAATCGAAGACAGACAGTACAAGGACTTCAAAATCCACTGTAAGTCGCCTTTTAAGTTTTCGTATGGCTTTTTTTTTTTTTTCTTTCTTTCTCACATTTAGGGTGGGAGGTACTACAGTGGCCCTGAGATGAGCATCCAGTCTCATGAACACACAGCTGCTATGCCTATGGCGGAGTTTACCTGTGACTTATTCTGGATTCTTCTCTCTTAAGTGTTTTCCCCTGGTCCCAAGGGTGGGAGCTCTACAGAGAGGAAATAAGCAATGCAGTTGATTTAGGAGACATATCTTGGGGTCAGAGAATGAGTACCATGTGAAGGAAAAGTGAGCTGAAGCAGCAGAAGCTGATTTTTGTAGGGTGAACATCAGGCCAGGTGACTGGGAGCCTGTGGAGGTTCGGTTATCCCTAAAGTCCACTGCAGGGGTCAGAAATGGTGGATCGCTAGCCAGCTCTGCCATTCTGAATCCCACCTGCATGCTCCTGGAATTTATCAGAATAGTGACTCTTCTTCACATTAAGTAAACGATATATTCTTCCTCGCGGTTCATTTGGGGGAGTGGACGGCAGTGGGGGTGGGGAGAGACAGAGACTTTGTGCATGTGTGTACGCGCACGTGTGTACCTGGGTGTTTCGCGGACTCACGTCCGAACCTGTATTCGTACTGCTTTATCGGCTTAAAATTTGTTCTTTTAAAGCCCAACAAACAAACAAAACCCTCTCCCATGTTTCATCTGGTCTGAAAAGGATGCTTTGCTCTTTTTAATTTAGAGGGTAGCGTTTCTCACTGGCACAAGCTAGGTTCTCAAGCTTATTCCAGATGTGTTTTCGCCACTTAGAAATAGCCATGTCTCCTCAGCCAGAAGAAAACACAACAAGGGAGCAGAGAAACCCTCACACAGGCAAGCACGTGCCCAATCCAGCCCAAAGCAGGATGCAGGAACTCCATGCAGTGCGATGGAGTCGGGAGACTTGGGGTTCCTGCCCCGGCAGGGATCAAACCCTCTTTGGCAAGATTCCTACGGAGGGGTTCGCAGACTGAACGCATGGTCAGCGCCTTCTGCCCTGAGAAGCTGAGACTCGATAGTTCGACAATCGTTGCTTCATTGATTCCCACAATTGCCATCTGACTATTGCTAGCGCCATTAATGACTTCCGAGTCGGGCTGCCCTACAAAATGTGTACGTTGGTGTGTGTGTTCACACCGTTCTGGAACTAGAACATCCGAGCACAAAGTTCAGAGTCAGGTTCAGGAGAAGACAGAAGTGGGACAGTTAATGCGAAGCTCCGTGCGCTCTGCCTCCCGCCGATCTGGTGTCGTTTCTGACATTTGATGAGCGACGGGAGGGAGAGCAGCCTATGCCAGATGATCACGTCTCAAAGTCTGCCAGCCCTGGGTTCAAATCCTACCTGGATGACTGGGAAGAAATTACGTAACCCCTTTGGCCTCACCGATAATATCACCAATCCCATACACTAGTCACGAGGATTGAGTGGGATGATGTATATGAAAGGATGCGACAGATCTTGGAGGTACACAGCACCAGACTGGACCTACGCACTGCACACGTCACTGAACCCCTTTCCGTTTGTAGCTCTTGCGAGCGAGCCCGAGTGCCAAGCTTGTTGGCTTCCGGTGGCTCAGAATCTAGGACAGATGTGCTCTCACAGTAGATTGCAGAAACAACTCAACAGAGAACATGGATCAAATGTATGTATAAATAGGACATATTTTGCCCCGGAGCTCCATTATAATGCGGCTTCTGGAGTTCCTGAGGTGTAACTATACCGAATCGTGTTTTGAGGAGAATGCACCTTCAGGTGCATTCTTCATTCTTACGTACAAATATTTATCAAGCCCTGACCCTGGGTACAGCTCTTTAGGGACTTCCTCGTTTCTTAAAAGCCAGCATACCTTACCCTCCTCCTTTCCCTGGATTGTGTTCGGGCACCTGTGACAGACGCACATTGTAGTCAGCCAGCTGGGGCTGGAGAGGGCTGCAAGGACCCTGACAGGTGCAGGAGGGTCGGTGCTACGCCTCAGGTGCTGGTCCAGGACTGGAGATCGTGTGATTTAATCTTACACTGCCCACTGCAATTTTCACAGGTTCTGGGGAAAAAAAAATTTAAATCAGCTTTAAAAAATTTAAATCCTCTTTTCTTGTGAAATGTTTGCTCTGGAGTCTTCTATCAAAAAAATAAAAACAAAAAACAAACAAACAAACAAATGAAAAAAAAAACCCAGGCCCAAAAAATAAAACTCAAACATACATTTAAAATTTATTTGAAAAGCTGTGAAGTTTTCCATTTAAAAATTTTTTAATGATCTGTTTTTGTTTTTAGTAAAGGAAGCAAGCCTGTTTAGAAATCTGTTGCAAATAAACAGAGATTTTGGTTACTCTGAGTTTTAAACCAAAGTAAAGCATAAAGGTTGCTGGTTGCCAAGGGAACAATTATAAGCAAATTTCAGTTGATTCAAGAATTGGCTAAAAAAAAAAAATCTTAAAGTGGGGCAGGAGAATGAGAGAAGCCCAGACCCTTTCATAAAGTAAATTGTTATAAAACAGCTTCCTCCCTGCCCCTCTTCTCCCTTCCATGACCTTCCCCTCCCTTCCCCTCCCTTTTCCCCTTCTTTTCCCTCCCTTTTCCCCTTCTTTTCCCTCCCCTCTTCCTTCTTCTCTCCTTTTCTTTCTCAACCACATGCAACATGGAAACACAAAAATGAGTGAAACACTGAAATTGCCCTCATTTTGCTTACCAACTACTAGAGAACACAGAAAAAGAGAGGCAAATGATTGACATGTATTAGGCTCCCAATACATATTTTGTTGAGTGAATGAATGAAGAAACAAATGAAGGAGTAAAAATAAGCAGTTGAGGAATGTGCAAGGCATAGCGTTTAAACCCAAGAGAGGAGCAATCATTTCTTAAAATTTCTACTATGGAGGAGATTTATAGAATCTTAAAACTGGAAAGAAACGTGGTAGGTGTCCTATTTGATTTCTTATCCAATACACGAACCTGACCCAATATATGAATCTCCAACCTGCTGAGAGTCAGAGGTATGACACCAGCTTCCTGGCTCACGAGAAGATGAAAAGGAAGGTCCCCTGTGGTGTCAGTGGTGGCGAAGCCCGAGGGGCGGGGGTGCAAAGGCAGGACCTCTTGGAGGGCTCAGTTGATCTCCATGTGGTTCTTTCCCACCTTCACCCCCAACATCCAGAGTTCTATTCTCTGGCTCTCTCCTATTTTATTTTATTTTTTTTTTAAAGATTACGTTTATTTATTTGAGAGAGAGAGAGAGTGAGTGAGGGGCGGGAGCAGCAGAGGCAGAGGGAGAAGCAGACTCCTCAGTGAGCAAGGAACCCGATGCAGGACTCGATCCCAGGATCCTGGGATCATGACCTGAGCTGATGGCAGGCACTTAACCAACTGAGCCACCCTGGCACCTCTCTCTCCTATTTTATACAAGGAGTTGCCTGTGCCTGAGAGACTAAAATATATGAAACTATTCTAAACACCTTCCCTTCTGTCTAGAGGAGAAACTGTAAGAAGCGCCTGGTGGCACTTACTCTTGTTCCCTTTAACCCATCCAGAGGCAGTGCTGTCTACCCTAGTGGAGAAACTGAAGCGGTGGGGCCAGGGTGGGGGAGGAGGATGTAGCTCCAGCCCTCTCCCGTGAAGCATAAAGTTGGCTCCCCAGTCCTTCATGTTCCTTTTTCTGGAACTGCTTTTGAGATTTTCTCTTTATTTTGATATTCATCAGATTGACGCTGATGTGTCTACGTGTGTTTTCCTTTGTATTTATTTTTCCCACTTGGGGTTCTACAGCGTTCTTGGATCTATGGGTTGGGGATTTCATTGATTCAGGAAAAATTCCAGCCATTATTTCTACAAATATTTTTTCCTGCCTGATTCTCTTTCTCTTCTCCATCAGGGACTCTAATTACACATACGTTAGATACTTTTGATATTGTCTCATGGATCTTGAGTGCCATATTTCTTTCTCTCTATTTAAGTTTGGATAATTTTTATTGGCCTATTTTGAAAGTAGTTGTTACTTCCTCTGATGTACGCATCCTTTTAATAAGCACATTGAAAGAATTCTTCACCCCTGATAATGTGATTTTCATCTAGTATTTCCATTGGCTCATTTTATAGTTTCCATCTCTCCAGTGAAATTCTCCATCTGTTCATGCATGTTTTTCCATTAGATTCTTTAACTTCTTTATTATAGGTACCTCAAAGTCTCAATTGGATAAATTCCAACATCTGATCTGTCTCTAGGTCTGGTTCTATTGACTATATTTTCTTCTGATGATGGGTTATGTTTTTTTCCTTTTTCATTCATCTTGTAATTTTTTCGTAATGCTGGGCAGTGTCAGTAAAAGAACAGTAGAGACAGATGCACAATAGTTATGCCCAGAAAAGAGTATGCATTTTCTCTGCCAGGCTGTTAGAATAGGGATTCTGGTCCATCTAGTCTGTCATAATGATAGTTTAGGGCTTGGCTGCTGCTTCAGTTACATTCAATGTGCTGCAGTGCAGTCCTTTCTGAGAGTTTGTTTTTTAATCCATAAACAAAAGTTCACAGGTCCTTCTGATGTCATTGTTTAAATTTAAATAAGAAGGTTAATAACAATATTTCCTAGTTGCCAATGGCCCTCACTCCACATTCACTCAGTCAATAAACAAGACAGAGTTGCCACAAAAAAATAATCTGTTTGATTAGTGTTGTCTCCCATCCCTGCTCCACTTCTGCTAAAGGAGCTAGTGGGAAATAAATGGTCAGCAGAAAAAAAGAGAAAGCAAATTAAATGTCCTGGGTGAATTTTTCCCTGAATAACTGAAGGCAGGGTGTCTAGCTGGGGAGAAAAACAGGAATTAACCTCTGAAAATGTAACTAAAATACTGGGCATTGCAAAGCAGTGTAGAACATTACATATTTGGGAATGAATTCCAATTAAAAAAGCATTATCTGTGCGCTCGTATTGTGCTGGATGCTGGGCTACAGCTATTAAGGATACAGAAGAAGTAGTCCCAGAGTTGGGAATGGTTAGAAAAGGTTTCACAAAAGCAGGAGACATTAAGCTCATCATTTCTTGACTGTAAAGGAAGCTCTTTCTTTCTTTCTCTTTCTTTCTTTCTTTCTTCAGAGAGAGAGTGAGAGAGAGAGTATGTGCATGTGATAGGAAGAGGGGCAGAGGGGGAGAGAGAGGGAGAATCTCAAGCAGACTCCCCACCCAGCACGGAGCCCGTTGCAGAGCTGATATCTCGAACCTTAGATCATGACCTGAGCCAAAATCAAGAGTCAGACTCTTTTGACTGACTGAGTCACCCAGACGCCCCCTACCTACAGAGATTTGTAAAATTCCACCTTCCTGGATCCCAAATCTGGAAATTCTGATTCAGGAGGTCTGGTTTGGTCCCAGGAATTTGTATTTTTCAAAGTGTCCCATGACACTATGATTCTGGAGCATAGGACCACTGAACCAAACTCCTCACTTTACAAGCAAGCCCGGAGAAGAGGCTTGATCTGTCCAGGGTCGCGCAGCTCAGATGGTGACAAAGCCGGAGCTCAAACCACATAATGACAACAACCACTATGCATCCGCTACTCAGTGCCCCAGGCCTCCCCTATGCACCCTACATATAGTATCACATTTAACCCTCATGGCAACCCAATAGAGTAGCTGTGGTTTTCATCACCTCTATTTTAAAGAAGAGACCAACTCTTTGAGAGCTAAATTTTTCTAAGATTACACAGCGAATAAAAGGCAGAGCCCAGAGTTGAAGTGCGAAGCCCAGGACTTTAACCATCACGCGCATAGACCCTCTCGGGTATTTGCCCAACGCGCGCCCAGAACCTCAGCTTAAGTGAGGGCTGAGAGAGGGAAGGAGCAGGAACGTGGCAGCAGCAGGTGCCTTCGGGAAAGATTTTAAATGAAGGCAGTGTGTTTAGTGTATATATTTTATCTGGGGACTTCCAGACTGTAGAAGGGGATCTCCTCCGAAGCACGTCCCATGGCCAACCGAGCAGCTTCCTTCTCCAAACGTAGGTTTCAGCTGGGAAGTTGGCACCAAGCTCATGTGATTTAATGGATATGACTGGCCTCTTAACCTCAAGCCAGAATTTCGCAAGTGCTCACCCTCTGGGAGATGATTATTTTCTCTGCTTCTTCTCCCCGAGGAAGGTCTTTGTGTGCCTTAGAAAGGAGTCAAAGAAGCACAGCTTTCACTGACTCTTTCCACCTCCTTCTTCACACACCCCGTCTCCTAAACATACAGAAACAGAGTTCCCAAAGGTACCGTTTGTTTGACGCACATTTTAAAAGGAAATTTAATCCCCTAAGATTTGAGAGAAGAGCATCTCTCCTGTGATGCATTTCTAGACCCATCTGCATAAACAGACAAATGAGATTCAGCTGCTCAGTAGCTAAAGCCTCTGTTTAGGCCACACCCTCTGCAGTACTGGGAGAGGAGATTGCCTTCCTGGCTGCCCGCACAACTGGGCCAGTGCAGCTGAAGGATCTGGGGACAAGCTGGAGTGACTCCCAGCTCCACCATCTCCCTAATGCGTGACCTTGACCCAGATATTGTGTGTGGGCCAGATGCCAACTTCTCCCCACCTGTTTTCTTGACTCTCAAAGGAAGTACCAACCACCTTGGAGATTGCTGGATAGATTAAATGAAGAGTCTGGCTTGAGCTCGGTGGTCAATCAATGGTAGCCATGATTGCCACCATTTAAGGATGGTCTTGGGCCATCAGAGGTGCATTCATTCGCTCACTACCCCTGCACCCTACCTCTTTCTCCCTCTTCAACGCATCTTATGGGCAGCCAATGAGCACCACTGGGATGGTTGTGCACCCCCTGGGGGATATTTCTTATGGGACGGATTCTTAGCGGGTGCATCAGGGCGTGTGAGAAAGACAAAGGCTCTCAAGGGCCCACCCTCCCCCCTCATGGTGCAGTTGAGAAAACGGAGGTTCAGAGAGGGAGTTAGGGAGTTAGCACAAGGGCCTAGCCAGTAAGTGCTGGTGCTGGGATTCAGACTAGTCTATACCATTTTCAGAGCCCATGTTTCTCTCTGCTTTGTTAAAGATTCAGTGGATGGAGACAGGAGAAGGGAGATGGGTCTTCTAAGTGTGCAGAGTGGCCTGAGCAAGGGCACCCAGATAGAAATGTGGGTGCCAGATAAGAGTTTGTAGGAGATGCTGCTGGCGCCGAGAGAGGGACAGGAAGGTAGATACAGGAAGAGTCAGGCAATCTGGATTCTAATCTTGACCCTGTGGCACTCTAGCTGTGTGACCTTAGAGAAGTTTCTCAGCCTCTCTGAGTTTTAGTTTTCCTAACCATCAAGTGGGATCTGTACCTACCGCCAAGCCCTCCACTCTGATGAGCAGTTCTTCTGTTCCGATTGCGGGGGCACGCGGGCTGCCCCTCTCCGCCTCGGGCATGAACTCGGGAGGGCTGGGAAGACTTCCGGGGGTCCTGCTGCTGGCCCTCATGTCTCACTCTGTTTTCACAGGGTGGGAGAATGTCTATGGCTTTGATATGACCTGTATCCGGGATGTTGCCATGAAGGAGCCCCTGGTGGACATTGTGGATCCAAAGCAAGTGGTGACCAATGCCTGTTTAATAAAGGTCGGCAGACTCATTGTGCTTGGGTCCAAGCATGCTGGCAACCCAGCTGTGCCACCCTGGAAAGCCGTGGGCCTGGAGTAAAGGCAAGACCCAGCTCCTGGGCAGCCCCGGCCTGGCCACGCAAGGCCACCTTGGCCAGATCTCCTGGCACCCCAAGGTGACCGCCAGTCCAGAGAAGATGGTCACACTAAGCTGAGCCACAGAAAGAGCCACAGGACTCCACGGCGGCACAGCTGAGGGGAGGGAGTCAGCGCACATCCCTCGGCGGTGCCAGCGGATGGGTCTGGGGGAGGGGGCATCAGCGGAGAGGCAGGAGGGTATGCTCAGGTTTGGGGAAGCTCCTTCCGTCAGAGGTGGACAGTCCTCTTGGGGAAGCAATCCAATCCCTCAATCCGCTCTGTAATTGGCCTTACACTCCCCTCTCTACGCGCACATCTGACCTGGCCAGACAGAGCTCCGCAAGCCCCTGCCCGAGCGGACTTGTTTATACTTGATCTAACAGCTTTCCTGGCAAGACTTTCTCCAGCACAAATGGAACCCAGCTGGCCAGCAAGCTCGGCACACCGATCCCTAGTGTATTCTTATTATGAAATATTCAAACGTATCGAATTTGATAGAGTGAAAACAAAAGCTCCCCTTGACCTTCCCTCCCTCTCAGCCCCACGCTCTTCCTGGAGGTAATACTGTTCACATGTTGGATTGATCTTCCCAGCCCTTTCCTACGAATTCGCATTTATAGACACTAATATGTTATGTTGAACCATATAAACTCCTGATCTTTGGTCTCTTAAAATCTAGAAAGACATCGCTTTCATATGGTTGAGGCTCACTTTTTAATGTAAAAATCTGGGTTCGTTCTGTACGTATTCGTTGGCCCACCCAGCCCCCATCTTGCTGAGACATACTTGCGGGCTTTGGTCCTGGACGCGTCACTTCTTTGTGGGGAGTATTGGGCTGGGGCCTGGCAGCATTTTCCGTGGATAAAGGGGAAGAGGCCAGGGCCCCTGGGGATGAGGAGGGGCTCCCAAAGATCTGATGTAACCTGCTGCTCTGTGGGGCTCACAGCTGTCCTTTGTCCCCGGGCACAGTCTTCCTAAGAAGAAACACAACTCTTGGTCCATGGTGTCCCTGCGGCATTTAGAAGGCACCTCCGAGGACAAATAAAACTAGCTGAGCCTCTCACACAGATGAGTTCATCAGCCGCTGCCTCCTTGTAACATCCCGCCTAAGAGGTGTGGCTGGGAGTCTCTGTCTTGGTTTCTCTCTTGACGGGGTTCTCACTACTTCTTAACTCAACCTGTTCCAAGTCCAGGCAGGATTAATTGCAAGCAAATGTGTCCTTTGAGTTTTTTTCCCACCAGCCTCCCTGGTCCCTGCCCCAAAACAAAAAGCAGGAAACTATAGCCCCAGACTAGTGCAACGGAATTTGCCCAAATGACATGGGGCAGCTTTATGGAACCATTAGGCGTCTGTGCGCCATGGCCTCGGCTGAAGGCACAACTGCTTCAATGTGCTGGGGCCCCAGGTGGTTTTCTGCCTTTGACGGTAGGCGTGGCCACGGTGCTTCCCTAGATCTACCGCAGGTCAGGTCACGTGATGGGCTGGCCTGCTTCTCCCCGCCCCCCAAGGCCACTCTGACCTCCCTCCTTCTTCCCCCTTCTTCCAGCAAGGGTCTTTCCTTTGGTAATACACTAGTGCGGGGGGGGCAAAGGAACCGACCTCAGGGAAGGGGGCTCAGAAGGGCACCCTTCACACACACTCCTGTAAACTCCTTGGGGCTACAAGTATGTGCCAGGACGGGAGCTCGGGGCTCCCCGTGCCGCCCCCTGCCGCCTCCCCGCGCCTGCAACCCTTCTTCCTCTCTTCCCCGAGAAGGGTGAGGGCTGTCTGTGTGGAGATCCCTTCCATCAGCCTGCGGGTCGATGTGCTAAGCAACATTTTGCCAAGCCTGTTGGGAAAACACTTGCCCTTCTTCACACACTTAATTGCTACTTTCATCGCTATTAACGTTGCAGAGTGTGACACTTTATTATAATTAAGACTCTGTTTTGACCAGACTTCTACTCTGAGACATCCATTTGTAACCTTATTTAGTGGTGGGGATAACAGAGGCCAGGGCTTTTCTGAGCAGTCAATGTCTCCAGAACCTTCCGCTTCCTGCGGGTTCCCTGAGGCCAAGTCAGGGGGCCCCCCTGCGGTGTCAGAGATGCTGTTGGAGCAGGAAGACAGAAACCTTCTAGCACAGGGCTCTGGGGACTAGGGAACCAGGCGATAACGGGTTTGGCTCTGTCGGCTTTGGGTCTGATGGGAGGGCGGACCTCAGCCCTGAGGACCGCTGTGTCTCCGAAGCCCAGCCACAGCTGGCCACCTTTGCAGATGGCTCGGCCCCTGTTGCCAAAACCCAACTGCCTCCATTGTCCCCGTTTTCTGTTACGTCATTTTAGTGAGCTCGATGCCCAGCGTGGGGCTCGAACTCGCAACCCCGAGACCAAGAGTTGTATGCTCCACGGACTGAGCCAGCCAGGCGCCCCTCCGTTGTCACCATTCTTATGTATAGCTTCATCACTTCTGTCTCCAAGCCTTTTGCTCCTTCAGAGGCCCCTGTTAAGATGCAAATGTCTGCAGGAGGGCAGGACCCTGTGGAGGTAGGACTCCTGATCTGGGGGGACGGTATGTGTGTGCGCATACGCACGCCCTGAATGTTGTGAAGAAGTGAGGGGGCTCCCCAGAGAAAGCAGCCAGTCCAGATGTGTCCCGGAGCCTACCTTTGGGGCTCACTGTCTGTGTTCAGGCCAAGAGGTCCACGATCTGTAGGCAAGCCATTCGGGGAGTCATGGAAGGTCTTGGATTCCGAGAGCAGTGCAGTCCGAATGGATCTGAAGAAATAGTGGGTTGGTTTGGAGAAGAGGCCTGGGGCTGGGAGCAGGAACTCTGTCGCGCAGGGAGGCCAGTAGGGAGAAGATAGGAGAGCTGTCGAGTGCTAGGTTACACAGCGAGGATTCACAGGCCATCACGGGCAGCCTCTGCCCTGAACTCCAGTCTGATGCAGGCGAGGGCAGCGGGCGGGGAGCAGGCTGCTGAGATGGGCCAGACGTGCGGTGGAAAGACCAGGCGAGCCTGGATGCACAGGCACCGAGAGAAAGAGCTAACCAGGAGCTCGGCAAGAGCCTGGAGCCTGGCCGTCCGGCCCTGGCGAGTGTGGGCACCGGAAGCCTGCTGGACCGGGCCAACGCTGTGAACATACACACTTAACCACATCTGGCTCTGGGTTGTGGAGCTGGAAGGAACTGTGGGCAGCACGTGGCGGGAGGGCTCACGAATGTCGCGTAGGCTGACAGGTGCTGGCTTTAAAAAGGAGCCACGGACCCAACTTAGCAGGATGACATATAATGGAGGACCCTACTCTCAGGGTCCAGGACAAAAGGAAGAAGGAGCGTGAGCAAGGATGCGGTGGAGGGAGGGGGCTCGGCCGACCTCGTGCTGGCTGAGCCAGCAGCGTGCTTTTTGAGATCAGAGGCTGCTAGAAGTACATCCCAAGCAACCAGGGTGGCAGAGTCAGAAATCACGACTTAAGAGATGTGAACGAGAAGACAGGCACGGTTTGTGCTGCGGAAGAAAAGGTTTAGGGGGCCCATGGGAACTGGCAGAGGGCTTTGGCTTACTGCACGGGTGGAAGTTACAGAGGCGAGTGGGTACTCTCCTCACTCATGCTGAAGAGGGAGCCGGCCACCGGAGAGGTCGGGAGATGGAATCCGCTGCCGGGGAGGTGGGGATGCGCCGGACGGCCACTCCCCAGGGGGGCTGCCACAGGGGCTCTTGCACTGACGGCTTTCTAATCCCGTCAGATTCTGCATGGCTGACCCACAGCTTTCCATGCCATTGATTCTTGCTCCCCATCCTTGGTTCTAGAAGCACAGCGAAACTTGCATTTGAGGTGACATCACCCAGGGGCTCCCCACCCCCCTACATCTGCATTCCCACCCTCTCCCCCACCAACACGTCGGGGCCTCAGCTTCCCCCAGAGGACACGATGGCTACGTACCACAGACCACAGTAGGGCTCTGATCTGACCTGC
Source organism: Nasua narica (assembly GCA_028533885.1). NCBI lineage: Eukaryota > Metazoa > Chordata > Mammalia > Carnivora > Procyonidae > Nasua > Nasua narica. Next base: position 32,448,009 of record CM052807.1, read on the forward strand.
CTGCTCACCAAACCTCTTCCTCTGTCTCTTTCAAGTCCCCAGAATGCTTTGCGTCTGCTTTTCCTTTATTTGTGCTGGAAACATGCAGAGATAAAAGCCATTTCTGTCGCATCATTCTGTGTCTTCCCTGCCCTTGTTTCTCCACACTCAGACCCCTCTCCTAATTATCCCCAACATGTTCCATCATCCGGGGATCAGGAGAGCCCCTAGGCACCGGTCCAGGCGCCCGGATATCTGTCCTGCTCTTACAGAGTCCTCAGGGCAGAGGTCCTTGCTGCACAACCCCGACGATGGGAAGCTCCCTTAGACCTCACCAAAGGCCGTCTGGATGCCTCTAGGGCTCTTGGAAGGTTTGCCCTGTCTCACCGGGGCCAGCAAACAGCAGGTCGGCATCCTTCACACAGAAAAGAACTGCGCATTGCAAACTGCCTTTTATTATACTTGCTCCCCACGCAACATCGATTTTCAGCCACTTTCCAACTGAAATTGTTAGAATTATTAGTTCTTTGTGCTCTCCGCTCTCCAGCCAGAACTGAAAAATTCTTACTTCTTATTTCTTGCCTTTTTTTTCTTTCTTCCTTTCTCTTTTTCTCCTTTATCTCCCTCCCTCTTCCCCTCTCCCTCTCCCCTCCCTCCCTTCCTTTTCCTTCTTTCTTTCCTTTCTCCCCTTCCTTCCTTCCTTCCTTCCTTCCTTCCTTCCTTCCTTCCTTCCTTCCTCTCTCCTCCCTCCCTCCCTCCCTTCGTCTCTCTCTCTCTCTTTCTCTCCCTCTCTCTCTTTCTTTCATCCAGCCTTGGTGTAGATGGTCAGCAGAACTTCCCTCCGCTCAGTCTGTGACTGTACTTGGGCTCAAGTCTTCACTCCCAAGATAATGCTTAGTGTCTCCTATTGCTGGAAACTTGAATATCAAAAGATTGGGAAATGACTAATGGGGTTCACCCAAATCACTGGGAGCACCCAAAGCACCGATCACTATGTTGATCCCAGAGGTCAACATCCCCACTGCTCCCCGACTCAGAATTTGTACCCAGCTGATGCTAACTAATGCCCATCATTGGGGGCTCCACTCTGAGAAACCCTAGATGAAGGGAGCAGTGCTGAGGTGGCCTGCCCCGAGACGGCTCAGTAAGATTCTGGAAGGCTCTATCTCATTCATCCTCCCCTCCCCTCCCCTCCCCACCATCCCCAGAAGACTGACCTTCCTAATTCTGTCCCCTCACATCTGATTCACCAGTGCTCCCACCATTGCCTGAGCATACCCCTCCCAGAAGGGATGGAGGGGGTCCCTGGGAGGGCAGTGGATGGACTGGGGAGCCACCCCGAGGGTAATGACTGGCCCCCCCAGAGAGTCTCCTGCGGGTGGGTGGTCTTCCGCGGGAAGGAAGCGCTGAGCAGGACCCAGACCTGGCGGGGGGCGCTAAGTGTCGGCACTCTCTTTCCTCTGGGCCACAGGAAGTGGACATTTATACGGTGAAAACGGAAGAGCTGTCGTTTACGTCCGCCTTCTGCCTGCAAATACAGCGAAATGACTACGTCCACGCCCTGGTCACCTATTTTAATATTGAATTTACCAAGTGCCACAAGAAGATGGGGTTTTCCACAGGTGAGCCTTCTGTGGGCACTTACTCCAGACCCTCCTCAGCCTCCGCGGGGGCGCCTGGCGGAGGTGACCGGGGCCGGCCTCGTTGTGGGGACCGGGCCTGGGCCGGGAGCGGGGGGCCAGCCTGGCAGCTCGTAAGCCCTCCCCAGCCCCCACCCCCATGCTCCGGGCTGCCGCAGGGGAAGGTGTGGAAGTGGCCGTGGGAAGACCAGAGCTGCGAGTGTGTGCTGGGCACGAAGAGGCAGAGGGGGACAGCCCGTTTCAGAGGCACGTTGGGTCGTTGGACATCGACTGAGCATATTCTGTGGGAGGGGTAAGGACACAGAGTGCAGGAAGGTTCCCCGTCTTCCCTGCCTCGCCCCCGCGTCTCTCCGTGGACCGCAGACTGTGTCTCTCTGTCTGCTTCCTCTCTTTGCTGCTTCCACCTGATCTTCCTTCATTAAGTGCCTGACCCCTGTCCCCAAAGACCCCCTGTGCACCCCCCTCCCTGCCCAGCTTCAGAGGTGTTTCATCTCCTGCAGCCGATGAGCCCACATTTCTTAGCCTGCTAAATGGGGCTTCCATGCCCCAGCCCTCTCCCGGTTCTGTCACCTCGTTTCTCACTGCCCCTCCTTTGCTTTGCCTTCCTCCCTTGTCCCTTCACTGCGCATACAGCCCGGGCACATCGAGCACCTTGCAGTCCCCGAACTCAGCAAGGCTTCTTGGGTCTCTAGGCCATTGTCCCTGCCCACGCCGACCCCCGTTCTTCTAGGTGCGCCACGGGGCCATGAGGGGCTTTGGTCAGAGACTCTTGTCACCTCCTTCCTCCCATATGTGCCTGCTGGGGCTGCCGTAACAAAGAACTACAGGCCAGTGGCTTAAACTACAGGGATTTATGTCTCATGGTTCTGGAAGTTCAAGGCATCGGCAGGTTTGGTCTTTCCTAAGGCTCTCCCCTTGGTTTGCAGGTGGCCTCCTTCCCTCTGGGTCCTCACATGGCCTTTCCCCTCTGTGCGTGTGCGCTCGTGGTTTCTCGGTGTGTGCCCTCATCCCCTCTTTCTAGAAGCACAGCAGCCACCCTGGATCAGGACCCACCCAAAGGGCCTATTTTAAAGGCCCTAGCTCCAAATACAGTCATATTCGGAGGGACGAGGGCTTAGGGCCGCAGCTCATGAATTGCGGGGGACACAATCTGGCGCCCAACACCTCCCCTACCCCCTGCCCCTCGCCTGGCCAACTCCAACACAAGCCTCATCTCCTACCTCATTATGACTCGGTGCCCTCCTTCACTCCCGGTCAAGGTTAGGCGTCCTCCTTGGGGTTCCCTAATAACCCGGGCTTATATCAGTCAGTCATGGTGATGTAAAAAAAAAAAAAAAAAGAGGGTATAAAAAGTCAAGGAAAAAGTCCTCTTTCCATTGCATGTCAATCCTGTGCCTCAGAGGCGTATGTTAACTTTTTTTTTTTTGTATCTTTCCCAAACATTTCAATGGTACAGAAGCACATGTGTATCTATATATACCTTTTTTTTTTTTTTTGGCTTTTTATTTGAAATACTTCACATATAAAGTTGCAAAAATCGTACATAGAGTTCTGGGACCCCTTTGCCCAGCTCCCGCATTGGTGGCATCTTAGGTAACTACGGCACCACATCCCAACTAGACTTCTTTAAAACACCGGTGGGCCCATACTAAACACACTGCCCTCTGCCACCTTGTCTTTATTTAACAACATACCTTGGAGAACCTTCCACAGCCTCACAGACGAAGCTAGTGTTTTGTTTTTGTTTGTTTGTTTGTTTTCTCGAGACAACTACATGGGATTCCCGTGCCAGTCGCTTCATTGTTTAGTCAACATTTTCCCTCTTTTTGTGCAATCCTCAGTCTCCCCGTGGGCTGGGGTCGCATCTCATGAACCTCTCTGTCCTGCCAGCGTCTAGAACAGTGCTTGGCTTGCAGCAGGTCCTAAACACATCTCTGTCCAACGAGTCTCTCGAGATCCGAGTCCCGCCCCTGGGAAGATGTTCCTGTTGGTCACGTGTGCAACATCCTCCCGGGAAGTGGGAGCTCATGGTGGGGGGCGAGTGAGCTCGCGTGTGGCAGGGGCGAGTGGGTTCTCCCAGCACCTGAGGATGTGATTATTCTTTTCCTGGAGCCTTGGTGACAGTGACCCTCTTTTACCTGTGGACAGAGGGGCGAGAGATTTCTCTAACCCCTCCCCAAAGGGCTTTTTCCAGAACTGGTGTCTCCTGACCACCAAGACCACAGTCTGCTGGTCCCCATCATCCAGGGCAGGGCTGGTGCCCCCCGTCTTAGGGAAAACCGGAGAGCCCCCCGCAGTTGGGGTCATTTTCAGCTACTGCCCTCCTTAGTGGGGCGGCAGGTGAGATTGCCTTCCTGGTGGTCAGGAGGGGGAAGGGAGGGTTTACCTGGAACTTTGAAGGATGGGTGAGACCCAGCCTCGCAGTAATGGGGTTATGGCGGCAGTAGGAGGGCTGAGCAGGAGCCTGCTTGGGGACCGCGGCTGTGACTAGAAGCTGGGGACAGAGCCATAGCAGCTGGGCCTGCCCCCACCGTCTCCGGGGTGATGCCTCCCCAGGGGCCCGCCCTGCTGTAGGCGATGAGGAAGGGTAACAGGGACACTCCAGAAAAGGTTCTGCTTGTAAAACCTAGGATCCCGCCCTGTAGCTCTCAGCCCACCACTCTCCACTATCCCTTCCCTGAATTTATTTCCATTTCTTGAGGTCAAGCAGAGAGCCTGCTGGACCCCTGCCCAGAGAGGGCTCTGTGGTGGCGGGGACAACATTCCTGATGCCCCCATGGGAAGGAGGCTTGGTTCATCTCAAGTTTAGAATCAAAGAAGTCAGCCCTGGGCTGCCTGAGGGACAGTGAGGATTTGCTCCCAGCATTCAAGTCTCTAACCCATCAGTGCTCTCTCTCCCCATTGTGTGGTCACAGCCCCACCGTAGTTCCTCACGAGTCCCCATGAGAGAGATGACGAGGACTGTGTTTCATAGACTCAAAGACTGTGGGTCTAGATCAAGGTCTGAGCTCACTCGTCTGTCTTCTTGCAACTGTGGAATTATGTTGACTCCTCTTTGCGCAGAGCCCCAGAAACTTCGATCTGAAAGGTCACCCAGAGGTCCTACAGCCTTCTGTTCCCCATGCCTCGGTGCAGAGGTTCTCAGAGTGTGGTCTGTGGCCGGCAGCATCGGCATCACCTGGAAACTTGTTAGAAATGCAAATTCTCAAGACTTACCCCAGGTCTTCTGAGTCAGAAACTCTGGAGTGGGGACCCCGGGTGACTGTGACACACAAATCAGTCTCAGAACTCCTGCCTGTGGTCACGACTGCTTGGACAAGATGATTGTGAATGCCTTTCTGGAAAGATAATTCCATATCCTCACTGTGATATGCCCTCCTTTCTCATCAAGGCCTATGCCGTCTGGCTGACGTAGGTGCCTTTCCCTGCAGCATCCCCGAATGATTAGAGATCAGGGGAAATAACTTGCTTATATGCTTCCTCAGCCACCTGGGGGTGTCCACAGGGGGTTTGGGGCAAATGTTTTTACCGGGGAGTGTAGATTTGGCAGTGGGCTTTTCAGACCCTCATTTAGGCTGACCGCCTAGAGAAAAGTATCTACATTGTGCTTTTGAGGGCCTCAGATGCATGGGATTAGGTTAATCCTAATTCCTGGCTCATGACCTGGTTGGGTCAGCATGATTCACTTTTTGCTTGTTCATTTATTAATATAACGAACACACCGGTGAACTTACCACTAACTCAGTAGCTAGAATGTAAATAAAGTATTAATTAGAATGCAATAGTAACTGGAAAGAAATGTATTATTGCCATTAGAATGTAAATGCATTAGTTAATATCAGGAAATGAACTATTACTACTAATTAGAATATAAATATTAACCAGAATTACATTATTAATGGATATAATGATACTATTTATAATTAATAAGCAAGTTAATTCACAGTCACATAATTAATCCCTGTGAGCTCGCCACATAACGAAATGGATACTCCAACTCATCCCATCCCCCCCATATAGCTTCTAGATGAACATTACTCCGCATAATTTTGTCTTCTTTATCCTCTTGCTGTTTTAAAAGAAAGTTTGATCACGTCTATGTGTATGTTAGAACACTGTATTGTTGGGTCTCAGCTATTTTTGAACTTCATGCAGAGAGTAGCCTGCTGGATGTGCCCTTCCCATCGATTACCCGCCGAGCCTTCTGTCTCAGCCCAGCCGCAGGGGGCTCTGGGGGCCCCACTCGAGAGCGCACCACGTGGAGTGCAGCATGAAAACAGTCCCTGTTAATGGCTCTGGCGTCTGGTCTCTGCAGCTCCAGGCAGGAGCTGTCGCAAATGGGCACGGGAGCCCAGGGTTCCAGGCCGTGTCGGCCAACGGGTGTAGCCGTCCCCTATCCTCAGTGGGTGGGGGCAGGAAATGGGAACTGGGACCCTTGGGGCAGCTGGAGTGCGTGGAGGGGCAGTCGCTTGGGTAGAAGCAGGCCTGGGCTGGAGTCTTCGTTTCTCCAGGAGTCCGCCAGGTAGGATGGCCAGACCTAGGAGATGGGCTTGATTCAGTTACTTTCCGGGACTCTGGCTTGTTATCCGTGAGATGATGCAGTTGGACCAAGATGCCCAGCGGCCCCTTCCCGCTTTGCCATCCGGTGACAATGAGTCATTTTAGCAGGTCAGAGAAACTTCTTGGTGCATAGTCTTTCATTCTCCAAAAACCTTCTGATCCTTTGGGGACTATAACTGGGAATTAATAGCTAGAAAATGTACTGAGTTTTAGGCAGAGTTACCAGGCACTTAGACACTGGGAAGTGAAACAGGAAGCAGGATCCCACTCCCTTTCTGAGAGCACAGGGAAAAATATTCTTGGGAGGGGCCCTTGCCATTCGTTCCCACGGCCCCCTGAGCTCTACGTCCCTATCCTTGGTCACCAGGATGACCCAGCGACCTGAGGGTCTTCTCACTGAGGCTGCAGGATGTGAAGGGGAGGCAAGGCTGTACAGGTTGCTGTTTCCAGAATTTAGGACCGTATCTGGCACATGAAAGGCATCCCGAATTGGTGTCTGTTGAGAGGAGGGGTCTCCTCCTTGGGTCCTGGGGACGGTCCTGGTCACACTCACTTCAGAATACAGAACAAAAGCTGTTCATAATCCAGATCCCAGTGAGACTGGGAAGGGGAGGGGGAAAAGGGCAGTTTGGCATGTGGGGTCAGGGCATTAAGAGTATAAGGGGTGTCTTCGTAGCAGGGAAAACTGAAGGTCAGGTGCATGATCTTGAAGGTTATGGTTGGGGCAGGGATGGAGGGAAGGACTTCTTTCCTGATGAGAACTCTAGCTGTCATCCACAGCCCTGAGTTGTGTGCTCATCCTTGCACCTAGCACCTTTCTAGAGGCTTCCCCGGGACATTCTGCCCTACTGGAGTGAGGCAGCACATCTTTGCGGGTCAGAACCATACAATATGGATAAACAAAAGGATATATAGCACCTCCCATAGTGATTATATGGGAATTATATCATAATGGCTTATTATAATGGCTTAGCAATACCCTCCCATTGGGCTAATGTGTCATAGGCTGGCCGTGTAATTTATCTTTCAGTCAAGGACACACCTGATAGCGAAAGGGAGAGCTGTTCATAGTTATGCCACAAAGACAAGTAGAGCTGTCTGAGCTTGAGCTGTCTTTGGTCACCCTTAGTGTCCCCTTTCCCCTTGTCGTCCCATCTAATCCTACCCCAGGAGATAAATATCACGCCCCGTATTCTGTAGATGTAGAAAACAAGCCCCAGGGTCTTAGTGCAAACACATGGCAATGGGGAGGCAGGAAACTGGGCCCGCTGTTGCCTAATTAAATGTCCTCTCCACTCTTGCCCATCCGGAGATGTTACTAAACGCAGAAGAGTGGGTCTGCAGCGCGGTTTCCGCCATGCTGTGTGTCTAGAACACCGGGGGGAGATTTTTAAGTCTTGGCAGGTCTGCCTCCTTCACGTTCCCCCAGAATGACTGAATTCAAGGCTCTAGGAGTAGAGTCAAGACATCTGAATTTTAATCAGCTTCTCCTGGACACCGCAATGGAGAATTAGTATTATGAAAGCTGGTTTAGATAATTAATCCACAGCTAGTGGGCCCATCACAGAAATGAAATGTTTGGGGAGGTTCCCAAACTTTAGATGTTGATGTCAAGGGGGAAAAAAAAATCACTTCCCTCCAACCCAAGGTTGGCATCCATTTTGGACAGCCATCAGACACACCTAGGCTTGATGGCTGCCGACCCTGAGCCGGTGAAATCTCTGGGACTCTCCTAAGGCATCCGATGAGGGGACAGAAGGAAGCTGCTTGAATCTCCTTGCCTGAAGGTCTTTAAGAACAGGAGAGACACCTGTCTGAGCTGGTGTAGGAGGAAGTGGGGCAAGAGTGCTGTCCGTCATACACCGCCATTCTCCACACACACCGGAGACTGTCTTTTGACTATTTAGATGTAGTCAGCAAGGAAGGCGCTGGGACAGGCGGACTTTGTCCGTAGATAGCGGTATGGCTTAGAGGCTACAGCGGCCGGTACGTCTGGGGATCTAGGATGTGAAAGGCACACACTGCACATTCGTGATCTTCCTTTGAGTCTTTCCAAGTGCTCAGGCTGCTTTGCCCCCACCATGACCTTGAGTTTGCATTGATTTCCCAAATGCACACATCGAAGGCTACACGAGTCTTAAACCATCCCACTGACATTTGATCAAGCCAGGTCATTGCAAAGGGCGACATTGCAAAGGCCCTTTTCACCACCATTTAAACAGGTCTTGGGGTTTGTAAGATCTTAGAAGCGACCCGGTCTGACCCGGTGCATGATAAATACCGTTGGTGGTTGTTGAAGGAACACCTCGCGAGGTAGCTCAGACGATGGCAGGACAGCCCTAATTTTTCCTGATGGATTAAAAATATGCCTTCTATTTGTTCAGTGACTGGCCTTTGTTCTGTCTCCAATGCCGTATATGAGGCCACATATGAGACTTTCCATATGACGGCTTCTAAAGTATTCGAAAGGCACTTATTACATTCTCCCAAGTCTACTCATCTTTAGCTCTAGTCCTAAGCAAAGAGAAAATCAGTATCGAGGGGTCCTACATCCAGGTGGAGGAAGGTAAGATCCTAAAGGGCCAGGAGGAACTTACTACAATGGGTTCCTCTACCATCTGCGGTTCTCCAAGCCTCCCCTGGAATTGAACATCTATGGGTACGTTGAAGCCTAACGAAGTGTCTGCTCTTTGGGTTTTTGCCCTTGCTCATTTATTCAGTACTTACAGATCTAGTGCGTGTGGTGGTAGGTGCCAACGGTATCACAGCAAACAAGCCAGGCCTGGCATCTGTCCTCATGGAAATTGCAGTCGAATGGAGGAAGCAGACGGCTAAGAAAAAGATGAAGGCCTTCATGCCGCAGTGTGATAGGCACTGTAGGAGCATGGGCTCACGGCGGGCCATCGGGCAAGGCTTCCCAGAGGAAGGGACCTTGACGGATGAGGAAGGGAGAGCCTGCTGAACAGGAAGGGAAAGACAGCTGGCGCTGAGGAAGATGGCCCCAAAGCAGGACCCCTCAGTTGGCTTTTGAGCGTGTAGTGTGTCGAGAGGGGCTGGATGGGATTTCATGGCAAATACAGGGGAGGCCCCAGCATCAGTGTGGCTTTGGATCCTGCAGGAGGCGTGGGCTGTGCACCAGTGGTGGGATGAGAATTATCCCTCTTTCCTTTTTTTTTTTTAAAGATTTATTTATTTATCTGAGGGGGGAGGGGCAGAGGGAGAAGGACGGAGAGAATCTCAAGCAGACTCCCTGCGGAGCCTGGAGCCCGACACGGGGCTTGATCTCATGACCCCGAGATCGTGATCTGAGCTAAAATCAATAGCCAGACGCTTAGCCAACTGAGCCACCCAGGCGCCCCATCCCAATCCTCTTTTCTTTCCGATCCATTTAGGAGGACCCCGCCGAAACCCCCCAGCAGGCCTGGGGCAAGAGTACCGGGTTTGGTTTTAGGGCAGAGAAGCTGCGAGGAGAGCGAGCAATGTGTAGGATGGGCCGGTCGGCGGGACACTGGTTTAGCTGCGGGATTTGCATCCGTGACGTCCTTGAAAGGGGGAGCCAGGATGGCTAACCTACAAGTCTCCCCCTCCCACTGCCTGACTGTCTTCCCGTCTGTGGAACTAACTAAAAACAGCAACATTTTGAGTTTCATTTGCGTTGATGAGTTAGGCTGGTAAGAGGGTATTCATCCCATCCTTGGAACGAACTTGCGATACCAGCGTCTTTCTCTTCCGATTCCCTGGAAGATCAGCAGCCCCCAGGAGATGGGAATTCGATGGCAGCAGGAGCACCGGGGCCGAATCGGGGCCGAATGAGGATTTCCGGGGCTTTGGCGGCAGGATGCAGGGGCTGGGCCCTAATACCCCGCGACAGTGCTGGGGGTCGGTTCAGCGAATCCCAGAAGGAGCCCGGCCACTTCCAGGCGGGGTCTCAGCCTCAGTCCTTCAGGAGAGATCCTCTCTGATCCTTCCTTCCCACCGCCCCTGTTCTTCTCCCCTCAGCCCCCGATGCCCCCTACACCCACTGGAAGCAGACTGTCTTCTACTTGGAAGATTACCTCACTGTCCGGAGGGGGGAGGAGATCTACGGGACCATATCCATGAAGCCAAATGCCAAAAATGTGGTGAGTGCTGAAGCAGTCTGTCTGGGGCAGGGTCCGCGAGAGGAAGGGACCCACGGAGCCGGCTCCCCGCAGCTCCCAGGACCCCTGGTCCGGGCGCCCGAGTGCCTCATGCACAAGCAGACTGGGTACTGGGGGAAGGCCAGTAGAAAACCGGGCTAGGAGTCACCGAAGGCCTCGAGCCGTGGCCCCTACACACTCAGGGATGATAGCATTTTCTCCAGGCCCCGCTCTGGCCTCTCAGCCTCGAGGACAGTTTCTAGTTCTCCATCCGGGGGGCTTTGAGCACGGAGGCTGTCACCCCGGGTCTCAGCTCACTTAGAACAAGCGCAGCCGGGAAATAATGGTTTCTGGTGGCCTGGAAGATGTTTGGTCCGCATTTCTTCAGTGGGCCTGGTGGGTCGGGGACCGTGCGATTCTTTTTGAACCACCGCAGGCGCGAGCATGTGTGCTGAGTCCGGAGAGAGCTTTGAGGGTTGTGCCGCGGAAGACAAGAGCATCCCGCTCTGTTTTCTCTCAGAATGAAATCGGAGGGGACGTTTCTGTATTCCAACAGGAAGGGTTCAGGGTCGAAATCAGAGCACTTCCTGCGAGTGTAACGAGACACCCGAAGAGATTCCCGAGGGCTGTTCGTGGGAACCCCTTAGCTAGAAAACCTTAGAAACACGGGTAGTCACCCATCCCCTGCCGGCGAGAGCGGGAGGGGTCCCCCCCCCTACTCCCTACCAGGCTAACGGCGGGACCCTTCTTGGCCCCTCCTTTGCAGCGAGACCTCGATTTCACGGTAGATTTGGATTTTAAGGGACAGCTGTGTGAAACGTCTGTATCTAATGACTACAAAATGCGTTAGCACACGTGGGAAGCTGCAGAGAGCGAGCAAGAAGAGAGACTCTTCCCTCCATCTGCGGCTCCGTAGCAAGGACTCCACACTCGAAAACCGGAGTTTTAAATTCTGCCTTGAAGATTGGTGAACTCACCAGGGCTCCCGTGGGCCCTGCTACGGGACACAGAGCCTCCGCTGTCCAGCTCTGCCCTGGGAGCCCTTCACCGAGGCTTTGCTGTCGCCGCACAGACCAGCCTCCGGGGCTGGGGCTGGGGCCCCGAGGATGGAGAAGTACACACGTATACCCATTGTCCTCCTTAACTGTGAATGTCCGGAACTTGCAAGTTTTGCATGCTGCAGGCATCTAGGACAGACTGCTTCACTAGAACCTGGACACCTAGTGTCTTTGATAGCGTAAGCCAGATTGCCCGTCTGTGCGGTGGCGTGTGCGTGCGTGTGTGCGTGCGTGCGTGTGCGCGTGTGTGTATGTGTGCGCGTTCGCGCCTCCAGCAGACCCATTAGTTTCTCTACCCACGCCACCTGTATATGCATGCATATACAACCACGTGGGTATACGTCCGTGTTCCTCCAGGGGGTGTGTGTGCGAGTGTGCGCGTGCGTGCGTGTGCGTAGAATATATATTACTCTCAGAGGAGATTCTGTTGCTTTCGAATAGGAATTTGTTTTGTGATTAGTTTTCCCCCTTCCCCAACCCTTACAGATGTTAAGCAGCTATGAAACGTTCTCTGTACCAGCTCTGGTCTCCTTTTGATAGACTGTGGCTCTGGACCCTGAGCATAGTACCACGCACTCTGTTGGCGCTCAATAAATGCACATGAGAGCGAAGCGGTGGCCCGGCTGTGTTCCTGGGGCTCTGGGGCGGGAGGGCTCGGGGGCACATCAGAGGCCACACGGGGACGGGAGATCCGAGGAGCAGCAGATGCTGCTGCTGGCCGCCAGAAGGCAGCTCGTGGTCGAAGCAACTGTGACGTCAGGCCTGGTCCAAGGGCATGTTCCCTGAAAACCCCCCAGGGGTGAGGTGGGGGGACGTGAGCTAACCAGGAATACTCTAGAACAGGAGGCTAGCTGTAGCCTGCAGGGAGGCCAAGATCAGGAACAGGAGAATCTGGGATGTGGTCCTGCTGGGAGGGCCAGGAGAAAGCAGGAGATGGTGGTCCCGGGTCCCTGGGGAGAGACTGGGATGGGGTCCGAGCAGAAGGCCGGTGGGGAGATTGTTCTTGTCTGAGGCGCACAGGGGCTCACCCCTGCTCCCTCCCCCCGGCCAGGGGCTGGCCTGCGCTGCCACCTCTGTGCCCGCAGGAGCTCTCCCACCTCGAACGGGCCCTTCCCACTGAGCCCTGGTGATGAGACACCGGGTCCCAGGACGGTACCCCAGGTTCCCACCGCAGCTCCTCCCCCCAGCATGGTTGGTAAATCTCCAGCGCCCTCAACTTCTTCGGCCCTGCCACCTCTCAGATTCTAGACTCTGGTTCCATCGTGGAGAGGGCAGAACCAGATGAGAGAGATCCGTGGCTGGGAATGCTCCCTGGAGGAAAAGACAGGGGCCTGTGGGCCCTGTGGACAGGGACCCGGGCCCAGCTGCCTTGAAGATTCACTTGCCAAGGAGCCTGAGGGCCTGCCTCTTTGCTGTGTGGGAAGGAACAGGCCGGGTTCCTGGGCCGCGGGGGCCTAGGCTTGCCTCTGTGGGCCTAGGCAAGTCACATCCCCTTCCTTCTCACCACCGAGGAAAGAGGGCTGGACCAGCTAGATGTTTTCCACACTGTGTCCTGGGGAGCCCTAGGGCTTGGGGGTGGGGGGTGCCAGGGTCAAGGTGGGCAGAGCTCTGGACTTCCCTCTCCCTGGGTTAAAAAAAGAAACAACCCAATGCTCCCCTTGTCTGTTTAAATTTTCTCTGGGAAAAGGATTCTACTACTAAAATTAAAAATGAAATAAAGAAATGAAAAGGAATCAAGAAAGGGGGGGCAGGCTCTGGGGGGCAGTTACGGGTTCTTTGCCTGGATTTTAAAAGGGGCCTCCCGAAGGCACACAAAGTTCTAGAGATGCTCTTCTTGGCAGGCAAAGTGAATTTCGGTCCCCCCTGCCCCTTGGTCTAGTGTGAGCACTGCCAACGGTACTCAGGGGCCCCGAGGAAAGCTGTGCTGGGCCCCTCGGAGCCCATGTGTGTTCCTCTCCAGCTAGTAAAAGGCTGTCCTGCGTTCCAGGGCTGAGCTGATCGTGTTCTCCTACAGGGAGCTGTCGGCTAAATCGGCAGCCCCCGTCCAAGCGCGTAACCGAATCTCTGGAGGGTGGAAGTCCGTGTACTTTGCCAGGCATGGCGGAGTGTTTGGATTCGGGCTGGGACTGGGTTATTCTTTAGCCTCTGGGACAGGTGATCTCATCTGCGTCATCTCCCCCGGGAGAGACGTCCCTGGTGCTGGGAAGGAAGAAGGGAAGGGAAGAAGGGACTCCCTCCCTTTCGAGGGAGTCAGCGGGGCCGACTGGGCCCAAGACGGGGAGGAGGCAGAGGAGGCCTTGGCTTGGCAGCGGGTGGGGCATCCGGGGGCTGGCAGTGCCCTTGATAATGGTCAGTGACTCCAGCGGCGATGGCCCCTGCCCCTCTATGGTGTACTCGTTGGCTTCCCCAGAGTCCTCGGAGTTAGGGGCAGAGGAACCCCACTCGTTCTGTAGCCCCACTGAGGCCCCAGGAGGAGTGGAGTTGTCGCGGGGCTGGGCCGTGACCTCAGTCCTGCTCTGGAGGGCATTTGAGGGAAACTTATTAGTGGCTTTTCATTGTGGTGGCACTTGGGGAGCCCCCTACCTTCTGCCTTTCCTTGGGCAAGGAGCCCAGCCAAGTTCGTGGAGGATGCCATCCAAGGTCAATGGGGTCAAATCGTGCATGGGAAGGAGCCGACCAGTCTGATGATCCCCGTCCCCCGGGGGCTCCAGGCATTTGGGGCCTGCAGGCATCCCTGAGGTTTCTGGGGGACAGGGGAGGACTGGGCTGAACAGAGGCCCAGAGGTCTTTAGGGCCTCTCCAGCCACCAGAAGGGAAGGTCACCCCTGAGGCTTGCCCCGGCTCTGGTCTCCAGCCTCTGCCGTGCCGTATTCCCATCTCAGCTCCTGGGCTGCAGGGGTGAGGCCTGGGGAGGCACGAAGGAGCACTTCCCCAGCAGCCCCCTCCTCCTGCCCACGGGAATGCTGCAGTGGGAACTGTAATTTCCCTCTGATTCAGTGGAAAATAAGCAATATCTGCTTGGAGCATGTTCTGAATCGAAGTCAGCGTGTGAGATGAGGTCTCGGCATGACATTCAGGACGCTGCAAAGATGACTTCACTTAACAAAACCTCTTCTGTCCCTGCCTCTGCTCTTCTTTTATTTTTTTCTTAGAAACTATACAAAATCTACTAGCGGCACTCCTGTCTCCCTTCTTCCCTTTTCCGTCTTTGGGGGAGCTGTTCCTTTCCACTCCCAGCTGACTTCTCCCCAGACCCACAGCCACGGGGCCTCTTCGGAGTCTTGTCTAGGCTGAGTTACTCTGAGGGGTGTCGCCTGCTTGGTCCCTCTGCCCCCTTAGAGTGCAGGCTCCAGGGGCGGGAACCGGCCTCTCTCTGCCCATCCCCTCGAACAGCGTGGGGGTGCGGGTGGGAGGACACACAGGGTGACGGCTGGCCAGCTCGACATCATGGAATGTGTCCAGCAGCCGTTCGAGGATTACCAGCTTCCTGTCCCTCTATCTGTGCCCCTGGGGAGAGGCTGACACTTTCCTTACTCATAAAAGCCACCCCATGGAGGCTCTCTCCCCCGTGCCAGGCCCTCCCTGCTCCCCTGTCTCCACCACCTTCCTCCCTCTCGGCAACACCACTGGCACCCCCTCCCCCTCCCAGGCCCAGCCTGATCCGGACTTCTGGAACACAGCGAGATTAAGCTGGACATCTCAGCCTATTCTCGTGCCTGGGATCGTCACTTGGCTGAGAGTCTGTCCTCGGCCTCGTGGCCAGCCGCGATCATGGGATGAGCTCCTATCTTTCATCTTTGGTCCGTCTCTTTCCCACACCCCACCCCAACCCCGCCGCTGCACAGAGGACCCCCAGCCTGGGTTCTGGAGCCCTGTTCCTAAAGACAGATTTTTCTGGGTCCCTGCCTGGAGTCTTGAATGGCACCTCCCTGCACTCCTGGCTTCTGAGCGCGACCCCCACCTGTGTGGCCCTCTAGCTTGCCTCTGACCCTCGGGCCGTTGCAGGCTGCACCCCAGCCCTTGGCCTGTGGTCTTGGGACATCCCTGCTTGGGGATGGGAGACCTCCTCATGCCTGTCTAACCACATCTAGAACCTTCCAGGCTGCCCAGGGCCCAACGCATGGGAAGCGACGAGCTCCCATTCAGCTAAAGCTCAGACATAACACGTTCAACGACCAGAAGTTTGGCCAAAAGCGTTCATCGCTCAATCCGTAGTCTGAGCCCAGCTCGGTGCCACAAGCTCTGTCAGGGTGGACGGTGAGGTTTTAGCCTCCGTGTCATCTCCCAGTTATCAAGCCTGTGCAACAGAAGGAAAATGCACTCCCTGTGACTCCCATAGAAGGATCCAGTCTGTCATTTTCAGAGAATGGCAGCACTCAAGGAGCCCCCTTTTGATCGTAACCATAGATCACTTATCGCAGCAGAAGTGAAAAGGGTCTTTCCCAAATTCTAGGCGCTAGCCAGCTTCCCAGCCTCAAGGGCAGCCAGAGCAAAGTGGCCAGAAGAAACTCCCCGGATGCTGGTCGCTTGGCCCAGGCCCTGCTGTCCCCGCTTCCAAAGGGAAGCATCAGTCACTAGCTAGCTCTGCCACATGCCGCAAGGATTACCGCCGCAGAGTCAGGCAAACTCCAGCGGGGTCACTTCCGGACTGTGCGACTTCGGGCAATCGCCCCACCTCCGTGAGACTCAGGAAGACATGACCTGGATGAAATGAGATTAATATAAAGCATGTTTGGCACCTGTAAAGCACAATCGGAATTCCAGTTATGATGGCTATTTTAATCGTACCTCCGCGCTGCGCGCCAACTCCGTTGTTGAGAAGCCTGCCCGGATGCCGGTGCCCGTGGGCCTCGGGAGGTCCTGGGGCCGCGGGCTCTGCCGTCAGAGCCAAGGTCAGCAGCTGGCGCGGCCCCCGGGCTGCAGGTCTGTCACTGCAGGTGACGCACGTGAAGGGTTTCTGCCAAAAGCCCTGGGCAGAGCGGCCCGCTTGGCGGCTCCTGGTTAGCTCTTTAAAGGCCTCACAGGTGGTTTGCGGGACCCCCGGCAGGAGGCGACCAGCTGACATTAACGCACGTGTCCTTCCATTAGAACGAGAAGTTCCTCAATCAGCGAGATGCCGTCACCCCGCGTGGGGCACCCTGGGCAGGCCCCCCTCCCCTGCCGACTCTCTCCATCTGCATTTCCAGATATAGGGGCTTCCCGGTGACCTTGAGATGGAGCCCAGAGTCCACGTCTGGAGCCTGGTTCGCATCCTGTGGAGAAGGGCCATAGCTTTCCAAGAGGTTCTCTCTCCTCTGGAATCTGACCCATGGTGCCGGTCCCGGGAGAGTGTTCCCCTAGCGGCATGTGGTTCTGATTAATAAGGTATAGCGTTTGTGTACTCAGAGCACCTTTCTCTCTGAGGGCAGCGCTAGTAGCTTGGAAGCGCATTCCGGGCCTGGCAAGAGGGATGAGGTGGGACCCGGCTGGGAACCTCATCTGGACCGCGGTAACCGCAGAAAAGCTTAGATGGGAGTTATCTGGCTCCACTTAATAAGAAATAACCAGCCGCCTCCCCAGTGTCCCAAATTGTCATTAATGTGGCCGAGGCACACGCCGCCGTGGCATTGTGAGTCAGAAGGCATTAGAAGAACAGATCCGTAGGGAGCCTTCTGTGTGCCCAGGGCAGGGACTGAGCCTCCCAAGAGAACGTCTGTGCGGGGAGGAAGGAGCAAAACCTAGAGAGGCAAGAACACTCTTGCACACGCTGTCGCGTGTCGCCACGAGACACGGAAGATCTGTTTGAGGGCAGGAGAGGGTCCCCTCGCCACCTGTTGTCTGATGACCGGGCATAGCTTCTGGATCAAGCATGGGATGCTCCTTCCTCAGCAGCACGAGGCTGGGGTTCCATTCCCAACTGGAACAAGAAGAGCCCAGCAAGCAGTCCTTCCCCTCTTCCCCCTTCCACAGAGATCTCTCCAGTCCCTCGCATGTCCTCATGGCACTAGGCACTGGGACCACAGGCGTGAGCACCATGGATGTGTCTGCCCTCCTGCAATGGGCAGGCGACAGGAGGAGCAGAGCCTAAACAAGAATGACAAATATAATGAAAGAGGAAAAGCAGAGGCTGCGGGAGGCTCGGGTCATGGTCATGATCCCAGGGTCCCAGGATCGAGCCCCGCGGGGGCTCCACACTCAGTGGGAGTCTGCTTGTCTCTCTCTTTCTCTCTCTGCCTCTGTCCTCTGCCCCTCCCCCTATTGCACTCTCTCTCCCTCTGAAATAAAGAAAGCTCTTTTGTTTGTTTTTTTTTTAAGAGAGCCCCTCTGAAGATGTGACTTGAAGCAGGAACCCGCAAAAGCAGTGGCAGAGGGGCGAGGCAAGGGAGGGAGGGATGCAGAAGCATCTATGCCCAGGTCCAGCCCAAAGGTGGCCAGAGAGCACGACACATTTGAAAAAGAGGAAAAGAGAAGAGCAAAGGCCAGGCAGGGCCAGGGGAGAGCAGCGGGAAGATACAGGGCCCACGGTCAAGAGCGTCTGGGGCCACCGTGTCGGGATGGTACTTGTCTTAGGCACTGAGAAGCCACTGAGGGTTTAATCAGGAAACAGACAGGATAAGATTTGGACCCCACACATGCTCCCAATTTAATGAGCTCACGTTGGCAGTCCTTTCCCCTGGAATCTGGTAATGGACTTAACCCACCGCCTGCTTCGGAAAACCCCAGACGACCCCAGACAAGGTCAACGTAAATCGTGCAGAGCCTCGGGGAGCCCCGAGTGGAGGATGGAGATTGATGCCGCTGTGGAAAACAGCTCGAATACAAATTGCTTCGTTGTAGGATTGTCTTGTTCCCCAATCAGGGATCCACACAGGGGCACTTGGTGCCACTCTGAGATTATTTGCATCACCCTTTCTGGTGTCATGTCACGTCGTGCTATTCCCCCCACAAGGACGGCGTCCCTCGTCCCAGAGGATGTGATCGTCTGGGAGGTGAGAGGTGGCCAGGAGGGTACGTACGAGGCTTGCTCTGCGTCTCGGGGCTTCTGCTGCCTCCGAGCCCCAGCAGCTGTTTCCAGGGGAGCATAAGGCTCAGCATCACTCTCGACTCACAGACGGATTCTCGAATTTCAGAGGCTACGTGGGTCCTAATGGGCTTCTGATACTATGACCATTGCCTCCTGGCCCCGGTCAGTTAGCTCAGTTGGATACAACGTCGTGCTTGACGCCAAAGACGCAGGCTTCCCAGATTCCCCGCTCAGTTTCACGGTCACGGGTGATGCCTTGAACTCCAGCCAGACTTGGAGAAAAACACACCTGGGGCGGAAGGCTGAGACCTGCCGGGAGGTACTGGGAGTCTTTGTTCCGGCGTGAATCCTTCCTCTGTTAGATGCAGATGAGACTAACACCTTTCTGCAGGGTTCTTGCACGCGTTGGACCAGATGGCCGGAGATGGCCTGCTAACTCACCCCATACAGCACGCGGCCTGTGGCAGCTGCTTATAAACGGGGGCTCCCTGTTCTTGGAACCGAGGGCCCCAGACGAGAACATGCAGGTGACTCCGGGCTCTCTTAGGGAGGAAGGAGCGAGAAACAACTCGCAGCAGAGCCTCTGCCCGCAGCAGACGGGAATGCTTGCTTTGCGGGGCCAAAGAGAGAAGGCGTGCGATCCCGTTGCTTGGAAACACTCCCGAAGGTGATTTTGCAAAGGTCCGGATGAGAGACACCCTGGGAGGTCAGAACAGGGCCTGGGCTGGGGGAAGCCGAGGTTGTTAAATGTGACTCGGGCCCCAGGCCGCCAGCGGTGTGGGGCAGCGGTGGGCGGGAGCTCACAGCCGGCCGAAGTGGCAGGAGGCCACCAGGGTGTCCTAACTGAGGAGCCGCAGTCACCGGGGAGCAGAGGCCTCGGGCCACGCTGGAGTGTGGACTCTGGAGCGAGGACCCCGGTTCTCCCTCTCCTGGCTGCGTGACCGCCGGCAAGGCAGCTAGCCTCTCTCTGCCTCAGTTTCCTCGACCTGTAACGTGGCGGTACTATTTTCCACGGCGGAAGGCGGGAAGGATGGAATGAGAAGCGTGCCTAGGACGCAGTCAGCAGGTAGATGTCCACTATCATGGCCGATCGCAGGCTAAGGCTCCAGCTTTTGCCGGGCGCTGAGCGCTTCCGGGACTCGGACACGTGGACTTCCGCAAGCCTCCCCACTCGGCTCCCCGGGTCTCTGGGCCACTCTCGGTGCCCAGAGCTACGATGCAGTACTAGCAGTATCTGGTTTTGTGCCCGCTCCGCCCACCCCGAGACAGCAGCGTCCTGGAGGGAAGGTTCTAGGGCTCACCCAGCTTTGTGCTTCAGCGTGGAGTCCCAGGGCCCATCAGAGACATGGGATAAATACTTGCCGGTGGGACAGAGGATGACCTTGCTGCCATGACCTCTCTTGCCAGTTACACCTGTTGCCCCTGCTTTTGGGACGTCCTCCTCCAGGCCCGAAGGTTCTCGTCCATGAAAACCAAGGTGCTCGCTGGGCCTGATCTCCAGGTGCCTCCCCTTCCCCGGCCCTCCCGGGGGCCCCAGGAATCTGACCATCCCCTTCTGCACTGCCACGGCTCTTACTTTGTGACCCTGGGCTCAGGGTTTTCCGAGAAGATCCGGTGCCTGACTTTTCAGTGGGGAAAGGAGGAGGGCTGCTGGGCTTTTCTGCGGGGTCCAGGGTCAGGGTGAGAAATAAGGCGCGAGGGGGAAAGCGCAGGTCCCTTCAGGACTGCAGAGAGACGCCATGGAGGCTCTGCCGGCGAGTAGCCAGAGGACACGGGACCGGAGGCCTGGACGCGGATCTTCTCCGTGCGCTTGACTGCACTTTATTAGTCTGCGACTCTCCTGAGGTGGGACTATCTCTTGGGAAATCATTTTAATAACCAAGAGGAAATGGAATTAGGGGTCCTGGCGGCCCGCTGGCCGGGGCTGACTGACTCTCATCCAGGCAGGGACTTCCTTTGCCTCTGCTAATATCGCTTATTGATGATCTCTGAGTAGATGTCGTGCGTCACTCCCCAGCGTGTCCCCAAACAAAAAGGCCTGTGGAGAGGTGGGCTTCTGAAGGAGGTGAGGGAAGGGGAGGGAGGAGGAGGGCTGCACAGGTGGTCAGGATCCGGGTCGGGGGTAGGGGGACTGGCATTGACAAGCAGCAGGTGGAAGCGGAAGGCAAACAATGGGGTCACATCTAAGCGCAGTGACTCTGGCCCCGACTTCAGAGTTGGGGGCTGCACGGGTCCTAGCTCTGTGGCTCACAGCCTGGCCCTGGCGGAGGTCGTCATGCTCGCGAACTCTCCAGTTCCACAGACGGAAGGTGATCCACAGAGGGCGTCGTGGAGGAAACTGGAAAACTCAAAAACGCTGTATACTCCCGGGTTTCCTATTACTCCCGTGCAGTCCACAAACCCCATGGAGCTCTGATTATTTGTGTGCATGGGGGAGTCTGGACCCGGAGAATTCAAAGTAGTGAGTGATACAAGATCTGATTTTATTTGGCTTGAGGTTTGCAGTGTATAAACCCTAAGCCCCCACCTCCTTCTGAGAAACCACCTTTCCTAAGGCTCACTGGATTTAATCGGAAAAAATCCGTGGTTGAGATTTAGTGACTTAGGGTATGGGATTGATGCTGGCCGG
Organism: Nasua narica; assembly: GCA_028533885.1. Taxonomy (NCBI): domain Eukaryota; kingdom Metazoa; phylum Chordata; class Mammalia; order Carnivora; family Procyonidae; genus Nasua; species Nasua narica. Next base: position 32,468,996 of record CM052807.1, read on the forward strand.
AGGGTCCAGGGACATGGAGGGGGTCCTTGGGTACAGGCACGATGAAACCAAATGCAAGCCAGCAGGAAGTGAGAGCAGAGCTCCTTGAAGATACAGAGAGAGCACGCAGATACCGATGGAGCATGTGGGAGACTCAGAAAAGGAAAGGAGAGGGGCGCCTGGGTGGCTCAGTCAGTTAAGCAGCTGCCTTTGGCTCAGGTCATGATCACAGGGTCCTAGGATCGAGCCCCGCATCGGGCTCTCCACTCAGCGGGGAGCCTGCTTCCCCCTCTCCCTCTGTCTGCCTCTCTGCCTACTTGTGATCTCTCTCTTTCTGTCAAATAAATAAATAAAAATCTTAAAAAAAAGAAGAAGAAGAAGAAGAAGAAGAAAAGAAAGAAAAGGAGAGAGTCTCATCTTTGCTTGGGGCCTGGGGTTTTTATTGGGGATTGCAGTCTGATAAAAGCATCCTCTCAGGCGTCCTGGAACCAGTTCCAACAAGGCTAAGGGTCCGGGTGTCCTCTCTAAGTCACTTATTCCGTGGAGTCAGGGGGTCTTCGTGCTGAGATGTCCAGCCCCCGCGGGCTAGAATTATGCATGTGCTGCCTTCACGGGGGCATTCTCGCCCAGTCCTTCCTTAGATGTGATCTGTTGTACCGATGGCTTCCAAAGAAAGCATTAACTCCTGGTCCCTTCCAAGGAGGATGCACATTATTTGCACTGAGGGGCATGAGTAAAGTGGGGGTGCAGATCCTAGCAAGGATAGGAGCAGGCCAAGGAGCCAAAGTTAGACTCCGATGGAGCTCTTCATTTTCCCTATCCCAGAAGGAAGAAGGATCGGCCAGCCGAGGAACACACTGGGCCTTGGGAAGGCAGAAAGGCAAGGTCAAGGTTCAAAACGTGGTGCTCATGGGCAAACACGGCTCATGTTGCAAGTTGAGGTTGGTTGGTTATGAGGTTTTTTCTCTGTACTCGCCACACACCCTGGTCCTATGCTGCCCGAGTCACTTCCCTGTTTAAACCCTCCACGGGGGCGCCTGGGTGGCTCAGCTGGTTCAGCGACTGCCTTCAGCTCAGGTCATGATCCTGGAGTCCTGGGATCGAACCCCACATCGGGCTCTCTGCTCAGCAGCGGTCTGCTTCTCCCTCTGACCCTCCCCCTCTCATGATCTCTCTCTCTCTCTCAAATAAATAAAATCTTAAAAAGAAACAAAAAACAAAAAATACCCTCCACGGGTTCCTCATCACCAACAAGATGGCGTTTAAGCTCCTCTGGTCCAAGCAGGCTCTTAAGGTTTGTCCTCATCTGCTTACACCCCCGGACTCGTTCTCCATCCCTGACCCCAGGATCCTTCTCCCACATCTGCCCACAAGTTTGGCAGTGTGCATGCGTGTGAGTGTGTGAATGCTCTATAGCCAGACACACGTGACTTCGATGTAGCCCCAACTGTCCCTCTGAGTGTCGAGCATCGGTGCACGGCTGCTCTCGAAGGCCCAGTCACTGAAGGCGTCATACCACGGAGGCCTCAGAAACCTCGTTAGGCCATTGGCCTCCCTGAGGGCCTGCTGTGTGGCCGTCAGCGAGTCCTTGAGATTCTCCTCAAGTAATCCAGCCAGGGGGAGGGGGAACAGCATGAGCGAAGGCACAGAGGCACACCGGAGCTGATCCAAGGCCACGAAAATGTTCACACACAAGCAGAAGCTTTTTCACTATTATTCCATTCCATTATTTTCTTAAAAAGATTTTCTCTATTTATTTGACAGAGAGAGAGAGAGAGAGAGAGAGAGAGAGAGAGACAAGGAGAGACGGAACCCAAGCAAGGGGAATGGGAGAGGTAGAAGCAGGCTTCCCGCCGAGCAGGGAGCCCGATGTGGGGAGTGAGGTTTGGCATTATTTTTTTCAAAACACTAAAACAAGTAGAAGTAGCACAAATAAAAATAAATAAGCTAGTAAACATAAAGAAAAGCTGCCCGGGTGATCCAAGTGGGCACCCAAGTTTGAGGAACCCAGCCGGAACCACCATGTCGGCCTGAGCCGCGGGCCGGAGATGTCGGGCCGTTTCCAGGTGACGCGGCTCTCCTGGTCTCCCCACTGCAGCCCCAGAGCCGGCTGCCGCCCCACAGGGAGAGGACATGCTGGGGGGCCCCACTTATCAAGTCTCAGAGATGACACCCAGGGCTTAGAGGGAATATGACTTAAATTATAGCTGGAGAAAACTGGGCTAGGTCAACCGAAGTGAGCCCAGGCCCCAGAGAGGGTCCCCAGTGAATATCCAGGGACAGACCAGGTGCCCTGCTGTGACTAGAGCCAGAGAAACTCTCACAGGATTACTGGGAGCTGTGGGGCCCTGGGGTGGCAAATATCCTTCCCGGAAAACTGCACGCGAACGCTTAGGAAGGCGGGCTGTGGAGTCCCGGGGCAGTGGGCCAGGAGCCGGCATGGCCGCTCATGGACCTCTGAACCCATCAGGGCAGCCCTCCTGCCTGGGCCACAGCCTCCTCATCTGGGACGGGAGGGAGGTGCATGAGCCCACCCTGGGTTCCCTCTGGGGCTGCATTTGCATACAACGGTCAGTGCATAAGACCACGCCCCACCCCGGGGAGCGGGGGTGCCAGTGTTCCCTGCCAGGTGGCCTTATTTGTGTCCCACAGAGTTGAGGCAGGGACCTAGACCCCTGTGGGGGGGGCTCCCAGCCACTGCTCAGGCTGAAGACTGCAGCGCCAGCTAGAGAAGGGGAGGGATAGGGAGTGGGGAGAATGGGCCTCGTGAATGAACACTGCCTTGGGAGGGGGCAGGAGAGAGTGGGAGGAAGGGAAGAGGGCGGGGTGGGCACCGAGGGAGGAAAACGCAGCCTCATCTGCTTGTTTGTGTTTCTTGTATTTAAGATGCTGACTTCTAGCATATTTTTAAATCCATCAGACATGAAAGGCTGATTTAAATAGACCCGCAGTGCGAAGCTGGTAATTTCACTTGCCACAATAGAGGAGCTGGCAGGACGCTGGCAAAGACACAGCACCTCTCCCGATGCCAGGCTGCCGAGGCGCGGGGAGACTTTTGGGCCAGGTGCTTTCTGCTCCCTGCCCCACGAGCCAGCTGGAGGAGGGGGTGGTGGAAAGAGAGAAAGATAACGAAGACGGGAAAGAGAGGGAAAAGTGGGGCAGGAGCGGGGCAGGGGAGAAAGTGGAGGAGGGCGAGTGGGAAGACAAAGTACAGAAACGGAGAGGCTCAACATTCTCCCGGTCCACGGACGCGTCCTGGCCAAGCCATCCAGACTCCCGGGCCAGCCTTATACCGTATACTCTTACTCCAGTCTCGGTTCAGGACAATCCCAGACTCTCAGGGTAGGTGGGGTAGAAATAGAAGGAATCCTAAGAGCAGAGTGTTCAACATCTGCTTGAATACCTCTAGCATCGGGGAGCTCACTATCTGGTGAGGCAGCCTATTCCATGGCTGGGCAGTGCTCACGGGGACAAACTTCCTTAGGATAGGTCGCAATCCCCATGCTCGGGGCTGGCTGGCCCTAACCTGGCCTGGTGAGTCACTAAGAAGAACAAGTGTCACGCCCAAGTCAGCTCTTCACCACGGAACACAGTACTCGAGTCCTCTCTACTCCAGTCCTCCTGTGCTAGCTCCTAGCGTCCTTACCATAAACGATTACAGCATGAATCTTGCTAAACCAAAGTATTTCTGGACGCTAATGAGTGTATTTCCCGCTGTAGTCAATGCAACAAAATTTCAGGAATATCAAAAGGCTTTTTGCCATTCATTTTTTATGTCATTCAACACATTCTTACTGAGTCCACACTCCGGGACCGGGTTAGCCCATCCTGTGGGCATAGAGGATATGGGCGTCCTTTCTCCAGGAGCTTATCTCCAAGAGATGGAGCCAAATTCCTAAAGAGAAGGGTGTGCAGGGGCACAAGCGCCAGCAGAATCCGTGGTGGGGAGGGGCTGGTGCAGACCCTTAAGGGAAGGGGGCCCCGGGGGATTGTGGTCACGGCATTTTTATGGAATGCCACTGTATGCTTGTGGGTTTCTAGGTATTTCTTCCCCTTGAGTACATTGAAGCATCAAGGGCGTTAAATAAGCTTGTCTTCCTTTCTTGCTCCCTTATCTCTGATAAAACCTGAGAGAAATGTCTTAGACCCTCCTTGCTGGGCATTGAAGAGAATCAATCCCATGTTCATTCATGAAACATAATTGTTTGGGAAAGTGTTTTCTGAAAAAAATGTTTTATGGTAAAATACATAAAACATAAAATTTGCAATTTTAACCATTTACAAATGCACAGTGACATCGGGTACAGTCACAATGTTGCATGCAACTATGATTCCCCTCCAACTCCAGAGCTTTTCATCATCCCACGGTGAAAGAGTCTATAAACCATATATGGAAAGGTGGGTCAGCTAGCCGCGCACTATCTGAAGTCGTGGCCGGGCAACTAAATCTTCACCTCCACACCTAGCATTTATTACGTAAATAGAAAAATGAATGAGACAAGAACCATGCCAGTGAGAACCCTGTAGTCTGCGATACTGGGCTCCTGTCCCATTTTAAGGCAGAGTGGAGAGATACAAAGCATACTTAGAAGTCTGTAGCTTGAAGGAATGCAAGTTTTCCTTATTCTACTAGCCTAGAGAAATGAGAGATGCTCTTGCCTAAGGCCCCAGCTTCTCCTGGTTACCAAGAAGTGTGGAACTTTCTTTCTTCTTTATTTGGCTTTGGTCTTTTGCACAGGGAGACATGATGTAATAACTAACATTTGTCCAGAGGCTTTCAGTTGACTTAATCCTTTCCCCAGGGTTCTTGTTTGACCTTCACACTAGCAGACAGTAGGGCAGAGTCACAATTTTACAGATTTGGGAGCTAGGGCTCCGAGCACCAAGAAGTTCCAGGTTTTTGCATAAGGTCACACAACTTGTGTGCACGTTCTTATTCTGAGCAGATCGTTAGGGATTAGAGAAAACATCTGGGCGAGGCACTGCCTGGGTAAAGATGGTCAGTTTCATACCAGGAAGAGAACCAGGCAGGGAAGTATCTTTTATGCACGGAAGCGTGGAACCTAAGTCAGACAGAGTTTCTGAGCCGCCTGAGGGTAACGGATTATTACCAGCGACAGCTGGGGAGGCTGCTGGGGTGATGAGATGGAATGCATTGATGGGCATCACACTGTCTGAAATGCAATAGAATCACAGCAGCTGGAATGCTTCTCGGTGCGCTGTTTTAAGATCCAGAAGCCGCAGCTCATTTTGAACCAGGGAGGCAACCCCATGGGTCTACCAGCCCCCAGGGACCCAGTCATCTAGCCTCTGGGAACTGGGGCTCCAGTGGAGTGGCTCACCAAGTGGTGGGCCTTGTTCTTGAGAAATGATGCTCTTTTCTCAACCGCTCCTAGAAGGCAAGCATCCTTTGCCAGCCACTGGGCTGAGCACGAGGCAGAGATGAATGCTCCTGCCCTTGGGGGTTCAGTCCAGTGCATTTCGCTCAGGACAGCCCTGTGGGCACTGTGTATAAATAAGCACAATACAACATCATTGCGGAATGGCCTTGGGGAGCCTATGCACTGGATGTTAAATCATATACCCTGACATTGTCCTTGACCTGGCGCTACACACACTCCATGAATTCTACTTCCATAGCCATCTTACTCCAATTCATCAGGAGGCTCCTTGAACTCTGCATGTTTCAATTACAAGTTAAAAAAAAAAAAATCTCATTCCTTCTGTCCATGTTCTTTGGGCATTTTTGCTTAGTAGTGCAGAGTTTTTATGGGTAGTATTTACTTTTATAGGTCAGATATCCAATCATAATTCAATACGATGGCACACGCCTCACTGGCTCTTAGAGTCCTCATTTGCTGGGTGGAGAGAGTCTCCTGGTCCTACGTCGAAAGCCTGCAAGTACCACTTCCCAATCAGAGCCAAAGTGCTGATGAAGTTCCAGCCCTGACAGAGGGGTCCGTTCTTGGACTTGACTCAGTCCTGCCCCAGGATGATAAACGAACACAGCCTCATAAACAAACAAGTGTTTCTCAGTTTCTACATTTATTTCGGGTCTTCAGCCAAGCACCATATGGTTTCCCAACCCCCATCATTTCCAGGAAGCTTCTTCCTAAGTAGGACACTTCACTGAAACTGGCTCCACTGAATTGTGTGAAAGTTAGAGTTATGATGTTCTTTGTTACTGTTACTGATTATAAATAACATACTTATTAATAGGGTCATTAATGGAGGTAGGAAGTGGGGGAGGTTTAGAAAGATCCTACATCATGTCAATCATCATCATCCTTACCCCTCACCCTGACACACACACCCCCAAATAAGTAGGGAAGGAATAACTAACAAAGCAAAATCCTATAGATTTTGAGTGAACTTGGTCGGGATTTGTGTAGCCAATTTCTTTTCCCCCAGATAATGGGAGGAGAGGTGACAAGTGCTTTTAAGCCCAGTCAGCAAGAAGTTACTTAAATCTTTGTTTCCGTATGTTCGTGCACTGTAATTTCATTATTTTGAAGTAATTAAACATTTTTGATCTGTAGTATTCTCCCACCTATCCTTTCTGAGTGAAACTTCGTGGAATGTCGGGCTTCCTGGCAGGAAAGGGAACACTGCCTGAGGATTTCTGGCCTTCTTTCACTTCCTCAAGGACGTGGACATTTCCTTGGGCAGCTCATCTCCAGCAGGATATCCAGATGCTCAAAGTGGAGGGGACAGTTCTCAGACCTGAAAGAATTCTGAGTTTCGTACCCCACCCCCCAATCCAGAAGATAGGAAAGGCTTGAAGGAGGAGGTTAGAGGTGGGGCTAAGGCATGAGACAAATCCTGGAACTGTTGTGTGAAGTGTGAGGAAGGAAATGAGAACTGGCAAACAGAACTTGATTTGTGCACAATAGAGACGCCTAGCAATGTGAGGTCTTTGAAACTTTAAACCAGCTATGTTAAATATGTTCAAAGACCTAAAGGAAACTGTTTTCTAAAGAACTAAAGGAAAGTCTGAGAACAGTGTCCCACCAAATAGAATCAATAAAGATATAAAAATTATAAAAGGGACCAAAGAGAAATTCTAGAGTTGAAAAATACAATAATGGAAACAAAAATTCACTAGAAGGTCCCAATAGCATATTTGAGCAGGCAGAAGAAAGAATCACTGAACTTGAAGATAGCGCTGTTAAGATTATCCAGCCTGGGGAACACAACAAATAATAAAGAAAACTGAACAAAACCTCAGAAAACTTTGGGAAACCATCAAGCATACCAACATATGCATCACAGGAGAAGGAAAAGAGAGGGAGAAACGGATATAAAGAATATTTAAGGAAATGACTAAAACCTCCCCAAATCTGATGAAAGCCATCAATCTACACACCCAAGAAGCTCACCAAACTCCAAGTTGGATAAACTCTAAGATATCTACAGCTAGAGACATCAAAATCAAACCATTGAAAGGCAAAGAATTTTGAAAGCAGCAAGACAGAAGTAACTCATCACATACAAAAGAGCCTCAATAAGATTAACAGCTAATTTCTCATCAGAAACCATGAGGCCAGAAACTATGGATGGTATATTCAAAGCAGCAAGGGGAAAATAACCCTGTCAGGCAAAAGTTCAATATCTGACTAAAGTATCTTTCAAAACTGAAGGATAAATCAAGACATTTTCATCTAAACAAAACTGAGAGCAGTGGTCTTTAGCAGATCTTCCCTGCAAGAAATACTAGTGAAGTGAAAGACACTAGATGGTAACTTGAATCAACATGAAGAAATAAAGAGCACTGGCAAAAGTAATTATGCAATTAAATATAGAAAATAGTATGAATACATTTTCTTGTTTATAACTTCTTTTTGAATTTGATTTAAAAGTGAACTGCATAAAAGCAATAAAAATAAATCTATGTTGGTGGGAAGAAAATGTATAAAGATGTAATTTGTGACAATAACAACATACAGGACAGGGGGATGGAACTATGCAGGAGCAAAGTTTTGTGTAGTATTGAAATTAAGTTGGTATTAATCCAAACTAGATTCTTATAAACTGAGATATTAATGGTTACTTTCAGGGCACCAACCAAGAAAATAAGTTTTAAAAAATACCAAATGAAATAACAAGACAATTAAAATAGTACACTAGAAAATAACACAAAAGAAGGCAGTAATGGAGAAACACAGGAACAAAAAGACATATGAAATATGGAAAAGATATAGCAAAATGGCAGAAAAAAATCTTACTTTACCCAATATATTAAATGTAAACAGAGTAAACTTTCCAATGAAAAGTCAGAGATTGGAAGAATATATTAAAAGACATGATCATACTATACGTTGTCTATAAGAAACTCAGTTTAGATTTAAAAGCATAAATAGGGAGAAAGTACAAGAATAGAAAAGGTTTTCACAACAGCAACCAAAAGAGAGCTAATATCAGACAAAATAGACTTTAAGACAAAAATTGTTACCAAAGACAAGAAGGACACCTTATAACAATAAAGGGTCAATTTGTAAAGAAGACATAACAATTATACACTTATATGAACTTAGAGTCCCCAAATCCTTGAAGCAAACCACCTTAGGAGAAGGCAGCTCTGTCCTAAATACTTGACCCCCATGACCACTAGGGATTTATTCCCTTGAGCTAGAGCTTTGCCTCCTTTAAAGTTCTTTCTTAAAGTATACGTATAGACCTTAAACCACCATTTGCATTAATACTTTAGCCGAAATTGCTTTAAGATCCTTTGGAGAATTGGCTTCTAGTGACAGAGACAAAGGGCTGAGCTATTTTTGATAGAACATATAGGTGTGACCTGGTATGGGCTCAGAGAGTAGAGTAAGGAAGAGGGGAGTCCAAGATTGGGTGGAAGTGTTAAGAAAAGAGAAAGACTACAGGATGGAGAGGGGTGAAAAAAAGCTAGTATATCACAGAGAAACAGAAAAGACTCCAAAAAGGCCATCAAGCAAGATAAATGCTAGACAAGTTTCAAAACAACTGGGGCAGGGCATCTGGGTGGCTCAGTGGGTTGAAGCATCTGATTCTTGGTTTGGGCTTGGGTCATGATCTCAGGTTGTAAGATCGAGTCCCACATCTGGCTCATGAGTTTGAGTTTCCCTTTCCTTCTCCCTCTGCCCCTCCGCCCTATGCATGCTTGCTCTTTCTCTCTCGCTCTCTAAAATAAATAAACAAATCTTAAAAAGCAAATATCACAAAAAACCACCAGAGCTTTGGTTTGGTGCTGAAGCCCCTCAGCACCAGGGCAACTCAGGGCTGAGGGCAGCCACAGATGACAGAAGCAGTGCAAGGAGTCAGAATGGGGAAGAAAATGTGGGGCCAACGATGGTGATGAACGCAGGTCATTCTTGGGTAAATACCCCAGCATCGGGTCTCAGCTGCTGTCTGGGTCCTGGAGAACCACAGGCAGGGAGCAGAGTGGATTATGTGGATTATGTGAAAGCAGAGCACACATACTCTAAGACATGGGCGCTGACTGGAAAACCAGGAAACCCACGGGAATGAAGGGGAACAGGGCCAAGGGGCAATGCCAAAAACAAGCTCATACACCAGGCAAATGGGTTCAACAATTGGATACTCAAATGAGGTAGTGTTTATGAGAATATCCACTTACGGGGAGAGGCTTAGTAAGTGTTAGCTGGTTCTCAATCGGAAATTAGGGCAAGGCTGGTGGTCTGGGCAGTGACTCAACGTTGACAACAAAGGTAGCCCCTACCTGTTAGAACCTATGGGTGCTGGGCACTGTGCTAAGTAGTTCATGTTCAACGCCTCACTTAATACCTGAAGTGTTGGTGTGAGGTAGACAGTGAAACCTCTGATCTACAGACGAACAGGAACCCTGGCCAGGTGACTTCAAGGTCATTGCAGCTATGTAAGTGGTTTGGAGCCAGAGGTTTCTCTGACAGCACTCTGCCGGGCCCTGGGATAGGCTCACAGCCACAGGGGTGACTTTGATCACCTTGATAGCTTAAAGGGAATGCGGAGAGAAGAGGAGGCTCTAACCTTGGGACCCAGAACTTCTCAGAGACTCTCGCAAGTTCCATCTTCCATACTTGCTTCAAGTGGGATTAGAGAAAAAAGTAGCAGGGGCCTAAAGACCCTTGCTGCCCTCTTTTCTCTGCCTGGACCTTTGAGGTTTTATGGGGGATTACCCACATGTGGAGGTACTGCACAGGCTTGTAGGGTCATTTCACCCTGCTCTAAACCCTAAATGCTCTTTTCCTAAATGGAAAAATGCATCCCCAAGCCAGGGACGAGGTATAGAGTATAAAGGCATCTGTAGGCTTGGGAAACTCCAGGTATAGTCAGCGTGCCCCAGAAATTCCAACCACTACCTCGGCTATTTTGTTTTCAGAAGCCAGGAGATTTGGCTTATTTTCTTTATGGTGATCCCTACCTTCTCTCTGCCCCCACCTCTGCCCCCAACAACACATTCTCACACAGCAACACACGTCCACACAGATACTGGAGGGCCACTTCTGGGTGACCTATCCCGCCCATCCCTTGCATCCCACGAATGAGACCACTGCCACGGCCTTCTCTTAGAGAAAGGAGTTTCCTGTGAGTTCCCTTCAAATTCGGACTGGGGGCCAGCCCAAGTTGGAAGATGAAGGTATCATCATAAGCACTCTGAGCATAAGAGCCCGAAGTGTCCAAGAGCCCCCCTGTCATCTTACTGATGAGATGGTGGCTCAGACAGGGAGCTGGCTTCCCCAAGATCACAGGGCACCTCCGCGGGCTCCCTGCTGCCTCCAAGCACCAAATGAGAGAAAGAAAAGCCTGAGAAAAGGAGGTAGGTGCTTGCCTGGTGACCTATGAGGCCCTGACACTTCTAGAAGTCTGGGGAAGAGGCTACAGCGAACACCCTTGGGAACTCTGACTGGCAGACTCGCTCCTGCCAGGCTGGCTGTGTACCATCGTCTCGAATCTTCCTGGAGGCCTGTGGATACTTTGTGCTCCTCTCCCTTCCTATGTTGTCCCGCTTGGGTACGGATACCACTCACTTTCCTACGGGGCTGGGCCTGCAGCCCTAGAGTGGTAAATGGGCGGTGACCTTCATGATCTTTTCATCCAGGCTCCCACCCAGGGCAAGAATGCACTCGCCTTGCCAGTCCTCCTGACGGCCAGCCAGTGATGCTGGAGCCCAACCGGGCCTGGGAACTCACCACCACCCAGGGCAAGGGACCACACACGGGCCCAGATCATACCCTGTAAAGCAAGTGACCCATGCTGGTGAAGTCCCAGGCGTGTTGACGCCTGCGGCTACACTCTGCTCACGGCCACACTTGCTTTTTTAAAATATAGTCTTCTGGAAAATAAAATGAAGTCGGTAACTATGGACCCGGCGCTGGGCCTCGCTGCCGGCATGTCAATCTACCCCATTAATCATCATGTACAGGTTTTCGAAGAGCTATTTTGAGAAACATTGGAAAATGGCTTTTACAGAGCTATATATGCCTTATTTATACTCCAGAAATGGTCGCCCTGTTTAGCAGCAGATGGGATTTTCCCCCTCATTGTCTTTTCATCTCTTAGTCAAAGATAAGTGGGAAGTAAGCCCGCTCCCTCACCCTAGGCATTTATCACCCACAGTCCACCTTGGAGTCAGGGGCGTGGGTGGGTGGTTGAGAGGAAAGGGTGTGGCTTTCTTGTAAGGCACGTTCCAGAGACCCCGAGGGGAAAATACAGGAGGCATGACGGCTGCTGAGACAAGGGGTTCTGCAGCCACGCAGGGAGCAGGGCCCCTGGGGGGTGGGGTGTGCAACAGAATGTGGACACCCTGGCTTGCTTTCCTCGACACCACGTGGGCATCTCAAGGGCCAGGAAGCATACGCCAAGAGCATCCCATCGATATCCAGAGAACAGGAGCTGAAGGAAGACCTACCACCCGGGGCCCTGTATCTTTGGCCTACAGGAAGCAGCAAGTCAGCCCTGCTCGGTTGCCATGGCAACCCCGGTGCTGCAGCTCCCAAGGGCAGGGGGGAGCACAAGGGAGGTGGGGAAGGCATGTGGTGATTTTTCTGGAAAAGCCCATCTGTTTCTTTTCCCCACGACGCTAAGCTGGCGGTGGGGTGGGAAATGGGCACCTGGGGTCTAGAGAGAGAAGATAACGAAGACTCCGAAATGCTCCAGGAGCAGCTTTTCCTGGCTGGATGTGCTTCCCTTCCTGCTGGTGGAGGCGAGTCGCCGACGGAGACAAAGGCTTAGGCAGGCTGTGGTGGAAGCATCCGAGCAGGAGCCCATGTGCAGGATTCGGGGTAAGTCCTATGACCTCGCGTGTGCAAGGAGCAGGCCTAGGAGGACTCTTATCAGCCACAGCAAGATTTCTTTTTGGCAGGGCGCTCAACCTGTATTGGGTCCTCCCTCGCTGTATCTTCTTGTTTCTTGAGGATCCTGGGAGAGGGGAGGGTATAGCGTCATTGGTGGAGAGCTGCTGGGTCTGGGGTTATAGCCCATGGGAACTCAGCCTCGCCAGAGCATCAGAGTACTCAAAGTCTCCCCCTGGGAAGTACAGGTATAGAACTACAATTTGTAAAGACAGTGCTTAGTCAATATGAATCCTTCATGCCACCTCTTCCAAGAAGCCTTCCCTGATTCTCCAGGTGGCGTAAGTGTCCCTGACAGCATTCTGACCATTCCTCCGTTATAACCCCATCATCTTGTGTCAGAAGGTGCTGCTTCTCTGGGTGGCTCCTTCAGGTGTGAAAGCTGCTTGAAGCCAGAGACTGTATGTTTTGTCTCTGTGTCTCTATACCCCATCATAGTACCTGGCACACGGTAGAGACTCAAAAAATACACTTTTTTCTTATTAACCCTATAGAAGGTCTGTCTCATGTTGCTACAGTTCCAGATTAAATGTAGGAGGTGAAGGATTAAAAATAGTGCTTTATACCCTCAACCTGTTTTCACCTTTAGCATCTTTTTTGATATTTACAACAACCTGAGTTGGCAGGGATGCTATGACTGATGTTCCTATGTTCGGGGCAAAGCTCAGAGAGGTGGATTGACTTGGCCTAGGAATCAATGTCAGAGAAAAGTCTACAACTTTCCTCCATGGTCTTCCATAACTCCCCAACGTCTCCAATGTATAGATAAAGTTGTTCTGGATAGATGGGTAGGTGAATGGATGGATGGGTAGATGGATAGATGGTTGGATGGATGGACGGATGGGTAGATGGATAGATGGTTGGACGGATGGGTAGATGGATAGATGGTTGGATGGATGGACAGATGGATAGATGGATGAATGGATGGATAGATGGATGATGAATGCATAGATGGATGGATGGGTGGACGGATGGATAGATGGATGATGAATGCATAGATGGATGGATGATGGATGGATGGATAGATGGATGGACGAATGCATAAATGGATGGGTGCATGCATGGATGGATGGACAGATGAATGGATGAATGCATAGGTGGATGGGTGGATGGATGGATGGATGGATTCATAGCTGGATGGCTGGATGGGTGGATGGGTGGATGGATGGATAAGTGGGTGGATAGATTCTAGGTGGATGGATGGATGGGTGGATACATGGAATGAAATGAATGCCTATAAATAAGTGAATAAATGAATGAATACCCAAGTATTGAGAATAGGGCCCTTATTGTTTTGGGGTTTTTAAAATTTTGGCATAGGCAGAGACTTACAAAAACAATCTTCAGTGGAACTAACCCTTTAAGCACTGTCCCCTTGGTGCCTCTAGTCCCCCCTAAAGAGCCCCTTATCTCCCTGGCTTCTCTGCCCCCTCCCCTAGAGCGTATATTATAACTGTTGTTGTTCCCAGCTGGATGCCAACTAATCCATGCTAGGATACTAGCCAGTGTTCAGGGACCTATGATGTGACCTTTCCCAGAAACATTTGCATTTAAAAGATCCCTGGGAAAAAGGCAGCTTTTAGGACACGGAAGAAGCCTGCAGTGGAGGTGAGAGGCAGGGAGGATTTCTTTCGTGTCCTTATTGTATATCAGAGGGCTGTCCCTGAATCCCACACAAAGGCCTAGGCCTGCAGCCCTCTACCCAGAAGGCTCAGGCAGACAGAGGGAGTACGGTCCCGTCCGCACGGAGGTGAACGCAGTGCTTCCCGCCAAACCGTGTCCGCTGGGATGCGCCTCTTTACCTGGCTAGGTGGAGCAGGGACTCTGCGGTGTTGTGACCGGAATAGGCACTGCATTCATAGAAGATCAGATTGTTCTCCTGGAATCACAAACAGAGGGGACAGAGAGTGTCCGGGGAGCTCAACGGACCCATGGGAGAGGGGAGAACACCCCGTCTGCATCTCCCGGCATCCCTCACTTCTCCCCCTTCCCCTTTCATTCCTCTCCTCCCTCCCGCTCTGTGCCAGGAGTTTGATTTCCCTCGCGGCCCCGGGCTCCCCGTGTAAGGCACGTTCTGTGACCTTCTCCCAGATGAACTGTAATGATTGTAAAACACAAAACAGTACGCCGCCTTGGTGCTTTCCACGTTCCCGAATTGCTCTCAGGTCTGTCCATGCTCGTTTCCCTTTCACCCCAGCCTGGGACGCAGGCAAAGATACTAAGGCCGGATGGGCCACGTTCTTCCCGATGCACAAGCAGGGAAACCAAGGCGCGGTACAAATGGTGGGTCAGTTCATTCAGTGACTTCTATCGCTAATGGCGGGGCTTTTCCCAGGACACTGGCATTCCTCCACCCTTGGGGCAGGTGCCACTAAGGCACTCCAGTAGAAAATCTCCTCCACGCCAGTTGATTAATATTCCAGCTGTCTAGGCTGCCAGTGCTGGTGTCACCGGACGACTGTCCATCACTGCAGTAGGCATAGGCTGTCCTGTCGGTCAAGGCACATCACTATACCCATTTATCGCTCCTGTTAATAGATGTCCTGCTTCCTCGGGACGGTACTAATGGCACGGAGGCTGATGCCCTATGGGGATGCAGGCAGCTGAGGGAGGGCACTTCTGCTGAGGTTTGCAGATCAGGGGACTTTATCAACACTGGCTCCCAGCTCAGCTTCCCTGAACCGCTCCGTCTTCTGTCCTCTTCACCCAGCGCCCCCGTCCACACTGCTCTTGGAGCCCGACTCTGGGTCAGTCCGCAGAAGAACAGAGGCCCCGTGGTAGGGGGAGGGAGAGGACATAGGATCTAGAATTCGAAGACGCGGTTCGCCTTCCAGCTGGCTTCCTGACCCCACCACCGAGGACCCGTGTGACCAACCAGATCAATCCCAACTTCGCAGAGCCTTTTGTTGGTTTGCTTGCTTTCGGCTGACCAAAAAAAGACGAAAGGAAAAAAAAAGGCGGGGGAGGGATGTAAAAACACAGGCCTGCAGTTCATTAATCAAAATCCTTGGATCCAGATGAACTTTGGAATCCGGAGACTCCGAGTTTCGGAGATAGAGCGGACGTATATACCGTATATTGTATTACCCTCTGAGGGCCTGGGATAGCCCCCTATCATGAGACATGTTACTATTTCTTTGGCGAGACATTTGAAAATTCATTCAAGCGAGGTAAGCAAAGACCAGCTTCCAATCATCAGTTCTGGTCAGATTTTTCTGCCAGATGAGACACGAGAAATGTGTTGACAGAGTTCTTACCCCCAAATCTCAGTATTGGGGGGTAAAGGAGGGCAGACAGGCAGCGAGCTACCTCGTCACCATTCTAACTCTTTTTTTTCCCTGACCCTCAGCATCTGTGCCCGTTTGCCCAGCCTCATGGGCTGCGAGTCCCGGTTTAGAGCAATCACACTAAAAGTATGGACTCCTGGGCTTGGAAAGCACCCCCATCTTCCCAGACATAGAGTTTCCTGAAAACCACTCGGAGGCAGGAGAGACAGCTAAGGGACGCGCACCATTTGCTGCCTGATTTCCATCGAGCCTTATAGGTCCCCAGCTTGGGCGAGAGGGCTGATGCTTACTTTAATGCTATGTTTTCAAGTGCATGCCCTGAGTTTATCTCAAGTTCACAGCTCGGGGCTCAATCTTGAGAGAACGGATAAGCTCTCTAACAGAGCTGTTCAAAGAACAACAAGCTGCCTTACAGAGAGTGAGTGATCATCCCTGGAGATGATCAAGTGGAAACACAGAAGGGATTCAAGTATCAAAGATGGGATTTAAATAAGTAACCTCTTCCTATCTAAGAATTTATCATTCTGAGTCCCATGGAAGAGAGGCTGGGAAAACTCCCCCAACTCTGGTCATCCCCGGCCAACGCTCACGATGCGAGGCTTTCTGCAGGAAGTACTATGTGCACAGGAGCTGGGCCATTCCCACGCTGCCAACATGCCCGCCCTGCCCGCTTGCTTCCTTCCCGGAGGGCTTCCAGAGGAAGCTCCTGCCGAGGCTCCTGGGGACAGGCCTGACTGCCCTTGGGGTCCCACCCTGTCCAGAGCGACGGAAATATTTGCTCTTTACCTTGGCAAGCTGCTCTCCGAGGCCTCGGGGAACTTCCCGCTCTTTCTCGTTGTCGATTTTATTGCCCAGCAGAAGAACAGGAATGCAGCCTCCCACAGCTTCCTGGAGAACAGATAATCCCCCAACCGAGAGAAGCATCCATAAGGAAACCCCAGAAGGGCAGGCTTTAAACGCTGGCGGGAAAGATACAGTCTGGCTGGCGAGTCCCCTCCTGCCACAATAGGCCAGGCGAGAACACAGTCATCCCAAAAGCTGAGAGCGAGCGTCACCGTCTCCGAGAGCCTCAGTTTACAAGGCTTCTGCAAGGTGCCTCGGGCCTGCCTCCGGCTGCCTCCCAGATTGGTCTGTGTGCAGTGACCACCCCCCTCCTTCCCCGCTCATCCCTGCTGGATGGGACAGGCTCCCCAGCTGTGCTGGGGGGAGCAGGATGAGGGGACAGCAGCCGCTGGTGAACTATGTGTCCCTTGCCAGGGCTGATCGCGTCTCTGAAAGCATTCCTAAGTCACCAGACTTATCGAAATGAACCGGAATGAAGCAAAGCAATTAACGCAGCGTGGTTTGGAGCAGTTCTAGGGGCTGCTTTGATTAGAAGTGACATCTCCAGGGGCCTTGTACTGGGCACGTAAGCTCCCTGGGGGTTGGGTCCCATTCTGATTCATGGGACTGGGTCCCCAGTATGGAACCGGAAGTGAGCACGCTGGGCAGGGATCGTGCTGGGGACGGATCCCCATCACCGGGTGGTCTGGCTCAGACTGAAGCCCGCGTGGGGAAGAGCTCAGTGCCCTAGAAACTCTGCTTCTCGGGCCACAGGCGTATTCACGGACTCAGCTGTCTTTAGCCCGGTGACTGTGGCACACCAGCCAGGGGCCCGCACCCCAGAGTCTCTGAACCCCCAGGTGTCCCCCGCCTTGTGAAATGTGTGTACTTCACGCGCCTCTCAGGAGGGCAAACAAAGGGCCCACGGCGTGCAGCTATTAAGTGAGTAAATATGGTAATATTCACATGTAAGCAGGTTGTTATTTTTACTTAGCGAGATATTTAATTAGGGGCTTTTAATAATAATTTGGTAACCAACAGTTATTCGTTGTAGCTAAAATGTTTTACTGAATAGAGAGGGTTGGGGGATGACAGAAGCCGGCAATCGCTTCCAGTTTTGCCAAGAGTTTAGCCGCTGGATCTCACCGCTTCAAATAAATGTCCCACGTCCGTCCAATAGGGGCATGTGTTTTAAGTTTGAACGCAATTAGATTTGAAATTAAGCCTCCATGGCTCCTCAATCTACACATTCATTTTTATTGCAGTTCCATAGTGAAAAAAAAAATTCTCATTTACTCAATGAGAACGTTAAGGCTCAGAGAATCCGAAAGAACAATCAATAACAGTCACCGAGTTATGAGGACCCTTTAGCATACGGGTCCACGAATCGCCAGTGTTTTTTTTCTCTAAATTCTGATTTCCAATGAACTCTCTGCTATTTACTGTCTTATTAACAAGAACTCTCTCAAAGTGGTATTTCCATTTATCCATGGTCAGATGGTAACTCGCGTGCAAGATGATGGAATGATCTGGAAGGTGTCTTCCGATCCATCAAAAATAGATCAGATTATGCGTACCGTAGTTGAGGCGCTAAGTACTAAGTGCGATGCACTCTATTCCAAGTATTTGCAAATGAGAAACCACTTACGGCATAGAGACCACGTTGTGGCTCCCTATTACCAGAGTGTTCGGGAATGGGAATAGCCCCATTTTCTGACTGTGTGGTGCCACAGAAACTTGTGCGAGGACTTTTTCACAGAAAAGGAAAAAAGAGGAGGAAGCGGGGAAATGGGCCAAAAGGCTTGCTGTTGTAGAGCACGTGAGAGATATTTGTAGATTTATGTGTGAGGGATGACTAAGGCTTGTGGGATTTCTTGACATGGAAACTCTGAAAATATGAGCATCAGACTTGAAATCCCCAGGCAGAATTCGAACCCGGATTCGGGTATGTTGGAATGGGTGATGGGTCAGTCTTCTCACTGGCAAAGGGGGTGGTGGGGGCCAAATGGCCAAATAGGGTCAGACAGGGAAGAGTCACAAGCCCAACATTTGAACCCTGCACACCACAAATATAGGGCTGCCTCTGAAGGAAAGGCGGGCGGGGGGGGGGGGAGACAGTATTCTTTTTTAAAGCAATTCCTGGATATAAAAATAAAACATCTTAGAATGAGTGGGAAAAAAGCCACCTTCCCCCCTCCCCCTCCCAGACAGAGTTGTGGCTTCTGTTCTTTGCATTGTTCCTCTCTTATGCAAATCCTGTGCCCAACTGGCTTCCCCCTCCATGGGCCTCCGCTGATAAAGAATTAGGCGTATCTCCAAAGAGATGGCAAAAATAAGTAAGCACACACACGAGGCCAGAGAATGCTACCCTTCCTGGGAGTCAGTCTTCATCACCCGGGCCCAACACCGGACTGTGACACAAGGCCATGGGGAGCACTGGGGCTGGGGTAGATGTCTCAAAGGCCTCTCTGGCTTTAACCTCAACTCGTCAGCACGCTGCCCAAACCTTACGCTTTTCACGGACCCGGCTAGTTGTTCGGCCTGTGCACTGCTTGGCACCAAGAGGTTCAATGCAACCCCCCAGAGGAAGCAACGCTTCCTTTCCAAAGTCTAAAGTGCACCCCCTTTGGCAAAGCAGTTGAAGGGTCCCCCCCGACCTCTGGTGACATTTCTATAGATGCTGATAGAACTCCGCAAGCATGGCAGGGCAGAGGGGAGGAATCGAAGCTGTTCAGCCAGGCATATGACCTCTGCGTGGGGAGGGGGGACCCTCCCCACCCCTTTTCACAAACTCTCCTCGATGAGCTACGAGATGGACCTACGCAGCAGGTTCCTATCTGCTGACACCCGGCATGGAAACCTCTCCATACCTCCAACCATTTTAGTTGCCTTTCTTTGAACTTGAGCTTGTTGGAAGACAGATGTGTTGAAATTCACAAGATTACCCACCTCTGACTTTAAATAACATGAGCTGTCAACTTGGAGCAGAGGACTGGCGTTCAGCTCAGAACGTGCAGCTGTTTGGTTTAGTTGACTGTAGCGTGTGTGTGTGTGTGTGCGTGTGTGTGTGCGCACGCGCGCGTGTGTGTTAATATCCATTTGCCGGGAGGCAAGAAAAAGCACTTAGCCAGGGTAGTGCTGTTATTTCCCTGGAGCCAGAACAAAAAATTTTCTCAGCACATTAAAGCATGTAGTTATGCTAAGAAAAAAATGACTGCAAAATTATATCTTGGGGGTTTCCATATTTATCCACCCCCTGGACTATGAGTCAAAACAAGATTTATTTGTGTAGCTCGTTTTAAACTGCCAGCACTTCAAGCTCAACTTGGAACGTGGGGGAAAAAAATCAAACTGCTATTTTTTGCTCTGTGCTGTACACGGCCACCAATGACAAAGATTCTCGTTCGAGAAATAGCTCGTGGTCCACGAAGGGAGAGGAGAGGGGGCCTGGCCCCTTTGAGCTGTAACAAAGCGTTCCGCTTTGAGGCGGAAGTGGGAAGGACGGAAAAGAGAAACGAACACCTATTTTTCAGAGGTAGATTTCAATCACGGGCCATGTGACGCTCTTGTCACAGAACGCAGAATGCAGCGTAATGAAGTGCCAAGGGCCTAGATTCTAGTTCTGGCTCGGCGTCTGGCAAAGTGGGGGTACTTTCGGAGAAGTCACTTCCTCTCTCTGCATTGCAGGACTTTACATCTGTGAAACAAGAGGCTGCATTAAATTGATCTCCGTGTTTTGTTTTGTTTTGTTCCAGTTCCCGTTGCTTTAATGACTCCTGTCATTTTCCCCTTCCTTGACTTACAGTCCTAACAACACAGGGCCGCCAGAGTGACAAAAGACTGAAACAGGAAGTCCAACGTGCCAGGACTGCGGACATCGGGGACCCACAAACTGGATTCGGAGAAAATACCAGCCCGTTCAGGCTTGTACCAAATCCGATTTTCCCTAACTGATACAGGCCCCAAAGTCTCCAGATGTCTGGTTCGTCCCATGGTCTAAACACAGGATGCTGAGAGCACCAGCACCGCCGCGCCGCCCCCCTCCCCGCTTCTTCTCTAGATTATACCAGTTAAACCAGGCCTCCCCAGCAGAGATGAGGAGGAGGTAGGGGAGGGCTGGGGATACCGAGGTGGCGGGAATGGCCACCAGCTTTGACTTGCTGTCAGGTACATAGGGAATGTAAAAGGACAGAAGGCCTGGGGCAAGGTAGGGCTGCCTAAGGGGAGGAAAACGAGGGTGGGTGGAGCAGGGGTCTAGCCGCGGGGGCCGGGCTCTCTGACCTCGTATCAAGTAGCCTAAGCCTTAGTCAGTTCTCTGGCACCAACGGTTATGGGTCCTGTTGGGACTGGAAGGATCCTCTGGGGTCCTCTCATCTACCCACTCCTCTTCCACCCTAGACCTGGCCCCCCAGAGGATCAAATGCCATATGCTGTAAGAATGTGGGGGCCAGGAGGAAGCTGTCAGAGCCTCTGGTCCACTCTGTCCATCGGGTGACTGGCCAGTTTCGTGGCCAGGAAGTGCTGAGCTGGGATGGTAAGGACTTCCTTTTCAGGGAACACCAGAGCCCCCTCAGCCCCCCGCAAGCATCTGTTCCCACCCCACACAACCTCTTCCAAGAGTGAGTCTTCGCCACGTATAATCTGCGGCAATTTAAGCCCTTTCTTCTTACACTGCCTTTCAGGTTGCGGGAGGAAGGGGCGCTGCGAACAGCTGGCCAGCATTCCCTTAATAATAAGGCTTCGGAACCCGAAGCCTGTTATTAAAGCTCCCCTTCCACGCTCCCTTCTCCGGGTGAGGGAGTTCGCAAAGTGCTTGGAGCTCTGTGGAAAAATAAGGTGCTCCACAAATACAAAGTACTTATTATTTTCAGTTCCCTCTGATCAAATTAGGCGTCAGCTTTTAATCTGTCGCCTGACACCCCTGATTGCTGGTTGCCAAGGCAGAATGACTTTAGCTTTTCAAGAATCTCGAGAATAATTGCATTCATGATCCTGCTGTTCCGCACCTTCGACACACACCCCTCCTTCTGACGCTGGTTCCCGCATTCGCACAACCGCCGCCCCGCCCCCCTGCACTGGTCTCCAGTCCCCCAGTCGCCGGGCCGCTGGGCTTGGGCCAGACGGGGCCCCAGACCAGGTAGGGGATGCGTGGCGGAGGAGGAAGGATCATCCCCTAGGGGGAAGGCACACAGACATCTCTGAAAGTGCTTCAGACCCTTGCTTCTCAAAGTGTGGTCCGCGGCCTGGCCGCGTGGGCCTCGCCGGGGAACTTGTTAGAAAATGCAGACCCTCGGGGCCTACCTAAGGTTGTGACCCTGTGGCGTCAAATTCCATATTTTAGCAAGGTGCCCAGGAGATTCCTATGCATACTAAACTTCGAGAAGCACTTTTCAGGCTTGGAATCATGGCAGCTGAGAAGCCAAATCACTTGGGGAACTGCTGCTTTTTTTTTTTTTTTTTTCTTAAATGTATTTCCAGGCCCTGAATCATTCTATTTGCGAGAGAAGGCCTGGCCTCCGCTTTGTTTGAAAGCAGCACAGGTGATCCTAACTATCCAGGTTTGACATCCCCATTTAGAGTCTACCTGTGCCTTCTGCTGCTACTCTCCAGAAGGAACATCCAAACTCCAAGTGATACAGAAAAGCCCCCTCCTCACCCCGAGAATTCTGAATTAAGTGCCTTTCTGTGTGGCTTCCCCGGGGCCATCCATGCACTGGGGTTTCCCTGAGGTCTCCTGCTGGGTACGTGCTAACAATGCTTTTCAGCCCTGCCCCACTTGGGAACACGCCAGACATCCGGGGCTTGGCCCAGTTTTTCAGGAGAATGACCGAACTCGTGCTTCGCGCGACAACGGCGGCCCTCCGTGATTTCTTGGCCTCACCGCCACCAAATTCAACCTGATATCCCGCCTCTCTGGCCAGGTCCCGGGCTCTGGGTACAACACCAGGGCCTCAAAAGTGACAGGCCCTACTGGGGGCAGAGAGCACAGTTCTGCAAGTCTGCCTCCTCTCTCCATCCCAGACTACTTGAACTGCCTCTGTCTGCTTCAGTCTGTCTCAAGATGTCGATATCCAGGGACGAAGAAACGTGCACAGCTAGGCGCTGTCCACGTCACGACCCCCGTTTGAGAACAAGATGGCTGTTTTAGATAAGTGATTTTTCACAGGGAAAGTTTCTCTTGTCTAACAAAGGTGGGCCTGGACTTCCAATCGAGAAAACTGAATGAGGCAGGAGTGGCTCTCAATGATCTGGGGGATGAACCTTCCCCAAGTTCCTGGGGGGAGTCCTTATGTTCCCAGGGTTCCCAGGAAGCAAGTTTGAGAACCACCAGATTCGCTAATCCCCAGGGAGTCTCCTGGTGCTTAATTTCTATGAGGAAGATAAATGGGCCGCACTATAAAAAAAAAAAAAAAAAATCATGTCCTATTGCTTCTAGATTATCCATCCCATTTGCCTCCACTGTTAACTCGGCCTAGAGCCATTCGCTACATGTCAAAAGTTCCATGTTCTCTACTGTAGGTTCCTCGAGCACAATCATTTTGAGAAATATTTTGTATGAAGCAAATTTCGGGGAAACCTTTGAATCTGGTTTCCACTCTTGTTCCTTCTTTTTCCTGGAAATGAGAAGGATGTGGCTTCACACAAGAAAGGAGTGGCCCAGCCAATCTAAACTCCAAGAGAAACGGATTTTGGTGGGAGGAATCACAGATCTTAGGGCCAAAAGGATGAAGAAATGAACAACTCCAGGATTCTGCCCGCCCAGGGATACGGGAGCCACTCGCGCCTCCCCCATGTGTCGCGCGCCAGTTCCGCGGGGCCCCATGCCAGACGCCCGTTACACAGTGACAAAGGCACGTGTCAGTTCTCAGCAGACCCTGTCAGAGGCAGGCTGCCGGCCGGGCAACTGTGTCCTTCACGGCAGTGTCGCAGTGTGGTAAGCAGGTAAGGACTATGCCGGGTCCTCGGGGCTGGAGCACAGGGTCGAACATAGACTCTGCGAGGACCGGAAGCTTGTCTCTTACCCGCTGCTCTAATTCCCAGAGCCTAGAACAGTGCCTGGCAGTGCTATTTAGACTAATGTAGGAACAACCCATGCATCCTGCAGGTGGAAGGAGGTGAGGCATCCCAGGGGCTGGTTTTGTTAAAGACTCCGCTGAGCCCCTGTCAAATCAGTATGCGCCTTGTCCACCCCGACCTTGGCTTTGAGAAGGCTGCCTCTGAGGGGTAGAGGAAGAGCAGGCAGGAAGGACAAAGCACTTGCAAAGCAACTCACTGCAAGTATAAATCAAGAGACTTGAGTGTTACAGCTAATCCACAATTCAAAGAAGAGGGCTGTTGCCTGTGGGCCCCGCCCAGGGTGACCTTGGGGTGAGTCGGGGGCACTCACATTGTAGATTGGCCTCCCCTCTTTGGAAGGGTTGTGATAGAGGCTCCAGGACACTGTTGGAGCCCCTCCTGGGCTGGGCATAGCTGGGCCCACGGGAGCCAACACAACACAGAGGGCCAAAGGGGGAAGAACACGGGTGGGACTCAGTTTAGACACTGGTTTCTCTCCGTTCTGAGCCCCTTCCGCAACCCTAGCCCATTCCCTCGAGGCACTGATGGCGACTGTAAGGACACAGTCGGGGGTGTGATCTGTTTCTCAAGTCCCCACGTCCATGAGGGCAGGGACTGAGTTGTTCTTCACCCCCAGCACCCAGGGCTGGGCTTGGGCGAAGGGCCCCGTGGACGCGGGAACCGAAGCGGTGTGTTCCCGGAGAAGGCGGGTTCTGACTCCGGTTTTGGAAGAGCAGAGGGCGGGGCAGGAGATGGGCAGGGACAAGGGGGAGGCAGGAGTCAGGGTCAGTGCTCCTGGGAAGGGCACCAGCTCACCTCCACGCTGCTCAGCCACTGCCGGACCGACAGGAACGACTGTCTGGCTGTGACATCGTACATGACGACGACGCCATCCGCCTTCCGGAAGAACTGCTGGGTGATGCAGCGGTACCTGCCCCCGAGGGCCTCACGTCAGGGGCTGCGCAGCGGCATCGCGGCAGCCCGCACCCCCCTCCCCCCGCGGTGGGCGGTGGAGGAGGCGGGGCTTGGCCAGGGGACACTCCTCACCTCTCCTGCCCCGCCGTGTCCCACAGCTGCAGCGCCACGATGGAGTCATCAACGTGCATCATTTTCACCTGATAGTCGATGCCTGCAAGGCGGAGGGGGCTGGTCACTTCCAGAACAGAGAAGGACGCCCAGCCTGTCTGGAGCACAGGAGGCCTTCCCGAGGGCTTGCCCCCCGCCCCCAGGGAGGGGATGTGGGGACCTGGACCGGGCGGCCGAAAGCTGAGTTCTGGTCCTCTCTCTGCCACTTAGCAACTGTGGGGTGTGGATCCAATCACTTAACCTCTCTGAACTACAGGTTCCTCGCTGTAATGTAACCCACACCTTCTTTAGGGATTCTATAATAAGATTCAAATGAGATCACATATGTAGCAATGAGAGACCAAGGTGAAGATCATTGTTATTTTTCACGAATTTACTCCCTCATTGCAAAGATGGAAGAGGAGGAGACGGCCCTCCTATTTCTTTCTCCCCCTACTCCCTCAAATGCTTTTCAAAGTTCCCCTGGCAAAGTTCAGTTATCCCTGAGGGGGATGGATGGATCATATTCAGATTTCCATCAGCCAAAGCAAAGAATATGGAGTTGGGGAGGAGAAGAGAAGGGGCAAGGAAGGGAGGCAAAAGCAGTATTTACCCTTGAGATGGGCCTCGAGCTCCTAATCCTAGCCCCTGGGCCAAAGTCATCTCTCTGTGGCCTCGACCCTACCCAGAGTCCTGGATCAGAGAGACAAGGTCTGTACCCCACAGCGGCCCTCGGAGAAGAGGACCTCAATGCAGTTTCTCTGAGAACAGATTCCTCTTTCCTACATCACGTAAGAATGTTCACAAATGTTTAACGCTTTCCAGAAAGTCTTTCCCCCTCATGGTATCCGATCTGGGAACTAGAGGGCAGCCCCCGCCGCCTTCAAAAAGACCCAAGGGGAAGGAGTTGGGCCATCCCAACAGATTGCCGCGGAAGGCTCAGTAAGGGACAGCAACGGAAGCTTGGACAGAAAGAGACAACAGAGAGGCAGTAAATAGGAAAGGGCATCCCAGCCACTGTGTCCGGGCAAAGCCGAGGACATTAAGGGCCCGGGAGTGGCAGGAAGGTGGGGAGAGTCGTCCACTCCTAGAACGTCAGACCAGGATGCCCTCTGCCTCACAGGTGAGGCCGGAGAGGGGAGGGACGGGGTGTCTTGCCCACGCTGGGCAGCAGCTATAGCGAGTTGCAAGTCTGGCTCTGAGGATCATTCTTTTTGCAGGGGAGCCCTGTGCCCAGGGACACCTGGCAGCCTCATTTCGCTTAGAAAGCCCAGGGCTCAGTGCTCCCAACGAAACAGATTATGACTGGTGGCGCTGAATCCAGGAGTGAGTTTTCTTCTTAGCGAGAAGTGGAAGGGCTTCTCTAGTCTGTGCTCCAGGGGACTGACGGAGCTGCCTGCTTGCTTTCTTTTCTTTTTTAAGATTTTATTTATTCGGCAGAGAGAGACACAGCAAGGGAGGGAACACAAGCAGGGGGAGTGGGAGAGGGAGAAGCAGGCTTCCTGCCGAGCATGGGGCTCGATGCGGGGCTCGATGCAGGGCTTGATCCCAGGATCCCGGGATCATGACCCGGGCCAAAGGCAGACGCTTAATGACTGAGCCACCCAGGCGCCCCTTTCTGATAACAGCTCAGGAGAAAGCCAACCACGGTTGGTTGACACACCTTCAGGGCCTGATCCGAAAGCAGGCTGAGGGTCCAAAGCCTCCCTCTCCCCGCCTCCAGGCCAGAGCCCTCTCCTGAATAGAAAGGCAGGTGGGCTGAAGGGCAGGCCGTGCCCCTGGGGCAGCTGGGTCTCTATCTCACTGGCCAAATACTTTGCAGGAGGGAACTTGTCTTGCAGGGAGCAAGACTACTGGCCAAGTGAGTTCTGTGCTCGCTGGGAGCCCCTGCTGGGCACACGATGTACTTGTCTCCGCAACCTCAGACAGGGAGGCCCGGGGGCATCTGGGGGCGGTGGCAAGAGACACGAGGAGCCCGAGACCAACAGAACCGGCAACACACAATGACGTGGGACCGGAGAGCCTGGAACAAACTGGTTTCTAAGAGCACAGTAAGTTCTAACCTTTCAGGAGCTGGGCCGCCCGTACTCTGGGTCCCAGTTTCAGTTTCGCCTTGACCAACTATGCGACCTTGATGATATTACGTCATTTTGGGGTGTCTTCACTCCTCATCTGCAAATGAGGGGTGATGGAGGGTGCAGAGGGGCTACGTCAGAGGTTCATAATCTTGAAGTTCAGCTGTAGCATCCAAGAAACACGTGGTAGTGACCCCCAACTTGCAACCTATATGGTTCCTGAATGACAGCCGGATGTCAGGGGTCCTCGTCACCGAGAATTGCGTTGTGTCTTGTCAGGGGACGGTGTTGGTTACAGCTGGGCCAATGGGACTCCAGGAAGGGTGACATTAACCCTTCTGGACAAGACCGGCTCGAGATATCATTTTGAGTAGGGGGGACTGGGACGGGGGGGACTGAAAGTTGTCGTAGAGAAAAGCTCCAGGGATTTCTCTGCAGAGATGCGGAGAGAGAGAAAGCAGACTGGGGGCCAAGAAGGGGCGGAGTGCATTCCGTTAGGAAAAAACTTCTGGAAGAAACATGTTGGGCGGTGGCTTGTGACTTACGGCAGGGGGCTGTGAACCAATGTGGGGCAGTGGAAGGAGCACCGGACTCGGAGTCTTGGCTTCCAGGGAGCTTTAGCTTCTATTAATCAGTCTTGTCGCGTACCAAATGAGCTCTGATGTTCTAGAGAAACCATCATTTGACATCTGCGGGACCCCCACAGGGCTCAAGCACTTGCTTTTGAAGGAATCAGCTGGTCCTAAGGTGGGGTGGGCAGGGACCCCAAGTCACGCTGTCGGATTAGAGCGTTTACATTGTGCGCAAACCACGAGTCCAGGGTGGATGGTGTCCCGATGAGGGAGTGGGACACCTGAAGCCCCCTTTGATGGGGGTGGAAAGATTTAGGGACCCGCTGAGTCTCTCTTAGTGCTCTGTTGATGCTGGTGGGGCTGCCGCCCTTAACGGGTGGTGGATGGTCAGAGCCCCAGGCTAGAGCGGGACCGCTCCGTCCCCCAAGAGCGGGGTTCTGTGGCTCTTCTGTCTCTTTAAAGGGAGCATCTTTCTGGCGGCTGGTGTGACATCTGTTACTGACATGTGTACCAGAACAAGGCACGTTGTGTGGCAGGGAGACTAATTTCAGCTGCTGTTCCAGCATGTTCTGCGCAGTGTGACGAAGGGCATTCCTGATTTGGAATCTTTGATATTTTTCCCTTCCTAAATTGTAGGTGTTTCCATAATTGGTCTCCTGGGAAGTGCAAATTAGTCTGATTTTTCCTTTTTCAGAGGCTTCCAGCTCAGGAGTACAAGCTGGAAATGTAAACGGCCTCTGATTCCCTGATTTCGTCGACAGGGGAGGTGCATTGTGCGCATCGCTCAGGGGGATGCTTCTGAGGGCCGAGGGCCTGGCACCCACCCCCTATCTCCCATGCCTGGAGCCCTGACTTGGGGGGGGCCTACCCCACGGAAAGCCCCCGGGAAGGTCAGTCCCCCTCCTGCAGCCATCGCTTCCTGAGGGACACTGGGCTCACTCAAGGCCGGTGAGACTTCTCCAGGCTTGGGTCATATATCCCCTTCTTCCTGTTAAGGGCCTGATTCTTTATCTGGGGTGCTCTCGGTCTTTGGGTGGAATGAGACAGAAGGGAGCAGACAGGAGAATGTTCCAGAAGTGATAACAACAGAGGAAAAGACCCAACAGTAACAATGGGATGCCTGAAGCATGTGGGAATAGACCCATCAGCAGGAGCGAATTTGGAAGGAAGGGGAAGAACATGGAACCGCCCCAGGCAGGGTTCTGGAGCCGGGGAAGTCTGTCTTACAGACTCAGTCTCTCTGGTCCTCAGTTTCCCGATCTGTCTATTGGGCTGTTGACAGTACTTTCTTTCCCCCCCAGGGTTGAGCAAAGACGGACTGAAGTGAGGAAGACGAGAGCCCCGTGGTAAATATGCAGATCACATCAAAATGTTTTCAAATACTGCAGTAGCCGCCTTACCCCTGTGACTAAATGGTACGTAGTGGTCTCTCAGCCGGTCTATTTTTTGCTTGAGTGATTCAAGCAAAAGGTAGAAGCTAAAAGGTCAGTACGCCCTTGGTTTTGCCACATGCAACGCGCAACTTTGGGTGAAGGGACCAAAGGCCTATAGCTGAATAAAATACTACTCAAGTGGGGGAACACATTAAGCCGTGATCATCCATTAATAGCTGAGCCTAATAAGCTTCCACGATGAAATACAGCTGTCACCCAGCAGGCCTGGGCTCCAGAATGGGTAACATGTGATGGCAAAAGGAGTCACTCAGAGCACTGTCCTCCACACGCACGCATGCGCACACATGGGGGGGCAGGGCAGGAAGCTGCTGGACCGCGGGGGAGGCAAGGGTTGTGGTATTGGGGTGCACAGCTCAGGAAGAGCATGAAGACTCACGGCCGTGCTGAAAATGGAGAAAAACATGATAAAAAAGAGATGGGCTCAGGGGCGCCTGGGTGGCTCAGTCATTAAGAGTCTGCCTTGGGCTCAGGTCATGATCCTGGGGTCCTGAGATTGAGCCCTGCCTCGGGCTCTCTGCTCAGCGGGAAGCCTGCTTCTCCCTCTGCCCCTCCCCCTGCTTGTGTTCTCTCCGTCAGATAAATAAAAAAATCTTTAAAAAAAAATTAAAAAGAGAAATGGGCTCAGAGGGGACCATGGGGCCCAAAGTCCACCTTTGGCGGCTGCGGTTCCCCTCGGGCTGGACAAAGGAAGCGTTCAGGGGCTCCACTCTGTGGAATGAGCTTAGCAGCTGGCCCTGTGCAGGAGGCAGACGTGACCTCGCTCCTTCGGCCTCACTGGGGAATAAGTGGGCCCGGGTCCCCTACCAGCCAGGCCCCACGGCCACTCCCACCGGGCCCTCAGTCCCTTCCTGGGCGCCCTTCTCGCTCCCTCCCCTTCCCAGAGGGGCCCGAGGACTCACCCACGGTGGCTGCCAAGCCCGGGGCAAACCGGTCCTCACAGAACCTCCTCAGGAAGGACGTCTTCCCCACCGCGGAGTTGCCCACGAGCACAATTTTGAAGAGCCGGTCTGGGATGGAGGGAGAGGCCTCCTCCTGTGGACGGCAGACGGTCTGGCCAACGGCTGGCGTGGCCGCCAGCCCCTCCCCCTGCTACAACCAGTCCCTACAGGGACCGGGGGAAGGTGGGGACCTGGCCTGCGGGCCAGCACGAGGCGGGGCACTCCGGCCTTGGATGCAAGGGGCTTTGGGCTCTGGACATAAGGGCTCCTCCTAGTACCAGCAGGAGGGAAGAGAGACACTCATTCAACCATCTGTGGTCTGCCTACAGTGTGGGTCCTAGGCAGAGGACACGGGGACAAGGAGCCAGGCCTGGTTGGCCGTGGATGGAAGGAAGCGGCCATATAAACAAATAATGACAGCACAAGCTTCCAGGTGCTTCGGGAGCACGGAGGGGGTGGGGGAGTCCCGGGTCCATGGGGGAGGACACTGTGAGCTGGGGCTTAAAGAGAAGGCAGAGATGCTCTGTGCAGGGGAAGGATGGGTGGGACGTTTGCAGGGGGAAGGGGAGACAGAAGACACGGGTGTATCGCGGGGGCAGAGACGGCCCAGGGTGGGCTAGGGGGCCTTTATTTCTGCCCTATCACCGAAAGCCCGCGCTGAAGGGAGGATGCTCTGGCTTGCCTCCCTGCACAGTGCTCCTCCTTCCACCTCAGCAGCTTCCAGTTAGGACCCCATCTGCCTGGGAAACGGGCTCCACTCAGTAGGTTGGGAAATCCACCGACCCAGACCGCTGGGCGGAGCTTCCCAGAGTCAACGGTCACCGCGCTCCTTCTCCTTGGCCCAGGGCTGGGAGCATGTCTGCCCGCGAGTTAGTCTGGGACCCGAACGCCCGGCGGGGAAGGGACTTGCTCTCGGACAGCCGGAGCCCCAGAGTAACCAGAGCCCTCTTCTTCCCTGCGTGATGATCCCTTCCCAGGAACTGCTCATTGGCTCGCCCAAATCCCGCCTGCCTGGCCAAGTGAGGAAGCTCTTTTGAATCTGTTTAAAAGCGGATTTGGGGGAATTAGCTCCTCTCATTGAGCAAATGCTATAATGGAATGACGGCAGCACATATTCGTGGTCCTTGCACCTCGGAGAAAAGCCATTAACAGCCTTTTGGGGAGAAATCAATTCCACGCAGTACTTAAGAGGGAATTCAAGGTCAATTGCAGGATTTTCTTACTTTCTAAACTTAAAAAAAAACAACACACTCATAAACTATGCCCTCTGCCCCCCCCCCCCCGCTTTTTTTAAATTCTTTTAATGCATAAGGGCATCGACTCTGCTGGTCCCTGCTCGCCTCTGCCTCCTGTTGTCATTTGTTTGAGACTAAATCTCAGTGCAGCCGTCTGTGTATCCCCAGGCCTGTCTCCAGGTGGGGAATGTGAAGCCGGAGGAGGAGATGATTCTGGCTGCAGAGGCTGGGCTGGCCTTGTTCTAGAAGGAGCAGGGCGTTTTGCAGGCCAGAGATCAACACCCTGACGGTCCAGCTCTGGGCCTGCCCCACCTCTCAGGCACCGTGAACTCCGACTCATGTCCGCTCATGTGACATATGTGTGTCTCCTCTGGGGGACGATCTGCAGTCTGATAACCAGATTGCGCTGGACCAAGATCTGTTCTCATTCTCTGTCTTGTCACTTAAAATAATAATAATATTAATAATAATAAGCTTTAAAAAATAAAAGTAACACATGGTAACTTTTTAAAATTAGGAAAAACAGGAAAGTAGACAAGAAACGAATAGTTATTCGGAGTCTACCTTGCCACCCAGAAGTGGGCACTATTTATATTTTGATGCATTTCTTCTAGGTTTTTTTCTACGTAGATGAATGAATATATGTTTTATTTAAAGAGATTTGAAATATACACAATTTTACTCTTTCTCATATATTATTAAACTATAAATATGTCTCCGAGTCAGTAAAGTTTCTTGAAAATGTGATTTTATTTTATTTTATTTTATTTTGGATTTTATTTATTTATTAGAGAGAGAGCGCACCTGCACGCGCACGAGTACGCGCGCTGTTAAAAATTTAACGGTAATATTCTATTGAATTTTTTCAAGTGTTTGCCAATATGCATAACCAATTTTGAGTTAAATTTTCGTCTGAACTTGGTTATTAGGAAAGATTGCTAGGAGTAGAAATGCAGGTTCAAAGGCTGTGGAATTTCTAAGTTCTCCATTCCTGTTATCAGACTACTTCCCAGAAAGGCCATACCGATTGATGCCTCCGCAGCCTTGCACGGGAGGGGCGGCCTCACAGCACTCTCGCAAAGGGCAGACCCTCCGGGGAAGCTGCCCTGTGATTCTCCGAGGGCACATTTCCCGGGTGCGGCAGCTCCTGTCCCGGGCTACTTGGTAGCACCCGTGATGGCGTCAGCACCCACGTGAGAGCATGGGGTGAGGAGGCTGGGCTCCTGGCCCTGGGGGACTGGGCCAGACCGCGCCCCTCTGGGCTTCTACTTTCCCATCTGCCACCGAGGAAAAGACACTGCTGATGCGCCCCGTCCGCTCACGTGGCCCTGCACCCCCGGATGCTTTGTTCTTCCCTTTACCCCATCTCCTACTGACCTCTCGATATTTTTACACTTGCAAACAGAGCTTGGGTGTTTAAAAGCCCAGTGTGCCCCCTGCCCGCGGGTGTAGGTCTGTGCAGAAGAGGATGCGGAAGGGTGTGCAGGAGGGAGGGGTCGCTACCCACCCCTGGTGCCATCCAGCTCTTACTTGCCCCCCGGTGCAGGGCCCTTCGGAGAAGGGATATGTAGGCATCTTAATCCAGGCCCAGGAATGACAACCGATGCCAAGAAGACCCCGCGGCGGTGGGAAAGGTTTCCTGGCACACGTGCCCCAGCAGAGCTGTGTGGAAATGCTCAAGTGGCAAGGGCTTGGTCCTCCAGGGATACCCCAGGGCATTCAGGACATGTCGTGGGCATTTCTGTAGCCTTACAGAAGGCGCAGTGGGAGGCGAGGGGCTGGAGTAGTCTATTCCTGGGCCTGGGTCACACACAAGGTGGGGGACATCATCACCATGACCATGAACCAGAGGAAGCTGGTTACTGTGGCCTCCTTCTCCCGCAGCAGGAGCAGGAAGCCCTGGTGGGGAGTGCAGGAGGGATGAGGGTAAGGAGGAGCACCCTGAAGGGAGAAATAGGCAGGGCATTTGGGAATGAAAGGATGCTTAGCCGACTGGGATTACTGCATCAACTTTACAAAGCAATGATTGGCCTTGCTGAGAACAGCTACAAAATATAAGAGAAGACGTATAATTTCTAAAGTGTGTGATATTTTATGCTAAGAGCCAAGCAAGGTGTCTGTCTAAAGTAGCCACTCAATAAAGGCTTTTGATGTGAATCAGAAAAAGAGAACATAGGGGCAAACAACAGAAATCATAAAGAGGATTTACTAGGACCCTTGAGGGTCTTCGGTGACACTCAGTTCAACAGGGCAAGAATCGTGAAGGACACGAATAGGGCGATTCATGAGACCAGCCACATCTGACTTCCTGAGCTGCCTTTGGGGCTCTTGGGTTCAAATGCAAGGGCCAGGCATAAGAGTGACACCAACAAACCAACCCAGGATGTGCCCTTACCTTAGACAAGGCTTCTTTTCCAACGGGCTGCCCTCGGGGGGATGTAGGCATGGGTTCCAAGGGTCTGGCCTGCTGGCTTTGTCCTTCCGCCCTCTGCTGGGAGACCTCCTCCTCCTTGGGGCATTTGCTCAATGGCTGCTCAAAGCTGCCGTCCAGGAGCTGGGGCAGGGGGTCTTCTTCGATGGAGATGATTCTGCGGAGCGCCCGGGGGAGCGGGCCCCCCGCCCCTGGCTCCTCTTCTGGAAGCGGATATCCACTCAGGCCAAGGGAGCTTCTCCTCGTGGCGAGGCCAAACACATCTTCTTCCTCCTCTGACTGGCTATTTCGGGGTAAGGAAGAAAGAGAAGTGGGGAGAATATCATAAAATATAGCAATATGGAAACTAGAGAGATGTCTAATAGCTCTGTGATAAACAACTAACTGAAAAGCATCACACCTTGGGGGTGGAAAGCTCCAGGAAAGGAAAACAAACAAACAAACAAAACCAGACTCTGCACTCTGCATTCTCTAGCTCATTCACCCAACACACTTCCGTAAGTGTTTAATGCATACGAAGGTGGATAAGGTGGTGGTGATGATAATGAGGAAGGTGGTGGTGATGATGATGAAGGTGTTGATGATGATCCTGGAGGTGGTGATGATGATGATGAAGATGGTGATGATAATAGAGGTGGTGATATTGATGATGATGATAGAGGCGGTGATAATGATGAGGATGGTGTAGGTGGTGATGATGGAGGTGGTGATGATGATGGAGGTGGTAGTGATGGAGAGGAGGGTGGTGATAGTGATAATGATGGTGGTGATGGAGGGGGTGGTGATGAAGAGGAAGGTGGTGATGATGATGGAGTTGGTGGTGATGATGGAGGTGGTAGTGATGGAGAGGAGGGTGGTGGTGGTGATAATGATGGTGGTGGTGATGATGATGGAGGTGGTGGTGGTGATGGAGGTGGTGGTGATGGAGAGGAGGGTGGTGGTGGTGATAATGATGGTGGTGGTGATGATGATGGAGGTGGTGGTGGTGATGGAGGTGGTGGTGATGGAGAGGAGGGTGGTGATGATGATGGAGTTGGTGGTGATGATGGAGGTGGTAGTGATGGAGAGGAGGGTGGTGGTGGTGATGATGATGGTGGAGGTGATGATGAAGATGAGGAAGGTGATGATGAAGATGAGGAAGGCGGTGGTGATGATTACCACCAGGTATTTAGCTAACGACACAGCCGTGCACAGACGGACACAGCCCTGTCCTCACGGAATGCTCAGCTTAGTGGGGGGCCGAAGCAGTAATGGCACAACTAAATACATTCAACAAGCTGTGAGAGGTGCCAAAAAGGAGAAGTAAAGGACGGGACAAAAGGATGTGATAAAAGATCTGGAAATAGGGCGCCTGGGTGGCTCAGTGGGTTAAAGCCTCTGCCTTCGGCTCAGGTCATGATCTCAGGGTCCTGGGATCCAGCCCCGCCTCGGGCTCTCTGCTCAGCGTCCCCCTCTCTCTCTGCCTGCTTGTGATCTCTTTCTCTCTGTCAAATAAATAAAATCTTAAAAAAAAAAAAAGGATCTGGAAATAAAGCATCTTCAATGAACGATCAGGTGGCCTTGGCTGTGGTCCCAATACCAGCCCTGACTGTGCGACTAGTGAAAACACTTCAAGCTTCAATTTCCTCACCGTAAAACGTGGCTCCCCCGGCCTGCCTACGTCACTCGGAAGACAATGCGCAAAACCAGCTGTGTTCGCGGAACAGCCCTCAGCTGAGCGGGTGAGGGGGCGCTGCGGCTCTGGGAGGAGCTCAGAAGCAGCTGCCGGTTTGCGGATGGGCTGCGGTCGCAAGGAAGCCAGGCTGGGCACCTCTACCTGCCTTTCCGATCCTTCTCTTTCTCTTTCAATGTCCCTGCCGGTCAGGAGTAAGTGGCCTCGGAGGCCGATGTGCGTATTTGCTTCCAGAAGCATCTGAGCATTAAGAACAAGGAAAAGCAGAAGGAGGTGGAGGCAACTGGTCCGCCAGATGTGAGTCAGTGCTCGGGCTGTATTTTCAGAAGGTTTTCAGAGCAAAGGCCTCCTAGAGCCTTCCTGGCACCGGAGTTCAGGTCTCAGGAAACAATTAGAGCTGAGAAGGGTTTTAAAGGGGAGTCTGACAGAGAGAACCTTGAGTCCCCAATGGAAACACACACACACACACGCACACACGCACACACACATGCAAGGACTAGAAAGGACAATGGAATGCAAATTAGGTGAGGAGGTGACAGGGCCAAAGGAGAAAGAAGGAAGGTGGAGGTCACAGAAGATGTGGATCAGCGAGGCCGCCTTCGTTTTGCCCCCTGGCTTATATTATTTGTTCTTCCTAAGGACCAATGATAGGGAGGGAAAAGAAAGAAACTGCACGTGTCATTGTTCTGAAGTTAAGTGCAACTCTGGAAGATAAATGAAGAGAGAGGGCTCACAAAAATGGTGACTTGAAACAAAATAAAGAATTCTGTAGCAACTCAGGGACCTTCCCACTTATTTATAAAATCATAGTTCTTAAAAGAAGCTGACTGTCTTCTTTCCAACAAATTTCTTCTACGGTCTAACAAGCCTACGGACTGCTTATCCTCGTTAGAGCACAATTAGCATCCCATCCACTTCCGCGCTGCTTACACACACACGAGTGTATGTGTGTGTGCCCAAGCAAACAAGCGTGTACATACACACACACGGCATGCTTCCTGAAAGGCCTTGCAACCAGAAAAAAGGAATGGCCGCTGAAACAGCCCCAAAATGAAGTCTTTCTTGGAAAAGGCTTTTGATTTGGGAAATTCGCAAGCACCGTTAAAACATCCCCTAATACCCTTGGCTCAGCACGCCTAAATTTATTTTTGGTTTCGCCACCAAAGGCTACGTATGAGCAGCCGAAAGCAGCGGCCTCTGCCAAAGTCCGTCCTGGAATTCAGGGCGCACGATTTGTAATTTACCTGCTTATTGTCTGCTTCCTTTTCTGCACCCGAAGCTCCACGAAAGCTAGGGTCTCTTTTGCTCACCTCTCTATCCCTAGCACGTAGCATAATATCTTGCACACAGTAGGCACTCGATAAGGGATGTTAATGGCTTTTCGTGTTTAATTTATTTTTGGAGACTTGACAGAACTCAGAAGAATGGCTGGTACGGATTAAGCAATCAGATTAAGTAATGTTTGTTGAATGAATACATTCTGTGCTGAGCAACCAACCAGCCAGCCATTATTGCAGAAACTTGGATCCCAAATTGTATCCTTCTGTCGAGCTATTTATTTTTTTTAAGATTTTATTTATGGATGGATTTATTTATTTATGAGAGACAGAAAGCAAGGGGAAGAGCAGAGTGAGAGGGATAAGCAGACTCTGTGCTCAGTGTGGAACCTGACACGGGGCTCGATCTCAGGACCCCAAGATCATGAGCTATTTAGGATGATTGGGTCCAAAGACTTGACCAATGGGCTCATTGACATCTCCAGAGTCACTTCACTTCCCTCTCTCGTATTGTGTATTTCATGCTTGCTGTCCTCAGGGTCTCCTGGAGGAGCAAGTTCAGGCACTTACTTTCTCCTTGGCTTTGATACTTAGGGGTCTGGTTGCCTTACCTTTCTGCGGCCATCTCTGTGGACAGAACACTTGCCAAAAAAAAAAAAAAGAAAGGGCGGAGGACTGGCCTGTCTCTTTCAGTGGTGATGAGCCACTCCTCTGGGGACTCAAACTTGATTACTGTGCTGTCTAATCGCAACAAAAACTGTTATCTTCGAGGTAATTAAATGTGAAGCATTGAGAGGAATCTTTCTAGCACAAGCCCCATTCCTGTTTGGAAAGGAGCTTAATTTGCAAAGGGGGGGGCCTTCCCACACTTCAGTTACCCTTCAGAGCCCTAACGGTCATGTCCCTGGAAAACCAGGTGCATCCATTCTGCCCAGCAGAGAGCAGAGTGTCTCCCCGCCACGCTCCGCCGCCCCCCGCCCTTTGGCCGCTTCCGTCCTCTCTGTCCCTCTCCCTTGCTCATCTACAGCCCCTCTTCGGTTCCTCTCTGCAGACACACACACTAGAAGACGATGTCCTGTCCCAGGGGCCTGCCCTGCACAGTTCTCCTCCTGCCTGGATGTCAGAACGGGAAGGAACGCATTCTCTGAGATTCAAGGGGAAGGAGTGCACCTGACCTTGGTCTTCCCCGCCCCGGGCCACTTCCTGAGAGCCGCTGGGCTCAGTGCGGGCTCCCAATGAGGGCAAGACAAAGGGACACATAACGAATGAAGAAATCGAAACGGGGGGGGGGGGTGACTTACCTCCTAAGAATCCCTCTGCCGTCCAGATATTTGCCTATCACAGAGCCAGATCTCTGTTTCCAGTTCGCCTGAGAAGCAGCTGTGTTTGCCTTGGCTGCCTTATCTTTCTGTAGAAACACAAAATGCCCTCAGACCTGCGCCTGCGGATTTATCCCGGTGTTTGAGCAGAAAGGGCTCCCCTTTCCCACCCGAAAGGTCAGGCTCGAAACCAAATTCTGCAGTAAGAAGCAATGTTCTGGTCTCCACGTTAGCACTGTCTTACTCTTTCCTTTCGCTATTGCTTCTCGTCGGGATCCCTCCATCTCCCCCCCGCCCCCGCAGTAATCTAATAGGGACGAATCAATACACAGTTCAGAGCCTGGGGTCCACCTTGTCATCCTTCCATAGCAGTGCTAACAATTGGCAAGATGACAAGACGAGATTATGTGGCATGCATAGGAAAGTATTTACGGGCAGAAAAGACTGTGCGTCTTTAAATCACCCTCATCGATGTGGCTCCAACTCCTCTTTATTTCCAAAGCCCCCGAAATGAGAAAGGGCCCGGCCCAGAGGATCAATTAGCCCGGTGCCCTGCGGCGGGTGGGGGCCTACAACCCCGCTCACAGGGCTCCCCGGCCGACGTCTCCCAGGACATGAGGGGTGTTAGACCATAGGCAGAATCTCTCATTGCTCATCCTTCCCCACGATTCCCGGTGATTCCTAACGAGAGAAGGAGGAGCCGCCGTGCTCCCAGGGCCCCTGAAGGTATGGCTATAATGATTCCAAATTAATCTTTAATTATTATTCAGCATGAACGCGATTTTATCCCTCTTTCTTCTATTCCCCACTAGGGTTCTTCATTCCATTTCCTTGTCAAAGCAAAATGAATTTGGCAGGTGAAAGGAAGTGAGGTCAAGGGATTAGGGTGACCTTTGGTTGGACGTTTTCAAATAAATTCAGTGCTACTTCTAAAACAATTACCACCATTACCATCATCAAACCAACATGCGTAGGCTGAAGCCTCGAACTGACAGTACATAGAGGTGGGCGGTAGAGAAGTTTGCTGCCAGTCAGAGACAGGAAAGAAATGGGGATAGAATGAGGTCCCCCCAAGGACCTGCAGTTGCAAACCTTGGCTGCCTTATGCTGGCCACATTCAGGCCACTGTCCAGGTCAGGGCCCAGAGCGCATGACCCTCTTGAGGATTTTTCTCAAAAATCCCTATAATGTGGAAAAAAGGATAGGAATTCCCTTTCCTTGTGTAAGTTCAGGGAGGCTAAGGACTTGCCCAGGGACACATGAGAAATTCACCAGGTACTAGATCCTGATGATTAGGAAGGTGTATCGGTGCATCCTGTCCTCCTTTCCCCATCCCTTCGGAGTACCCAGTGGCTCCTGTCTGAAGGGGAAGGGAAATAGGAGGACAAGGCCTCCCTGCATTTTTATTATTCTTAAAAAAAAAAATCCGTGCCTTCGTCTGCTCCCCCAGAAGGGATGAGTCAGACGTCAAGACATTCTTGGGCCAGTCCCAGCACGGGCTCTGGCTGCCAGAGGACCCAAATCCTGTCGGGAAAAGGAGCCCAGGGCAATTACCTGAAGACATATGTCCCGTTCATCCCGAAGATGCTTGTTCCTTTCCCTGCAAACGGAAAAGGGGAATCTCTTCAGACATGGCATTTGCAGTGGGTAGATCCAACAGCTGCCTGTGTGCCCAGGAGGCGGGTGCAGAGACGAGCTTGACGTGGAAGGCCCAAGGAACGTGTGGAATCTCTCTCCTTAGGGACAGTGACAGAGGGTAGTTTGTGTGTCCATCAGCTGAAGGCAGGGGGACAGACGGGATGGCCTTGTGACACCCATGGCCTTTTAGGATGCTGCCACTAGGGAGAGCCTCCCCCAGAGGGCGAGCAGAAGTTCTAGCTGCACCTGTGAGCTTGCTATTGGGGGTGTGCTCTCTCGAGCCATTCATCTCATGCAATCGTGTAGTCACTCAACAAACGTCTCCTGAGCACCCCGCTCTATGCGAAGCACAGCTCTCGTTATCAAGGTTACAAACAGGGAATACAAGGAGTTCCTGTCCCCAGGGCATCTTATTTTAGTGCAGGGGTCATTGCTATGGAGAAAGATAAAGCTGGGACGTGGAAAAAAGTGTCAGAGGGCACAGTGGTGTCTCGGTAGGGCAGTCAAGGAGGTGGCATCTGAGCGGAGACCGGCACGGGAGGGGAGCTGTGATGATACTTGAGGGAAGAGCATCACAGGCAGAGGAGACGGCAAGGCCAAAGCCCGGAGTCAGGCTCTACTGGAAGTGTGTGAGGAACAGAAGGGAGGGCCTCGGGATGCTCAGAGGAGAGCTGTTAGGACATGAGGGCAGAGAAAGTGGGGGGGACAAGTAGAGAGCTGACCATTTGCGGTCTTGTGGGCCATTGTAGGAACTTGGGATTTTACTCCCAAAGAGATATGAGGCTGTGGCGGGTGGGGGTGGGGGAGGGGTGTAGTGGCAAGAGAGTGCCCTGATCTCACTCGAGTTTTATAAGGAGCTCTACAGTATAGATGCTGGGATTCCAAGCACGTGTTCCTGAGTGTCCCAAAATTGCTTCCATTCGTCCCTTCCTCACCCTGTCACATCCCAGCCATTGTCCCGATTCCACCCCCTTCCTCCCCCCAGTCTCCAGCTCCACATTCCTGCTATGCCTCGCCCCAGCATTATCTCGTGACTCCGTTTCCCCGCTGCTCTCCGTCACTACCTGGTGATCTCACTGTGGCGGAACACTCTGCCACATCTGGGCTGTCACCGGCTGCGGAACCTAAGCTTGTAAAGCGTGCAACAGCACGGAAAGCCTTCGGGCGTGTGATTCTGCACCAGTGCTAGTCTCCATCAACAAGACCCATGCGTACAAAACTGCCTTGTTATCCTCCTCTGTTCATTCGCTTGACTCTGTCCTTTTCTTCTGAGTACAATAGAAAAAAGGGGGAAAAAAAACCCTCAAAAACTTGTCCTTGTACATCTTGTTCTCTTCCTTTCTAAGAATCAAGACCTGCTCTTGGGCCACGTCCCATTGAGCTCCGAGCGCTTTTCCATTTGGTAGCATCACAGACGCCCGAATGGTAACTCAGCTGGCTTTCAAACAAAATGAAGTAAAAACTGGGGCGCCTGGGTGAAGCAGTCGGGTAAGCATCTGACTCTTGATTTCGGCTCAGCTCATGATCTCAGGGTCCTGAGATCCAGCCCCGCGCCAGGGTCCACGCTCAACGCGGAGTCTGCTTGAGAGTCTCGCCCTTCCTCGGCCCCTCCCCATGCTTGCTCTCTAAATAAACAAGCAAGCAAACAAAACAAAACAAATCAGAGTGTCCCTGATTCAAGACCACTCAGTGCACTCTAAAAATCACCTCGTGCCTCGTCACCATTCCCAAGAGGTGTTGGGCCGACCGACAGAAGTACAGGCACTTGGGACTCTCACGGACACACGTGAAAATCCCACCTTTCTGCACACAGGGTTTGTGCTGGGTTTGGTTTTGGCACGTCCCAGACCAATGAGCTTTGAATTTATAGTGAGTTTTAGCAAGCCGAGGCAACTCTCAAGTCCTTTGCTCTGTTTGTGCTCTATTCATGATTTATGTACTCATTCAACAGACATGAAAAGAATATGGCAGAATCAAGGGAACCAGCCAGATATGGATCTCAGTTCTGGCTCCTGCCGTGAGTAGCTGTGGCTCTTTTGGTAAATTGCTTCGTTCCTCTGCTGTCAATTTCCTCCTCTGTTCATTTCTCTATCAGCCACTGCCCTCCTTTCCTTAGTTTCGTTAAAGATGAAAGGGTACCCGATCTGCCATAGGGTAGCAGCTCGAGAAATTCAGTTCCCCTCCTACCGGACCGGGTACCACACAAGGTGCTGCGAGAAATGCCAGGAAGAACGAAGCAGATCCTACCTGCACAGGTACAGTCTGGAGAGGGACGCGAGCGTGTGAGCGAATGGACCAAACGTGATATGCCAGGGATCAGGAGAACGAGGGCATTCTCTCGGCGACCCTGACTATCCAGAAGGGAGGCAAGGAAGGCTCTCGGATTGGCCCTTCCCACCCGAGGCACTGGGATGTGCTCTCGGAGCTCGTCCCGGGCTCACGCACCTCAGGAAATCCAGCTGCTTCAGGAGCCCCGACTTCTCGCGCTGCAAGCTCTCCGTCACCCGGTACATTTCCCTGAGCAAGAAGCAAACACGGCATCTCTGAGCTTCCATTCTGCCACGGTGTGAGGGGCTGTGCCGAAGGTGGATGCCCAGGACCCTCCCAGTGGAACCCAGCAGGCAGTACCCCACCCTGGGGACCGGGGGGTTTAGAGCAATCTGCCAGCCCCCTGGAGAACACCTGCTGCATGCACGGGATTCCAGCCATGATCTCACTTAATCAGTACAGATGCCCTATTTGGAAGGTCGATTACCCCCATTTCATAGACGCAGACCGTCAAAGCGTCAGTAATTCTCCCCACGTTCTAGACTGGGACCTCCTACTCCCGAATCCATGAACAGGGCGCCCTGCCCAGGCGCCAGGTGGTCCTCCCACCCTGCCCAGAATTCAAGGAATTAGAATGAAGATTTTTCTCCAGCCCCATCCTGGAGGGTAAGAGCAGAACTTGTATTTTCTCCCCTGACGCTGGTTGTGTTGGTTTCCAGGAGCTCCAGGAGAATCATTCCTCCTTCCCCCGTCTTCCCCTGTAAGTCTCCAATCTGTTCCTAGATCTCTGGAATTTC
This sequence comes from Nasua narica, assembly GCA_028533885.1. NCBI lineage: Eukaryota > Metazoa > Chordata > Mammalia > Carnivora > Procyonidae > Nasua > Nasua narica. The sequence continues at coordinate 32,511,207 of CM052807.1, forward strand.
CACTGTTGGCCATTCATATCTTTAACTTAGATTTCTTATCTCTAGCCAGCAAGCAGAGATTAAATGTATCAATTACAATCAGGTGCTTATATGGCAGCGTGAACGTGTGGATCACGTCAGTTTTGAGGAAGGGGAGGGAGAAGCTGTGAGGCAGCTGGGGTGTCTAGGGAGTGACTCGGGCGGGGAGGCAGGGGCTGTGTCAGGTTTGGTCGGGTTTGTTCGCATCTCTCTATGCAACCCAGTGCCCGGCATGAAGGCATGGTCAACAAATAGCAGTAAGAGACAAAACGAGAGTGGGAGAGGGAAGAAGGGGTGAGTTGGGAGGTATTCGACATCACCCGGGGAAGAAAGGAAAAAAAAAGAAAGCAGAACGGGGTGACATCGCAAAATAACTTCACAACTTTGCCTCCATCCTTCCTCTGTGTTCTACACCGGTTTAGAAGTGTTTAAATCACTTCTAAGGTTACTGCAAAAGGTCCGTAGTTCCAGATTTCCAAACCACTTCTAGGGTAGGGAGCCTCGTCCAGCCTCAGAAATGCGTGCATTTGCACAGGCTGTCCAGGCTCCCGGGCTGCGCCCACACCCAAGGGCTCAGGAAGGGCAGTCACCGCGTCCCCCCCCTTGCCACCCACTCAATGTCATTACTGAGCTGGTGAAAACAGCACCTGCTTGCTCAATCCATCCAGACTTGGGCCAAACTCACCATAATCAGATTCTTTAAGAGGTATCGGTGCGGGTTTTTTTTTTCCCCTTATGGAATAATTATAAAGCCAATTCACAACAATAACAGACTGAATCAAATCCTAAGTTCACCTCAGACAATCCTAATTAAGCAGCAAAACTTCTCTCGCTCCTGCGGAGCTGCAAATTCCTAACATTTTATTGCCAATTATATTTAATTTCAACTTGAGGGAAAACAATGTATTTTCCATTACCCAAACCGGGTCCCCAAGTCCCCGTGTAGGAGTCTGCTGTGCTGAGCAGTACGTGAGCGCAGCTGTCTACGGCGGCCGATCCCCGGGAGCCAAGGTGAATCTGTGGCTTCTCTCTGGCCCAGCCCTGGGCTCCGGTCTCCAGCAGGAGCAGAAAGCTTCGCCCCTGCTAAGGACAATCACTCCTTGGGAACCTGAGGTCTGTGTTTTCACAGAGTGTTTGATTTAGGACCCGATTCCTAAAGAGCAAGGAAGCTCTATTTACATGGCAGGCATCGACCTCCGAAGCCACATGAGCGCGCGAGCACACGTACATACACACGTATGTTACGTATCGACGCGAACGTACGTCTACCTATTTGTCTGGGAAACATGTGTCTCTTTAGATACCCACACATACTCAGGCTTTTCGTGTGTTAACGAGAAGAAGGGCCTTCCTGAGAGACCAAAGGACACTTGGATATAAGACCAAATGACCTTCAAAGTCCTTTTGACAAGACATCATAAAGGTTTATACTGGGTAATCTGTGGCCTGAGAGGGAAAGAACTTGGCATTTTTCACAGGGGAGACCGCGAGAGGTTTACCGTCGTCTTTAGAGAACTGCTTGCTGTTGGCTTTGTTTTCTGGAGCGGGATGAGATATGGAACATCTCCAAAATATATTGTCAAGTGAAAATGTAGGCTAATGCAGAACAGTGTGCTACCACTTTGTAAATGAAAAGTGTGTGTGTGTGCTTGTATATGCATAGAACATTCTAGAAGGAAACCAGGACTGCTGGCCTCTGGGTGATCACCGGCCCGGAGTCATGGGTGGGGCAGGGGGCGCGCAGGCCTCTTTTCGAGTGTATATCCTTTTTGTGCCTTTTGAATTCTGTGCCTTATCATAAACTACCTACCCCAAACAGAAATTCATTACCTCACATAAACAGAGAGGTAACCGCTTTTCAGCTGACTTTCATCTTTATATGTTCTCTCCTGCTTGATTGTTCCTTCTTTATCTTATTTTAAAATCAAGTTCTCCTTCCTTGAGCATCTTCAGAGAAGAGAAAAATTAATTTTGCCCATTCAGAATCCTGGCTGATAAATGACTAAGTCTTTTTATCTCCCAATTCCATCCTCTCCCTTCGCAGCTGCTCTGGTACAACATCAGGCAGCGCGATATTGTTGAGGGTGGGGGCAGCATCTGCCATGGGGATGACTAGGCTCTGGCCCTGTTTTCTGGCACTAACCAGCTATGTGGCTTGGCGCCTCACTGAGCCTCGGTTTCTTCGTTCGTAAAATGAAGAGGAGGGCTAGAGCACTCTCACTGCCCTTGTCTCCTGACCTCCGTAGACGGGACACTCTCTCCCGGGGCTCCGGGCACGCTCTCCCCCTGCGGCATTGCTCGCTTTTTGAAAACAAGTCGCGAAGGTTCTGAAATCATTTATCGCTCCCTCCTAACCCTCCTTTTCAATTCCCAGCCTCCAGAGATCGTGTCTCTGGCTTGGTTAATTAAGATAAGACTTCAGAAAGATTTTAATCCTCATGCTGTGATTTGATACCCCAGCACTGGCTGCTTATTTCCATTTGCTGTTCTAATGCTTGTGCCTTCAGATGTTTGTTGTTTTAGAACTTGATTGAATTTTAAGAGGCTGAATCCTTAATTCTGTTTGTAAAGTTAAATTTGCCTGCGATTTGTTGGCCTGCTCTCAATAAGGAGGAACTGATTTTGCTTGTTTGCAGTGAAATACACTGTCCTGCCACAGGTCATCCAAGAATTGGATTGAAGGGTTTTGTTTGGTTTGAAGTCAGTTACTCGGAAATATATTTTTTTCTTTTTTTTTTAAACTAGAAAAATCTTACTGGGGTAAAACTCCACATGCAGACACATTTCCTCCCTCTCGCCCCAGGCCATCAGTCCCAAGCAGCACAGCAAAGCAATGGGATTTGGGCGCCCAAATGTCGCCAGCGGTCAGACCGGTCAGCCCGAGGGAGGGCTTTCACTTGACAAGGAGAAGGTGAACGTACATAAAAGTCAGCACTGGTAAGCAACACTGCCCTCTGAAATCAGACGCTCAGTAATGCCTGGCATAGGGCCAGGCACACGTGACCTTCTGCGGAATGAATGAAGAGAACGAATGGGAGCCCGAGTGAGTAACGCGTGAGTGATGGCCAGTCCTACTCTTGAGTCGGTATTTTCTGGCCGACTCATGATGCGCCGTGGGGAGTCAGCCAGATGCGCCTAGTACTGGGCCTCGTGTGACAGTTCCTTAAGACCCCGGGCCCTCCGCTTCCTCATCCACAGAGTGGATACTCACAGTCCCTGCCACAGCAGGATGCTATCAAGGTCATATGCAATGTCAAATGACTGACAGAGGGCCGATACACAGAATGCACAACATAGTAACCAGCGCAGAGTAGTTTTCAATAAATGTCTGACAAGTGACAAAGGAAACGGATGCACGGGTAAATGAGAGAACAAATAAACAATGGAGGTCCCCGTCCCTGGGCACGCCAAGGAGTGCATCTGTTCTCAGAAGCCAAAGCTCCCAAGACGAGATAAATAGCTGGTCCCCCAGCAACTTCTCAGGCTTAGCACACACACCCAGCGCTTGATCCTTCCTCGCACGTGCCTCTGCCCTGCGGGCCGAGCCCGCTGGCTGCACGCCCAGAGCCGCTCGGTGGCGAACGGGCCCCCGAGAGATGTGGGGCTCTCCCGCACTGTGCCCACGTGGAGGAGACAGTGGGCAGCCTGGAGCAAAGATTCTAGGGCACTGTCACACTGTCACACTCCAACAGATTCTATGCTGACCTCAGATGTCTACCTCCTTCCCTCTAGTCCTAGCTCTTCCCATCCCTCAACTATGACAGTCACTTCTCTCTCTCAAATAGATCTTTAAACATTGTTTAAATAAAATAAAATAAAAAGGGGCACCTGGGTGGCTCAGCCAGCTAATAAATTTTCCAAGAACAGGGTTGTAGATGTCCTACGAATCCTAGATTATGCTGGCCACAGTCTGCTTAACGGCCTCAGGATCCCATAAGAGGTTTTCAGGGAGCAAGGAGCCACCGAGCCTCACGGGATGGGCAAGGCGACAGGATCTCCGAGAGGGGAGAAGGCACGCTCACAGAAGAGACAGGGGCCTGCGAAGGCCCGACTCACATCTCCTTCTCCTGGTGGAGTTGGCAGGCCTCTTGTTGGAGGCTTTCCAGCTGCTGCTGGGCCTCCTGCAGCTCCCGGGATGTCCGCTCCAGCTCCCGGGCCAGCTCCTGGTTTGTGACTTTCAGCTTGGTGTTCTCAGCCTTGGTTTCATGCTCATCATTTTGGAGCATGGCACACTGGCCTTCCAGCTGGAAAGGAAAGTGGGGGAGCAGAAGGGAACGATAAGCACCCACCATCCAGTCTGGCCGGTCCCCCGACTCCCCTCATTTTCTCCACCTGCAGGCGGGAGCCATCGCAGCCAGCCCTCGCCACCCTAGAGCCTCTACGCGTTTTGTCCTGCTCCTTAAGTCACACGGACGCACTTCTGGAGGCAGGGGGAGCTTTCAGAGCACATCTCATCTCTTCCCTGCCTCCACGGGGCTCCTGAACAGTGCAGAGGGAGCGGCGCCATTCAAAAAGACCGCTAGGAAAGGAAGGTCAACACTCCATCTGCGTCCCCCATCCCAGCGACGATAATGCTAATCGTGATCCTCTCAGCCGTGGTCTTGAAAGCCAAGGTCACTCCCTCTTGTCTTTCAGCCGATCATCTCCCTCAGCCCTGCTGAACATGGAAGGCAGCTAAGTGGCTCTCTCCATAAACCCATCCTTCTCAGTTCTGAATGCTGACCGTGAGTCTTATCTGTCCCCTTTTCCTCTCTTAGCTAAATAAGGCCAATTCCTTTAATCTAGAGAAACTTTGCAGGTTGGCCAGAAGCCCAGGAAATTCTTAGGAAACAGCCCAAACAGGTCAAAACCAAACACAGACCTTGTCTCATGTCCCTAAAGCAACTAAAAAAACCAAACCAAACCAAACAAAAAAACCCAGCATTTGTATAAGTGCAGCTTTTCTTGGCTGGTGATTCTGCTTTGCAGAGCTTCCAACCCTCTCACCAGAGGAGGAATCAAACCAAGGCAAATATATCATAATAAATTTAGTTTAATGAATGTAGCCAGTAAGGGGAGGAGGAAGCAGCAACAAGGAGTTTTGTGTGATTCTCAAGAGGCCCTGTGTAATCAGGCAAGCATGCAGTAATTAAATCGAGTGGCAATCATTCATTTGAGGGATAAGTCTAATTGGTAAGAACTTAATGCATAATAGCGACGAGGAGCAGGAGCAGGAGAAGGTAGGGCTTCTGGCAGGGGAAGGGGAAGGCAGTCGGCAGTTCCCCGAGTTGAACTGAACTTGCTCGCAGAAGGAAGAAATCCAAATCCATAGGTCGGGGAGCCGCAGGAGGGGGACAGACTCTAGCTTCGGCACAGGGCAGCTTCAAGCATAGTTTAATGTGTTGCTAAAAATAGCCCTCTCTATTCAAACAGAAGCAATGTCTCGGTCTGTCCCGGGCTGGATTCCTTCCAGCGCCAGAAAAAAACTAAACGGGAGGCCAAGCGGTACCCCGGCTTCTCTCCCCGACGGGCCCTTGCTTTAGGGAGGAGGCTGCAAGCGTGAAATTTGCCCCAGGAATCAGTGTTCCCGGGGTCATTAGCCAGCCCGAAACAGCGCACCCCAGACTGCCTCCTGGGGGGTCAGGCACATCGGATTCCCATCTGCTGTCTGCCTCCATCCCGGGCGGGGGGGGGGGAGGATGATGGGAGCAGCCACAAAAAAAAAGGCTGACAGACCTTTTCGGGGCCCATAGGAAGACAAGGGATGGACAAATTGATGTTTGAAGAGCCTCTTCCTACCGGAGGAAGGAAGGCCTTGTCTGTGGCTTTATCTGTGGCCATGGGAGGAAGGAAGGCAAGAAGACATCCCTGGCTGCAGCCTCCCCCAAAGCATCAGCGACTCTGCCCCTTGTATCTCGGCATCCCCCCTCTTTTCTGACACAGGATGCAGGAAACGAATGAACCCGTTGGCATTCTGGTGGCTCCCGGGCATAATGATAGGACGATGTCTTCAGATGCCTCGAGGGAGAATTCTTGGCAACTTTCCCAAATTAAACACCTGGCCCGGGAGAGCTGAAGGCTTTATCCCGGCATCACCTGTGATTTCAAATGCTATCTTTTGTGTAGCTCGATGGTTCTTCTCGGATTAAAAACAGACCAATAAGCCAACCAACCCAGAGCCCCCGGCGAACAGATCAGCAGGGGAGATGAATTCGTACCCGTTTCTGCTTCTGGATGAGCTGCTGCAGCTCCTGCTCCTTTGACAACAGTTTCTGCTGGAGCTCCTGGCTGTGGGCCTGAAACCTCTCTGTGTCCTGCCGGGCCGGAAACAAGGACACGTGAGGCCCAAAGGCACCTGGAACGGAGATTTCTTTCCCCCCCACCTTGTATCTGCTCAACGGCAGGGACCACCCATCCTTTTGGGCTTTGGGGCCCTTCCCACAACATTCCAGGGCTGCGGTGCCCTGCCTGGCCGGACAGCGAGGCCCAGCGAGAAGGAGAGACCGCAAGCCCTCCGGAAGCCGCGACACCAGCTCCCACCAAGTGTGACCAGGACGGGCGACTGTGCACCGCCCCTCCCCCACCCCCGGAAAGGGGCTGCGTCAGTAAGTGGTGGCGTCCTGAACACGGAGAACAGATCAGGGGCCTCGGGGTGAATCCCAGGCTCCCACCTCCCCCTCTGGAATAGCCTTCCGACGTGGGTATTCTGGTCCACGTTGCGTACTCCCGTTCAATCCCTCAAACTGCCCTTGCTGAGGAGGCACAGGGCCTCGCTTCTTCCCCCTGAAGGTCTAGGTCCTCGCTGTTTCCCACCATGACTGAGGTGTCCCAGCCCTGCTCTTCGTGAGGTCTCAGTCCCTGTGCTCGACAGCCTGGATCAGCCTGGGCTCAGCATCTGTAGACACTCCCCAGCTCCTCAGGCAGGTAGAGCTCGGGGAGAGCCTGTGATGGGCCTCCTACCACAAGCAAGGGCAGAAGCAGGATCGGAC